>OX638299.1:11812238-12412238 GCA_951812265.1 Taphrorychus bicolor | reverse complement strand
GTCCCATTTGAAATCTCCAGTGCCCTTCATTTTCCCTTGTTTTCTTTTTCAAAAAAGCATAAAGATTATTCCAAAAATTTTCCATAATATCCGATAGTAGGAGAAACGTCCCAAGGTCAGAGAACAATTGAGAAAACTTCTGAGTTAAGGTGCTTGAAACTGGTGTGCATCAGGGAGATTATGAAAGAACTGATTAAAAGCCATATTTTCGAGTTTTTTTTTATAGATATGGTTTATTATTGTTATTAACATCAGTTGTTTTTCTTCTCTAATCGATGACTCTTAAGGATAATATGTAGTATTCCTCGAAAACGAAGTAAATCCATTCATTGTTGCATAAAAGTGCAAAACACCGTTGTAAATTCTATTCATTCTAGCAAACATAATAAAACGATTAGCATGTATTTAATAAATTATCTGAGTCTATTTGTTCAATGGGTTTCAATGTAATGCAATCGAACACTTTGTTGCACTCTCCGGCGTTTATTGACTCAAATACCTCCACGTGTGGAATAGATTTATGACATCATTTTTAGCTAGTCATGTGCACTGTACGTTGCACAAATATCGTAACATGCGATTGCGTCCAGGAAACTGTAGATAAAAAAAATGTGACACGTGTATTGCTTGGCATTTTTCCCTCTGGTATATTTTATATTTAACAATATGTTTATCGAATGGGAAAGTTAATGGAAATTCCGCTGAAAAGTGATAAAATCGATGTTCGGCAAATTTGGCCAAATTTTTTTAAAAAAGTTTTTAGAAAAGCTGTTGCAAAATTTGCTTTATTGTTGTTGTTGATGTTGAAGTTGTGTTTTGCTGGAAGCGGAGGCAAATTAATATGAGTAGGAAGTGTTGAAAGCATTGAAAGAAGGCGTTATCGTTATTCGCTTACGTTAGGAAGCATCAGGTTAACAAAATTATTAATTGTTTAGTTAATTTGAACAAAGTGTGAGTTTTTTTACAGTTTACCGGAAAATTTTATACACATACGACGGGTCATAGCGTTCATTGGACACCACTTACACATACACGAGTCAAGCGATTATTGGGCCCCATTCACATAATCACACACAGCTTAGCGATTGTTAGGCCCCCCTTAGACAAACGGGTAATAGCGTTCGTTGGGCCCCAAACATAAATACAGTTCTCACTGTTACGACACTGTTTAGGCGACAATTACCGAAATAGTTACATTTCCGTACCCATTCCAGTCTAAGAAATGATAACCATGTTTCTCTTTAAATCGTTGTGTGCCTTTCGTTCTTATAATTGATTAAAGCCCTAATTTGTTAAACATTGTACCATTGTAAAGGGCGCATCTTAAAAACAAAGTTTTAGCGTATTGAATTTGCTACGCACCTCTGTCCCAAATAGACAAAAGCTCCCCGATAGTCATTCCTGTGGAGCCTTTTTAAGGTAAAATCCATAGAAGGTGGTGGCCGGAATTATAATTATAACAAGCTTAGACGTCAAATAGTCAACAGCAGCAGGCCTTAGTAGCCCGCAAATGAATCCCCCTCTTTACAATCTAGAAGCATTCAATTAATTCTTAATGGTAAAAAGGAAAAGAAACCTTATTTGTTGAGTATACACAGTTTAGGCTATTGGTTAATAATTGGGGAACAAATGCTCTAATTCTAGTCTGTAAAACTCTACTTTGCGAAGAGAAATAAAGGAGCTTAATTCTCATAACTGCTTGCTGCCGTGTTCACAGTGACAAGTAGGTAGATGGAGATGATTTTGGAGTGAGGGGATGGACTAAATTTATGGCTATAATTTCCTCTTTCTTCTTGCGGTGGTTCTCGTGCTTGAAGTTTTCAATGGTTTAATAAGTACTCTCGAAAAATTCATCATGTTAGGATCAATCCTTTTATGTGATCATATTTCAATGAAAACCAATAACAAACGATCCCTAGCATTAATTAGGCTAAAAAACTGTTTATCAGCATTTAACTCTACAAATGTGTTAGAGTCCTTCATGAATTCTGCCCTTCTCGGACTTCTCGGACGGCATATTTCTTCTAAGTTGGTCAATATTTCTATTCACGCAAGCCTCAAACTTCAGACAGCAATAAAGTGAAAAATTGCCGATGAAAACCTCAAGGATAGTAAGGCTAAAAGTCATGCAAGTACCAAAGAGCCTGTATAAAGAGGCAGCAGAGTTATTCAAGTTGTCAAAACTGCAGGCCATCCTCGTACAAATCTAGTAATTAACGATGCAGAGTCTGAATCTTCCACTTCTAGCGGAGAAAATGGAATGGATGTTGAGCAGTTTATATACCACATTGGAAAATCTTCTGATGAGAACATCCCAAGAAAAGTTACCGTGTTGTCGTTAAAAGGATAGCTGACGTTAAAACAGCAGAGTTGGTTACAAAACTTGTTCCGATTGTTGAAGGTGGCAAGCGCAGACTGAATAGCGTCGAATGCCCTGAACTAACTTAAACTAACCTGGACAGGAGGAATTAGAGAAATAGTCAAAGGTGGCGCTAGAAGATAGATCAGTGGAGGAAGGAACTGTCAAGAAGGCCGAATACCATCAAAGTAACCCAAGCGCTACGATTGTCAGATTGAGAATAAAAAGGTGCAGTCAGCGACCTCGCCAAAACAGCAAGTCAGCTAAAAATTGCTAGAAAATATACAACTACAACAGGCCGAACAACAAGAAGTTTTGCATTAAATTAAAGACAAATGGCAGAAATTGCTCCAATAGAAATTGCCAACAATGAGATAGACAGAAATAACGGTGTCGGAAGGAGAGTCCAGACAGAGAATTACAGATTATTGTCGAAGTTGATTTTGCATGGGGTAAAGAGAGTCACCAAGACTGAAGAATGATTGGAAAAATTGATACTTCGTACCAATCCAACAGAAATATTAGGTGTGAAAACTAATCGTTTTTTTAAAACTGAAAACTATACAGCATCATCTCAAACCAGGTTTTGGACATACAAGAAAGATTATACAGTGGCTAGCAGCTGGTGAAAAAGAGGAGGTGCTAACAGAATCCAAAGCTCACCAAGAGTGTAACGGTTGATAAATGATTACTATATCACCATTACGTTATCAGGATCCAAGAGAAACTTCAGCAACTTTCGAAAGTAGCACTCTAGTAGCTTTAAAAGGAAATGCAGAATCAGCTAGATCAAACAAAAAATTCAAATTGATGTTTGAAAACTGCCGAAAGTATTTACAAGAGTGACTTTACGTTCTCGGTTTGCAAAAAGAACTTAAAGGCGAAGGGGTAGAAATAGCTCAAGACAATAATAGACACGGACTTTTCAAAATTCAGTTGGTGAACTCAAAGGTTACATTTGGAAAGACTTTACAAGTGGCAAAAGAGCACATTAAAGTGGTGATGTTGGATGACAAAAACAAAAGGAATCTAAGGATAAATCGCAGAGTCCTTCCAATATTGCACAAGAAGTGCAACCTAGGCTTGCACAGAAGGCCACTTTGTTGTCCAAAAGATCTGTTTCTTCGATTAGAAATGTACTTATGTAAAGTTTTAATAAAACTAACGTGGCTAGTACCAACCTAAAAACTATATGTCCACAATGACACCCAGGTGAAAGAACCGTAGATAGATATGTAGTGATAATCACCAACATAGGGTTACACCCACAACAATTCCACCACAATATGTCGTGGTGGAACATGGCGAAAGCGTGAAAATGCGTGGTGGAGCATGGCGAAAGCGTGGTTGTTTCGACTTTGATTTCCTGAGCGACACGACATCAATATTATTTTCTCTCTCTTAGCAGCTTTTTTCTTGTTTTTTTAGCTTCTCTCTCTCTCTCTCTCTCTCTCTCTCTCTCTCTCTCTCTCTTTCTCTCTCTCTCACTTAAAAGTATTTTTCTTAAGTAAGTGAAATTAGAAATATAAATTATATGTTACATTATATTACAATTATATGTAACATTGTTTAAAAAAAACTGTGGCTATGAAATATGCTTTCGTTTAAATCTGGCAAGAAAATGGCCTTACGGATACTCAACGTTGCGACTATTTTTTCAACGTTGCGACTATTTTTGTATAAAGTGGCAAATGGCACTTAGCACTTAACTTAGCACTGTTTCAGTTTATATTGTTTGTCATGAATGAGCAACAATATACCACATTGTGGCCACTTCAAAAATACTGAAATACCAACCTCAAATATGTTTTATCAAGGGAAAATATCATCAGATGGCTAGCGATTCCTGCTAGCGTATGATGGAAGCTCAAATTGGCATGGCTTTAGAGGCAGCTTTCCTAAATTGTTGGACAGGTGGGAGGTCAAACCATTCTCGCGGATTACGTAGCCAGGAAATTCTACGTCGACCGACGCTTCTGCGTATATTTTGAATTGCCATATTTTGAATTATGCATAACATGCCCAAGAAATTTTAGTTTTCTTCTGTTAATTGTGAAAAGAATTTCCATTTCCTTATCCATTCTTTCCAGAACTTATTCGTTCGTAATGCGGTTAATTCAGGAGATCTTTAACATTCGGCGGTACACCCATTTATTACACTTTATTACACCCATTATATTATACATTATTATTGATAGTAGTAGTAGTAGTAGTACTAAATAATGGGGGGGGGGGGCGAAGCCTTGCGACTAGGCCCTAGAGATCCTTTTAACAGTCCCCCGGTCCACCCAACCCTACCCCACCAGGACCCTCATTCCCTCCACGAATAGACCCTCTAATTGAAGAACGTATTCCGTCCCATTTCAGAGTCGGAAACTCCTCTCAATGAAGAAAAGCCGCTCCAAGTGTCCTATGGCGCAGTCGCGCCCACCTATGGCACACTCCCAGAAAGTGGTATGACGACTCTTTCCCTGCCTCACAGTGGGTGAAGAGTGGACTGTCAGCCATTTCTAGGAGGTGGTTGTTTAGTCTGCAGTGTCCAGTAAGAATTTCTATAAGGTCTCCCAGGCACTGCCGGCTTCTCTCAAGAAGCCACGAGGCCTTGGATCTATCCGGGTTAGGGTTTGGTCTATCTACATATTTCTGACTGTGTACAGTTTGTTCTTGTTCTCTCAGATGCCCACTCATTCAGAGTGTGACAGACGTACCTCTTACTTACTCCTAGGCATGGCTCTGGGCCAGTAAAGCATGTCTGGAAACCACGTTTGGCCGATTCTTCTGCATGTACGTTCCCCTCGACGGCCCTATATCTAGGAACCCATCCCAGAGTTACCCTTTTTGTTTCTCCCACAACATTTTCACATGTAGTTTAGAAAGTAACATTTGTATTTTAGAAAACGTCACTTGGATTTCAGATATATCACTTGTAATTCAGAATAGTCAGTTGAATTTTAGAAAGTATCATTTGGACGTTAGAAGCATCACATGTATTTTAGAAACCATCAGTTGGAATTTAGATTAGTCATTTGTATTTCAGAAGTATTTCAGAATTCGTCATTTAAATTTCAGAAAATGAATGAAATAGATACTATCTTCAGAATCGGATTGAAAAAGCAAACGATGCAGCTACAACAGAGTTTTCTTTTTTTATATTGTATAAATTATACTTGATATACACATAAAATGTAACAATGATAACAATTTACTCTTGGCAAATATAAAATTTGCCTAGTCCAACTGGTATATCTTCCATTACTAAGACGGCAGCATTAAGAGCTAAGTTCTGCGAATAAAGTCCAATTTTTAAAAAAATATATTGTGTTGAAGTGGTTTTTGAGTCCTTCACTTTTGCTCTGTACTTACCTTTTTGAAGAACTCCACACAAATGCAAATAACCAACTTTGTTTCCAAAACAATTTTCTGAAATTCAAGTGATATCTTCTAAACTACAAGTGACGCCTGAAATACAAATGATATATTCTAAAATCAAAATCACTATTCTGAAATCAAGTGATATATTCTGAAATCCAAGTGACTGTTCTAAAATAGAAATGATACTTTCTAAACTACATGTGAAAATGGTGTAGAGCACCCCTGCAGTCCTGAACGAGCTTTGCACTCTCTACTTTTAAATTATTATTAAACAATAATAATGTATAATATAAATGCTAAGATGTGTTCCTCAGAAGCCACTTCAGGTAAAAACAGGCAAAATCGTCTCAATTTATCAATTTTGTTTGTGGAGTAGAACAGCAACTCAAAAGTTATTTTATATTACATGTTCTGTAGGAACAGGAACTAATTTCTTAATTTTTCAGAAATTTTGGGTGATTCAGAACATACTGAACTTTTCTTTAGTCAAATGTAAAAGTGTGCCACATTCGTAAACTATTTATTTGTTTACTTCTTCTTAGTTATTCTGATTTTCAAAATTTTCTGGAAAACGCGTTTTATTTACAAAGACATGTATATACTCAATAAACAATTGGTTTATCTACACACATCCAAACAATTTTATTTGTGGAGCGGAACAAACTTTTTAAAGTTAATTGAGATTAGACGTTCTTTAGAAAAATGGTCAGATATCCTAATTTTTCAGAAATTTTGGTTTATTCAGGAACAGGCTCTGAATATGGCTTTAAAAATGAAAAAAAAAATTAAATAGGTTCGTCTCTAAATTACTCATTTGAATTGCTATGAAACAGCAATGCAAAAGTTAACTGAGAATAAACATTTTTAATAAATGAGTTTTATTTCCTGAAATTTAAAAACAAAAACTGAACTTGTTTTTAGAACATGAGTAAAATTTTCACGTTTGTGAACTATTTGTTTTGGGAGCTGGAATAGAAATTTAAAAGTTATTAGTAAATACTTATGTTTAGGAAATAAAGCTGATTTCTAACATTTTCTAAAAAACTTGTTTTATGTGGATAGACAATACACACAGTACTAGTGTTAAGTAGTACTGTGTGTATTATCTGTATATTCTGTCTACGGTTAAGTACTAAGTTGTTTAGAAAATGCAAGATTTCCGAAATTTTTCAGACAATTTCTTTTACCCAGATTTTGAATTTAAAATAACTGAGAATACATGTATTTAGAAATTAGTTTGTTTGATGTGGTTTAATATGGAACGCTGTGATTTAACTCTTCCATCTGTTAGGCGCAACTGTATACGTCACTGATAGGTTGAACAGGCTGGTGGCTTTCGGAATTGAGACCACTGAGACATAGTCTACTACATAACTTACAATATATGGCAAATGTCATAGGTAATACAAGAGAGAAGTCACTGCTATCTACTACCAACGAAGTAAAATTCCTAGGAGTCATCCTGGACAAATCACTCACCTGGACCCCACATGTGACGCGTATCGTTAGGAGGGCTCAGCTCTTCCTGTGGTCGTGCAAGAACCTGTGCGGCAAATCATGGGCGATGGGGCCTCAACAAACTATGTGACTATACGTGACGGTAATAAGACCGCTAATCACCTATGGGGTCATAGACAGAGCTCCATCAAAGCTAAACTGTCCGCTCTGCAAAGACAAATATGTCTCTGCGTCACGGAAGCAATAACATGACGCACACGGTAGCCATGGAGCGCATGCTCGACCTGCCTCCACTTCCAATACTCCTGGAACGAGAGGCAATGGAGGCGACATACCGGCTGCACCTCAGCCATTCGATGGTGAGACCAACAATGCGCAGGCTGCCTTGGACAGCCTTGCGGTATTGAACATGGTCTCCGACTTAATGATATCAAAAGGTACATTGGATTCCTTCATGGGCAGACTGGAACAAACAAGGCGAAGATCTACAACTGGCAGGAAGTACCTATGTGAGTATGTGACGGACGGATCCAAAACCGACGAAGAGACAGTTGAACACGTCCTATGTGACTGCCCGGTTATTGCCAGATCGAGATACTCACTGTTCGGAAACACGATCATTGAACCTCAAGATGCTAACGCTGTGTCGCCCTAGAGACTCATCAGATTCGTTGAGAGTCTGGGCATAACGGGTGACAACTAGTGGATCTATCAGGGACAAACCTTGCTGGTAGCACTTCCAGTGAGCCACAATAGACCGCAAGTCGCGGTGGAGGACTGTATAAGTCCACTCACATTGAATACAATACAATACAATACTATCTACTCCATCAGAGTCCCATAAAATCTAGATTCTCGTCGATGTCAGGAAATAGCATTGGTTGGATGCTGTTATTGGCATTTTTTTGCGCACTGACAATGGTTTGGTCACCGCCGAACACTTGGATACCATAAACTAAATGAACGGGACATCATTCACCCTTACGTGCATCTTTTGGAGTGGTGGAAACTTTGTAGGGAATTTTCTAATCTTTTTCGAGAAGTCGCTATCACTACAACGTGCAACATGCCTGCGGTGGTGAGCAGTCGACACCACTTTTTTAATACTTTTTACAGGTTATTCAAACGTGGCGGAAACTAATAATTTCACATCAAAATAATTACCTCCTTAAATTAGGTAAAATATAAGTTGTTGGGTATGATGTCCGTAACTTATAATTTCCATTTCTCCGTTAATACTTTTCTTGCCTGCGTTCCATTTACTTTTTGATGTACTTTCAAGTTTCATATCTTTACAGAGACAACTAGATAAAAGAAACATCTAATTACCAATTGCCACAATGCAAACATAAAACAAAATGTTTTCTACTTTATAGTGTCTATTAGATATGGTGGTAATTACGTGAAAGCCACTGAATAGACGTGGCCATATAAGATTTTGCTGCTTAGGAGGAATAGAATTGGAATTACTTAACGTTTTTCCAATAGCACAAATTAGGGTGCCGAGGCTACCACTTTTTTAGGGGGGAGGGGGGGGGGGGGTCAGTCCGTCTTGTTACCCATAAACATTACCGACTCTATTAAAGTGCTGATAAAATGAAATCCAGATCCAGAAGTAGTACGCCAGTAAGTGATTTTCATTTAATCTGAAACTGAGTCAATTTTTTTGATGTTGACAAAATGTTTCTTTCTATCTATTATTTTTGCCCTTATGAGCAACATGGCAAAAGCTCAGGTTTTAGTTTCTTTTTTAATTTTCGATCTTTCCGGTACCACTTACAATGCTGTAAATCCACTCACATTGGTATTATAACAATTCACAGTAATGTGCATCATCCAACTGCAAACAATAACTTGATAATTTTAGATACATTGTAACCAAATTTTAATATTAATCATCGTTGATTTGATATGCAACTATGTACGTCTAAGTGCACAATTATCATTGTATCTATTACAATGAACTAATCCAAAACTTCCAGTTTATCGTGCATCATGCGCTTTATAAATTGCTGCAAGGTCCTGCTACACTTGTTTGATCAACGCTTGTTCGCTGCTATCGGCTACTAGATAAAAAAAAATTGGTCGTAAATTTGGCAACGGTGGGGCCAAAACATTTGGCGATTCGACTTTTTTCCTGGTTGTCAGAATTAGGCGGCCTGCAAAAATACACACAAGTGCAATAATTTGTGCGTGTCTGAACTAATATTCATTTGTCACATTTTCATCCTTATCCTGTTGATCGTTTTTGGTTTGTTTATTGAAAACGTTTATCCTGCGGTGCGTAATAATATTGCGTAGCCCTGCTATGCAAGTCGCGAGCAACAGACGAATTATTGCGGACACGTTTTTGATGGAACATTGATTGTGCGTGACTTTGAGGTGAGTTAAAAGGACTACCAACCTACCTACCGCTTGGTCGGTAACCTACAATGGAAATGCGCGGTAAGTCCTGTCAGAGATTTTTTCAATATTCTAGCAGGATTTTTTTAACGTCTGGTAGTATAGAAGTCCATCTGCTAAATAAAAATAGGAAACAGGTATACTCCGACATAAAAAAATTGCACGTGTTAATAAATTAAATGTATATTTCTGAAGTGCAAAGTGGCGCAACTTTTTCGCGCGCTGCACCAGGTTACTTAATAGTTTTGAAAAACATGGTACGTCCACGACTTTTTGGAAATCAAAGAAATTTTTTTAAAGTTTCTGAAGAAAATTTATTCAGAACACATTTGAATAAAAACAAAGCGGTTTGAAATGTCCTTCATTTGCACTAGATACCATTTGTAGTCGTCTTATTCACTGCAGAAACTATTTGTTTTTGACAGTAGGTAGACGATTCCAGCTTTCCACTAATCGTTCTTTTTAGGTGATTAATATCGATTTCTCCAAGTGACTCAAAACGTAGGTACGTAATCCATAGGATTCAAGTCTGGGCTGCAGGGTGACCATAAGTTGCGTCTCGTCCCTGTAGATTCAGCAATAAATCATTTATAAGGAGATTTTTTAATTCCTTTATTTACTAGCATAAATCGTTTGATTTAGTAATATTTTTAAAATCCAAATAATGTACCTGCATTATTTTTTTTCTAAAATTTGACCTTTTCAATGGTGAAATAAACAAGAAATTGACGATGAAAGTCTAAAAGTCGTAACGCGACCGAGATACTCGTAATTAAAGAATAAAAGTTTTTTTTTTAATTCGTTTATATATTTTTTAATAATAGTTATCTTAATTCTTTTATTAAGGGAAAGTTTTTTGCTTTTCTCTATCACATAACTTGTCAACTCGAAATTGATTACTGATATATAATCCATTCACATATTATTGATATCAAGTAGTGTTGGAAATTTGACTGAATTTTTATTTTAGTTGTCCAACAGTCCAGACTTTTAAATGTACCTATGCCTACAAAGTGTCTTTTTTAGGTGCATGCAGTACCTATTGTTATCTCCAAAACTGCCTTAGTTGCAAAATCAGTTAAATTAACAAAAAGTGGTCTTTTGTGAAGCTCTTTTACAAAACCTCTACATTTTTTGCATAATTTTTATTTTGAGTGGTTTTCAAAATATTTAGAAAAATGTAAAAGTTGTCAAAAACTTTATTTTTTTCCATTTCGAAAACTAATTCTGATTCAAAGAAAAGTTTAAATCACAAAGCTTTATTACAATCTAATGTCTCCAATACGCCACATCGATTGATACTTATCAACAGAGTTCACAATGTAAAGTTCTTTTTTTTTTAATTTCAAATTCAATTAAATCTATTATCAAAGTTTTCTATCTAAGGCCAGACCTGTTTTATACAGTTAAATGCTTGTACTGCGTTTCTTTAGTAACTACATCTGCCTATTACGTTGTCTACGTTGTTTTCAGTTTCCTGTTGAGAAACAAATTCAGTTATATTTAATAAATTCTAAAAATTTTCATATAGTATTTTCATATATATTCAAAATTTTACAACATTATATTCGCCACTCACCAATTGTGATATCTCTATAAACTTATTAAGGACTGCCATATTTTATAAATTGTTAGTTAAATATAGTATAATTGATAGTATAATAGTTTAACAAATTTAAACAATTATTGATTAATATACCCGGACCACAGTTCATCTGAGGTGGTAATATAAAATTGTGCTTCCTTCTCTATGCAAGATTGGCATGAATTAATTCACATGAATTAAGTCCGAAATAATTCAGATATTCTTTTTTTTCCAAAAAACTTATTATAAGTTTTACAATATTACAAGCACTATTTGACATTTTAATAATTTTTTTTTTGACGGAATTAAATTTTTACATTATAAATATAGATAATTGTGCAACGAAACTTTGTAATTTAAACTTTTTGTTGTATCACATTTAGTTTCCGAAATGAAAAATATTGAAGTTCTTTTTAATTTTATTTTTAATAATGTATATTATAATTTTTAATTTTATTAAATATTTTCAAAACCATCAAAATTTGGCAACGATTTTTTTTTAAAGACTTGGCAAGAGGCAACTTTTTGCTAATTTATCGGCTCTCGTAACAAAAGCCGTTGATATCGAAAATAGTAATAGTAACTTAAAAAAGATACGTTTCAAGCAAGAACACACAGGGTGATTCACAACTCAATGGACATAGAACAGGTCCGTTTAGAAGATATCAAAGGAAATGGTTTTTTCGTATTAATTTCCTTTTCAAAAACATTTTTTTTTATTTTCATTAATGACCACTATACCGCAGTTGTCTCAGACACTAGACAGTTTTTCGAAAAATTAACGATAATAAAAAAAAGTATATAATTAAATTTGTTGTTAAACGGGATCCTAATCATAAATTAATTTAGGGTAAAAAAATCAAAGTTTTTTTAGGTGACCCGCCCCTAAACCACCCCTTTTTAAGCCGCCAGTGACTTCAAGTTTCTATTGACTAAAAACTTCAATAAATTAAATAACATTTTCAAAAATTAGTTGTTTTGTATTGCATTACTGAATTGCAGTTTGTTTCGATTTTTTTTAAACATTTTCTGAGACTAACATCCCAGCAACCGTAGATTTGAAAAAAAAAATCATATAAAAAATGAACTTGTTTCGGTGTCTTTATGTCCCCGTTTTATGTCCATTGAGTTGGGAATCACCCTGTAGTATTAAGTGCGTGCAGTATTGCTATCTCCAAAACGGCTGTAGTCACCAAGTCAGTTAAATTAGCAAAAAGTTTTCTTTTGTGGAGACTTTTTAGAAAACCTTTACAGTGTTGCCACATTTTAATTACTTTCTGAAATTTTTATGAAAATGTAAAAATTGAGAAAATCTTAAATATTTTCTATTTCAAAAACTATTGGTGACACAAAAAAAAAGTTTAAATTAGAAAGTCTCACTACACTCTAACCCCTCTCATACGACATCTCGATCAGTGGCGGATCTAGCCTTCTGTGAATGGGTGGGAGGGGGGGGGGGGGGGGCGGAAGAAAAAAAAACATGAACATTTCTTGAGGTGCCACGCCCACTTTTTGTTAAATTTTGACGAATATTTCCCTCATGTATAAATTTTTCCGTAAGAGGAGTGTAACTTTCAAAAAATTTCAACGGAAATTCCACGTTGTCTAGACAACGGTTAATTTCCGCTGTCACCTACTAACCATTTTGACAAACTTCATTGACTGCCTGTAGGCCACTTGTAGAATCGCGTTTTTTTACCATTTTTAAAAAATCTCTTTGGAGGCTAAATTAATTCGAATTGAGTTTGTTACGTTCTTAGGGGATTGCAAGCGTGCCACTTCGATCAAGAACAGCAAAAAAATGTTTCCCACATTTTTTCGAAAATGTCCAAAGGGGGGGGGGGGTATTACGACTTTCTTTTCAATTCGCAACTTCGACCGCCTGTAACTTGAGAACTCCTCGACCGATTGTAGTTAATGCCACCGTTTTTTCCTCTTTTTGATGTCATGTTTCACCTCCCACCATCGGAAGTTCCGTATGTAATTTTTTCGGAGATAGACCCTTTCGGAAATCGAGTTTTAAGAACTTTAAAATCGCGCTTTTTGACAATTTTTTAAAAGCAAAACTTTTCTTGAGAAATTCATTCGAATTGAGTTTGTTACGTTCTTAGGCGATTGCAAGCGTGCCATTCCGATGCCCAAAAAACAACAATTTGCAAAAAACAGCAAAAAAATTTTTGCCCCCCCCCCCGTGCTTCCCCTCGATCCGCCATTAATCTCGATTAGCTGCGTGTGAGGCTTCTCAACCGAGTAACCAGTATAAAGTATTTTTTTTTTAAGTACGGACCTGGACTTTTTTCATAATTTGAAAGTTTTTTTTATTCTTAATATAACGGCTATTATACAAATAGACTTTGAAACATTTCGACCAATTAAGTCCATCAACAAAGTATCATATCTAAGTTATAGTATTATTAATATTTTTTACATTTTTTTAAATATTTCAGAAACCACTCAAAATGTGGCAATGTTTCTAAATATACTCTACAAAAGTCAATTTTTTGTTAATTTAACCGTCTTCGTAACTAGTAACTACGTTTCTGAGATAGTAATACTGCAGTCACTTAAAAAAGGCACCCTGTATATATATTTTTTATTTTGTTTGACTATTAATTTTCAAAACCCTATATTTCGTTAATCGTTAATGAAACGGGTCTCAAACGTTCCTATTAACCTAGTATTTGGTTTTTAAACATTGCTGTGAATGAAAATGCTTTGAAAGTTATTCATGAGCATTATGGAGATTGACAGCCCTTGCTCTATAGATTTTTTAATTTCTTATCAATTTTTCCAAAAGGTGAAGGTTTAGTAAGGCAAAAAATTAATAAGTTTATTGTACTGCCATTTTGCTAAAAAGTGATTATTTGGGGCCTTTTATAGATGGCCAGTGAGCCAGTATCAATCAATATCTCCAGATTTTTTTTCCAATTTTTCTAAGGCCTTTTGGCATTTTTGAAATGGCAAAAAGAAAAACGAGAAGATCTTTTTGTCTACTTTTTTAAATACGCTGGTAATACTTTGAAGAAATTTGATAGAGTTTATTGAGTTTAAAAGCATTGGCTTTGTAGATATTTGTCTTTATAAACCATTCTTTCAAAAAGTGAGCGTTTAGTAAGGAGGAGTCATGCAAAACAATGTATCAAGTTCTTGTATACCCCACTTACTCGTTATAATATGATGATGTGCCAATTTACCTAAAAAGATTTTTTACTTAAATGAGCCAATATTAATATGTCGGGACGTTTTTTTTTTGTAAGGCCCTTTGGAATTTTATACAGTGCAAAACAGAAAACAAAAAGAAAGAAATTAGTTTTTTTTCGTTTATTTTAAATCGCGGTATTCGGCCACCATCAATATCACCATACGTTTTGGCCAGCTTTTGTGATTGAAGCCCGTTGACATTTATTAAAAAGCAAAAGGAAACATGAGAAAATCTGTCTATTTTTTAAAAGCCCTATAATTTGGAAATGCTTTGAAAGATTTTGATAAGTATTATAATCGACCTTGAAACTAGATACACTACAATCTTCTTCAGGGCTTTCTTTTATGTTGAGAACATAGTTGTGTCAATCGTCTTCAGGGCTTCTTTTTATGTTTGCACTAAACTCTATTGACACAACTATGTTCTCAACATAAAAAGCCCTGAAGTAGATTGTAATATACAATCGAAACGTCGACAATTTTTTAACGAAAGCTGGTTTTATTCAGTCCTGTACCCGCAAAACCTGTTCCTATTCGTTATCCTTTATGGATGTCTGATCAGCCAGTAATCATATTATAACATCACAAGATTGTTTGCGAGTTTTTTCTTATTAAAGCGTTTTTGGCATTTGACAAAGAACAAAAACAAAAAAGTGAGAAAATATTTTTTACAAAGCTGTAATTTGAAAATGTTTTGAATGATTTTGATGAACTTTATCGAGTTTGAAAGCCTGTACTCTACGTATTTTTCCTTTAGGGTTTCAGTAAAGGGAGCTCTGTAGAGCCTCGGCAAGAGCTTTTTCAAAGATCTTTGAAACTTTTTGTAAAGCCGAAAATAAAAAAGTGAAACAATTGTGTTGTTTAACTTTTAAGGGTCGTAATTTGGAAATACTTTGAATGATTTTGATGAATTCTATTTAGCTTGAACGTGCTCTATAGGGTTCTCCATAAGCCACGTTTCTAAACATTAGGGTGTAGGGAAGAGTGGCCTTATCCAAAATTTAAAAAGTTTATTGTGCACTTGTTAAACTTCGACGCTCTGCCATTTTCCTAAAACATTGTTTGTTTCGATGAAATAATATCAATGTATCTGGCTATTTTTGGCAATTTTTCATTAAAACTTTTTGGCAATTTTCACAAGAGTAAAACAAGAAAAAGCAGATTTTTTTTCGGACACACTTTAACGAATATTACGGAGATAAAAAGCCTGTGATTTAGAGATTTTTGTTATTTACCATTTTTCCAAAAAACAGGCTATTGCATGTCAAAAATTTAGTAAGTTTATTGTGCTGCCATTTTGTAAAATTTTTTGTTACACTTCATCATTGGCCAGTAAGCCGAAATATCAAAATCTCCAGACTTTTTTGTCAGTTTTGTATTGGCTTGGTCTTGACAAAAAGGCGAAAAAAATTTGTTCAAATTTTTAAAGCCCGATAGTTCAAAAAACAATTTTAGGGATTAAGGACTCTCACGAACGTTGAATGATTGACACAAATGTAGACAAAAATTGAACCTTATAAACTTCTTATTTAATTGAATACATGATAAAAAAGTATTTAATTTTATAAAATAATTTATTAATATAACTTAATAATAATAACAAATTTTAAAGTGAATGTTTCAACGTTTAAGAAGCAGATTACAAAGCCAGCCCTAAAATTATAAAACCATCTAGTAAACAGTGGCGGATCTAGCCTTCTGTGAAGAGGGGGGGGGGGGTGGGGAACAGCGCAAATTTTTTTTTGAGGTGCCATGCCCACTTTTTGTTAAATTTTGACGAATAATTATTCCCTCATACCTAAATTTTTCCATAAGAAAAGTGTAATTTTCAATCAAGGGGGGTGGGGGGGGGGAGGGCGATCGCCGGCTAACCTGCTAGTATACTATTTAGCCCAAACTTATCTGATACAAGAAAGCTGGATGTAATCTGCATGAATATTGCTGTAGACAAAAGTATGAAATTTGAAAAACCCCAATTTGGCTGCAAAGCACGATTTGAATATCTATTTCGTGTTTCAAATTCAGCTTTTATCTAATTTGGCTTTAATGTATTTTTACGCACTTGTGGCTTCTCTTGCCTTTAATAAACCATATTGTTTTGTTATTACTAACTTAAACATATCATAATTGCATCACCAGAGCAGTAAGTACTAATTGAAGACCGGAAAAATTCGAACATTGATCAGTCTCTAATAGATTTGGCATTGACCCAAGTTAACTGTTTTTACCGCAGTTCCTTCAAAAATTACCTGCATCAGTTCAGGTAAGAAAGGATTGATCTATTCTAAATTTATCTACACTGCCAAACTTCCTGCTCGGCAAAAGGACAAAGAACCTCCATAAGTTTAAGGTGGAGGTCAGGCGTTGGTTTTTTGTTTCGCGACCTTGGTCATGGTAGATTAATGCCGCCATTAAATGTTCGGGCAATCGCTTCAACTAATGTTTAGTACAGCTGCTTTTGTTAGAAAAATAAAATTTGAAATCTAAAAAATTTGTGCAAAAGTCGTTTAACTTGTATAGTTTTAGACAAGCGAACGCTAATGAACGATTGCTCCCACGACTCAACTGGGTGACGTAAAACATATTTATAAAAAAGTCGCCTAGCTCATTCTACCAATAAGAAAAAACTTCTATTAGAAAATGCTAATGCAGGCCAATGCACTTTGGAGCCCATTCGGGTTCTTCTAGCTGGTTCTCAAGGCCAAAGTAGCAAAAAATGGCAATTTATTTTAACAACGTTCACCATGTAACAAAGGAAGAGAGAACTACGACTATTAATTATATGTGTGTGTGTAGTATTACTAAGCCAAAACGAATCTCCTATCTAGAGACCGATGTTTATAGGTTCTATTGTCGTAAGTAATTTAACGATCCGTTGTGGGCGATTGAGATGGTCGATTCTTGATCTGATGATGCTGATGAAGCATTTAAGTGTTTCATTTAGGTTTTGTTTTAATATTAGGAACTGTAATACTCTTAAGTAACAAAAACTTTATTCGTTAAACAAGCATCATTTCTATTGTTCAAGTACGGTCCTGAGTTTTAAAGTTTTGAATTAAAAAAATCATCTTTCAGGTCTGTAAAATGATAAAATTCTGGCCTAATGAGTGTACTGGCGAGACCGCTTCTGACTTCCCTGGAGGCTAGTTTTTTAACCGTTATGGTCTATTTACAATATTAAATTTTTATTGGTTTGTATGGGATGGTTTAAATAAATGTTAAAGCCGAAAAACAAAATCGCTCAGTGGGGGAGGAGGGCACTTTTTCTTAGATGAAAATTTATATTTATTTTGACCTCCATAATACGCTTCCTCGTGCAGTAATAACATATGGATGTAAAACGTGGACAATGACCAAATCAAACGAAGAAAAACTCAGACGTTTTGTACGAAAAATTTTCAGGAAAATTTTCGGAGCCCACCACGATTCGACCACAAATCGATATCGTATTAGAACGAATATTGAAATAACGGAGCTCTACAACGAAAGCGATATCGTGAAAAAGATTACATGGCAATGACTAAGATGGGAAGACCGCGTACACAGGCTGCAGGATGAAAGACTTTTAAGTATGGTGTGGGAGGAGGTTCCAACAGAAAAAAGACCACTCGGGCGTCCCAGAATGCATTGGATAGTTAACATCAAATCAGACCTACAGAAAAGGAATATCCCTTTCGACGAAAAATTGATGGAAGACCGTATCAATTGAAAAAGAGTTGTGCTGTCAGCCAAGACCCACCCAGGGTTGTAGCGCTTGATGATGTTGATAATACACTTCCGATATTATGCCAATGCTAAGCGGACACCCTGTAAAAACACTGTAGAGTTACTACAAAAACATCAGGACCGCATCGGTTTTAAAAACGCAAAATTTATCTTTTTGCCTATTGGACTGGACCACCATGGTATCTCTTGCCACTTTTGAGATCCTAAGACTGTCTTCCTTATCTTGAACGCAGTGTTCATTTCACAAGGATGAATCTTTGACCTTTCATTCGCGACAGGCCAAAACATTGTCGTTAAAAGTAAAATAAATATTTCATTACTTATTTATGCGCAATGTTTACGCGAGAATTGAAATTCGTTTCAGATCAAAATTTTGCAAAATTATTCCGTCTAGACTACCATATACAGAGTTGCCCCGGTAAAACCATTATATGTACTTGTGATAAAAAAAGTTATCTAGAAGAGCAATAAATACTAATACTGAAAGGAAGCAGAAAGGAAAAAGCTGTATGTATTGGCCTAACGACTTGGTGGCCTGTTAGGGTTCTTTAGGTGCAGAGGACTGCAAGAAGAAGAGAAAGCTTCCTTCAAAGTACTCACTCCATGAGTAATTTTTCACCTTTCTGAAAAGAAAGAACCAAAACCCTCGACATTGAAAAGGAAAGTAAAAAGCCAAAAGTATCTTAATCTACAAAAACCTGAATAGCATAACCTATCGTAGAAGACCGAGTTCCCAGAAAGAAAGTCGTAAAGAAACGTCATAGAAAAAGGGGAAAGGCGGTAAAGAAGGAACAACTGAAATAGTCACCGTTGAAGAGGAGGGAAAATAACCAAAATCATAGCCACCGATGAAGATACAACCACAAATTTGAAGAGGTCCCTGAAGAGCCAATTAACATGGTGCAAGAGTTGCCCGAAGAAATTCAAGAGGCAGCTGCTTAAAAGGTGCCCAAAAAGAAAAAAATTACCCGAAACGCGTTATAGAATAACATAAATGCGACGAAGAAGAAAAAACTGAAATTGTAAGTATTGAAAAGGGGGGCACGAAACTCGAAACTACAATTTCACTGTGATCGAGGCTGAAGTATCAAAGAGGAAGAAGCGCGTTATTATGAAGAAAAAAAGGCGACAAAGAGTTCATCGTTGAGAAGGAAGGCAAGAAACCTGAAGCTACAGTAATACTAGAAAAAGTGGTTAGTAGTAGCTTTTCGAGTGTGGGAGGAACTAAAACCGTCTCTCGTTTAAAAGTTTGCGCCGACGCCGACGTTTTGATTGTATATTGCAATATTCCTGAGGATGGATTATAGATGTATCTAAGAAGGTTATCACAATGAAGATTATAAAAAGAAAGAAGGTAGCTGAAGAAGAAACTGAAAAGTTACTCCTTGAAAAGGAAGAAAAGGTGCCTCTGGAAGAGGAAATTCCAAGATAGGACTCTAGGAGAGGAAAACAGTAAATAATAAGAAAGTAGTCAAAGGCGAGCAGGTTGCAGAAGAGGCTTCTGCGAAGCCACAAAACCAGCACACAGTAGTCGAAAACTGTGTTTCTAAAAAGATAAAATAGAAAACGAGGTTTCATGAAGAAAATAGCAGCTAAAGAAAAAAAAAATGTTGACAGCCGAAGAAGAAAGAAAAATAACTGACACTTAATTAACTATAGAACAATTGGAGGCTCCTAAAATGCTTTGAAGCCGTGATCCTTCCTGACGTTTCGTCTACAGCTGGATCAGACATTATCAAAGGCGATGAGGCAATGGGCGAAGTGATCTCCGACGTTGACTGATTCGACTGTGGTGAGCTCCATGATATTTATTCCCTCGCCGTCGCGCTGCAGTGGAGGGACTGGGGTGGGGGTAGCGGTGGCGCGGGGTTTCAGCGCACTTGAAGTATGTCGTAGAACTACATTCTGTCTACGTTTCTAGAAAGTTGCATTTAGAAACTTAATTTCCTCATTCCGGTTGCAATTGTTGTCGTGTTTAAAGATCTCAGTGGCCTCTCTCGTTAGTCTCGGATAGAAAGAGAGATTATTAAGATATTTAAACACGACAACACCAGGAAGGAGGAACTTATGTTTCTAAATGCAGGCTGGAAGCGAGTTCTACGACATACTTCAAGTGCGCCGAAACCCCGCGCCACCACTACCCCCACCCTAGTTCCCCCACTGCATTGCGACGGCGGGGGAATAAATACCACTGAGCTCACCACAGTCGAATCAGTCAACCTCGGGAAGCAGTTGATGGAGTTTCAGTTATTTTTCCTTCTTCTTCGGCTGTGCACATTTTGGTTTTTTTCTTCTTTATCTGCTATTTTCTTCCTCAAAACTCGCATTTAATTTTTTTTCTTTTTAGAAACCCCGTCTTCGATTACAGTGAGCTGAAAACACTTTAGATTGTATTTTGACCGACCGTGAAAGCCTTCACATTCTGATACATTGGAATAATTACAAAACACTCCACAACTAGAGAAAGGAGATTACGAGGAACGAATTATTTCAAAAGGAAAATGTGATAGGAATAAACTGAAAAAAGAGTTTTCTAAGCAAATTCATGAATTAGAAAAAGATCTTCCAAAGGAGATTGGAGTAGCGAAGAAAATGTTTGTTAAAAAAATAATTAAAAATGAATAGACTAACCTTGTAACTGTAGAGGAAATTCAAGAAACCGAATTAGTTGAAGAAACCACAGTCACAGAAGAAGACGTCCTTAAGAAAAAGGTGATCAAGAAGCGTGTGAGTAAAAAGGAGACAACCAAGTAAGAAAAAATGACTGTGCAACAACCTATCGAACAGGACGAAGTGACGAAAACTAAGTAACTGAAGAGGAGGTATACATATGAAAAATTAAAGCATTGAAGATGTATCTAGGAGGATTGTGAAGAAGAAAATTATAAAATCGGTAAAGAAGAAACTGAAGAGACACTCCTTTAGGAGGAATTACAGAACAGGATATTGATTCAGAGTGACGAAAAAAAAATCAAATAGAAAGAAATTAAAGGCGCTGAGGTTGAAGAAAATTCTTCTGAGGAAAAAAATCTTTTTTTTCTACGACCATGTAAAAATAAACAACTTTCGTCATACCTTGCCCTAGCCGAGCTTTCGTCTCTAGTGAGAGAAAATCCCATAACGTTAACTTTCGTCTCTAGTGACGAAAGTAAGTTGTTCTAATTTCGACTGAACATCGCCAATTAAATGCGATTTAACTGTTCTAATCTTATAAAACACCATGGGAAAATGGGGAAATCATACACAAACATGTATATTTTGCCTGCCCGGGCCTCAGAAAAGTGAATCAATGTGTTGAAATTTGACCAAACTGACAATCGAGATGTCACGTTGACAATGACGCGCCTTAATTTTTGAAAGAAATGCTCTGTAGAGATTGTTTTTTGAAGTTAATAAAGACTTAATGTTAGCATGGTCGAAGAAAAAGGATAGTGTTTTACTCGTCAAAAAAGCATTTTCTATCGCTCGGGAACGTTACCAAACTCGGCTTCGCCTCGGTTGGTAAACCACTATCTTGCGAGAGAAAATGCTACTTTCGTCACTCGTTAAACGATATACTATTTTCTACGACCATATAAAAATAAACAACTTTCGTTATACCTTGCCTTAGCCGAAAAAGTAACTTTCGGCTCTAGTGAGAGAAAATCCCATAACGTTAACTTTCGTCTCTAGTAACGAAAGTAAGTTGTTCTAATTTCGCCTGTATATCGCCAATTAAATGCGATTTAACTGGTCTAGTCTTATAAAACACCATGGAAAATGGTAATATCATACAAAAACATGTATATTTTGCCTGCCCGGCCATCAGAAAAGTGAATCAAAGTGTTGAAATTTTACCAAACTGAACTCTTTGACAGTCGAGGTGTCATGTTGACAATGACGCGCCTTAATTTTTGAAAGAATTACCCTATAGAGATTGTTTTTAAAGTTAATGAAGACTTAATGTTAGCATGGTCGAAGAAAAAGTATAGTGTTTACTCGTCAAAAAAGCATTTTCTATCGCTCGAGGACATTACCAAACTCGGCTTTGCCTAGGTTGGTAAACTGTTCTCTTGCGAGAGAAAATGCTATTTTCGTCACTCGTATTACACAATATACTAATTTTTCTCTCTTCTTGTTTTCCTTTTCTATCGCTTGTGTACTATCTGCTAAAAAGAAGATAATCAACCAGCGAGTTGTCCAAAAGAAGAAAGTAGCGAACCTCTAACAGTCCAGCAAAAAGAAAGGATGCTTAAACTATTCATTAACTGAAGAAGAACTAGAGGGTTTTAAAAGTACCTTTGTGGTAGAAGAGTTACCAGAAGTTCCAAATATAAAGTCAGCAACAAATTAGTCACTAAGGATAAGAAAGTGATAAACAAGCAAGAACTGATATTGTCAGTGTTAAAGGAAATGCTATCAGCGTATTTTGAGGTTGGCGACAAGAGTTCTGAATGAAGATGGATGGTATTTTGCAAGGTTGGTCAGTTCAGGCCATGCTACATCCTTGAAAAAAGATAGTTTTGGACTACGTGTAGCCGCTGCTGGGACGTCAGTGGTGCTCGCTCTATCTGAGAGCCAGCGCCCCTTCGTATTAAACCAGTGGGAACTGTCCCACTGGAATTGAAAAACACCCCCAAGTGATTGATATGGTCGGTTTGAGTTACAGATGCCTTGACTGGTGATAAACTCGCCTGTTAATACCACCGAAGAAGAAAGTGTTTACAATTTACGTTAACATGTTTTCGGTCACGAAACTAACTGGCTGTCATTCTAGATTAGGATTCAAGAAAGGCACCTTAATCTATTGAAAAGTTGCTTACCAACTTTGGAATTTGCAACTAACCTGAACTAAGAGTGCAGGCAACCACGATAAAAGTTTAAGCACCCAGAAAAACTCCCGCTTCTAAGGAGTAATTGGTCGAGTTAGTGAGGAACCCTCACTGACAGCCATTTCCCCACCCCGAGGTTTATATTCCCCCAACGATACATATAGAACACATGATGCTTCTCTCATGCAGAGGCTTAAAATCCAGATCCCTCATTAAAACATTTTTAATTAAAGGGAAATGATAGAAGAAAGACTGGCAAAGTAGTTGCTTGAGCAATTTCAAAAATTAGAAAAAGAGCTTGCGAAAGGAATTCGATAAACAATCGTCACTGAAGATGAAATCTTCTTCTTCTCTAGGTGCCCTGTCCTCTTCGGACGTTGGCAATCATCAGCACTCTCTGAACCCTGTTCACAGCTCGGCGGAGCAATGTGGTAGTGCTCACTCCACACCATTGCCTTAAGCCCCCTAACCAGGATATCGTTCTTCCACCCGGGCCTCTTCGTCCCTCGATCTTGCCTTCCACAATAAGCTTTAAAAGTCGATACCGTCACTCCCTAAGATGTGACCGCAACGCTCCAGTTTGCGCTTTTTTAGCGTGAACACAACCTCCAGCCGCCCGTCGAGGCGTTGAAGTACCTCGGTGTTACGCGCTCTTTTTACCCAGGAGATTCTCAATAGCCTCCTGTACGTCCACATATCAAAGGCTTCCAATTTTTTGCACATCGCATCTGTCAAAATCCAATGTTCCATTCCATAAAACAGTATGTTGAACACGTAACAGCGCAGTATTCGGATGCGCAGAGGCAAGCTTAAAGAAGATGAAATACTGAAGAAAATGTTTGTTATTAAATTCGCGATCAAAAAAAGAATGGGAGAGTAGACTAAAATTGTAATCATATAAGAAGGCAAGAAACAGAATTTGTTGAATAAACCACAGCCATAGAAGAAGGCGTCCTTAAGAAGAAGGTGATTAAGAAGCGTGTGGTTAAAAAGGACACAACTAAGTAAGAAAAAATTAATGTGTAACTATCGAAGAGGACGAAAAGCCGAAAATTAAGTAACTGAAGAGGAGGTCTATATGAAAAATGAAAGCATTGAAGGGGAGGAACTCCAGAACAAGAAATTTATCCAGAGTGACGAAAAAAAATCAAGTAGAAAAAATTAAAAGCTCTGAGGTTGAAGAAAATTCTTCAGAGGAAAAAAATCTTCTGAGATCTTCTTGTTTTTTATGCTTATTCTAATTGAGAGCCAGCGCCCCTTCGGATTAAACGGAATTGTCCCACGGGAATTGAAAAAGCCACCCAAGTGCTTGATATGGTTGGTTTGAGTTACAGATGCGTTGACTGGTGATGAATTCGCCTGCTATTACCACCGAAGAAGAAATTGTTTACAGTTTACGTTCACATATTTTCGGTCACGAAACTCGAACTGGCCGTCATTCTAGATTAGGATTCAAGAAATACTCCTTAACACATTGAAAAATTACTTACCAATTTTGCAATTTGCAACCAAGTGCGTAGTCAACCACGATATGGAGAGGAAATTTGTGGGTGTAGCAGTGTGGTCCTCTTGTGAATAGGCAAAACTAGATCAGAGTTTAAGCACCCAGGAAAACTCCCGCTTCTAAGGAGGAATTGGTCGAGTCAGCGAGGAACCCTCACTTCCCTCAGAAGGGAAAATGGCTATTTTCCCTTCCCGAAGTTTATATCCCCTCAACGATACATATAATACACTTAAAACTTGTCTCATTCAGAGGCCTAAAATCCATTTTTAATAATCTGAATTGTGCCCTTGTTCCTATAACTTTGACGACATAAGCCGATGAGATCATCTGATAGCAGCTGATGTATGTAGTGAATCTTTCGGGGAGTCTGACGATCAAATTGGTGAATATTATTTTTTTTTGGGAAGTGTGTAGCCTACACCTTCCTAAAGGCGAAGGCGAAAATTAAATAAAACCTGAGATGAAATACCAAATCGAGGATTTGCTCTTGGAAGGCGACTTGCTAGAATTATATTTTTATGAAGAAGAAAAACTATTCCTGATAGACTTATACACACTTTTGAAAGGCGCGGTCAAAAAATTTTTTTTTATGTACTGAAAATCAGAAAAACATAGGGTGCGAAGTAACGTCCTAACAAGGTACAAAGACTCTCTTCACCATATGCATGGGTGTCTCTAAGATGTCTGCATAGCACGTATTGTGCTTAACTAAACGTTGATAAATGGCGTACGTGACTTCAGTTACCTCGACCCAAAAATTATACCTAAGGGTAGATACCGGCTTCAATGATAAAAATTTCGTAGGGACAACAGTTCAAAATTCATATACCATACTAAATGTTTTTAAATTACAGTAGGATGTTAATAGAGAATAGTCAAAATTCCGTTGAGGTGACGCAGAAATTGCTTCCTCTAAGAGAAATATGTGTTGATCATATTGTTACGATCGCAGCAACGCCGCATGGGAGGCGGGGCAACGCATGGGAGCGTGTTGGTTGGTGGAGCTTCGCGACCTATCCGCGCTGCGTCATGGCTGACACGAGTGATTTATTGCTCGTCTGGCTTAATCTAGAAGGCAGTTGTTTACAACCGTTTTTTTTTTATATGAGATTATTCAAGAATTCTTATAAAGAACTTTCTAGGTTTTTGTGTAATTTTAGGATTGTATATAAAAGGCGCATAGAGCGCCAGAGTAGAGTAGTCTTATTTTAAGCGAGCGATAAGTAAGCTAAAGTTACGAAGCGATAATAGAAGGCTATAAAGTGTTAAGTAGTGAGTTATTTAGTAGTCGAGTGTATTTGTGGAATAAATAAATAGTGTTTTCGTATTAAATCGTTACACTGGAATTATCGAACCCCGAGTTCGCAACAATATTAAATGTATTGAAAGTGGTGCAACAATAAACGATATTACACACACGTTGCAGAGTGCGATAATCATTAATAATTATGTAGCTTGATAAAAAAAATTACACAATTACTTGAATTAGTGGTAATAGCATTTTATAACACGTGTCTGAGATGTGCAATACAAAAAAGCGTGAACAAACGCTGTAGAATAGAAACATTTATAACCCTAAACTAATTATTATTCCTCACAGATTAGATATTGATCAGTTGTTGGGCCAGAGCAGAGCAACAAATCAGCCTGGCCTTCGGTTAAATTACTCCCAATTTTTCACGAGATCGAACCGTAACATTATTCTCCATTTGCATTTAAAATCGGTTTACTTTCCGTCGATTTGCTCGGCAAAATTTTTTATCGCCTGTGATAATAATAATAACTGCTCCCAACCTTTCAAATAGGACCACATTATAGCGATCAAGCGCACACATTTCGCTTTTGTAACAAGTACACATAACGTGATGGTTAATTAACTGCCAGTTACATTACTCACATTTTTTTAGTCAGGAACCGTTTTTTTTACGGATAGTTTGGTAAAATAATGCGTCAGATGCATGCATCAGGTATTACTTCTAGCATAAACGTCAAGGTTATGGCATCACACGCTTTTCGTAGCCATTATCCTTGAAAACGCATTACCGGATGACGGGATTTTTACGCACGTTAAAACGTAAAATTAAGCAATAATAAACACCTTTATTTTAGTCGTCGGCGAGCTATTGAATTCGGCATGCTATCGGTCTTGAAACCTGTCCTAGGTCGACGATATTGCATTTATTTTATATTCGATCTAGGAAAAAGTAATACATGTCGTACAAAGTCGCACCATTCGTAGTCATTAAATTAGTATCAAAAAATTCATTTCTACACGCGTTTACGAGTGGCCGCCCTAGAAATCTGAGAGTATTTCCATCCTTAAATTCTCATTGAAAAAACAAAGGACAGGAATACTCTGAGAGCGCTCTAGAGCTGTCACCCGAAAACGCTTTAAGTTACCATACAGCTTTAATAGAGTTTAGTGTAAGTAAAATTAAGCCAAATCTGTCATACTATGTCAGAAAGTAACGTTATTTATCAAATTACATACTCGGACTGCAGTGGAGTACACATTGGTCAGACCGCTTAACATCACAAAACCCTCTTTTACTTGAACTTAAACGAAGTAATATTTTAGTAATAATTACTTGGAAAGAAAAAAGATATTTCTGATCGAGCATGTTGAGTCGAATCAATATTCTTTTAATTTCATTGGTAACATGTCTTTTGAAA
This sequence comes from Taphrorychus bicolor, assembly GCA_951812265.1. Lineage (NCBI taxonomy): Eukaryota > Metazoa > Arthropoda > Insecta > Coleoptera > Curculionidae > Taphrorychus > Taphrorychus bicolor. Next base: position 12,385,146 of record OX638299.1, on the reverse strand, counting down.
TTTGACTTTTATATGTAAAGCTCCGGCCATACAGAGCTGGAAGGGGGCTTCTTGCCCATTCAACTCTCTCTGCTTACAAGAAAAATTGGTTGTGGGCGCCCCTTCTCCTCCGTCATTAATTTTTCTAATAGATTTAAATTTCGAATGTAAGTGGGGTTATACTCTTGATCTGACAGTACAATGTCTGACAGGACAAGAATCTGAGACTGGCTTGACTTTTTCGGTTGCTCTACGTCCGTCTTCTCTCTTTACGTCTCAGATTTGATGGAACCAAATTTGATGGTCTCAGTTGTGCCCTCAGTCTCAGTCACCGGTCTCAGTTTTGATCCATCTCGGTCTAAGATGGAGCATTCTCACCGCTGGTTCACGTTCTTCGCCTCCTCTTTGTTTTGCTCGTTCGTTTTATCTGCCCATCCGTACTTCTGTCTTCTATACTGCCTCTCAGACTTTTTGACGATGAAAATATTAAATTTTTTTAATCTTTGTTATCCTAAGCTTTTTCTGAATTTATTTGTACTGAAACTTTGAAAAAGACCATAATGGTTGTTTTTAGGCCCAAAATAGTTTTATGGGATTTAGTCACAGTCACTTTATGAAAGGTCGGTAGTTGAAAGGGTGACTATCTTCATCTGCTTTCCCCAAGTTTTTCACCGTTTTTAAATTTGTAATTTTTAAACAAGAAGCAAGAGAGACTATTTAAGGCTTATGAGTTGCCCTCTTTTGGGGTAAGTCGAGGCCACACATTTTATTTTCAATTTCGAAAGTGTGAAGAGCATTTTTCAAGTCCTACATCGCAATACTTTCTACACATTTCTACACCTTTATTTTCAATATTTTTTCATGCATTTAGTTACCAAGTTACTAACGTATTTCCTCGTTATTATTGCGATTTGTAGATCTAGTACGCAATTATAATATCCAATCACATTACCGTGGTTTCAATTATACAACCAGTCTTCCTCAGGACAGGAAGTTGTGAAAAATCTTGACAACTTTTTGTTTTATAAATTAAAACGTATAATGTAAAGCAAAAATTTCAAAATAATTAAATTACTATTTAGCAATTATATAGCAAGTTGATGATTTTTTATGATTGTTCATTGTAATTGTTAAAATTATTTCATTACTATGAGAAGAATACCATTACACAATACGTGTTTAAAATTTCAACTTCAATATGTAAGTTTTTGTTTATAAAACGAAATATTGTTAGGATTCTACCACTTAATAAATTTCTGTTTACTTCTAGCAGTGAGGAAGACTGAACGTACAATCCCAATATCGGCATTTCTATATAAGAATTTATAAAAATATTTTATTTGTTCTCTACCAACTACACCTGCAAGTGTCAGTCAAAATTCATTCTGGACTTCCATTACCACCGGATTTCATAGAACATTTTCCCATTTTTTTCAAGAACAGCAAAAAAAATCCTCATGTTTCTTGAAATTATCGAGTAAAACGTCTTTGGTCTCAATTTTCAAATTTGAACTTCTGTAACTGAACGATTGAATCGATTGGAGTGAATACAACTGTGTTTAGCTATTCTGGATCCCTTCTTTCACCTACCACCAACTAAATCCCTATTAGTTTGATGTAAAGACCCTTTCGGTGGTCGATTTTTATAATCGACTTTTTTGCAATTTTTTAAAAGTCTACTTCTGATGTTAAAAATTGACTTCTGGGGCTAAATTCACTCGAATTAAGTTTGTTACGTTCTTACATCATTGCAAGCATCTCATTCCGATAAAAACAGCCAAAAAAATCCCTGCTTTTTTAATTGGTCAAATCTTCCACCTTTGATCAAAGTGGAGACTATTACGACTTTCTTCTGAATTTTCAAGTTCGACTTCCTCTAACTTTAGAACGATTGAATTGATTAGAGTAAAACCAACTGTGTTTCGCTATTCCTGATGCCATTTTTCACCTCCCTCTAAGGAAGGCTTCATCGGTTTTATGTTTTCGGAGATATATAGACTTCTTCGGTGGTCAATTTTTGGGGCACTTTTAGAATTGATTTTTTTGCCACTTTTTAAAACATTTACCTCTGAGACTAAATTTAGTCTAATTAAGTTTGTTACGTTCTGAGGGTAATGCAGACGTTCCACTCAGATCAAAAACAAAAACAAATATTTTCCCATTTTTTTTTTGAAACTGACCAAAGTGGTTGCGTCTTTATTAATTACTATTACGGCTATTTGCTCAATTTTCAACTTTGATCTTCTGTAACTTCAGAACAATTATACAGATTGTAGTGAATTTTGAACTATTTATTACTACTTTGATGCTCTCTTGCATCTTCCACCAACGAAATCCCTATCGCTTTTATTTTGTAGGAGATGAACCCCTTCGGTGGTCGATTTTTAGGCACTTTTATAATCAACTTTTGTGCTATTTTTTTTTAAATTTACTTCTGGGTCTGAGTTAAAATCGAATCCAGTTGGTTACGTTCTTAGGACATTGCATTTTGAAAAAACAGCAAAAATATATTTTCAATTTTTTTTTTAAATTGACTAAAGTAGGAAGGAATATGTATTTTTTTCTAAATTTTCAAGTTTGACCACCTGTAACTTTCTGAACACAGTGAACCCAACCATACTTTTGCTATCCTTGATGCCCTTTTTTATCTCCCACTACTTTATCTCCCACCACCCATAACTTTTACTAATTTTATTCGAATTAAGTTTGTTACGTTCTTAGGGCATTGCAAACGTCCTAATCATATCAAAAATAACAAATATTTCCCCAAATTATTTTAAAGTCGACTAAAGTGGACTTATTTTATTCTCAATTTTCAACTTGGATCTACAGGAGATCCACTTTAGAACGATTATACCCATTGGAGTAAATCGAACTGTTTTTTTTTTGCAATTTTTGTTGCTCTCTTTCATCTCCCACCGAAACCACCGCGGGTTTTATATTTTCGGAGATCGACTCAATGGGAGGTCGATTTTTAACTAAGTTTGGAATCGATTTTTTTAAAAATCTAATTCTGGGACCAATTTTGTTACGTTTGTGAGGCATTGCAAACCACCTATTCCGATCAAAAACAGCAAAAAAAAATGCCAGTAATACGTTTTTTTTTCAATTTTCAACTTTGACCTCCTGTAACCGAAAGACCCCTTCGGAAAACAATTTGTAGGCGCTTTTAAAATTAACTTTTTGCCACTTTTTTAAACAAATATACTTACTTGCAATTATATATATCTATATCGTAAAGCACATCCAAAACAGAGCCTTAACAACAATATTTTCTCTAACGAAAAACCGCAAATAACAAGTGCATGCCCCATTGATTTTCTTATGTAACCCGCAAAAAAATATGGCATCGTTTTATCACACTAACGTCACTATGTTGCGATCTGGTGATCTCTGTACCCTCATAACCAGGTCAATGACTCTATTAACATACGTATGTATCTATTTTTGCAATCGACAAAGTGCGAATGTTTAGCTAGCACTATCTTAAAGTTGAAAGATTAGTTATATGTTTAATAATAATGTACGCATTTGTCATGTAAAAAATAGGTTGCATGTTGCCATTGTTTATTTGGAAAAATGCCGAATGGTGTTTGCATTTCTGATTAAACGTTTTATTACTAAAAAACTTGATTGTGTACTTAAATCCTCCTTGTAAAAAAATCAAATTCATCTAGTAGTTTAAAAATCAACACCTTTTGCGCCAAAGTCATTGACATGGTTTTGGTCGCCATCGTATCAAGAAAATTTTCGTCGCTTCTTAAGCATTAGGGTTGCATGCGACCGTTACTCTAGGTAGACATTTTTTATAAATAATAATATTGATGATGTAAAAACTAAAAACCTTCCCACACGCTAAAATATGCATATCGGTGAGGTATATCGACCGCGCTTGCCAAACAATGGACACCCAAATTTTTTTTCCAGCAGGACCCACTATAATGTTCCACGTATGTATTATAGAGCGGTGCTAATTTTAACCGTGGCCGCTAATAAAACGCAATAACACCATTATGCAATCACGGCAGAGGTTAATGGAATTTTCAATGCCAAACCTCCTACTCTGCAGCTTGCAAATTTTACTTACAAATTCGCACGGTTCGTTGAACAGCTCTTCTATGTAATTATATGAGATTCATACAGTCACCTCTACGAAATTAGAAGAACCCACTTTTTTATTCTGCGGCGCAATACAATATTAATGAGATTCCACGCATCGGGCATAGATGGGACCATTTGTTGGAACTTCATTAGGTGAATACAAGTCAATATTTGAACATTTTCGAACTAAGTGGCAAGAAAAATCTAAAAGAGAGTTCAATGTTCATATTTTAGTAAGAAATTGGCTCCTTTAGTGGGTGGGGATATGGCTGGATAAAGATTTCTTTTAATGGATAATGTTTTTATGTCAAGCAGGATCATGGACACGACTTGAGATGATAAGAATATCGAAACGTTGATTGAATTGAATGGTTTTCTTCATAAAACTTGTTACAAACATTATTTTGATTAACATCATGCACGGCGACTTTATGTGGTATAATTTACAACTCAATTGAGTATTTAATTATTTTTTTCCAGAATAAAATGTTGAGTAAATCTTCAAATTTCTTTACTACTGCATCTTAATTCGTTTAAACAAAAAAAGTCGAAAGATGTCTTTAAGGGCTGTCGCTTTCCAAACGATTAATGGCCATCGCCATCAGTGATAAGTAGAGTCATTGATTACATTATAGCCACCACCAAAGTACCACCTGTTCTCTGTATTGTGAGATGTATTCATTAGAATCCGTCATCTAGTCACCTATGGAATTAATTTGTTATTTTGAAGCAATTCGTGACTTTCTCCTGGGATATTTTAGTTGTCACTTACATCTAATGCCAAAATCCGTGGACGACGTTAACGGCTCAAGAGCGCTTTGTTTGATCCCATGTATTCTCATCCTTTGTTTTCTTGATATGAATGTAAGGATCAGAATAGTCTCAGACCTGTCTAGTGTTGCCACCCAAAATGACAGTTAATAGGTAAGTGACAAATATCAACAAGTGACAGCGACAATTAGTAGATGGCAGGTGAAGTTACGACGTGCCTTTATAACTCTATTCTTTTCTATCAAAAAATCATAGCCAGGTATAGATGACGTTAATGAACTCCCCGTACAATTCCTCTACCTACATCAAAATCTATCTTAGTTTTGTCGTCCACGGTTCATCAGTAAGACTTTAACAATTTTAAATTTAATGTCGCCAGAATCCAAACGTCTTAATTTGATCATATTGTTCATTTAACTTGAAAAAGACGGCTCAAAGACGTCATAGTTATGGCGTTGAAAAGTTGTCACTAACCTGACGTCTTTTTCAGTCATCAGTATCGGTGATGGCCGATATTTAGGACAAATTTATAAATTCTGTAGTATCTATGGTTGGCCAATATCTATCGGTTTTTGAATTTAATGCTGTTAAATCATACATTTTTGGGATGTCTCACACATTCATCTTTAAAACGTCCAGTAAATGAAACCTTTTTTACCAAGTCCTGTCTTCTAAATGGCGCAACGTGTTACCTGTGATGGTGTCGATCAAAAATGATTAAATGAAGCCAGGTAAATCCTCAAGTTTAAAAACAACTTAGTGTAGTGAGGATTTTTTTGATTCGAAACAAAGCAAAAGCTAATTAATTATTTTAGGCCTCATCTTCACGGTGTTATTAAAAGCGGATTAGATTAGCAGCATTATAGCCAGTCTTCCCCACTTTTCGTCTTTTTCAAATCTCGGTTAACTGTTGCCGTTTGTAGGAGGCGACACAGGAAATGAGATGGCTTACGATGTCGAATTGCAGTCACACATATGGTAACTTGACTAAGGCCTAATCCCGGAATTGAACTATCTTCTTCTTCTTCTTCTGGATAGCTTTGGCAGATTTACTTTTAACTTGAAAACAAGAACAAGCTTAACGCAACCTCGTTTCTGCTGAAAAGCTTGGAAAAGCTGCTAGACCTATACATAAGGGAGGGAGCGCTAACAACGTACCCCCTTAATACGGAACAGTATGCATACTAGGCTAATAAATCAACAGTACTAGCACTCCACAACCTGATGGTGAAAATCCATGATACTCTGGATTCAAAAGTTGACGCAGTTGGTATTTTTATAGACAACAAAGGCGTTTTAATAATGCACCTACAGACTCCCTGTTCAGCGCCAGTAAAGCGACAAGGATCGAACCGACAATAACCAACTGGATTCGCAACATGTTAGAATCCAGACTGATCACTACATCAGTAAACGTGTCCATAGGACGGAGTCCTTTCACCACTACTGTGGTCCCCACTAGTGGACGACCTTCTGGCTAATTTGGAACTATGGAGAGTCGAGGTCCAAGCATACGCGGACGACATCGTTGTCCTTATAAGAAACCACCCATACCAACATATCTCTAGCACGTTGCAAGAGGTGCACAGCTGGTGTTCAAAGGACAACCTACCAATAAACCCTAGGACAACGGTGATTGTGCCATTTACCCGAAGAAAGAGGTTGGACTTCTTGAAATCGCCATCTTTGTTCGGGACGACAATCCAATTTACCAACGAAGTAAAATTTCTAGGAGTCATCCTGGACAAATCACTCACATAGATCCCACATGTGACTGGTACCGTTAGGAGAGCATAGCTCATGGGGGATGGGATCCCGACAAACTATGTGGCTTTACGTGACGGTAAAAAGACCAATAATTACGTATGAGGCCATAGTTTGGTATCGAAAACTCAGACAGAGCTCCATCAAAACTCTCCTATCTGCAAACACAAATACGAGGTGTTCATTATAAAACTTCATCTAGCAAGCTATGAATTTTTGAAAGAAAATGATGACATAATTAAAATAAATTTTGTTTCTCCGTCTTTTTCTTTTGATATTTCACAGCCAACTAGATGAAGTTTACCGCGTCACGGGGGCAATGAAAATGATGCCATTGCAGCCATGGATCGCTTCCACTTACTCGTGGAACGAGATGCAATGAAGAAGACATACTGACTTCAACAAGTGATGAACATAGCAGCCATTCGATGGTGGGACCAACAACTCTGAACACCCTATCGCAGGAGAACAACGTCACACTGGTATAGATCCCGAGCCATCGTGGTAACGAAGGCAATGAGAGGGCCGAATCTCTAGCTGGGAGGGCGGCGGGCTCTGCATTTGTAGGCCCGGAGGACATAGCCTGTGTAAAATGCAGTAATCTAAGATCTCACATGCACAGACTCGGAGTGTCGGCTGTGCTTGGAGAATGACGAGACAGTTGAGCACGTCCTATGTGACTGCTCGTCTATTGCCAGATCGAGATACTGCATCTTGAACCTCAAGATGCAAACGCTAGTGGACAACTAGTGGAGCTAGCAGGGGCAAATCTTTCTGATAATACTTCGAGTGAGCCACAATAGACCGCAGGCCTCGGTGGAGGACTGTATAAGTCCACTCACATTGAATACAACACAATACAATATAATAATGCAACCTTAAACTACCTTTTTCCTGGAGAAACTTAGGTGGTGCTCTGAAATTGGAGGTAGTTCTACCGCTTCCAATAGCTTTTGTGACGGCCACGCATTCCAACGTCGCCACCGCTTCTGATACGGCCTCCTTCTCTTTGTCCTCTTCAAAAGGCGCCTCGTCGTCCTCTTTGCCTTAGACCCTGAATCTCAGCTTAGTGACCTTACCATCTGGTGTCATTATTCTGTAACCGTTAGGAATGGATTGCTCCAAAATTGTTGTTGGAATCCCTGGACCTCAACTGATCTGGTGATCCTCCCGTCAGGTGTCATCATTCTGTGACCATCAGGACCGGATTGCTCGACAACGGTTGCTGGAATTTTATTTCAGCCTGGTACGTACGAGCGGCAGAATATAGTATACTCGACATCAGTCTCCCTGTCCCCTTTAAGGAGCACCTCTTCGTCCTTTCCACCTTGATCTCTGTGTCCCAAATCTCTGTCTGTGACTTGTATACTTTTTGTGGAGTACTCGTGTCGATTTGTCTTCTATCTTGCTCTCCTGCTTGGTCACCATTTCCTTCTAGAAGTCAGTATAAATCTTACTGGCGATTCGAATTAGGACTGCAGCGTCAAGTTGTCATTGGCTAGACAAATCAAGATTGTCATTGGCTAAAAAAAAGAAAACGCAGTATCTACTCAGCGCAGCCAGTCAAATTGGTGATTGAATCGCGGATAGAAACTCGTGGTTTAGTGGGTACAAGACAACTGAAACTGCTTTCTTCTTGTCTAAACCCTACGTTTCGACGTTTAATTTACCTCTCCATCAGGGCTGCTCTCTAATTTTCGTATAGCCTTTGGAATTGCTTGGGATGTGTTATTGGTCTGCAATAATTTTTGCCTGTATCATGGGGATTGTATTAGTTAGGATGTCATCATCTTTCACTTTCACTAGACTATTCTCTTTATAGAAGTGTAGGCGTTTTTCGCAAGAAAAGAGAAGTTTCACTTGTAGGCCTCTAATCTACGTCATTCTATCAAAATACATAGTGTCCAGATCTATCAAAATAAATAATATCTAACAGAAGATTAAGCTTCCGGCCCACGAAGACCTTGGTCCATCATACAATGGGGGTCAACGATCTACCACTACCTTTTAGGAAACAATTGAAATTCTTCTAAAAAAAAGCCCGTTCCATTATCTGAAACACATCTTTCAATTCGTGTCTTTCAAACACGCTCGAAAAACCTTCCCAGTACCTTTGATGTTAAGGCAACCTGTTTTACCTCGAGCCACTTTCAACATGAATCCACCACAATTAGAAAGTAATTTCTGTTCAGATGGCCGCCAAAGGTGTCCGAGCTAGAGCCCAATTCTGGGCTCTGGTGAATAGGCAAGTATAACACCTCATGCGTGTACTTCTTTGTCTATTTGAGCAGAGCTCAAAGATTCTACTCAACAACCACAATTCTGTGCTAATGTGGCACAGTCAAATCTGTCCGTACTTGCATCACAAGTAAGAATTTCTTCTGTCATTCTCACTGGCAAGAATGTCCTTAATTTGCATTCACTCTCAGAAGAACAGTCGGCAGAACATCAGTCCACTCTTTGGTTCAATAAAATATTACAAGTTTAATAGTGCTATGCCAGTTTTCATCAATTTCATTAGATGCTGAGAGATTTTAATTCAAATCATTTTGGAACCTTTGGAAAGCTAATGTAAGAAAAAGCTTAAATTCAAATTGAGGTAGCCATACAGCGGTTGATCCACTGACTATAAAAGTACAATGTATGCAGAAATTTCCGTAATTGCTTCTGGCCAACTGGACAATGTTAGTTCTCCAGCTAAATCATCTAAATGAACTTGAGTAAAACGATTATCTTGGCAGATACCTGAACTTTACATCTTTGACAAGTGAGACCAGTTTTTGGTCAATTGGTAATTTCCTTGTGTGTTGCTCTTCTATTAGGATATAATAAACTATGTATATGGTCGAAGATGAATTTATCAAAGAGATGATATTATATAGTCGTTGCAATCACTGTACATTGCAATGTACAGTGTTCTTTCTACGTCTCTGCACCACTTCCGGAAATTTTTTTTCGATACTGTTTTGCTAAAGAAAAGGAAACAGAAAGTAGATGGGGAATGAAGGAGGACACTTTTCATTCTTTTACCTACAAACTCGATGACTCCACTTAATAACAAGAAAGCAAACTATGACTGTAGTTATTCGCCTGTAATACTGAATATGTTTGTTTACTTTCAAATCATTTGCACTGACTCAAAACAATGAAAATTAGGCGAGAAAAAAATTTGTAGGTAAATCGATTGTTATCGAATGTCAAGCGTGATTAGCACAAATTTTGGACAGGTTCTGTGGTTTTCGATCAGGAAAAACCAGGTGCCAAGTTTGCATTCTTTTTTTAGTTCAATGGGTATGGGAATCTTTTTTAGCTGAAGTGCGCATTGGATGATTTCACAGTGAGAAATGGAGCAGTTGGGAGCATTTAAAAGGTAGTTGATGGAGCATGTTAATCTAAAATATCTAAACTTTTATGTTTTATAATATGTTCAACATATTTATGATATATAAATAATAAGGGTTCCATATTGGGGCTTTTTAGATGATTTTAGTAAAATAAATTTCCCACTACTGTCTGTAGTGAGAAATTTTTTATCTTTTTTGTCTTACTATGACTTTTCTATGTAAAAAATGTTATACTGTTGGCACCTATTACTGCATATATTATAAAAACTTTCTTAAAAAAGAACCAAAACGTGTTAATAACAGTAAAATGCAAATATTTATTAATTCGATATACAAATATTTTCCACTGCAGATAATCATTATTTATTCAAAAAACGGTGTTTGCAAAAAGACAATTTTTATCTTACCAACGAATATACGAGTAAGTCAACGATCCCTTTTCCAAATATTTACCAATGACGTAATCATTCATAAGTTTGAACAGATCGTCAACACAACGAATTTATGTAATACTACAAAATAAACAACAGTATTCTTTATGACCTTAATAAAAAACATAACTTTCAGCTTAGCGCCATTGAATTTGGAAGTTGTGTCTTTTAAGTACAAAAATAGCGTAGAAGTTGCATATGGTCTTTATTGGAAGGTTTTCTTTTTACTATAGAACACAGCAAATTGTGACTACAATGGTATAAAAAATTAATTTGTGAACAAAAGTCTGTCATGGGAGAATAATAATATATTGATCCTATCGATTCACAAAAAAAGTCGTGTTTTGTTCGCCAATTTTATGAATTATCTTATAGTTATACCATTTAAAATATCGTTATTCGAAGGCAAGCTTCACTTTAGAGCAAATTGTGGGATCATCTCAGAAGAAACTCAATACTGATGATTTATTGAATTTCTATTCCACTTGCTCTTTTTCGATTTTTATTATTGGGCATTCATATTATCATGTGATCGATAAGTTGTATCATATATCCTACACTCAGATACCCCTTTGAAATGATCAAACGATATAGTAAAAAAAAAACGTTCATTCAATAAGTCGAGGGAAAGCTGTTAAATTTCCAGACGGTCAAGAGAAATGAATTATGGTGCTGTGATTGCTGACTCATTGGTGTTTGTAATATGGAAGATCATCGATTGGTTGTTGACCAGAAAGCCCATCCTCCTGCTTCAATTTGACCCATATGACCATCTACAATACAAATCACTAATAAAACAAAATTTGAGCTAGTTACTAGTTTGGTATAAATAAAAAACCATTATTTATGATGGATGAATATTACAGATTTAATATTGAAAATCCATTAAACTTTTAAAAATCCGGACAAACTAACAGATTCAAGCAACAGGAAGGACATTGGACAAAAAAAGGCCAAATACACATCCTCATTCAGAAAACATGCATTCAAGTTATTCCGGACTATACTGCTATGCAGGATGCCAAATGAAGCAGTCAGTGCCTCATGAGACAAACTTAGCCTAATAAACATGCTTTCAACCCCTTGATCAGCAAACTAGCATACTCACACCATAAAAATCTAGGCTCTAGGCCTTAGGCAAATGCTCAAGATTTGGGGTTTCAACATTTTTATGAGGCCAGTCTCGAGCATGGAAAAAGAAGATCGATTCGTTTTACTCATTTGAGTAAAAAAAAAAGGTAAAGGAAGAAGTAATATTCCGCCCTCCCTCTCCCGCGATTTAATCAACTCATCCACTGCTCTGCCCCCTCACAGACATAGGGATGGAAAGGATGGTGTCATCAGCAAAGAGTAGCTAGAGAAAAGAAATATATGCAACCAAATAGATAAAAGGGATGGATTCCTGAGATACTTTTATGGCTTTTTTCGTTGATGTTCTTCCCCGACCCTGACTACTTGAGTTCTTTATAGAACATATGATGAAGATGACAGAAACTTTACACTTTGAGGGCGGAAGTGATAACACTGTAATTTAAGATAAAGTGTGTCTTGTGAGAAGCAAAGACCTTGCTGAAGTCACAAAATATAGATACAGTGAATCGCTTTTTATTAAATGAAACCATAAAATAAGACTCAAAAACGACAATTTTCATCTGACTCTGCTTCAGTCCGTACTTGAGGTATGAAAAAAATCCTCAAAATAATCGTTGAAGGTGTCTCCTGGGATAGTTGCAGTTGTCCTATCTCTCCCCTTGCACTTCTCTTTGCTTTTATAATACACATGCATTGAAATCGCTACAAGATTCAGCACCAATCTGCTATTTAAGTTTCCCAAAAAAAAAGCTTTTATTTTGTAGTCTCTCCACAGTCCCTCACCGCCCTGCCCTTCTTGCCTGCTTATGTTTTACTCAGCAAACTAAGATGGTCATGGTGTACATAAATGAAAAACTGCATTGTTTTGAGCTTTTAGAACAGTTCTAATTAGAGTTGTAGACATTTAAAGAACGTGTAATAATACACTTTGAAACCTCATCAAAGTTTATTCCTTCATGAAACAAATTAAACTTTTGTTTTTAGGAAAAGAGAATGCGTGGCGAGGAAGTTTGATGTTAAGATAAAGGAAAAACTGCATTGTTTTGAACTTTCAGAACAGTTCTAATTGAAGTTATAGACATTCAAGGAACGTGTAATAAGACCCCTTGAAACCTCTTCAAAATTTCCAGTCTCAGAAAATAAATTAAACTGTTGGTTTTCAGGAGAAGAGAATATGAGGTGAGAAAATTTAAAGCTGTAACCAAAGGAAAAATTGCAAAATTTTGGCTAGGGATCTGACCTGACCTAATATGACCCTGCAGGAAACGACGCACATGGTGCCCTCTGGAACATAGATATAGGCTCTTCAAACATATTTTCAATACTACTCACATCACACTGATCGACAAGTTCACATACCTGCCTGTGAGCAATCTATTCTCATTGTAACAACCTGCTCCAGAGGTCCAGATAAATTTAACTCCACCGTATGTGCACCAGACATTACCAAGCAATCACTCACAAACACATTCCCTAGGTAAACAGCTCTCTAGTAGGACTAAATATTGTCTTACACAATCCAAAAGAACTCCAGCTTCTTTGATCCTTTGGTTGATTTGATTTGGTCTATTTGGTCAATTGAAAGACCAATTTTCAACCTAGCTGTAGCTCAGCCATCGCTAATGTGTGTGTCGTCCTATATGGTGCTCGTTTGCTCGTTTTTTTCGTGAAACTGGAGATGTTTTATATTCAGTGGAATTTTGTTCCTGGTTGACAAACGTCGCATATTGAAAAAGCCCTGAGAAAGACCTCAATAAAAAGTCGAAACGTTGGCTCTTTCACAAATGTGAAGTAGTTATTTCTGTCCTACAGCCGCTAATTTCACTTCTATCGACCTAATTAAATGATGCAAAACGTATATGATTCCTGAGGTACCTTTATATTTACGGTTTTCTCCCCTGATGTTCTTCCCCGACCCTGACTGCTTGAGTTCCTTATAGAACATATGATCACATTGACAGAAACTTGCCACTTTGAGGGCGGAAGTGTAATTTAAGAAAAAGGGGGTTTTGTGAGAAGCAAAGACCATGCTGAATTCACAAAATATCAATACAGTGAAGAGCTTCTCATTAATTGAAACCATACAGTAGGACACAAAAACTATAATTTCCGTCTGATTCTGCTAAGTCCACATTCAATATCTCAAATATTAGTAGAGGTGCCCTGCCTGAAGGAGAAGGACACATTTAGTCTTAGAATACTTCAACGCAAATTTGGAATCCTCTCAATAACTGATATTTTTTAAGCCAAACCCTGAGCAATATAGTCAAAATAGTCGTTGAACGGGCCTCCGGGAATAGTTGCAGTTGTCCTCACCCTCTTTGTACTTCTCTTTGTTTTCATAACTAACATGCATTCAAATGGGTCGCTTGAAGATTCAGCACCAATCTACTATTTAAACTTATTTTGGTTTTCCAAAAAAACTTTAATTTTTGTAGTTTCTTCTCAGACCCTCTCCGCCCTGCCCTTCTTGCCTACTTATCTCACTCAGCAAATTAAGATGGTCATGCTGTAGATAAATGAAAAACTGCATTGTTTTGAACTTTTAGAACAGTTCTATTTGGAGTTGTTGACATTGAAGGAACGTGTAATAATACACTTTAAAACCTCCTAAAAGTTTACTATTTCAGGAAATAAATTAAGCTTTTTGTATTTAGGAGAAAAGAATGTGTGGTGAGGAAGTTTGATGCTGCAGATAAAAAAAAACTGCATTGTTTTGAACTTTCAAAACAGTTCTAATTGAAGTTCTATACATTGAAGGAATGTGTATTTCCAGTCTCAGAAAATAAATTAAACTTTTTGTTTTTAGGAGAAGATAATATGAGGTGAGAAAATTTAGAGCTGTAACCGAAGGAAAAATTGCACAATTTTGGCTAGGGATCTGACCTGACCTAATATGACCCTGCAGGAAAAGATGTACAATGTGCCCGCTGGAACATATATATATAGGCTATTTTTAATACTACTCACATCACACTGATCGACAAATTCACATACCTGCCTGTAAGCAGGTATCACAACCGATCTTGTGAGCATGCTACATGATCATCTGGACGCAATCCATCCTCATTGTAGCAACCTGCTCCAGATGTCCAGATAAATTTAACGCCACCATACGTGCACCATACTTCACCAAGCAATCACTCACAAAGTCCAGGCAAACAACCTCTCTAGTAGGACTAAATAATGTCTAACACCATCTAAAAGAAGCTTCTTTGTTCCCCTTTGATCATTGAAGTCTCCTCCAATTCTTATTGCTTCCCTTTTTTGTCCAAATCCTGCCCAACAGGCTTTCCATTGCTGTGAGAAAAGCACCAAAACACACTATATACAATATAACACTTTTCCATATTAAAACATTGCAGAGTCTAAAAAATCTGGTTTTGAGGTCTATGAATAGAATTATGGCCGTAGTATTATACGTTTTTGTAGACATTTATGATCAGCAGCTCAACTTTATCTCCTGTGAACTAATGTTCACAATATCGCAAACAAATCGGGATGGAAGTGTCATCAGCAAAGAAAATCAACAAAGCCGTAGACTCCAATAATGGAGGAAAATATAGGAATCAGACTAAATGGCACAGTTGAGATAGGATGGATTTCTGAGGTACCTCTATATTTATGGTGATGTTCTTCCCCGACCCTGACTGTTTACATAGTGATAACAGAACCCAGACTGAACATATGATGACACCACTAATTTACTTTTCCATTCAATTAGAAATTTGACCAATGTAAACGCCCTTGCGCATGTGCTGCATGGAATCTAGTACACTAACTCGCTGATCTTAGTACGTCATCTTTTTCCTTGAGTCTGATGTTGAGACCCTCTAGGTAAAATGTTGGCTTTTCTGTAAAGAGAAAAACCTTGAAAAATACTAATAAATAAATAAAAAATAAGAAAAAACTAAAGGTATGTATTTTTGTGTTAATTGGGCATTTCGAATTATTCTCTCTTCGGGAAATCAGAATAAGTCAGTAGACATTGAGCTAAAAAATCTTTCACATTCTATTGTATTGAGTCTGGTCCTAGTGGGCCTGTGGAGTCCTATTACCATGTTGCTTGAATTGGCAAAAAAACTGAAAATATTGAATGGCTATTATAAAAGTGATATTGGCTTCCAAGAACGGTATCTTATTGAAAGCTATATTCAATATTAATTCATTTTCCCATTTTTGCCCACTAAAATTATTGCCTAATAGAATGTTATCCAGAACGTTTTATAGTAGTAAACAAAATGATATCTTTCGTAGGAACACACCTTCAGTAAATTTACTACTTTTTCAAGCTAAACTCGATTTCGCATTAAACTAAAAATAAATCCCATTTAATCCTATTGTTTCTCTGAGTATCGTAAAGTGTTTTAGATCTTCTATTAGATATGGTTATCAAGAGAAATAATAAAGAGTAATTATTGCTAATATTATATTTAAGCGCCCTTCCGTGCCGCCACTGGTTGACAGTGCCGGCTGACTTAACTATTTACTATTGGCTGTGGAGGGAGACAAAAAATTTGAGTCTGAACTTTAAGTCATCCACTAACTCAAATTATCTTCTAAACGTCTGTGCTTTTGAATTTAATTCCCGCCCTCAGCCCGGCCTCAACGACGAATATACGCAACAGGGGTGTCGCATTCACCTGACACAAACCACGTATTGATTTTAGTTGTATACTTCAATTAATGTTATCAAATATTTAAGCGGCGTTCTCATCCGTTACTGTTTTCCTAATTTCCTAACTAAATAATGAAAACTTCATCCACGTATCCCAAGAGCGATAAAATTGGGGTCCCAACTTTAGGGGCCCCTTCGTTTCCCATCTACTCGTAACCCATTTTAAATCTAAATTAAAGCCACGGGAAAATTTAATTGCAGTCTTTAAGGGTTCAGATTTCTCTAAAAAAAATAATATTCGTAACGTCATACTCTGAGTGCGAGTTATAATAAAATTTACACAGTGAAATGACATAATCATCTGCGTGTGGAATCGACATTCAACGCTGTCTTAATTATTGAAAACAGGCTAGCGACCTCGAATCCGGAACTACGTTGGCAATGGCCACTGCATATTTTGATTTTTATTAGCCCATTGTAAGATGTATGGTTTACGTCATGTTTTTCTGTTAGTCTTCAAATTTATATGTAATTGTTCGCTGCTATGTAGCGATGACTTGGGACTTGCCAGGACGTTAGCAGTATTTTTATTATATTTCTCGTTACTTGTGGTTGTTGCCGTCCCAGAACCGTAGTGTTTTGAACCTATTCTTCAAACGAATATGGATGAACTACTTGTAAGAATGTGTACGCTTTTGAATTCTCGTTCCAAAAATTAGAAGAAATTAGGAAGGTCAGGGCTGTTTAGTTCAGTTTAGTGGAAGTTAGTTCAGATGAGTTCAGGATAGGTCCACATTGTAGATCTTTGCTGCCATTTGGGTACATTTACTTACGATTTATCTGCTTTCCACGCACGGCTTAGGAGACCATTGTCTAGGAGAGCGAAACGAGTACTGTTGGGGAAACACAATATAGGAAGGGAATAATAAACGCATTTTTAAACGATTTCAAACAGTAAACATCAAAATAAATCCTCTGTTTATATGAAGAGAATGAACAAAGAAAGCCGTCGTAATACAATGTAAAAATAGTCCAGACCAAAGTTTTATTACTCTAGATAACGAGGAGATCGAAATGCGTCTGCTGATTAATCGTATATGATAACGGCTCATTATGATTGGCTGATGTCTGCATAAATGCATTCATTCACAGGGGTGAAAGGAAGTTCATGTTCAGATTTCTTAGATTAAGCATCGCCGTCTTCCGGGTGAAAAATATCGATCGAAATGTTTCTGTGTTAGCAGGTCAGCGAGTTAGCTGAGGGTTCGATGAAGCAATCGTTTGGTGTTCGCAGTCTCGTGTACTGGATTATTTGTGTTTCTGTTTTCTGTGCATTATCGAGGGTGTGCAGATTAGTTCCTCGTAGTTTGCAATAAACTAACGTGATTTTAATGCCTAAATAGTTCTTCTCTCTCTCTCTGTGAATCTGAGTAAAGTGGAGTTATTGTCACACAATTGCACTATTTCTTATTCTGGATAAGTGACAATTCAGGATAAATAATCCAGGAAGACTTTCTCACATAAGTTGTGCATTTAAATTTACTTTAATTCAGGGTAAATAATCCAGGAAGAATTTCTCATATGAGTTGTACATTTAAATTGACTATAAGCGCTTTATTCAGACATTTACTCTCAAATCGGAGTCGATAAGTAACAAACATGTTCTGCGCGTTGTTTTGTTGTTCCTTGCGTATCGTGTATTTTTGATTGTTCTTTTGGATGAACCTGATGTGGAGCCTAAATGGCAGTTACATCCATTCAATATTGAGTAGTAAAGATTTCAGGGCGTTGCACTCTTTGTTCAGTGTTTAAACCTGCATAAGCGGTACCCAATTCTAGTGTATATTTATGTAGTTAAACGGTACTTTCTATTAATGTACGGGGTGTTCATTATAAAATTTCATCTAGCCACCTATGAAATGTATTTGTTATTTTGAAGCACGTCGTGAATTACTTTGTTCCGTATTTGTCCGTCAAACTTTCAAATTTAGGCACGCTCACACTTTGCGAACGTTTAACTGGTTGCCTACCATTACGCGCTCCGATAGTGTCTCCATCCTTTTTTTCTCAATTAGAATCTAAGGACGGGAATGCTAAAATAATATTAACAAAATAATAATGAATAGCAATTGACATGACATTCCAAACAATCCAGAATCATTCAGAATGTTGATAAATAAATAAGTCGGCCTTAATTTGTTTGATTTTTTTAATTATTTAAATATTTTTAAGATTCTATAGGCTGTAAAATTTACTTGAGGTATTCCCGAGCTAACGTCCATAGAGAACTTAGAAAAACGCATCAATCTTTGTGCCAAATTAAGTGTACGACGGAGATAGTGGACCTTGGGAGGTGAGATAAACTAAAATTTTGCGACCCTGAATGCCTGAACAGGCCTTTCGCCCTTTGAAGTGGGGATTTTCATATTGATCCTTTGACTTCTGACGACGACAAAGCACACCAATCAACAGCCCCTGCACGGTGTAGCCTTTGGGGAGAGGAGTTTTTAAGTCTTGACCCTACTAACTACAACTGCAACCGAAAGTACCTACAAACCATTTTGTGTTTACGTATATGGATTTTTGGAAAATGTTCTGGTTATTATCCCTATCAATACACCAATTGCAAAATTGCAGTCTTCGGGGAAAGGCAGCTTCATGCAATTCTTGCACATCTGTGGAGCGATATGGGTACACTTTATGTAAAATTGCATGGGTGGCACCTACAGAAAGGCCTATTTGATGGTATAACTGTCGAATAGAAGTACCAGGTGTGTTTTGCATTATTTCTTGTGCCTGTGTAACCACTTTATTGGTGTGTTTCTTGTGAGATTCACTGCCTGGTCTTTGTAGACTACCTGCTTCTGTAAGCAATGCTAGAACAAAAAAACAAAAAAAAAATCATAGCTGGCTAGATGAAATTTTATAATGAACACCCCGTATATTCCTCTGAATAAATGGTACATGTATCTTCATCATGGACTGTATCATAACTTAGTTTTAAGACAACATATAACTAAGGAAATTTCATTTAGTTTTAGTACTGCTGATTTGTGCCAAGTGGTTACTTTTGTAATAATTAACAACTATTAGCAGTGCAGCCTATTTTTAATTAATTATGGTGTTTTCCATGTGGTCCTTTCGTAAAACTATAATAAACTTCCAGTGCCACATGCTTTATATCTGACCTTAATCAATTTTCCAAGGCAATATAAAAGCCAGATATCTGGACGATATCCTGATCATGGCCTCTAATCAAGTGGAACACAACTTACGACTTCATAAGATTTTTCAACGACTACAGAAATGGGGAATGATTGGTTCCCGTCTCAACCTTCAAAACTGTCAATTTTACAATATCGTGAGTAAATTATTTTGAAACCATCATCATGGCTGATCCAGCTTCCACAGAAGCTATGTAACGAATATACTTGTCTGGTATCTGGTACATACTGAACCTACTAAAAAATATTCATATGATTATGAATATCAAGCATGACTTAGAAATAGAGAAAGAGCTAGGCGAGAAGATCTTCAAACACAAACTCTTCATTTCCTCCTAACAGTCACTTTCTTCCCAAAATCCTTAAAGATGATACTCTATTAAGTACAATAGTTTTCTTTGTTCGATAAATCACAAGCTTATTGGCAGATGCAACAACACCTTTTATGGATACAACAGGATTTTATTAGCAAGTTTTTGGTTTGGCGATGAGAAATGTCATCTCTTATATGGGGACATAATAATGCAGGATCTACAGAATTCCTTTTCCTTTATTTTTGGCATCCCGTTCTTTAAAGTCTATGTTGATGACATTACTACAGTAGTACAATCGACAAAATTAATGAAGTAAAGAGTATCTTTAATAATTATCACAGCAATTAAAATTTACAATTGAAAGAGAAAAGAAAAATTTGTTCCGTTTTTAGACACATGCATCAAACTCAAATTCAGAACTTTGATGCTTTTTTTGGAAAAATACCATATAATGCATTTTACCTGAATCGAAAATAGAATGTTGTAACTCCAAGTAAGTTAGAACAGCCGAAGGGTCCCCTCGATCATTGACAAACATTAGTTATTGTTGTTGATGCTTGTACTAGTGGTGTCAAAGAACTAGATATGAGCAATATCTTGTCATCAAAATCATAAAAAAAGTACTAAGAGGAAAGCTTTTGGGCTTATAACTGCAGTTGAATGCTTTAACAAATTCATTTGGGAAATTCACCTGATTCTTCAAACTTCAACACCTCGAACACTAAAGGTCTTAGATTTTAAAGCACGTCTGAAGCCTGACTGACAAAACAGACGATTCTGGTCTGTTTTGTCAGTCCAATGAACCACTGACCATTGCATGACGACCAGCATTGACCATTCTCTCACGTCGGTTATGATTTCAACATTCAATATGTTACTGCTTGTGTCCAGATAGATACGGCTTCTTTTGCTTTATGTTTCGAAGGTATAAGTGTGGTCCAAGACATTATCCTCTACGGTGACCGAGTCATTACTCCGGATAATCTCAGACAGTTGGCTCTTGGATAGTTTGCTTCATCGAGGACGTTATAAAATTCTTCGAATGAATCCTGCAGCAATTTCAAACAGACTGAAATAATATTCTTCAATTTTTAGAGTCTACTAGGTAACGTTTTCATATGAATAGCTCTTATGGTTTCAGCTCTGGTTAGCATGGAACTCCAAACACCAAACATGTACTATAAACGTTTTAGGTATTCCTACTAATCTTTCATAAGCTACAGTTTCAGTTTCTTTGTTGATATGGTTGACTTCATCATGCATCATGGCATAACAATTTCCACTATTACCTCTGCCATTCTCCCGATTGGAGTGACAGTACTGAAGTTCTTAATTTGTTCTTCTTCTTCTTTATTTGACCGCTAAATTGAATTCATTGTATTCAAATCGTCGCCCCACCGCAGAAACTTCCTACAAAATTTTCTTCGTTGACGCGACTTGCATTTTGCCCTCCGTTCCATTAGTGCTTTCATATTAATATATTCATCAGCAAGTTTTCTTGCTATTAAAATCTTTCTGTTTCGACTTAATTAGGTCATTTAATTCGGGAATTTTTCTTTGATCTTGAGCAAAAGTACTACATTTCCTTCTTCCTATTGTTACAAATAGACGGCAGTTTTTGTAAGGAACTTTCTGCTTTTTGAAACGTGAACAGTGATCAAGTTAGTGGCGTAGACCCTGCAAACACGTGTCTACTACTCCCTATATGTTCTTAGACTCACCAGTAGGCTAAAGTCAGCTTCAAACAGACTGAAATAATATTTAAGAACTTTTGGTGTGCCAGACATTATCGTCATGGACAATAGAATACGGTTTACTTCAACCCAGTTTGCCACATTTTTCCTCCACGATTGTCACAATCTAATGGATTTGCAGAACCAAGACTGTAAAAAATGCTTTGTATATATTATCATATTCCTTAAACGCAGTATTGAAACCCTCTTGGATATTTTTAGTCAGATTTTATCATCTTGTCACGCTGTCAACGCCTCTTCAAATACGCATTTGGTATACGCTATTCACAAGAAGATGAGGAAAATGCACATAACAAAACATATAATGAAGGAGATTATTTTGAACTCATTCAGAGAAAGGGCATATATAAGGAAGATATCCACACGATTCGAAGTGAGTTTTGTAGCCAATCTACTTGAAGGGCTAATATTTTTTAAAAAAGGAGAGGGGCCAATAAACAGCTGATAACATGAACGAACGGATGCGAATTTGAGCTCTGAGATAAGGATGCTTCAAAATGTACTTAGGAGTGAGCTACAGAACTTGCAGCTCCTTACTAATCTCAAAGAATAAGTGAATGATCAAACATGGAAATGTACGATGAACACTGCCCCTATGAACGTCGTTGGTATCGATGTAATGGTTCCAAGCCTATCTGAGTACCTGCTTTAACTCCAACTTTTCAACATTACCAATTTTAGTCATCGGGTACTGGAACAGCCAATAGCTTCAAATGTTGATCAGCCACAATTTTTTTTTAAATAATGCTGATCAGGTTAAGCAGGAAAACCAGCAGGGAGATCGAAGTCAGCTATTACAAAAAAACGAATAAACTACAGAACCCTCTCCAATATTGGCCTCCAAGATGTAAATTCCCAGCTCTATTAGGAAACAAAATGGCTGGTTTCTATACAAAGGCAAATAGGCGGGTGATCTGGGATCTGCCAGGTCGTTGGCAGTTTGTTTGTGATGTTTGTCATTGTAATAGTCCAATAGTCGTTAAAATAAAAATTAAGAATTTGTCTGTTTTGCGAATAGATACTCATATCCTACCTCTTAACAATACTTGGAGATGTGTAGATGTGATGTTACTGACACAGAGGATGTTAAGGATGTTATGTATTGTAAAGCCTGAGAAGACTACAATGTTTATCAAACTTTTTGGCGCATTGGGTGGCTGTCAACAACGTGCAAAATGTACGGGGTTTTCATTATAAAACTTCATCTAGTTGGCTATGAAATGTCAAAAGAAAAGGATTGAGAAACAGAACTCAATTTAATTTGATTATGTCATCTTTTTCTGTCAAAATTTCATAGCCTGCTAGATGAAGTTTTATAACGAACACCTCGTATATAACAAGCACTTATATACAGCAAAAATTTATTCACATTTAACAGTTAGACTCAAAATTTTAAATTGTCGTGCCTGCCTCGGGCCTGTTATATATGTTGTTTTAGGGTTTTAAATGTTTTAAAAATATTTATGTTGCCTGCCTAAATAATTTAGACAATTTTTGGCGCTGATGATAGCATATAGCCGAAAAGGATCTGCCAAATGATAATAACTTTTAATGTTATTTTGTATTAAAAAGTGCGAAATAGGAGATTAGAAATGTCGCCATACTATTCATGAGCATTGACTATCTTTATTCTAACTACTGAGGTTGAATCTATTTGTACATTTGAATGTATTAAAAGCAAAAAATCTCCTGGTGACAAGACGTAAATTACAAATCCCCGCAATTTGCCCTAAAAAAAACAAAGTGATAAAAATCATCATCAGCATCATCAGGTCTAACAAGGAGAGAGATTTAAATAATAAGGGGGCCGCACAAAAGGTCGAAGTGGCACAATAATGGACCGAAAGGGAGTCGGGAATAATAGGGAAGTAGGTCGAAGGGAAAGGAGCTGATGCAAAGATGCGGCTCGAAACGAGCCCAAATTCGTCGTTCTTCTTCTGGCAAAAAATTCGTATGCGTCTCGGGCCAGACGATATATATTCGATTCGCCACGTTGAAAATGTGTGTTATCATGGCCTGAGGGAGCGAGGTTGTCGCGCCTACAAGGACGACCAAAAATTTATTTTTATGCGTGACATTATACCAATAATGTAATCTGAAGATTAAAGTTTAATTATGTGCGTTTATAATGCGTTGCCATCGAGGAACTACTATCGACTTTTGGGAAAAACTTAAACAAAACGCAAAAAAAATACTTTGTGGAGGCCTGTACAATAATATGATCATTATATGTCAGGTTGTATACATGTTGTACTCTTTGAACAAAACAGGTACCACAACTTTTGGAAATGATGGCCTGCGTTATACGCTTGTTGGATAATGTTCTATTATTTGTATTGCGTGTGCATATTGTTTTGGACTTAAACTTAAATAATCTATTGCATTCTTACTGTTCCCATCCATTTTATCAATTATTTAAATTCATTTTATGGTTTATTTCTTTTCTAAAAAAAAGTTTGTAAAAAACAAGTTTTGAAGAAAAAACTTCTTACATACCATCTCAATGCTACACGAACGAAGTCATATAAACCTACTTAAGCAAATTACCTATAGACAGCAGCAACCACTAGTAGAAGATTAACATAATATGGTCAATTTACAAAGCATTATTAGACACTTACACTAACAGTTTTTTTGTCTAATTTCATACAAAGTTGCTAATGCGTTGTATCGCCTCATTTGAACGCCGAAAATCACACATTTAAATTCGAAATCACCCGAAACTGGGTCAAGAGTTGTTCGGCGTAATTATCAATTCAAACGCTTTTTGATAGAGTTGGGTAGTTTATCAGTAGGGACAATGATAGCAACACAGCTGATGTCTCATTGAATACAATAACTTAAGGTATACAAAAGCTACGCTGTTGATTTGAAGAAAGTGCTGGAAGTTTAAGAGCAACATATAGCGTTTTGCACTAGTTTTAAGAGACAAATTTGTAAAATGTTCAATCATGGATTTCTTTTATTAAGCATTTTTTGCCCAGGTGGTGGATAGGGGAAAGCCCTTACCTGCATAGCCGGCGGGTAGATGGAAAATAAAATACCACCCGCGGACTAACAGGCTGGGCGGATGGGGCTCATAGCTATAGAGAAAGCAGCCCACTTAAGAGAGGAAAACTCTGAACAATAAACCCTGGCCCTCCTGGTAGGGGGTTAAGGTTAACTCCTCGATACTTGGAAACCCTTCAACTGTTAAAAGAACCAGTCAACAGCCTCGGAGCGAAACTAAAAAACGACAAACGCCACGGAATAAAAGAATGATTTTTGGAACATAGAACATTCAAGGTCTGTCAACAAAACTGAATAAAGTACTCTCATAACTAATGGAACACAAAGCTGATGTAACAGTCCTTACAGAAACGAAGAAGAAAGGACAGGGCTCGGAGAACCTAGGAAAATATTACCACTTCTATAGTGGTGTATCAAAAGATCAGAGGGCTCAACAAGGAATATCCATCCTTATCCGAAAGGAGATTTATAACAACATGGGAAGCAATTAGTGCGGGAATTATCAAGATGAGATGAACCTAACTTTACACCCGCAAAAGGTCACAATACTGGGTATATATTGTTAAAAATGATACAACTGTTGCAAAAAAGACCAATTCTACGAACAACTAAACTGTGAAGTATTAAAAGTGGGAAACTCACGAGAAATCATAATGCTGGGAGACATCAACGCAAGAACGGGTAAAAGACCACAAGATACAGTGGTAGGCCAACACGGAGAATATGTATTAAACGACAATGGCAGCAGACTAATTTCAATATGCGAACAGAATAGCCTTAAAATACAGAATGGATTTTACCCACAGCGCAACATACATAAATACACCTGGACCCAAACAACCAAAAACCTAAAGTCCATAATTGACTATACAATAACGCGAGAGAAAACTAATCTTCGGGGAAAAGGTTCAGGATGCGGCAACATGCGGCAGTAATCACTACCTGCTTCGAGCAAACATTATAGGTATACCCACAGAAATACGGAAGGCAGGAAGACACAAACACGAAAGAAGAAGTAAAAATACCAAACGAAAGGTTTAATTTAGACAATTTAGCTGTTCAGACAATAAAAGCTGCAGACTTGCAAACCTAGAAACAACGTAGAATATTATCAACTTATAAAAAGTTGTATACATGCAGCAGCAAAAAAAGCCATGGGATACGAAGAAAGCAGACAACAGAAGAAGACATATAGGTGGGACGGCGAAATAGAAAAGGATGTAAGAGCCAAAGGAGAAAATACAAAACATACCTGACCTCTAAATCAGAAGAACATAAAATATTGTTTAAACAGGCACAAGCAAATTTTCGTAAGAAAATCAGCCAGAAGAGAAACGACATCTGGGAAAAGATGCAGAAAAAGAAACATGTATATCGGAGGACAAAAGAGTAGCGAAAGCTGGAAAGAGTTGAAATCCTTGAGACAAGAGAAAACAAAAAAACTAATATCCCAATTACATTAGAAAAATGGGACGATTACTTTAAACAGTTACTAACAGAACACCGAATCAAATTCCGGGAGACTCGAAACGAAGAAAACATACGTACAGCAGTTTTAATTTGAATTACCGTAGAGGACGTAAAAAAGCCTGTAGAGCGTTAAAAAATAGAAAGGCACCAGGACCAGGAAATATCCCAGCTGAACTTATCAAATGTGGAACAAAAAAACTGTACCAAGAACTTAGAACATTATTCCAGAGCTGCTTGAATGGAAAGCCAACTTCAGAAGAATAGAACACCGCATTAATATCCACCATACACAAGAAAGGAGGTAAACAAAACTGCGGCAATTACAGAGAGATATCAGTTACGAGCAAGTAAAATCGATTCAAAGTATAGGGATATGGAAGCAGAAGAACAAGCAGGATTCCGAGCAGAAAGATCAATCAACATTGGATCACCTCTTCTGCGTCTCCCAATTATTCGAAAAGAAAACGGCCTACAATCAAGAACCTAGTGTTTATCGACTTGAAAAAAGCATAAGATAGCATCTCACAAAATAAACTATGCGAGACACTTGAAAGAACTAACATCAGTGTAACACTTGTTAATGCGAAAAACGATTGTACGAAAAAGCTGCAGCAAGAATCAAGATCTAACAGAGAGACTTCTACGGATTGATCCCAGTTTGCATTCACCATTGATCTCAAGTAAGTATATCTCTCGACTCATTCTATAGTTTCTTGATTTAAAGTGAGAGCCATAGGAGGCTGTCTTGGAGGTGTTAAGGCTAAGTCCATATTCCTCGCTCGTTGTATTGATTTTCTCCAGAAGGGTTTCAAAATCCTCCAGGCTACTTGCGACTATCATCTGCTTACCTGATGTTGTTTATGTTTTCCTCGTGTATCCTTGCTCTCTAGGCCTCCCTTCCTCATTATTTCCACTAACTTTGTGTGTTTTACCCTGTCAAAAGCCCTTGAAAAATCTATAAAGCATGCGTACACATCTCCATGTCCCTACCATTCATATCCCTACAGAGTTGTACTAAGACTTGTAATGAAAAGATTGCCTCTATTTCCCAGGGTATTTCTAAATCCAATATCGCTACTTTGGTCAATTTAAAAATTTTTTTAATGTTGTTTTTGATGAGAATTGGACTATTGTAATCCCCTATGAAAGTAACAAACTTTGTTCTTTTGTTTGTAATAGAAAAAGGAGGATATCAACGGGAGTAAAAAATACTTAGAATCACTATGATTGATCCATTCATTCTAAAGTTATAGGGGGCAGAGGTGGAATGTGAAAAAAGAAAGATCTTCTCTTTGGTCATTTTCAAGAAAATTTTGAAAAACTTATTTGCTGTTTTTAACACACTTATCAATTTCAAATCGAATAAAATTATCCTCTTAAATCAGCCTAAAAAGCGATCATTAAAAATAGTAACATACGAAAAATAGAATTTTAGCTTATAAGAGGAAAACGAGGATATCATGAACAGGAGAGAAACAGTTGAATTTGTTCTGATTGGTCCATCTGTTCTCAAGTTCTAGGCGACCATGTTAAAAATTTAGAAAAAATTGCATTTTGTCAACCCTCTGATCGGTTAATTTGTCCTAAAGGTATACAGTGTCGAAGTTAAAAAATAAGAAAACAGAAGCAATATCCCCCATGTTCAATTGAAAATGGAATATTTTGTGTATCTAGTAGGAAAAGCGAAATATTCTCGGCTGACGATGTAAATTGATAGCCGAGGCGCAGCCGAGGCTAGCAAATCATGGTCATACTAGGTGCACATAAATTTTTTTCTGTAATTGTTCTTACTGAAATTAAAGAATGCTTTATGATTTGAATGCTGAACTAAAAGCAGTCCTGGAATCAATTTTTCCAGGGCTAGGCCTGGAATATTTACTTATTATCAACGGTTTCCGTGGAAACTTTAAATATCCTGGAACTGGTCGTTTTACAGCTGCATATCAGGTTAGAAAATAATGAATTCTCGTTCGATTTCAGAAAAAAATGATTTTTGGTATGAAGTTTTCGATATGGAATGAGGTGATAGTAGTCCTCTAAAAAGGTAACAAATTTACGACTTTTGTTTTTGCGAGAAGAAAGAAGATATCAAGAGGAGGAAAAAACAATTTTCAGTATTGCGACCATTACGGTCCTAGAGCAGTGTGAGCTAGACCAGTAATGATGATTGAGGTGATTGTTGGTTATACTCTGTACGTACCATAGCAACGATCAATATTTCGAATAGGGAGTGAAGATTTCAGACAGAATGAAATGAGCAAATACGCACTATTAACTATCGTTGAAAGTCATATATTGCAAACAGCGCGCTCAGAGTCCACTTTGCAAAGTCCACTTCCGATTGTTTTGCACACGCCTTAAATATATTTTATAAGACAAATGAAATTTGTTGCGTTATGTGAAACTTATGAAGCAAAATCGCAGTCGTAGAAAAAGTATAGTGTGCGACACGTACGAAAATCACACTTCACACCACTTGTGGCACTCGTAGGAAAAGTGCAATTTTCGACACTAGTTAGTGCACAATAGTGTGAACTCTGCATTTTCTTAGCTAGCAATATTTGATATAGGCAAGAAGATGCCAAATGTTTTATTTTTTCTATAGCTATGGAGAACCCTGTAAATTTTACTATTTGAAACCTATTTTCTTAAACATGGTCGGTGCACCCTGTATATCAATAAGAACGTGGTCTCATTCGGATTCAGCAGAGGAGCGAGAGTGTGTACCAGAAAAGAGAAATGCATAATCGCCCATGACATTTGGAGTCCTGCCGACAATCGAGCGATCGCCGCTGCTGCTGCTGCGAATTTCGCCGATAACGAGACGCGATGCGTGTGCGTGTAGCAGGAATGCCAGTTGCTATAACAGACGAGGCGACGGTTGTTGTGCGTGCAAACGCAGGAGCTCGATTTTCGCTTTCGAGAATGCGTCGCAAAGTGCGTGAGTGCGAATAAACTTACAAAATTTTCATTCCAGGATTTGAAGGTTTTTTTTTGGAGTGTCGCTTTTAATTTGAGTCGAAATTCTGGATTTTTCGGATAGAGCTGAGTTATTCGCAGTAAGTATCCTACTTCCTGCTGCCTGGTGGATATTTTTGAGTACCGACGCATAGGCTCAAAATTGCGTGATTTTTATTTAGCCTTCGAAATATAGGTCTGAGATACAAAACATACCTAATCAGATCAGATAAAAGTACAGTCTATTGTAAATACACGTACATGTGTGAGAAATATTATTGCAGTTATTAATGGTTGATATGGAATTCCTCAGGTGACATCATTCATCAATATAAGCTCTCCCTTTCGATCAGATTACGCATAGCACCGCGTAAAGGGTCCTCTCCCCTACCTTTAGTTTGTATGCAAAACCTGTTCTTCAACAAAGCAGGATTTCTATACAGCAGTGAGTCAATGTAATTCAGGACTAAAATATTTGTAGTGCTACTCTGCCCTGTATCACACTGACAACTATCAGAGAAGTCATTCATGATGCTACAAACTTGTACGACAAGGTCAAGAGGTTGTATGGGGTTTAACAGAAATTTACCTACTTGTTTTAGTCGAGGTTTTAATAAAGTTTCCTTTTTTACTTTTTGGTTTTATCATATTTTAAATGTGAGTCACCAGTATAAATTATTCAATCTTTATGGTTCGTCAAAGGTTTGCATTATGCAACACCTTTGACGTGTCCTTGCCAGTACATAAGGACTTCAGGTATTTCTTTTCCTGCTACATTTCAAATGAGTTGAAACTTTTGTCATGCCTCCAGACTTAACCACTTTTTGAATAAAAATAGGATTACAGATATGTAGTTTCTATCCAAATGCCTCAAAATAAATTGTAAGAACCAGCGACCTTCTATTAGCAGACATCAATCTTAGTGCTCAATGATTCATACGAATTAACAGCTGTCTTCCATATAGATAACTGTAAAAATGATTGCTTTAACCACTATCTGCAATTTTTTTGGGTAATTCTACTAAATCCGCTTTGTTCAGTAACTACCTTACTGAAAGTACGGTTTTTCCATTAGAAAACGTCACCTAGAAGGCTTTAAATATTTGACAGAAAAGGATGACATAATCAAAAGTAATTGGACTTTGTTGTTCCCTCATCCTTTTCTTTTGACATTTCACAGGCAATTAGAGGACGGTTTCAAATGAACACCCTCTACCCAGAAGTATAACTCTCCCCCACAGGGCACCCACATGTGGTGGTACTAGTAGTAGTAGCTGTAGTGGATTTTGAAGTGCTTCTGCGTCTGCATCTCACTCTTCCCCTGGTACCTACGTACACAATGCTCTTCATCGTAAGTGTAAGGCCCTTTACTCTTCATGCTTTTTGCCTCTTCCTGTGGTCGTCCAGTGTTTAACTTTCTTATGTTGCTCTAGCTCATCATTTTGAACTTGATTTGAAGTAACGTAAACCGAGACATAAACTCTTTGATAGCGACATTTATTCGACTGACATTTGGTAGCCGAGGTATAGCTGAGACGCCAAGTGAAAACTCTTTTAGGCGAGCTCTTAGATGTTCTGCAACCCTCTGCATTTTCAGAACGAATGGTAAAGTGAAGAAACTTTGGATACGTCATCAAATTCTTTAGTGACAGTTGTGTCCGCATACACTCTTGACCAAGAATTTGTTGGCCGGACTCCTGCTGAAGTTGGTTTTTGGACGCAAGATGAAAAGCCTCTTAGGTGTTTCTGTTCTGCAATCCCTGGATTTGCAGAACCAATGGTAAAGTGAAGAAGTTTTGGATACGTCACCAAGTTCCTTATGTGCACCCGCAGAAGGGTGCAAATCGAGGTGCAAATGCAAAACTTCTGCATTTGTGCATTTGCAGAACGAGTGATGGAGTGAAGAAAGCTTTGGATATGATTGGTGATCAAATTATTTGGAGACAGTTGTTGTGTCATGCACTCTTCACCGAGAACTCTTGTCCTGCTGAGGTTGGTTTTTGGAAGTAAGATTAAAACCCTCTTTGGTGTTTCCGTTCTGCAACCCTCTGGATTTGCAGAACGAATGGTAAAGTGAAGAAACTTTGGATACGTCATCAAATTCTTTAGTGATAGTTGTGTCCGCATGCACTCTTGACCAAGAATTTGTTGGCCGGACTCCTGTTGAAGTTGGTTTTTGGACGCAAGATGAAAACCCTCTTAGGTGTTTCTGTTCTGCAATCCCTGGATTTGCAGAACCAATGGTAAAGTGAGAAGTTTTGGATACGTCACCAAGTTCCTTATGTGCACCCGCAGAAGGGTGCAAGTCGAGGTGCAAATGCAAAACTTCTGCATTTGTGCATTTGCAGAACGAGTGATGGAGTGAAGAAAGCTTTGGATATGATTGGTGATCAAATTATTTGGAGACAGTTGTTGTGTCATGCACTCTTCACCGAGAACTCTTGTCCTGCTGAGGTTGGTTTTTGGAAGTAAGATTAAAACTCTCTTTGGTGTTTCCGTTCTGCAACCCTCTGGATTTGCAGAACGAATGGTGAAGTGAAGAAACTTTGGATACGTCATCAAATTCTTTAGTGACAGTTGTGTCCGCATACACTCTTGACCAAGAATTTGTTGGCCGGACTCCTGCTGAAGTTGGTTTTTGGACGCAAGATGAAAACCCTTTTGGTGTTTCCGTTCTGCAATCCCTGGATTTCTAGAACCAATGGTAAAGTGAAGAAGTTTTGGATACATCACCAAGTTCCTTATGTGCACCTGCAGAAGGGTGCAAATCGAGGTGCAAATGCAACCTTCTGCAGTTGTGCATTTGCAGAACGAGTGATGGAGTGAAGAAAGCTTTGGATATGATTGGTGATCAAATTATTTGGAGACGGTTGTTGTGTCATGCGCTCTTCACCGAGAACTCTTGTCCTTCGAAGTTGGTTTTTGGACGTAAGATTAAAACCCTCTTTGGTGTTTCCGTTCTGCAACCCTCTGGATTTGCAGAACGAATGGTAAAGTGAAGAAAGCTTTCGATGCGTCATTAAGTTCTGTAAGACAGTTGTTTCCGCATACACTTTTTACCAAGAACTCGATGGCTGGACTCCTGCTGAAGTTGTTTTTGGACGCTAGATGAAAACCCTCTTGGTTTTCCTGATGGCCTGGCTCCTGCTGAACTTTGTTTTTGGGCGCAAGATAAAAACCCTCTTAGATTGCAACCTTCTGGATTTGCAATAATAAAAAATTTGTGAATAATTCGTCAAATTTCCTGGAGATCGTTCTTTGTGCCTACATTTCTCACCGAGAAGTTGATGGCCAGATTTCTGTTGAAGTTTGTTTTTTTTACGCAAGATGAAAACCCGTTTAGATGTTTTTGTTACTGAACTAAAATCAAGTTCCCTAAAGACAGTTTTTTCCACATACCTTCTTCACCAAGAACTTGATGGCTGGACTCATGTCCAGAAGTTTGTTTTTAGACTTAAGGTGTTCTGCAACCAACGGTAAAGTAATGAACTGCAACCAATGGTAAAGTGAAGAAACTTTGGATACGTCATGAAATTCCTTGGAGTGGGATATCCGATACTTTTGCAGTTTCTCTGGATGAATATTTTCTTTTATGTATGTTTTCAGCAACATCAATAGCGATTCTTTCAAAAATAGTGTCAACTCTCGTGTCAACTCTTTACTCCATCATTTCTTCCTTGGAATTTCATTGTTGGCCCTCTCGTTGCTCTAAAGATTCAACATTTTTGTTGTTAAGATTCAACGTCTTTACAGCCCAGCACCCAGTAGAACCGCGCCCGAAGCTTTGCCAAAGGCTTATTTACCTCAAAGCGTCCACCAGATGTGTGAGTTGCAAAATCTAACTCATCATTGATTTGAGGTAACTCAAACTCTTTAATAGCGACATCTATTCGACTGACATTTGGTAGCCGAGGTAGCTGAGACTTTTGAGGCCTCGTGGGATGAGTATTGAGTACGGTATCCGATACTTTTGCAGTCAGCTCTGGGTGAATACTTTCTTTGCTTAGTGCTAGTGTTGATAAGTCTTTTACCCATTGGATTGAGGATGTAGAGGAGCAGTTCTGATTTCACGGGCCCCAAGTATCTCCATGACAGTCATAAACACTGCAGAATTAAAGTTTCGCCCTTGGCTCCAATGCAACTCCAACGAATCAACAAATATGCACAAGAACTATTGGAACTAAGACTCTGACCACAGTAGCTGCTTCATAGTTTTTGATGGCGTGTCCTTCCTGAAGTAATTCATGGACGGCTAGTAGGTACTGTTATGCCAGTTTTTGGCAACATCAATAGCGATTCTTTCAGAAATAGTGTCAACTCTTTACTGTATCATTTTTTCCTTGGAACCTTCTTGTTGGTTCTCTCGTTGCTCTAAAAATTCCACATTTTTGTTACCAAGATTCGACGCCTTTACAGCTGTTAACCCAGTAGAACCGCCCTCGAAGCTTATTTACCCTGAAAGTGTCCACCAGATGTGCGAGTTGCGAAATCTAGCTCATCATTGATTTGTAGACTACCTCAAACTCTTTGATAGAGACATTTATTGAATGAGTACTTGACTCCTTTACTTTTGCTGTCTGCTTCAGGTGAATATTTCATTTGCTGGTTCTAAACATACACTGGAGTCAGTGGTGTTTTGGTACTGAGCCCTGCAACTAGGACTGAGCAAATCGTAAGGATGTAAAATCACTTATACAGAACTCATTTTGTTCTGCTTATTGCCATCATTGCCTCTTTACTATAGGTGACCGTACTATTGAGTTTTTCATTTGCCTTCAAACCACTATTATTGAGTTTTCTATTTGCCACTTCTCCCCTTTTAACAGAGAAGAAGGAAATATGCTCATTTGCAGCTGAAGATTTACGAAAAATAGAATTCACAGTTTTAATTACAATGCAACTTGCCTTTGAATCAATTTGGATTTTAAATAATCGTAGCTTAGTTTTAAAAGTTCTAAAAGTTTTAACGAGGAAGGTACCAAAAAAATTGTCATGATCCAGACTTGGGTATCGACGAATGAGTGGCTCCTTTTCTGTCAAATATTTGGTGATACCAATAAACAATTGCCTACTTGAAAACAGATACCTAAAAAACACCGAAACTCCTGGATTTTATTTATATATAATAATTATGTACAGAACAAAGCTTATAAACGCTGTTACAAGTACAAGGCATCGGGGTCACAGCGTCATCTCTGGCATCCAAAGTTGCGAATTCTGCTAACGTCAAGTTTTAAAATAGTAATTGCAAAAATGCCAGAAATAAAATCAGCTGAGCATTTTTGAACATCAGCCTAGACAAGGTGAACGAACTCAACTTTTAACTTACAAAAATTATCTTTAGATCTTTTCAGATTCAGTCATCTGTGTTTACTGTTGAATTGAACTAAAACTTAAGTCACCTAACAATTTAGATTTTTTTTTAAGTTGAGTTTTTTCTTTAAACAAATTGAATCTTGAGAAGTTTAGACCTTGTTTGGAGCCCTCCTAACCTTAACTAATTCCCGATATTTTCTGCAGCTTAGCTAGGCAAAATCTAAGAGCAGGATGAAGAAGGCAACTTTTCCTATCACCTATTTTACCGAAGTTTTTTCTTGGTGTTTGAAAGACGGTCTCTGGAAAACATATTAATATTTAGGTTAGTTCGGCACGTTCAGGAAATTAATCTTGAACTAAAATCATCTAAAGTGTGAAAACAACGTTGTGTGCGAAGTATTAAAATTATGTTTAACTAAGGGTCCCAACTTTGCCAGAAATTTCCAATTCTTTGTGTTAGTTCAAAATGAATAAGGAGTGAGGAAATAGACAAAATAGTAAGGAGT
The DNA here is from genome assembly GCA_951812265.1 of Taphrorychus bicolor. Taxonomy (NCBI): domain Eukaryota; kingdom Metazoa; phylum Arthropoda; class Insecta; order Coleoptera; family Curculionidae; genus Taphrorychus; species Taphrorychus bicolor. The sequence continues at coordinate 12,350,495 of OX638299.1, read as the reverse complement.
ACAAAGCATACAGATAAACATTAATAGAACGTTAAGTACTAGAACTAAATCAATAATGAATAGAAACTACGTTCTCATATCAAGACATATAGTCTGGAGTTTGCTGATGAAGTAAGACTCCCCTTATTGGCTTTATAAGAGATCTAGTCGAAGTCTATTACTAAAAGATCTATTATTTATTATGTAAATCGATCCTCATAAGATTCACAGGATATAGATAGAAAATTGATATAAAGTACCAACTTATTAAGGATTTCAAGAACTTCTGCAGCAACCATCTAAAAACAATCAGGTCAAAAACATATCAAGAATGAGTGATTGATATTTAGAAGTAGGAATTAATACTCTAGAAACTCCAGCCATCATTGGAGTCATTACAATAACCTGGGATGGGTTCCCGGTCCTAGACCACATGAGCACAAACGTCTAGACAGAGGGATGCAGACAATCTAAGAATGTCTCTCCTTTCCTGAACAGATGCAAACAAGGATGCAAAACATCATCACTTAAGGAGAATGGCATTGCGTAGAAGTCCTGGTGAGAGTCGTTGTAGATTAGTGCATACTGAAGCGACACATGGACTTTTTGGGAAGGGGACTATATTTCATATAGAACTCTTTGGTAAGTACGTCCTAGGCATAGGGTTCTTGAAGCTGCACCTCTGTATCGAGGGATTTTATAAAAATAACGAATGGGTTCAGAGAGAAAGAGGAGGCTCAAGGTGAATGAAACTGGGTGTAGAGAAGTATGAAGCCCTAGGAAAGAGCCCTACTCGCAGAGATCCCCTTGCACTTCTTTCTATAACTACTAATACTGGTTTGTTTTGGTTGTTGATATTTCCATGTTGACCTTTTCGGCCTCTTTCTTAAATGCATGTAGGAGTCATTGCAGCCCGTCTTCCGTGTCCGCGAATAGCGTTACGTCGTCTGCTTAACATATTATCTTAAGTTGTTGGTTTCCCATCTTGTATCCCTGGTCTACGTTGCGCACTTACTCTATTATTCCGTCCATTATAATGTTGAACAGCAGTGGGCTGAGGCTGTCTCGTTATCGTATTCCTGTACTTTGCTCTATTTGTTCTGTTTTTGTTAATTTTGATCGTATTGTTATGGTGTTGTTTGTGTTGAGCTCTCCAAACAAAAAGCATTGTGATCGCCAGGAAACCATGCAGATGCAAACTACAACTAAACAACAGAACAATAGACCAGACTTCTAAATTCAACTATCTGGGAACAACAATATCACCATATGGTGAACTCAAGACTGGTGTACGAAACCAGGTAAACAAGGTAGCCAGGATAGGATCAATCCCGACCAAAGTTAGAATATATAAAGCATGTGTCAAGCCCGTAATGACACACACGGCAGAAATACGAGCTGACACAGCGAAGACAAAAAGGATGGCACGAACCAGCGAAATGAGAATACTAAGAATGATAACAATGACTCACTCAATAAAGAATGATAAAAATGACTTTGGGACCAAAAAAGAGTAGAGAAATTAGGGGAGAGTGCGGGCTTGAGGACGTGCCAGAAGACGCTTCTGGAACGAACACATATCCACATATCCAAGATGGAAAACCAAAGACTTGCAAAAATCGCCAGAAATAGAAAACCAGCATCCAGCAGACCACCAGGAGGTGGAAGGACAGCTGGTCGTCGACATCCCAAGAGGGGCAAATGGATGGGTAAAAACAGCCTAAGGCTTCCGAAAAGAATAAGAAGACTAATAGGTAGTGGTCATGCAAACAAGAATGCTGAAACTGGAAACAGATTGAAACTTTCAGGGTATCAGCAAATTTCACCTTCTTTTCACTCTGCCTTTAAAGCGTCCTCAATGGTATTTGATACAGAAACCTACCAGCAGGAAGAAAAATCAGGTGGACACTAGGTGAGCGACCCCTTCCCTGCGGATTACAACCTTTGCCATATTAGCGAAAACTTCTACCTTGAATTTAGTTACAGATTATCCGACCACGACAGTATATGGTGGTCAGAAACCAAAAGTGTAAAAGTGTTCACTTTTTTAAGGAAACATTATTTATTAGAGACAATTCAGGCGTCTCGTCTTCAGCCAACAGAATTCGAACGTGACTTTGGTCTAGCAACTGATGAACTGCGTGTAGCTCTTTTGAGTACTGCTGCGTCAAGCAGTATGGGCGTGGCTACTTAGTATATACGCAAGTAGTGATAAGCTTCACTTTCACTTCATGTTGAGTTGAAGTAGCACTGTTCGAATTTTATGACATTATTAAAGATTACCTGCACCAGTTTTAATCTACAAGCTTTCTTGCTAAATTTCTTACCTACCTATCAAAATCATTTGCATTGAAGAATGGTACCCTACAAGCTACGTCGTCCTGCAGGTTGGTACATAAAGCGAAAGAGATTTAGCTACTTAGAATATTAAATACCTTGCTTCTACAATATCTGGACTAAGCCATTTACTACACTGCTCGCCTATTATTGTTTAAGGTCGCCGCCAATTATTAAATGCCGAATAAAGTCTCGGTTGGTTTTTTCTTTGTTTGGCATTGTCGACGAATTTCACTTACGCAATGCGTTCGCAGTGCGATCTAATCGATACAGGCAATGCAGCCCAGGGCCAAGTCGTATGCAAGACCAATTTTCGATTTACGTACATTCACTACGCGCCAATGGCTATTGTTTCAATCGCCAGAGGCGTGCATCAATTATTTCGCAATTCCTACGACAAAATATTCAACACAAGGCTTCCTACTTATAAATTAATAACAAGACGTAAACTATCAAGTAAATTATGCACAACCCATACAAAACACCACATTCATAGGCTCGAATACTCCTGCAATAATCTCCCAATTTCTACATCCATCTCATCCTTAATAAATTCTTTTGAGAAATTTTATTTCTTGGAAAATGTTTATAAGAAATATCCTATCAGAAATTTACTAAACTGCTCTTTACTGGATAAATTGGCTTTCTAACTCTTTGGTATTTGCCTGCCTGCCTCCACCAGCTGAAAGAACCCGGACGGCCTTCCAGGAGTCAGACCCCTTCTGACCTACGTTCTGCAATAAAATACCCTCCTTGGCTGGTACTATTAACTTTAACATTTGTTTTATTAATCATTTCATAGGAGGAATTAATAGAACTTTCGTCATCACTCTGCTTAAGAATGATTGTAAACATTTCAGGTATTCCGCTTAAATTCGTGTTTACTGCTATTCTTAAATCTTCTCTGATCCCTCCACGGCGGTCTGATCCACTTCACATACCATTAAGATTCTACAGTCGTGATGGAAGTATTGTGCCGCTGCCTTGTGACCTTTGGACTTTTCCCTTACTGCAAGAAAATTCAGACAGTGAGCTTTTTGAGAATCTTTGCTTTTCTTAGGGGAATGAATAATTACACACAGGTTCTACAGAATAAGCGATGGTGAGGTTGATTTTTTGCAAAATAGTTCATACCTCGCTTTCGACAGAACTTGTTGGTGATTTTAATCCTAAACAGAGATTTAATCCTAAAATCTACACAGTTTTCAACAAGATTATGTAGAGGGAAGACCTAGCAAGTCAGCGGTTCACTGTTCTCTAAAACTAATCATCTGGGCTTTGGGAAGTGGAGGGAGCGTCTGGAACCGACTACTGGAACTTCCAAGGGTAGTTGAAAAGCAGATGCCTAGAAGTGAAACCTAAAGAATTGGATACTACAATATCGTCAAAAACATAATATGTATATATTCTAACTGGCAGCTGAAAGTTTGTAAACTAGTCAGATGACCCAACTAGTGCAACTTTCTACTCCTTGAAGCTCGAGTAGGCTTCCATGTAGGCTTCTTAAGACGACAAGTACCTATTAATAAATCTATAAAACGTCTTGAATAAGAGTCTAAATTACGGGACACACGCAGACTAATAGCTCTTCTGGAACCCAGAACATTTTATGCATTTTGAGATTGGCATTATGACCAAATACTAAAATATGCCATTGCTTTATGGAATAATGGTACACATATTATATATTTATATACAAATGCGCTGTAAGAATAGTGACAAAATAGGTTAGGCGTGTTTGATTTCAATGCTACTAAACATACCAGCTTTGCTTAATTGTGGTCATATTGGTTCTTAAGAAAGACTCTGATATTTTCAGGTCACACTGACTTGAAGGAAACAACGTTCTTGCCTAGGAATGAGGTTTTCCAACACTTGACCAAGAAAAGTCAAAGAAATCTATACCTGCTTTCAAACGTAATTAATTAGAATTATTATTGACTAGATGTTTACACCATGTTCGTTAGAGAACATCATATAGAAAGCTATAGAAAGCGAAATAATAAGTAATCAAAGTAAAAGAACTTTTGTTTAATCATTATCCTTTAAAATTTCAAAGCCAACTAGGCGACGTTTTCAAATGAAAACTCCCTATTTGTGTCACGATAACTCTGGAATTCTGGTATCCATTATTGTAATACTGTTATTGAATTCGTCCCTGGATAATAGTGTTCACATTTCCATAGAATTTTCTTCCAAGTTCTAAAAGTTTCGAAACAGTTGCGACGCCAAATCAGTCTCTGAACAAGGAGTAATTAGTCGCATAAACGCTCAAGTAACCAACAATCTTAACCGATCAAATCCTTGAGATAATTGAACTAAATCAGCATATTTGAGTATTTTGTGTTCATCTCGTCGTCAGTATAATGCAGGACTGAATCCACGAATTCCGACTGCGAAATCGAGATCTAGGAGCCAGTTAGACAACCATACTCCCTCCCTAGCTGCTTCTGATAACGCCAGATAATCAGTTTCTGTTGCTGAAACTCCGAAACTTCGCAAAACGCTGAAAGATTTGAAACAAGTATCCTGTCGTACACTTACGAGTACGTGGATCTACAGCCCAATCTGCAAGAGTATTATCATCCAACAAAGAAACAGTCTTATTCTTTGGAAAGAACGTCAAGATCAAGAGTATTTCTAAGTAGTACCTTTAAGAGTACCTAATTAGTATTCCCTTTAACTTGGACCAAATTCGTTTGCTAGGACTATTTTTGTATCTTGTACACAGTTTTATTAAATAGCTCCATTCTGGTCTATTTAGTTGCTGGGCACTGGGCGATCTTTGTTTCAGTTTAAAATCTGTGGATCTCTTATATATAATATATCGAGTAATGTAGAGTCTCTGTATAAATCTCATTCCTAGAAGAATCTTTAAGGTATTGCATCTTAATGTTACATTTTCAGTACTATTTCTGGTTTTCAATTTCTTGTTATCGACTAGGATCAGTACGTCGTCCACATTTAGTAGGTAGATCATCTCTTCCTTGGGATATGCTTAACTTTCAGAATTGGATAATTTCTTGATCAACAAATATGAGGCTTGTGCTTGTTTAAATCTATATGTTAAGTTTATAATTACATCATAATTCATAATTCATCTTCAAAATCTTCTGGAATTGACTTAAAGACATGTTCATGGATATTCTAATTTAAAAATGCAGCTTTGCCAGACAGAAAAAAATGTCGAATTTTTCTTGAGGTTCCTGTTCTCATTTTGTTTTCACTCCCTCAAGTTTCTTGTCAAATTAAGCGAAATATCTTGGACTTTCATTCTAATTTTTGTGTTAAGCTGATCGAGGTCACGTACACTAATTTGTAAGGTTTGATTGAACATATAGACGGTGATAAAATTCTTACTGACATATTTAGTAGGAGAAAGTCTTAAGCAGGAATCTAATTTTCTTTTACTTTAAAACCGGAATGGAAAGACCAAAAATCAAGTAATTGTTGTAAAGTCTTGGAATCTCTGTTAAGCACGGACCAACGTATTTTTCAGAGTAAAAAATAGGGTCCTCAAAGACATTTGAGCATTTTTATTGCAAATACAAACATTCCTTGTAGCTGTTTGAGCCATTTTTATTTTGTTTGTTAAGTTAATAACTAAGGTGAAAATGCGTACGTGACTCAAGTCTGCACGACACAAAAGTAGCAATAAGTGACTTTGTTTTTGGATATTCAGAAGACACAAAACAACTAAACTCACACTCTATGATTCGAATAACCCAATTGTCAACCTTTGACTTTGCGTCAATTATTTCAGCCCGTTCCTTCTTCGATATTAATTCGATGAGGTAGAGTACTTCTAAGAGTTCTCACGAGTCCTCAACGTTGGTGTAAAGGCTTTGTACATCGAAGCTCAAAAATGTGTCTTTATCACCCAATTCTAAGTCATTAAGAATACAAGCAAAGTGTTCAGAATTTTGTACAAAAGAGGTTATTCTTCCAACCAAAAGTTGGATGATTTGAAGGAGAAATCTACTTAGAGAACTTGTTGCCAAGTCTCTGGAGCTTGTGATTGGCCTTAGGGGCACAGTTGTTTTGTGAATTTTAGGTTAGCCATAGAGATGTGGTGGTTTACTATGGTGTGGAGTGAGAGACCGCCTAGTACCTTTAGGAATGTGACGTTCATATTTTTTTAGGGCTCTGTTGATTTTTCCTTCAACTGTTTTAGTCGGGTCATTAGGTATTATTTTATATTCACCTTTCGTCAGAATCTCCTCTATCTTCTCGTCATACTGTGTGGCATCGATGACGACGTCATTCCGTTGTCAGCTGGAAGGATCTTAATTGATTTGTCCCTCTGCAGTTTCCTCATGTCTAACTCCTCTTTTTTTGTGATATTTCTCTGTGGGTGTTGTGGTTTGTGCAATGTTGTGTGTTCTGACTTTCCACTTGAGTTCCTCTCTCTCTCTCTGGCCCCTGGAGTGCCGTTGGTTCTACAGCGCTTATTATTTCAAGCACTTGGGTTGACTTTGGAGCCATTGCAAAGTTCGATCCTGCTCAGGAGTTTTTCTTCAGTGGAACTCAATATGGTCGATGATATGTTGACTATTGTTCTCTAGCCTTGCTGGTGGTGTTCAATTATTGTCTCCCTTCTTTGACGCTTGTCAAGGCTTGTCAGAGCACCGTCCCTGATTGTTCATCCATCATATTCTCAATTTTTAGTCAAGTACGCAGATGTCTTCTTCATGACTCCGCTCCTCCTATTTGCTTCTTCTTCGACCTCAATCAAGTTCAGCGGTGACTTCGATTAAGTATTTGTTTTTGGGCACATCATCAATCTTTCAACAATTTTTGGCTGAGGTACATCTTTCTTTTCCTCATTTGGAATGTGGACTGTTATAATTTGCTTGTTATTTATTACGTCCTTTACAGTTTTTGTGTCAACAAAATTTAAATTTTTTACAAAGACAATTTCAGTCTGTCTCCATGATCGGTGTGGTCAAACACAAAGTTCAGTTATCTCATAGGAACAAACTTATTTCCTTGTCTGTAGTGCATAAATATCTGACTACAAGCAACAGTGCCAAAAATTTTTGTATTTTTTTTTTTCGGTTTTTTTTTCAAAAATAGCTCAGCAGGAGTCATATTATTATTTTTTAAGGCATGTGTAAGACTTCGATTTAACACGTAGGTCGCATACAGAGTAGTTTTGCAAAAACATTATAAACAGCATTTCTAAGTGCACTTAGGCATCAAAATATTGGTCATTATCGAGCATATGGTCAATGTGGCACTCTTCATTATTCAGCTGATGTTGAAAGGAACTTTTATCTGCACCGATATGATTGGCACCTCCATGACTGTCCTCATCGCTATAAAAGGCGCTTGAAGTACTACTTCATATTCAAGGATCAAATAGTTTTTTATTAACAAACTCAAGTGAACTTGCTTCATTCCATAGTTTCGAAAGTTTAATCAAGACTCCTTTGTCGAACGAGTAGTGAGTAACAGACAATGTCAATTTCCTTCAGCTTGTCCCCAACAGATTGTAGTTCTCTGTCAACCTCCTTAAATTTGATAAAGTTAGATTCCAGGCCAGTACCATTCTCAATTCTTGCTAATGATCAAATTTCTTACTCTTCTACCTATTACATCCTGTTGAAAATTTATCAACTAAAATTATTTGTATTATACCATACAAGTATAATACAAATAATTTTGGTTTTTGTAGTGTACGTTCAACGCAGACCAAAAGCTATTTGAGGAATTGAGAAGATTGTTGACATTTGTTTTTAGTCTCATGGCGTCTACGACGGATTGACTGAAAAATTGCTAAACCTATTTAAGAGCTAGAAAGAAGACCAGGAAAGACGTTTCCAGCGAAAAGAGGAACGAAGACGAAAGAGTTAGACAAAAAAACGAATTAGACAAAGTAAAAGGAGTAGAAGAAGACAAAGAAGATGTGGAAGGAGTCAAGGAACAAATTGCGGAGATTTTTCAACGCCTGCGGTCTGGAAAGATTTAGTGTTCCTAAACCCAAAACTGTAGATTTCGACGACACTATTTGCTTGAATATCTATAAAGACGATTTTGAAGCCCTGAGGATTCGGAATTTTACAGCATTTTTTAGTCCTAATCATATTCTCAAAATTGGAACAGACGGCCTATACTTCATCAAAATCATCAAACTTTTACACTTCCAAAACTACTAGTTAATAAATAGGTTCGATTGTAGTACATTAAAGTAAGCTCAGCAAGGATAGCAAAAGAGTGGACTTAACTTCGGACTACAAGAGAGAAACAATATTGAGTTGTCTTGGGCTCCTTACCACTTTTTAACTCTTTACCAACTTCTATGTTATACCTACATAAGTTACTAATTGTGAACACTTTAAGCCATAGCAACCTACTTCAGGTGCCACGTGTCTCCGATGTCGATGCAAAATCGTTGTGCAACATTGTAATAAATACTATGGAAAAGTGAAGTGTTTGTTACAATGTTAGCATCTAAAGCAACATTTTTTTTAATGTTATCTCGATGACAGATTTAGAAACCCATTAAATTCGAGCTTTTGCATGGCTTGGCAAACAGCACACATCATGCACTCGTGCATTTGACGTAACAATGTCACAACTTCAGCAAATCGTTATCGTCATCGAAATTAGCGGAATCAACACATTCAGCCGAAAAATATACTTTGTTGTGACTAATAATAAATATTGATGCAACTGTTTATGCACTTTAACGATGTGTTTTTCGGGTAAAAATGACTTGTTTGTTACTTAGCAATCAGTAAATGACTGAGCTTCAAAGATTCTGATCATTGCGATTTAGTTCTGTTTTTCGAAGGTGCAATTGTTGTGCGGTTGTGCGCATTTGATTTTTTTAAGCAACAAAATAATTAACAAAATGTCTCGTAAGTTTTACTTGGTTGATGATGTCTTAGTTTCGATAATATAACGTATAAATCTGATGGAATTTTTCCTTGTTGCAGCTCACCACATTCTCCATTCCGGATTTGAAATGGACTCTCAGCAACAACAATTCTGTTTGAAATGGAACAGTTTCGGATCGAATTTGGCCACCTCTTTTAGCAACTTGTTCAAATCTGAGAGTCTGGCGGATGTCACATTATTTTGCGATGGTAAGTACCAGAATGTTGAAGGTATTGATTTGAAAACGTCATCTAGTTGGGTGTGAAAAGTCAAAACTAAAGAATGCAGGAACAATAGGTTATTTAGAGTAATTATTTTCTCTCAGAAATTCATAGCCTTCTAGATGACCTTTTCTAATGAACACCAATAGTTTGGGTTTGGCAGTTGACACGTGCAACACTGCATTCGCGTCAGATTAATGTTGCGGCACCATTTCCGGTTGATTTTGCAATCTCGTTAGAATAGAAAGTAGTTTTCGACCATCAACCTTTTATTGCTGCCTTTGAAGAATACAAACGCATAGTATTATGGGTTTGATGGGAGTAGTTACATGCGGTTTATAGTGCGTTGGATTCGATGTGAAAACAAAATGAAGAAAAATTTTAATTTTTTCTTCCATCATTTTTCCGTAGGCTCCAAAGCTCAAGATCGAGAAGTTGTTTTTATTTATTTATGCTGAAATTTCTAAAGATAAACTCTTCGACTTCTAGATTGTGAATGACACTGTAAATTAGATGTTTGTTTTTACAAGATACCATAAAGGCTTTTCGAATTTATTTTAATAAATTTGGTGCAAAATGCCTCTGTTCACTGGATCTCGGTCAATTTTGGTTTTTAGATATTTTGCAACTTATGAGATAGTGATAAAATGTTTCCATAGCCGCGACAAAATTCTATTATTTATTTGTGATACACGTGCCTGGGTGTTAAGTGCTATTAATGATCTCTTACAATGATTTTGTTCTACTTTTTTTATCACTTGTTTATTGGCAGAAGCTCATTTCTGGGGATTAGCTTGGTTTGTTTTAAAAGCATTGTTTGTAATTTGTATTTACAATGGTGGTATAAAAAGTTTGGACATGGTAAAACATTTCATTGAAATTAATTTTTCTGTACAGGGTATTTTTCAATTTTTAATAAAGAGGTATCAGAACTAGCACGAGTGATTAAGCGGGGAAAGAATTGCAGTTCTAAGGCAATTCAAAACTATTTCTACATTTTTGGAAATTTCATTATAGCTGTCAGAAAAAATCTGATGAACTGAACTACCACTAACTCGTACAAATTGTTTTAGAAAAATATTCGAAATGTGATTTCGACGAGCTTTTTCGGCTGAGCTTATAAGACTTTTTATCATTAGATTTATAGGTAGATTATAGAGATACATAGATTATAAAAAAATATTTACACCCTTCGTATTTACATCATTTTACTAAAAATATTAATGACCTGGCTATCTTTGATTTAAATAATTTTAATTTTTATCAATTTTCTATATATTTTTAAAAAATGTGAAAATAGTTTTGAGTTGATGCCTCTGCTAGTTTCTGAGATCTTTTCACTAAAATTAAAAAAAAAATGTATATCATTATTGTTTAACACGTTAGTAAGAATAAAGCTTTCCATTCAGTTTTCGATACAGGTGGCCATGGAATGGTGTCAGTGTTTTTGATTATATATCCAAAAATTAAACGTTAGAGAATACTGTCTTTACCAAAAATATTGGTGCCAGAACCTACTAAAAATAAAAGCTGCAAGAAAAATAAATAAAACTATTTACAGCATAATATGTTGCAAAAAAAATTTGTTAATTCTGAAGATTAAGGCACAAACCATTTGAAAATAGTTTGTTATTGCTATTTTATTATTTTAAATGAAAACGTTTTAATGAAAAGGAATTCTAAAACTGTGTTATTGAAGTAAAAAATAATCTGAATTTTTTTATTAAAAAACCGTAATAAGCTGTTCATTTCTAAACTAATTCGATACTCTAGAACCGAGTTAGGTACCCCAAATATCGAGCCGAATATACTGTTCCGTTGAATGATATTGCACATTTGTGGGATTCTTCTCAAGTGTAGAGATTTCACAAAATCGTCTTGTGCGGAATTGCATCGTTCGGAAAAAGCAGTAATCTCTCGCCACTTGGTACCACTTGGGTGGTCATTTCTTTCAAGAGGGACAAGTCGTGGATCACGAGAGAGTCGAAGACGGTTTCAAATACAAAACTCACTTGAAGTGTTGAAGTTTTACCTTAAAGAGTGCTACTCTTTAAGGCCACATATCAACCTCGGTAAGTGGATTGACGGCCTCATGTTTCTCATTCAGTTTGTTTAAGAATATCAGATAGTTATTTCTCTTTATTCTAGGCCTTTATTTTTATCCTCTAACTGAATTGGGACTTCTAATATTCCTGCTCCGTTATAGCTTTGACCATTGACTACAGTACAATCAATCTGTGTTCGGGTATCCAAAGTACAAATTGTTTGAAGAAGTTTCCAACCCTCTGACCCTAAGATAGTCCGAGTAGAACCACTATCCAGTAGACCCAACATTCGCTTTCCATATATGGTCACATTGAGGTAGGTCACTCATCGCCTTTGGCATGTGCGACCTCATTGTTGGCCGATGTAGGGGAAGAGAGAGAATGTCGTCGGCCTACGACTTCATCTTCTTGTCGCTTTTTGAACACTTTTCACAAGTCTTTGCGGTCGCCTTTCGATGACCACACCTGAAACAAAATAACTTCCTGGAATCAGGGTACTTTCGAAATCTATGTCCCCTCCCGAGACAATTCCAACAGGTTGGGCTTTTACCTGAACTAGCGTCGATTAGTGGTTTCTGGTCTGACGGTTTGACATCAGTTGCGATCTTAGGACGTACCATCTCAGCCAAATTACTAACCTTGTAATAAGCGAGCGCAGGCTCCAGCAATGTAAGATAAGTTGTAGGTGGAGGTGCAAAGTTCTGTATCCGTTTCAGTAAATTACGCTTTATAATCTGTAATTGAGTTGTTTCATTTGGCATAACCGGCAGCTTTCTACATAGGGTCTGCATTACCACCACGTAATTTAGTACCTTCTCTTGAGACCACTGTGTACGTCGTCGAGTCTCATCCCAGAGAGCGGCCTCGTAATCATCTGGCTGAAATGCCTGTCTCAGCTGAGTTACAAAATCAACCCATGTTTCAAAACTTCTTGTTCTATACTAAAGTAGTGCATCTTTTATTAACAATTCAGGTAGGGCGCGAAGAAGAAATTAAGAAATTATTTTGGCACTCCTCTTGAACATCGAAGTACCTTGATCCTCTCCATAAAGGCGTTGACGCTTGAACGTCCGTCATGGTTTACATTCCACCGACATTACATTCTGGGCTAAAATCGACATCTTTGGTTGAGCCTCGAAAAGGAGAAAAGGCAACATTGTCAAATCTATTTCCCAAGTCGACAATAGGATTAGGATAAGTCAAATTGCTGACCAAAGGTTTTGTGTTAACACCAGCTCCAAAGGAAGTATCGGATGGAAGACTACACTTTACTGAAGGTTGGTTCAGTTCCCTGCAAAGAGAATAGAATGCACTCAACAGATGTATCCCTAGAACGACTTTCTTCTCGGATAAAACTAGAGTGGCCTTGATTTTCGTATGGCGTTGGCTCACGTGGTGTCCTAGGTTCCACATGATGATCGCTTCTAGTGCCAGTATGGATTGGACGATAAATACCTCGATATCCATTATTATCCAATTCTCCCTTGTAATTCTTCGGTATACGTGAAGCCTAATTATACTCCATTACTGGAGATAAAGCTGGCTCCCCAATATTAGGTCTATGCGATGACCAAGCTTCAAGTCCATAAGAAACTGATTCAATAGGTGATTCTTTAGGAGAGAGTTCCGGAAGTCTATGAGAATCTATCGATTTCGGTCGTTCTTGCAATCACTAACTTCATTCAAAGTATCATTCGACGTTATTCCTGGTATCATTGACAAACCATGCTCTTGGACATGCTGAACTACCTTAGATGTGGCATTGGGCAAATCGTCATCAAAAGAAACCAAATCTTGATCTTCCATTAGAGGTACAGTACTCTTTATTTGTGTACCGTCTACAGAATGGAATACTTCCGTTGCCTGTTTCTGGCAATCCTACCTTCCACACGAAGCAGTAAGGTAAATACCTCCTTGCACTCATTATCCCGATTATCTCGATTAAAATTTTTGATATCGCGCTCCAAAGAAAATAGTTTTCCTTGGCAAACTCGAAGTTCCGAGATGACATCAAAAGGAGAAGAATTCGGAGTAACTCTATGTCCCTTTCTTTCCCATTTTAATGCCTCTCGGCTATGAAATTTATTTGTTATTTTGAAGCATGTCGTGAATTACTTCCTTCGATAAGTTGTCACTTTTGTAAAGTCAAATGTCCTGGTATGACACTGACGGCTCCAGAGCGCTTTGAAATTATCCTCAACATTTGTTTTCTTGATCAGAATGTAAGAATGAGAAGACGCTCAGACCTGTCCAGTGCTGCCACCCGTATAGAGCTTCACGAGACCGAGACTTACATAATCTCGGTTTTGGTCTTGTATTTATAATTAATCTCGGTCTCGGTCTCTTTATAACTAATCTCGGTCTTGGTCTCGGTGTCGAAAAAATAGATTGTATCTCGAAAAACCTTATTATGTTTGAATTGCATATTAAATTTTCTTCTGAATTATTGAGTTATTATGCACAGTTTTCAGGGAAATTTCCGTTTTTGTGTATGAATGTTTACTTAAAATCAAAATTTGAAATTATTGAGGGTTTCAATTTCCATTGTAGAATCACGTTAGTGCAGGTTAGTTTAATGTAAAACTGTATTAGACCTGCTCGTAGGGCCGCCACTGATGCTACTGAACATATTTTTTATAAAAAATCACACATCTACAAAATTGGCAAGCTCAGGAATCCATAAAACTTATTTATGATAGTTGATAGTTGTTTATAAATATAAAGGGAGGAAAGTAAGAGTTTACACTTGTCTTAATCGTCTTTACTTGTAGACAAACAAAACCTCGCTTTAGTGTAAAATGAGAAAAATAGAAAACTCAGGTAAGTATATAGGTACTAGAGTACTTCTATTAAAGTGTCATTTCATACTAAGAATAGTAATATGCATCGCACTATTATAAGGACCTGCCCGCCTGTTGATTATCTCTTGCAATATCTTGCAAACGAATGATGTTCAAGACCGAGATTCTGGAGAGTCTCGATTGGCAGTGTCGGTCTCGTTCTCGGTTTTGGAGACCAAGACAGAGATCGAGACCAAGACGGTCTCGGTCTCGAAGTTGATATTAAAGTCTCGATCTCGATCTCATAGAGTTTCACGAGACCATGAGATAGGTAACTCTAGGTTAGCTATCTCATGGTATTGAACAACAAGCATTTTGAAGTTCGGCTTGTTTCCTTCGTAATGTTTATGGGACTTAATAATTTAGTTTTTGATTTTGCCCGGAAGTTTTTTGGGCATTTGAACAAAAATAATTTATTTTATGACAAAATTTATGTGCTCCATGCCCACGTGTGCAATGCGACGCACTATTATAAGGACCTGCCCGCCTGCTGATTATATCTTGCAATATCTTGCAAACGAATAATGTTCAAGACCGAGATTCTGGAGAGTCTCGATTGGCAGTGTCGGTCTCGTTCTCGGTTTTGGAGACCAAGACAGAGATCGAGACCAAGACAGTCTCGGTCTCGAAGTTGATATTAAAGTCTCGGTCTCGATCTCATAGAGTTTCACGAGACCATGAGATAGGTAACTCTCGGTTACCTATCTCATGGTATTGAGCAACAAGCATTTTGAAGTTCGGCCTGTTTCCTTTGTAATGTTTATGGGACTTAATAATTTAGTTTTTAATTTTGCCCGGAAGTTTTTTGGGCATTTGAAAAAAATAATTTATTTTATGACAAAATTTACTTGCTCCATGCCCACGTGTGTCAAAAAACTTATTGAAAAGCCCTATATCCTTCAGATCTCAAATTTCAAGTACTGTTAGTAGTACTGGCATTGGGACTGGTACAAAAATTGTGATCAGATGGCTGTTTTCTTGGTTCCGTATATATCATTACTTGCATTATTTTTTCTTTATCTGCTTATTTTGATACCCAAAATACCGACTTCATTAAATAAAATAAAAAAAAAACAAATAAAGCTCCGTTTGTTTAATATTCTTTATGCGCATTGAACGAGCACCTTCTACGCTTGTCAGATCTACATTTTGAATACCTATTCGTTTGTCTACTGTAGACATCATCGCAAGTAGTGACTTGGTGAATTTGGTATTATGACGTTACTACAATGAAGCTCAAGTGTTTATTCTTTTAACTTTATAATAACTTTTCTTCAAATTTTCTGGCTGCTAACCGCTGTACTACCACCCGGAGGACGGTTTCTCTTAGAGCGATGGTGTTCCTACGTACTCACCCTCAAAAATCACCCAGAGACCCCTCAAGTCGTCAATATAAACAAGATTCGGGATGTGTTTATCACTGATTTAAATTTTAACCAATTTATGCGGATACTGATTCGATTTTAAGTATCAGTTTTTTTTCTAAATTTTTGGAGTGGCAGTCTTTGTGCTACAACATTGCGGCTCTATGCCTTAAGCTTTTGATAATGCTGAGCTCTTGTTTAAAAGCATTTTAATATTTGAAAAATTGAAATCATTGAAAGAAAGCTGGCTTAGTTGATAACAATCAGTAGGTACAGAAGGTTAGTTGGAACGAACGTTTTTCATTAAAATACAATAGATGGAACTAAAACCAATGAAAAAAAATACTCTCCTGTAATTGTCGAGGGAAGTCGTTATTATTCATTTTTTTGAGATTTTTGTTTAGGAATTAATGGAAAAGACAAAAATTGAAGAGGGCTTTTATCTCAAATTTGGTTACTGAAATGTACAAAATTCAGTTAAATAAATTTCCTCTTTTCCTCCATGTCAACTAATTTAAGTGATAGTCTGTTTCTCTCATTTGCTGCTTCAGCCATCTTTTTCGATATCTGACTATTTTCATCAAAGGATTTAACTACATTTGATATTCCACTGATTCTTTGTTTTTCAGTTTTTAATATATCTTGTCTGTAATGCAACAATCCTTTTCTTATTTTGTTGTTGTAGGAGCTACACTTTGAATTGTAGCATTTTTGTCTTTTATCGGTTTCCTAGCTAGCTGCTAAACTGAAAACACTTGAATTAACCTGAACTAATACAGCTGACAAGAGCAAATACTACTCAAGACATTATGGAAGGACAAGGCATTGTGGCCTATTTTAAAGATAAAAGTTAGCAAAGCACCCATACTATGCGATCAGGAGCTTTGAGTAGGTGGAGAGCTAGGTCATGGTTCGATATGTCATAAAAAGGCTAAAGTTCATTACAGTTAACTGACTTAGACCTGTCAGTTGGGCGCCACTCAATTTAGATTATAGATTATGGCTATAATAGTGAAATTGAGAAAATTATTATAGAAAGTATTGGATGTTCATTTGTTTAGGTGCTCAAACCAAAGTAACACCAATAGGAATGATTAAAATTGGGCAATTATTTTATTTACTAGGTTGTTAGTTCTTACCTATGGATAGTGCAAGTACTCATTGGTTATTAAATCTACTCCTTCCAATTTGAACATTTGGCCAGCTTGCAGGGCTCTCTCACTAACTGAGGTATACAGAGGGTCACTGTAACACATGAGGAATTCTGGACGATTTAAAAGCTAAGAGCCACCACCCTTAGTAACGGCTCCATCTTTAGCCAGGGGGCTCAGTAACTGGACGGCTTAAGAACTAAAAGCCATCACCGTCACTAACGGCTCCATCTTCGGAAAGGGGCTTAATGGATGGTAATTGTAAAATCCAAAAAGACGGTAATGAGTTTCAGCACTCGAACATTGGAACTTGGAAACCGACAGTTAGGAACTAGGAACTAGAAACTAGGACCTAATTGAACAATGAAAGGCTTAGAAAAGTTTAAATTAATTAAAGAAAGTCTTACCCCACATAAGAGAAATTTACTGTAGCCACATGGCCAGGCTGTAGCCGTTTAGAGACAGGCTCAGGTCCGGGGTGCCCTGGACCGTGGTCAAGATGGAAAAGGGACAATCGAAGGTTTTAGCATTTTCCACATGAACTTAAAATTGGTCAAAACGAAAATAACATGTCAAAAGGAGGAATTAAAATGACGGCCAAATATGAAAATTCAGCCGTTGTTGTTAAATAAAAGATAAAAATTTAGGGAAAATATCTGAGGAGCACATGAATAAAATAAGGGAATCTGAGGATGAAATTTGGCAATGCTGTAAGGACAGCATAATCAACCAATATGCACATGACAACATCTAAGAGTGACAATTGGAGGAACTCCTTTTTAAGGGACTTCTAGCCAGAGCGTTTAAGGTACTCCGTTAAAGTGTTTTTTTTTGGCTTGGCGATGCTTCTTAGGAAGTAAAAAGGTACTATACGAGGTGTGGTATAAAAGTATGAAAGGAGTGCCAGTAGATTTTCTTTTTTAAACAGAAAACACTACAGCATAGCCTAACCTGAACTAACATGTTTTCTTATTTAGACAGCAAAAGGTAAAACTGCTCAAGCATAATCTCTATAGCCAATCTTTCACCCCACTCATAGAGTAGCCTATGAACATGAATTGATGTTTTTCTTCCATACATTTTTCATACACGTAACCCATAATAATTATTCGTGCTTTCATTCGATTCACTCCCCACAAAAGCCCATCAACAAAAACGCGAAATTCAGGTCATGTGAGAAGTAAATTTAGCTGCAACCCAATTATATAAGAATGCTTTTATCGCATACGCGTTCCTGGAAACGCCTAAAGCTCATTTCCCATTCATATCGTTGCATCACCGCATACAGGGCCTACGACCGCGTGTACTTAGTGTACTACTTTTGCCGCTGGCATCGCTTGAATTACGATGTTTATCTGTCGCAGGAATGTAAAAATACGTATATCGTAATGCACATGAGCTCCACTACAAGTAGGACAGTAGGTCAAGTGCAGCAGGAAATATGATACGAGATTGAAAGAGACTGCATAGATGATCCAACCGAAGCGAGATTTGGACTTTTAATAGTGTCACTGCGATAAAGTGTATTGTTTGCATTGTGTGTAGTGTTTCGATTTAATCTGACAAGGGAAGATGTGAAAAACAACTCAATGTGAACTGTATTATACACAGTAGATACAGTAACTATCTACTTAGAAATTTGTAAAGTTGTAACAGTAAAGAAAATTCAGTACGATGCAATGATGTTGCAATCGTCATCATCATCATTAGTACCAAAGATAATCAATTTCTCAACCTCGAATGAAAAGATTCCAACAAAACGGGTACTTTCGTTTCGAAGGTGAACCATGATGGGTACCGTTGCACGATTGGTCGATGGGAACCGTTGTTCCCGGACTGTATTATTGTGCGGCGTCGTTGCATTTTCGTGAAAAAGGAGATTGCTACATTTATACCGTTAGATTGGAATTAGCTTGATGCATATTTCTTTGTTCTTCATTTCCGTTAGATTGCCGCTTGGTTGGTCGCCTTTGCACTGGCATTCCACTCGGTTGGATTCGTGAACTTGAAATGAGAGTACCGAAAAATGCATTAATCGGCGTAAACCGTAAACTACTGGTGTAGATTTTAGTCACTAGAAACCATACTCATCAATTTTTGGTAGGCCATGGTTAATGGAAATTAATAATAATTATTTTCTTGGTTTTCTGATAATTTAAAGTTGGTTTTCTAGCACCATCAGTTCAGAGTTGTGATCAAAACTGATATTCAAATCTATAGACAAACCAGGTGAGATAAAAACTTAGTAATACTAAAAGTAATGACAAATTACTAGTGAAACCAATAATGTTGAAAATGTCTTGAAAATTCTTGTTTGATGTTTGAAAAGGTTAAAGCCCAGACATGCTATAGTGTTTTAAACCTTTCTAAGGGCCGATGCTTTAACACCAGACGGACAAGAAGGAGAGGTTACATGTATACAAACATTTCGTTTCATGTCATTGCTACTTCTCTGTAAGGAAGTCGATCAAATTTAATGTTTTTAGTCGGAAGAAGAACACAAAATCAAACTTTCATGTCCACTCAGTAAATGCTGACGTTGCGACGTTTATTTCGCGTCTTGTTCAATGCTATTTTACTCAAATTGTAGAAGTTTTGCCTACACAATTAACTTGCATAATTCCATCAAAATAGGCACAAGGGGTGACGTACATTGAACCAAACAAAACGTAGACAAGCAAAGACACCAAGAAGAAACTGCTGTTTTGTTACCAACGTACCAATTCTGCGTGCATTGGTTACCATTGGGTAATTAGATAGTGTGTTGTTCCCCAATACTTATTTCTTGAAAATTAACGTTTTGAGGACGCTACGTCTTAATTCTATGTATCTCTCTTTCTCTATTATATGGGGGAATATAGAGGGTGCCCAAGATAAGGATATACTTGTATGGGGATCTTCGAAACCCTAAGAGGTACGAAGGCTATTAAATTACAAGAAAGTTACGCCATGGAGGAACTCATACAAAATGATTTGCTTGTTTTAGGTTTTTATACAATCGATTTTATGGATTTCAATTTCTGTTCATTTTTCCAAATATCCAAAACAAAAAATACTTTTACATTGCTCTTTTTAAGCTCTACAAGACGGCGTTTATTAACTTTTAAATTTTTTTTCCAGCGTTTCCGAAAATGACCAAAAAAAAAACATCAACAACTTTTTTTTATATGGGCCTATAAAACAGTACACACTGCATTAGATATTCCTTTTTACGCTTAGTTTAACAATTTGTAAAATGGCATGATTTGTAGCAATTCTTGTATAAAAAAAACAATTTTTAATATAAATTTATATTTGATTACTAGGAGATCAATAATATTGCAATTGTCAGTTTTAACATTTTTCAAAGAAATTTTTTAGCACAAATTCCATAATTTATTCGAGTTGTGAATTCAAATTATACCGGCGATGAATAACAACGAAAAATTCAAAATGTAACTATGTAACACTTTTTTTAAAAAAAAAACTTTACGTTGTTGAATTGGGCATATTACAATTGGGTAAATAGAGCTAGTTTAAGGTCTATTTACTTGGTTTTTTGGTCCATATGGAAAAGTAAAGTTGCTGATGGTCTTTTGGGCATCGGCCAAAATGTATTCGATTATCTATTTTTAACACCTGTCAAGTTGTCTCTATTTTTATGACACACGTTAAATTAGATATTTGGATTCATTGTAAAAAGTAACAACAGAAATATAAAAACCGTTTTCATCTAGATCAAACGTTGAAAAGTTATGGACCACATAAACAATAAAAGTATTTTAATAAATCTTTTCATTAAACGTGATTGTTTTGCACACACAGTTGAAAACCCCAATAGGGCATGATGCATGGAAAGTAGTTAGAACTCAAAGGTTAAACTAAAAGCAAGAAAATTTG
The DNA here is from genome assembly GCA_951812265.1 of Taphrorychus bicolor. Lineage (NCBI taxonomy): Eukaryota > Metazoa > Arthropoda > Insecta > Coleoptera > Curculionidae > Taphrorychus > Taphrorychus bicolor. The sequence goes on along the minus strand of OX638299.1, from coordinate 12,329,797 downwards.
CAGTGTGTCCTATTGAAAAAAATTTCAAAATGACACTTCTCATTGACCCTCTATAAACAAGGAAATTTGTATCTGAAACTTTTATGTTTTATTGCTTCTCACGTACCGCAGAAGTGTTATACATCATCTAAATAGAGCTGGAACACCCTGTATATTTTTTACACTTTCACTACAATACTTGCTTTAATGTGTTACTTCAATCATCACCTATTAGAGTTACTTTTATTGCCTATACACTTCGTTCTGGTTCCGAAAACCTGCGATATACAGAGCAATATGGGCCGCTTGTCGAACTGAGAGCCGCCTGTCATGCAGTATTAGCTCTAATACGCTGGTGGATGTCGCCTGCTCCTGCTCTGTACAACATCTCATGGCTCTTCCGTAGCTTTTTGGCTTTAAGCCGCGAACTCACGGTCTCCAATTTGTCCACCAGCCAAAGCTGTACTGATGAGGCGTAGACCCCGAAACTAGTATGCAGATGGGTTGATCGCCAAATTGGTGACCACCTACTCTTTACACTTCGTTCCGGTTCCGAAAACCTGCGACATACAGAGCAATATGGGCTGCTTCTCGAACAGAGAGCCATCTGTCATGCAGTATTAGGTCTAATACGCTGGTGGATGTCGCCTGCTCACTTCGTTCTAGTTCCGAAAACCTGCGATATACAGAGCAATATGGGCTGCTTCTCGAACTGAGAGCCACCTGTCATGCAGTTTTAGGTTTAATACGCTGGTGGATGTCGCCTGCTCCTGCTCTGTACAACATCTCACCGCTCTTCCGTAGCTTTTTGGCTTTAAGCCGCGAACCCACGGTCTCCAATTTGTCCACCAGCCAAAGCTGTACTGATGAGGCGTAGACCCCGAAACTAGTATGCAGATGGGTTGATCGACAAATTAGTGAGCGCATAGTTGTAAAGAACTACTTTCCGCACTTGTTACTAAATATCTATTGAGATACTGGTGTCTAGAATTTTTCGAGTAGATTTTGCTTTTGTTCGAGGTTAAATTTTTTAATGAGTGGATTTGGAATTTGGGTAAAACTAAATGGATAAATGCTACTTTATTTCTATCATATATCAATATTCTGTGACAGAAATAGTATTGTTTTTTTAGAAAAATAGCTGTTATTTGATAATTTTGGGATACTGAGTTTCTAGTTATATTCTCTATTACGTCAGAAAAAACACAAATTGACTGCAGTAAAGAAGACACGTTATACAGTAAATTATAGGCAATTTTAATCAGACAAGGTAACGTAACATTTTTTCATATTTTGTTGTCAAATAATACAATTCTCAAAACTCAAACTCAATCTCAAAACTAACACATTCCCACATAACATTAAAATAATATTCACGTTTCTATCACATTCTCTCAAGCTACCCAAAAAGGACATTATTTAAGTAATATGAAGGTAACATGAATGCAATGTTCTCTGGAAGAATGTGCAAAAGGTACGTTCTTGTCATGACCCCACATATCACGTACTTTGTGGTATGAGAATATCACATGACAAGGAGGTTACTGAAAAGAAGTTCTAATGAATAATATTATAAGAACGTTCTTTAAAGGAACTTAGTCAATTAAGTAAAATATTTATATCCAATGTATTAAATTACCAATAAATAAAAAATAATAAGTAAAATAGAAGTGAATTTTAAGTATGACAATATTTCACATGAATATCACATGTTCTTCTCCTGAAAGGCTTATTCTTGTCAGGTTCTAGGAATGTCCCAAAGGAACATAAATGGTGCATGTTTATCGTATCACAAAAGAATCTGTTTATCACGTAATAATTGTTTTAAGTATGACAATATTTCACATGAATATCACATGTTCTTCTCCTGAAAGGCTTATTCTTGTCAGGTTCTAGGAATGTCCCAAAGGAACATAAATGGTGCATGTTTATCGTATCACAAAAGAATCTGTTTATCACGTAATAATCATATGCCACGGAACATAATTGACACGTTCTGAGAAACTGAAAAGGAGGTCGCGGGACACGTTCTTCTCTTGTGATATTCAAGTTCCAAATGATAATTTTTCACCTGAATATCACATTCCATCTCCTCGAAGGCATCTTCTTGTCAGATGATAAGAATGTAAAATTGCTAAGTGGGTTACTGGAACATGCTGATCATCACATCTTGTGAAGGACAAAACACCTACCACATTACAATCTATAGTGTTTTCCGGGCTTTGAAGCCGTGGTCCAATGGAATTTCTTTCTGATGTTTCGTCTACAGCTGCGGCAGACATTATTATAGGCGATGAGGCAATGGGAGAAGTTGGAACTTGGCTGGGGGTAATGGTGGCACGGGATTTCTGCGCACTTGGAGTATGTCGTAGAACTGGCTTCCAGTCTGCATTTAGAAACGAAATTTCCTCCTTCCTGTTAAAATTGTTATCGTGTTTATAGATCTCAATGGCCTCTCTCGTTAGTCTCGACTAGAAACGCTACCACATCGTCTCTATCTAAAACTGCTTTTTACCCTATTCAACCAGTTTCGTACTTCTGCTAGTTTTTAAGTTCCCTTCGACTAATCATCGAAAAAAAATCACCTTGCATCGACTCTCTCCTTTTAGTGATACAACCACTTTAGAACTTTTATTATAATGTTATTTGTACGAAACAATTTACAGGGTTCTTACGAAGAGTTCATATTTAACTGTCAAATAAAAAATTTCTAGTTTTACAGATACATTTACTATAATTTATGTGAACCAGTCTTATGGTAACTTAAAGCTTAAAGTACTGGTTTCTGGAATTGCTGGGTTAGATTTTCTTCGAGGTTAAGCCTCTAAGTAATTTGGCATTTGAGTAAAATCAAATTTTCTACTTTATGGCTAATTTATATCAATATTCTGTGATTAAATAAAAAAGCTATTATTTTGTAGTCATCTTGGTTAACAAAAGTTTAAGTTATATTTCTGGTTAGGAACGCCAGAAATCGCCTGAATTATGATGTAAAATCGTTGCGACTTTGTGTGTGTTGCTTTATTTTCAAAAACAAAACCTTGTATTTCCATAAGCTTCAACAATATGTGAGAGGGTATAATCTACCTGACATGTTAGTTAAAACAAAAACATATCTCGATATTGCTAGTGATCGACTGCCCGTCTACTAAGCAAGACTTTGCCCTGAAAGTTTTTTGCCTAATAACCAAAGTGCATATAAAAATCTCCAAATATTTAACCATCATCAATAATGTGGCTTTCGTTTTACTTTCACTCGAACGTAATTTGAATAAGACCATGCGTATTTTGTTTTATGCGGTTCTACCATACCTTTGTTCCTGCTGGCTTGATTTCACTTTTTGATGCGTCGATTTCGACACGTCACAGAAGTGCAATAAGCAGGAAGCGAAAATAACAGTTGGACGTAGACTAACCGGAACATGGATCTGTGATCATGTTTTGAAGAACTAAATTATAGCAACGCTAATTTGGCTTCTGGCCATCCTCGTTTGTTTTGCAAGACTGAGTGATAAATCAGCTTCCCCCTACAGGAGTTAACGTACCTTGGCCATATTGAATAACCGAATGACGCGTTTTTACCAGTCGGCCCACACAATGTCCTTTGCACGTTCCATCTATTATTAATTCAATGTTGATTTCGCAAACATGGGAAAACGCGCATAAATCTGTCAGAAAAATTGACTCCTAACCATTGTCCCAATGCTCTCATGCATAATTGTATTATGTTGTGATAAATGCGACTGGAAAATTGATTCAAATACTTTGTGCGTGACAACGTTATTCTCTTATTTAGCATGAAATATTTTTTTAGGTGTCACATTTAAAGCCCACAAACTGATTTTGGCGGCATGCAGCAAACACCTAGCTGACCTCTTTGAAACGGCGCCTCTTCATCAAAATCTTCTGGTGATCCTGGACGGGACGTCGGCCTCCAACATGGCAGCTCTCTTAGAGTTCATGTACAAAGGGGAGGTGCACGTGTCCCAAGATGCGTTATCCAGTTTCCTGAAAGCTGCCGAGTGTCTACAAGTGAAAGGATTGAGCATCGAGCACGAGAAGTTGGCTGTAGCACATAGCCATAACACGCAGAGGCAGCAGGAAATGGACGCGGTGCAGCCACCTCTGGATTCTCCTACGAGAAAGAGGTTTAAGGTAATGTTTTAATGGTTATTATAGCTATACGTTCAAAATTTAACTCAAAGTCTCATGATTGCAGTTCAGCACTTCTACTTGAAAATTTGTTTGATTTTGTTCAAGTGCTACTCCTATAGCTTGCGTTATCATGAGAGATAAAAAGTAAATGTTGCACGGCTTGTTACGATATTTTTTTTCTGATAAAATAATATATCCTCAGCAATGAATAAAGCGGGCAAAAAAATTATACAGACACAGGAGCCACATTATTATCTAGTTTGACCTTCGCGACAACGATAAGCACCCGTTTCAATTGATTCGTCTGGGTTAAAACTTTGTACGTCTCCTTGAACAATCGCCAAAAAAATTTATATTAATGAATGAATCTCTAACCGGATTTTTCTTTATTTCTAGATATTGAAAGAAGATAACGAGAACAATCAGCCCAACCACCAGCAGCAATCGAGCCCGTCCCCCAGTTACTCTCCGAAAATGTCACCCTATATGCCGCATCATTTTAGGCCGTATGAACGACTGTCCTCATCGAATAATCCCCCATATGACCTGAAACATCCCAGGTATGTAACTCATTTTAATGTTGCAAAATAGGGGGTGTTTATTTGAAAACGTCATCTAGTTGGCTGTTAAGTCCAAAGGAAAGGATGAAGGAACAAAAGTCCATTTACTTTAATTATGTCGTCCTTAAAAAAAATATAACCTTCTAGATGACGTTTTGTAACGAATACCCCGTATTAGTAGTACATATTGGCTTAAGTACGGATTTGAAAAAAAATTGAACAATTAAGGTAAAAGGGCTCCTCAATTATTTATGAAGTTTTATGAAGTGTATACAAGGTGTTCTGTCTCAAACTAGCCACCTCGTGTATTTCTCACAAACTTCCCAAAACAGGTCGATTGGTTTTATGTGGGGGACATGTTTTGACACATATTTGAAGCTTGAACGAGCCAACCCCCTAGGAGGGGGAGCGTGAGCCCCTCAAAACTGAATAGGGAAAAGGGGTGAAGCAATATCTCATTTGAAAGGTTTTGGAAACCTCTTTACAGCGGTTATGAGAAAAGTAATCTGAACAAAGAAAGTAAACTAAGGGCAAATACGATCTAAAGTAGTTTCTTTTCGTTACTATTTCAAATGTGCTTAGGTTACCAGAAACAGGTTGTCTGAATTTTTGAACAATTTACGTTTTCTCAAAATTCTTCCCAAGATTAATCAGATCAACAGAATTGAATTAGAATATGTTTATTAAAAGGAAAAAGCAGCTTATTACAAAAGATTAGGCTTTTTTCAAGATTATATTGGTAGAGTTGTATTTACTACTTCAAATGGGTTCAGATTACCTTTCTCCAGATATCGATTGTCTCAATTTACTTATCAAATTCTGCTCAAGATTAATCAAAACAACGGAAGGAAACAAAATTGAAGAAGATTATGAATTTAAAAACAGCAGCGTTTTTTTCAAGATTACGTTGATAATGGGATTTTAGTGACTTGTAGGTTGCAACTTTAAGACTTTACTTGACCAACTTGTAAAGGACCAAGAAGGACAAGCCTATCGAAATGACTTTTTTTCAAAGGGTTCAAATTTAACAAGCTTTCAAATAAGATTAATAACCTTACTAAATCCTTTAGTTTTCAACGGTATAATCAAGAATCTTTCAGAGATGCAGTTTACGAAGGATAAAGTGGGTCTCGGTCAGATATGTTGCTTCTCCTTTAAAATCGCAGATGATAATGCCTTTTCTTTTTTAGTTGACATAGATAGAGACGTTTTTCAGGTGCTCTCTAATAAACACCAGTAGAAAAAAGGTTTTTTTTTTATTTTGGACTTTATTAAAAAAAAAGTGTAAAGATAATAACTTTTGATGATATGCTACCATCTTGGTCAGATACCGTTCCATAGTTTGGTTAAACCCTTCGACCATTGGATTGCGGATGTAAATGACTAGTTCTGATTGTACTGACCAAGGGTATCTCCATAAAAGTCAGAAAACCCTGCAGATTCAAAGTTCCTTTGCGTTCCTTCCATTATGTTGCACAGCTCTCCCTTTGATCATGCAAGAACCTGGGAGGCAAATCATGGGGTATGGGACCCCAACAAACTATGTGTCTCTACGTGACGGTAATAAGACCGATAATCACGTATAGTTTGGTATCGAAAGAGCAGACAGAGCTGCATCAAACTTAATCTGTCTTCTCTGCAAAGACAGATATGTCTCTGCATCACGGGGGCAATGAGAACGACATCCAAGGCACCCAAGGAGCGCATGTTCCACCTGCTTCCGCTTCCAACACTACTGGAACTAGAGGCAATGAAGGCGCCGTACCCACTGCAACAAGTGACGACCATAGCACCGCAGCCATTCGATGGTGGGACCAACAATGCCCAGACTGGCTTAGAAGGCCTTATGGTATTGAACATGGTATCCGACCTAATGGCCTCAACACGTACTTTCGACACTCGCTTCGTCGTCAGAGTTTCCTCACGGGCAGACTCACCACAGTGTTTCAGGCAGAGATACATGTCATTGAACTGTGTGCCCGTCACCTAGTAGAGGAGGGAGGACACAATAGTTCAATAAAGATCTGATTGGATAGTCGGGCAGCGTTCCTAGCGCCTATGTCTTTGCGCTGCAATTACAAAACTGTTTGGAACTGCCACAGGACTCTGAACACTCTATCGCCGGAGAACAGCGTCACACTGGTATGGATCCCGGGTTGTAGTCACGAAGGCAATGAGAGGATCGACTCTCTAGCTAGGAGGGTGGCGGGCCCTGCATTCGTAGGCCCGAAGCCGGCACTGGGAGTCTCATACTCTCTGTTGAAGGCCTACCCGGCCTACCCGGACTATCACACTCCAAAAGATTTATTACGGGAACAAGGAAGGCAAAAGCCCAAATATTCCTCAGACAAATCAGAGTAGCTACTGCACTATGCACTGTACACAGGACATAGCCACATAAGATCTCACATGCACATACTCGGAGGGTATGTGCATGTGAGGTAAGTTGGCAGAAAGCAACGAGCTAGTATATTACATCTGGAGACACCCTCCTGTTTTACAGTTTGGCCCCCCTTTTTAGCAGTGGATACCTTAAAAATGGCGGCGATATCCGCTTAAATGAAATTCAAGTCATTTGAAGTTGTGATTCGAAAATTGATGTACTCTGACGATGAACGTATGTCATGAAGGACCATTTTTAGGAAAATATCGGCATTTGTTGGTTCATTTCTTCTAGGTCATCGGCAGAAAGTAACGTTACTTGACGTCTAAAATGATTATACATCGCTATTTGCCAATTGAAGTACTCTGACGACGGTGACTTTACCTACATGATGGGGCACACAAACATGGCGGACTATCGCGCCCTGTTTGTACACCAGCATTTTCTAACTAGCTGCACCAGTGCAAAATGAGTGTATTTCCAGCTTTATATTTTGATTTAATTAACAAAGGATGAAGAGACGGAATATCGGCTGTGCTTGGAGGACGACGAGACCGTTGAGCACGTCCTATGTGACTTCCCGGCTATTGCCAGATCAAGATACTCACTGTTCGGAAACACGATCATTGAACCTCAAGATGCAAAGCTGTGTTGTCCGAGAGACTCATCCGATTCGTTGAGGGTCTGGGCATAACGGGTGTCAACTAGTGGAGCTAGCAGGGGCAAACCTTGCTGGTAACACTTCGAGTGAGCCACAATAGACCGCAATACAATACAATACAATTGTTCCAATATAACTTCAATGGAAACGATTCTGCAGAAGAACTATTGAACCAAGGCTGTATCATGGTTAAGGTGGCGTGTGCTTCAGTTTATTTACTGTATCCGTGGCCACCAGTATGTAATGCCATGTCAGTTTTTGTAAACGGACCGGCAACGTTAATAACGATCCTTTTGCAAATAGTGTCAACTCTGTATTGCACCCTTGGGATCTCCTGGATGACCGTTTTCCCATCCGAGCTACCCAAATCCTTCATTTCTTTCAATGAATCCAATTTGAGACCTTTATTCTTATTCGTAACAACATTCCACTCCGAGCGGTTTTCTTTTAATTTCCTTTCCAGAATTGGAGTACGTCTGCGCTTCAAGTTGCTAATTTTTTAAGTTCTTACAAGTCCTGTCACTATCTTTGATCAATGTCGAGAGTCCCTTGTATCAGGCTTTCCATGAAAGGCTCCTGGCTTATTCTTGATTTTAAAATGATTTGCTGTAGTCGCTCTATTCATCTAGCAATCTGTCTTTCCATGTCCTTCATCCGCAGTTACCATCTTAGTGCTCCATGTTCTATTATGGTTATGCTCTATGATCCACTATGGTTATGCTCCATGAACAATAACAAAATTACAGAGTGGGGTTATCGGGCACTACAAGTGAGTCCCATCGTGATTCTCGGTAAGGACGTCGAGTCACGTTAGCAGACTCTCCTCACTCATCCTTTTTTCCGCACCAAAGTTTTTGGATGTGGGGGAGTATATATGCATCACTGCTTTGTCTATGGACTCGTTGGGAGGCTCTAGCGGGGGTCAAATGGAGCAGACTCTACTTAAGACTCGGCTCCAGACCTATCAGAGCCAGGCAAACTTTCCCTCTTACGCAATGGTGTAACTGGATTAGGAATCTGATCATCAAAGTCTTTATAGCCTTCTTGACTGACGGTTAGCAGAATTGCGGAGAGTTTCTTTTTCCACATATGATGGTTAGTCGTAGTGGGAATCGCCGCTAGTTTCGTCACCCTGTTCTTCTTTTAAGATAGGCCTCTGAGTGGTAGACTGGAATGAACGATTGTTAGAAACTTAGTATATAGGCAACCTGTTAGATCATTGTTGTGACGAATTGTACACCATTGCTAACAGGGGTGTTCAAAAGAAATAATTCTGTCAATTCACTTTCTGTATCTTCGACTACAAGTTTTTTTCAACGGCACCCAACGGGATCAGGACTGAAGTTGAGTTATCAGCTGGAGATATCGACAAGGTATCCTAAATTTTGCACTGTTTGCAAGTTTCTACCGATCAACTAAAAAGACATTTTGCAAATAAGAAATGTGAGTTTGGTTCTAAGTTAGAGATGTCATTAACATCCACAGGAATGAAAAGATCTGGCCATTCCGATCGGCAGCGGTCCATCAACTTCCTTTCGCTAAGTTTCATCTAGAAGAAGAATTGAACGGTCATCATATGGCATAGGTTTACTACTTGGTTCACATGTAAAAGAGTTCTGAGCGAGAACAGAATTGATCTCGTCTCTGCTCAGAGCTTAGCAAAGCTACTTCATTTGTACTCAACTGTAGATCAGAAAAATCCACAGCGTAGGTTGTGGCCCAGGAGATAATCTAACCCTTTTCAGCAAGGCAGAATTTTGTATTGGCTTCCTCATCAAAGCAAAACCTACGCCTGGATACATCTAGAATAAGATTGGCTTCTTGTGTAAAATTTCAGTCATGTATTGGAGGAAGTGCATTTTTCTGTGATATTAGGGAACAGAGAGTAGCTTCGTCAACACAGGATTTTTTAGGGTGCCCCTAAACATATTCATGACGGCCAACTATCTCAATGATCAATCAGAACATGAAGTTTGTAACGAGCTTAAGATTGTTTGTTATCTGAAGCTGGTTCAACATTGGGTGTTTCCATCCTTCAGCTCATGGTGTTTCAGTTTTCCGCACTCTTCTTTCAGATGTCCAAGATTTTGGAGTAGATAGAGCGCTTACTATCTTGTAGATCAATTGTCTCAGAAGTTTCTGAGGTTCCAAAATTACTTTAACTTGCATCAACAGCTCTTGAAAAGGCTGAATTTTGTGACAAGGCACTTTTTCTCCTAAAGAATAGTCCATGTACCACGTCAATTTGTCCGGCTTCTGGTAAGTACTTACAACGTAAGTACTGAGCTAAGGTTGCTGGGCTAAAATTGGCTTAGCCCCAGCAACATGTCAGTTTTAGGTTTAGATTTTTGTTATGTTGGGAATGGTTCTATATATAATTTATATGCTGGCTTAAATGGTCCAAAAAGTTAAACGCAAAAGTTTAATGGTATTTCCAATGGGATGAATGTGAGTTTGATCCATGATACGAGGTTGCAACAGGAGTAATCCCTGTAATGTATTGTCATCCCTGTAATGTACTGTCACCCAATATTTGGGTGTAACACTTCAATAGCATCTATAAAAACTTACACAAACCCCGAAATTGATTGATACCGAAAATTGATTGATTGAAACTTAACAAAGTTTTCAGATGTAAAAGAGCATGATATAGTTTGAGGAATTGTTACTCTTAACTTAGTTATCAACTATTGGAACTGACCAGTTCTTGAAGTTGAACGTAATTGATATAGGCTTCTAGTCGAGGAATCAGTTTTTGTTGATTTATTAGTTACACCAGAGTAAGAATGTGGAAACATGTAAGTGCTTACACTTCAGCTGGTGTACCTAGCTTAGATTCAATGAATAAGAGAAGGTGAAACTCGAAAAGAAACAGCCTGAACACTTTGTTTTCCGATTGCGGATAAGTCCATCTTCATAAAAATGTGTACATTAAGGGAGATACTATTTTGGTGTAATGGAAACATGTTTATTATGGTACGATTTTTAAGACTAAAAAACAGTTTCAACATTTAGCAAATGAGTGTTGCATTGGGATTGCTGCATCTTAATATAAAGACAACGTTGTTAGCCCTCAATTAAGTATGATTGTCAAGTCAATTGAATAAGATTTGACACTGACTAAAATGCCTTGTCGATTTTTATAGAAGCAAAACATCTTGGAATCAACAGGCATATGACAGGCATAAGAAGTTAAAATGTTCCTGTCAAACAACCAAAACGTAGAGTATCCAGCAAACTTTTGCAAATTAACCGTTTCTTGAAGTTAATTTGGGCAAATCGGTGGCTCACTAATCGCATTTCTTTCTCTTTTCTTGGTTTAATTTTGGACTTTTTTCTTGATCATTTAAATTCCCTTTTAGAACTTTCATATCTGTATTGTATTCCATAAGTTCTACCATATCAGCTTACTTGCGGATTAGATTTTGTTACTCTGACATGTTTTTGAAACATTCAGTTTTAGCTAGTCTGACTATTTTTCAAATATGAGTACAGATTGAAATCTACAAGTTCTTGATTGCAGTTATCGAAGTTATCTGTTTGTCTGACTTAAAGTTCCGACCCTTCATCCGGCAGCGCGGTACATGTGTCACTGAAATCATGCAGCATCTGTATACGCGTTTATCAGTCATCGTTAGTAACGCCTAAGAGATTAGCATCATCAGAATTGCTACACCAACTTACAATATCATTTTGATAAGAAAAAAATTACACTCATGTCCAATATTTGTTTAAAGATTTAAAGACGTAAATATTTTTCTACAATTTGATTTTTGGTGTATTTTAGGTCACCAAATGACCTGGTTCAAGAAAACCGCGCATCAGTGCTGCGAGATGGCAGCAAAAGAGCAGGATCCCCCACACCAATGTCACTGGCCTATAGACCCTCCTCAAGCTCATCCTGTTCCGCTCCTCCCCACAACGAAGCCGACGCTCCTCCTGAAGACGTGTTTGATGCTAACGATAGGGCTACGACGCTGATATGTCCGGAAAGTAACAATGCTGACCGATGCCAGGACCCCGGTTGTCCAGAGGGTAAGTTGTTAGTCCCAGCGATAGGGGTTAAAAAAAAACTTGTGGGATGTTGACAGATTTGCGGATGAAAATGGAGCCAGCTATTCAGCAAGATGAACCTCCTTCGAGTACGGGGACGGGGCTTGGGGGTGGAGGCGGTCAAGCGCCCAGGCTTTCACCGATGAACCACACGAACTCACCCAATGGGAATATAGGACCTATCAAATTTGAATATGACAGGGATAAGACCGATCTGATACCGTCAACTCTATGGAACTCAACCACTGGAAAGTTGGCGCATCACAAGCAAACAACTATCAATACACCAGATGGTAGATTACCAACACAAGGCGATTTTGATTTCTTCTAATTTTTTCGGTTTTAGGGAAAAAATTGAAGTGCCCTTTCTGCGAGAGGCTCTATGGCTACGAAACAAACTTGAGGGCTCATATAAGGCAGCGGCACCAGGGTATCAGGGTACCCTGCCCTTTTTGCTCCCGCACTTTTACGCGAAACAATACGGTTCGGCGACATATAGCAAGGGAACACAAAACCGAGCTTAGCCTAAAGGCGTTCCATAATCAGCAGCAGCAACAACAGCAGCAAGTGCTGAACCCTTAAGCGCTCGCGACCTGATGATGGCGGTTCTCCGAAACCTGTATGTACATATTCTCAGGTCGGTTTCGGAAACCGCTTTCTCTCAACTAACAATTCGCTATCGACTACCGTTTAATTATTTTCATGTGGTTGATTGCTACTACTACTACGGGTATTGTCAGGCTATACAGACAATTGGTACAAGAAGAGTTTTTGTTTATTTGTTGCAGTTAAACATTGTTTTTGTTGTACTTACGTTAAAAAAAATGCAAAGCGAAAGCAAGCTGGGAAAGGTGCTTTCGTCGAGAGAAGAAAATTCTAGAGTAAGTGTTTTTCTGTTGGAAATTAAGAATGTTGGTTGTTTATAAAACAACTCTTTCAGAACCGAATTCGATTCTGATCGCTAGTCCAGTCTACGTTTGATTTTGTTCGTAACTGAAACGAGATTTAAAATTTAAGTTTGCTAGGGAGCTCAGGTTAGTTTAAGCTGTAGAGTGTAGAGTATGCCATTATTACGTTTTTAGATTTTCTAATATTTTGTTGAGTTTGTACAGCGGGAGGCGTGTCAATGTTGGCTACACTAAGCGAAGAATTTATGAGTCTTAAAGTGCGTTCCATGTGTACACTACAAAAAAATCAGTAATAACAAATTTAAGTGTAGGTGAGTTATGTGGCAAAGCCAAATCTTCACTTTGAAAGTATGTTTTAAAATGCTTTTTTTTAATCCATCTCAATCCAAAGAATTAACTCAGAGACTGTTCCTTAAGTTTATTTGATGGTTATTCTATGGACATTCCTACTGACTGCATTCTCAAGATTATCCTAAATGCAATTTTAGCGTAAGAATGCCATTCTCAATAACTTTTTATCTGGACGTAAGAATACCATCTAGGCGCTCCTGTGCCACTAAATGCCACGGCAAAAACAGCGCAAATCGTACAGCCTCTCTGTCGTCTACTTTGAGCACAACTTATTTAGTTACCCTATCCAATTGGTTTTTCACCCCCAGAATTTTAAATCGAGAGGGGTGAAAAATTATTATTATTTTCTTTTAAATCTCTCAGATGTTTAGTCCCAACTATATAATACCTAGTTTTTGGTATAATTATTAAAACTAAACAATTTATTAATCTCGCAAGTCCATTTGCTTCTTACTACGTTCGTATAACAGTAAGATTTGTCTACCTCCAACTGGCAGGCATTATTGTCTTCAAGTGGTTTAAACTTTTTATTTTCGGCCATGGGTCGCAATGATCTGAGAGCTGATAATTCATCCTCTTCTGAGACCTTCCTCGTAAGAGGTTGAATCATCACCCCATTCCAGTTCTTCAGTGACCATTATCTCCATTAGTTTGGGATACCATACATAGGAAAAACTAAAAATAAGTTCTCTCGTACAAAAACTGGGCTGTACAATCTACAATAAAGATACCTAGACATTCTGAACATCTGACACCAAAAAAATTATCTAATTGCATTTTTAGAATTTTCTTCAATTTCCCACTGTATGAGTTTTCTTGAGAATGGAGGGGTTTCAGTTTACGTGCACTCGTCAATTTTTTTGAGCTCTTTGACTTTGACTATGGCTTTTTTCTCAATTGTCTCATTTCTGAGGGCTCTCTCTTAAGTTGTGGGATTCTTCACACCAAATCAGTTATTTAATGACGATTTGCTCGTCCATTCGACATGTTATACATCGAAAAAAGTTACTATGTACATACGTTTTCTCCTGCTCAATCTGGGCTGTACAATGTACATTATCCTCTTCTAATTAATGTAACTCCACCTTCTAAACATCTGGGTCTTCAACATCACTAAACATCTCCAAACTAATTTCAGAGTTTATTTCAACTTCCTATTGTGTGGTCCTTTCTAAACGAACTGGGTGTTGTTAGTTCAGTTGCCCTCGTCAAGCGATTTTAACTCACTAGTTTAGGCCATGACTTTCTTCCGTTAATCCTAGTTATCACCTCTGAGAGTTCTCTCATTAATGGTTGCTTCATCATGTCATTCCAGTTCTTCATTGACGATTTGATTGACAGTTCGATATGTCATACATCCAAAAAAAGTTCCTAGGTACATACGTTCTCCTCCAATAATCTCCATACTAATTTCAGAGTTTCCTTCAACTTCCTGTATTGTTAGTTCAGGTGCCCTCGTCAGGCGATTTTGACTCATTGGTTTAGGCCACGACTTTCTTCCGTTAATTCTAGTCATCACCTCTGAGAGTTTCCTCATAAATGGTTGATTGATCATGTCTTTCCAGTTTTTTTAGTTATCCAAGTTTCCAAATTGTCAAATTACTAAAACCATCCAAAAGGGTGACCAGAATCCTCTTCTATCTTTAAAAATAAAGGAAACACTATAAAAGTGCAGAAAATGGGATACTCCATAAAGCCTTCTCTTCTAGAGACTAAAGGAAGATGAAGATACTCCAAATTTTGTTCACTCATCAAGATTATCAACGTTCTCCATACCATTTCCAGAATTTTCTAGTAGTAGGATCCTTGCTAAGAGAATAAGAGTTGTTAGTTGAAGTGGCCTCGTGAAGTGATTTAAATTCTTTGGTTTATGCTAAGACCTTTTTTTCTTCAGAGGTCTCAATCATCACGACTGAGAGCTTCCTCTTAAGCTGTTGATGATATCATTCTAGTTATTTAATGACAATTTGCTGGAGCTTTGGTTTTGTTATACAGCGGAAAAAAATAACTTCTCTCTTGGCAAACATTCTGGACAGTTTATCTTCCTCTTCTAATGAAGATACCTCCAAATTCTGAACATCTGGCCTTTCAAAATTATCAAGTTTGAGTGTTGATGTCAGTTCCAAAATGTTCCCTAAACATCCCTCTTGAGACACTTATTTTCTTCAGGTATGCCTTAAACGAGAATTTACAAATATTTCTAATGGTGGATTAATTTTAACATTATGTTGTCTTCGGTAAATAGGCTTCTGAGAAGGAGGATGTGAGGGCGGTTGAAATTGACGTGTGTTGAGATATTCAGGGTTGACCTATAATTTACTGGTGATTACCAGATCGTCGATTTTGTTCTGGTTCTCCTAAATAGGGGGGGGGGGGGGCGTTCACGACATAGGCACAACGGAAACCATCCAACTTATACTCATAACTTTTACTTTTCATGACATGGGTGGTTTTTTTTTCCTCCAAACTTCTTTCTACAATAGACGTTTCGATACCGCTTAGTTTCTTCATCAGTTTTCTGTCCCAAAACCGTAACTGTCTGGGTCGGCAGATACGCCTGTAACACCTGGATCACTGAACTTTTATTTTGAATAAGAGGGTTTTATTCTTGTTGCTTCCTCTGTGATCAATATGGAACCCTCAAGGGTGTTTTGGTGGGCAGAAATCCGTGATTCAGCAGTACATTCTCACGATCTCTAGCTTGCAATCACAGATAATTTTTTAGTCTAAAGAGAATGGACCAACATTGCCCAACTGCCTTTTCCATCTTGCCTATACTTATGGTTCTTGTAGGTATTCTGACATTACGCTTCAGTCTTAAGTTTTTATCAAGCATCTCAAAAACTATCTAGCGTAAGCTTTATTTAACATATTGTCTAGATCTAGGTGATCACATGAAATCCATCAGACTTCAAAAGTTTTTGGGAGGTACTATATCTTTTTAATTTTTTTTGTTTATTCCTCTCTTTAGAAATCAACTCTCTGGTGTCCGGTATCCGTCTTTTTTGTTTTCACGTTTCACAGCTATCTTGATGAATTTTTTTATTGATCCATCCTCTAGAATGCTTCTTAAACATTGGAATATTGAGTGCTGTATGTTGCCCGAGGTCAAGAGATTCAAAGCATCGCTCTGCACATCTTATAGATAGGCGTCTCCTATCATTCACCACTACCATGCAATAGCACTGTCCCAAAAAATTATTGCTTATTTCCTTTTCACTTTGTTTTTATGGTTTCAACGACAATGCATCTTGTTGTCTAAAAAAACGTTTATCACATATGTAATATACAGATCCTAAAAGAAATGCTGAGAAAATATTGAACAGCCGGACAAAAATCTGCAATTGGCGACGTTTTTACCTTTACTAAGTTCTTCCTCAAGATTTTTCAGTCAGATAAACATGTCTTAACGTATGTAGTAGCGACCCACGTGGTCATACAAATTTCCATCAAGAACTAGTACCTACTCCATGGCAACACAAAAAAGTAAATCACAAAAATAATGGGATAGTATAGGTAGAAGGCTTTAAGACCGAACAAGCAGGTTTTTGGGTATTGCTAATCGGTCTAAATGGCTTCTAGCCATACTGTTCCATTTATTTATTGTCTTGTTGTACTGGTTTATGATTGATGGACACTTAGGTAACCCCTAGGGTCGCTGCTGTTATGACATGCTGGTCTCGCTAAAGTATATAATGTGACGATAATAAACAATATTATCTTTGCCAACATTGACGCACCTCCCTGACTAGAGAGAACAGCTTTTGTTAAAACCAGCCGACCCATGCCTTGTCTGTGGGCTCAACACGAACTTTTCGAAAAAAGGCGCGACGTTTGTAAGTTAGGAATTTTAGTTAGGAACCCTGAGTGAGAACGAGTTTGAAGTGAGCGTAACAATAGTCTTTCCGACCTGTATAAGCCTACCTGCTACTAGTCAATACTTCTGCAACAAGCCCCTCAACAGTATTTATTGTTTGTAAATAATGCGATTTTGTTTACGAGTAACATAGTCACGTTTATATTTATTAAAGAGTATTTTCAAATAAAGGGGAGTCCTCACGTAAGGCAAGACCCGTCCTTTTACTAATAACAAACTTCAACTATGGGATATTGCAACTTGTCTACCTCATTTTTACATGACAAACTAGTAATAGGGCGTAAGTTATTTTTTTAAGTTGATCTATCATAGCGTAAGATTGTATATTTACAACTTAACCAGAAACATAGGTACTTCAAGTTCCGTACGAATAATAATAATATACTACCTACTACCTCAACAATAGTTACTGCCTTACAATAGTTCTTTAGTCATTTGGAGAATATCACGGGATCGAAACGTTACCCCGTTGCATAGCTGCAATAACAGATCTGTATCTTCAATCATAACTCAGTTCGTTCTGGTTGAATTATGTGAATTAATAATTCTGTACGGAATAAATTAGTTCTTAAGTTTTGAACACTAATCAGGCACGGTTCTCAAAAATTGAGAACAACGGCAGGGATCTATATATGCTAGTTATTTATTTTTCTAAGTACAAAATCGTAATGTACCAGTAGTGGTCAGTTCCAGGAGCGAAAACGACCATCTAATGGGCCGTTTACAGTTTTGTGAGTTAATACGGGTACCTACTTAAGTTTAAATTATTGCTAATAAGTTTCGATAACGTATAAGTTGTTAAACATTCAGGGTTCGTTATTTAGCTTTATAACACATATGTATAGCGGTAAGGTTTTTTAAGAGTCACTTAAGAAGATGACGATGTTTTTTCTACGTGTTAAAACTTATAACGAAATTATTCATTATTTTCCGTTTTGTACAAATTTATTATCGGTTTTCAAAAGGTGACGGACGTTCATAGCGAAATTAGGATTTTTTTTTTAATTAGAAGAAAAAAGTTAGTGAGGATGTAAAGTGACAGTACATTGATGAATACGTACGAGGGTGTAGTGAGGAAGTTGAGTGGCAATGCAATGTTGAGTGCAAAGAATTTTTTTTGTCTACGGTAAAGTATTGAAAACAAAGGAATAAATGTAGAATTTACCTTTATAAATCAATTATTAGGGCACTACCTACGTGTAAACATAAATTTAAAGTCCAACCTTGTCGGAATGGTGGGTAGTTGTTCGATCCTAGTGGCAGTAAAAATAACCACTCAATTGAGTCTAGCTGCCCTTTGTAGTCTTACCAAATTTCATTCCAAGGACATGTTATAACTACCAATCATGCGACGTGCTTGTGACTAAATATAAAAAAAAAACAAATTAAGGCTCTTTGGCCTGTTTAAAAAACATCGTTGGTGTGATATTAAAATCTCAGGATTGCAATATTCTTATCTTAACCTCAGAGAAATGTGTTACATAATTAATTATACCTACTAGACTAAGCTATAAGATAAATTAATAGTGTTCATCCTGCGTGCTGTTATATATACTATAAAGACGTATGGTTGTTGCTGAATGGGTACCTATACACGCAAAATGCGGCTTTTTGTGAGTTAATACCAGACTTAATGTTAATTCCCGAGTCACAGTTAACACCAGATTTTCTCTTGCCACAACGGTTTTTCGAGATCGCAAGAAAGGAAAAAATATTACGATACTATTATGGGTGTTATTCTCACTAAAAGCCCGTACAACTGTAAATAACACTTGAGAATTATTGCTAAAAAAATTACTATTGTTGCCCTTAATATTATGATGTAACGTTCGGAGACGTCTTAGTACAAAAATATACACCACCTACCTCAAAATTATATATAAATATTATAACAATTAAAGATTAACAATGGCTCAGTGTTTAATAACTCTTATAGTACCTATAAGAGAGGTTTGTAAATTTTGAAATTTCTTATTAAAATAATTATTAATATATAAATGTTCAAAAGAGAACTTACCTAGATGTTTAAAGAACGTATATAAATGTGAAAAATGTAAACTTTACTGCAAGCAACTCTCAGGGCATGTAATCTTAAGTACAAATTGTTGTACCCTATTGTGAGATGTTTATATGGATTTATGATATAGCAATAGACGTTTAGGGTAAGTGTTATCCATTTTTAAGCTATCTACCTCATAATTTGCAATAGACAACTATACCTACCTCATTGTACGTCTACCTCAAGAAGCTATCATATTAAAAGTCTAGGTAAGTTGCACCTACATCCAGTTTGAAAAAAGTGTATTAAAACTGGGACTTGTACATAGGTACATACTAAGCAAGACGGTATAAATAGCTGCAAAACCATGTGCATATGCTGCTAGAAGAAGGGCTAATTCTCTATCTGTAGGAAAGTAGAAATTTTTAAAGTAGTAACAAGGACAAACACTTCTTCGGTGTACGTCAAATGCGTGATAGTAGTTTTTATATATTTACTAAGTATATAAATATAGCGGCGAGTCCACATAAAAAAATGCATCATGTTCTGCAGTTGTCTCTGCCCTTTCTTTATTTTTTTTTTCTTTAGGCAAAATTAAACTTGAGTGTTAAGTGTTCTCCACTATAAATGTAAAATAAACCAATCACAGAGCTGTCTGTTCCTTGACTTTAACGTTACATTGTCACCGTTTTAAATTTAGGAAAAATGAGCTTTTTGTGAACGAACTTGTTCACGAAAATCGTGTAAATGTAATTATTACACACTTAGCCTATGTATTCGATGTGTACAACCTTACCACCAAATGCGCACTCCCCTATGTTAGGAGTATAAAAATATGAATTGATTGTATATAATTTAAATGGAAGTACCATATGTATCAATGTTTCTGTTTTACTTATTGATTTTAATAAACATTTGTCGTTTAAAGACCTTCGTTTTTCTTAAATCCGTACTGACTTTATAAATAAAAAATTCGAACACTTTATGTTTCTGGAGTATTAACGTTGGGCTTCCACGTCCTTAAATTGAACTTTTGAATTCACCATTGTGTTCAGAAACATTACATTACTGAGGCGCCTTTTGGTGAATTTTACTGCACACTCTGTTAACAACTCGCTCCAATATATCACAGTGGTACCATTCATCCTGATAAAATGTTCAGAACTTTTAAGGCAAGTCTGGTAAGTGCACCTATTATCCGCACCGTAAGCCCTAGTCGAAGCAGTTACGAAAAGTCCTATTTTGTGTAACGAATGAATGTTTGCGGGACGAGCGTAGCCAGTTTCCGCACTTTGAATGAGATACACAAAAAAGGCTTTTCGTCACGTGTTTCATACAAGATTTTTTCTAATTTTGACTACAAATACCTACTTAGAGAGAGAGTTATTATTATTAAACTTCATTATTTACTTTTAAACCACTTTGTATCTACTTAATAACGTAAAACTGTAGCAACGGTGTGCCACAACCGAAACCTGCAACTGGTGATGAAACGAACTTTTCATCACCAGTTACGAAAGATTTTACTTTTCGTAACTAGTTACGAAAAGTAGGACGTTACGTCACTGTCATCAGTATTGAAAAGTGCCACTTTATATGTCAAAATTAGAAAAAAAACTATACAAATAGCTAGGCTTTTTTTAAGTCCAGCTTTCCAGTTTCCAGTCATTTCAAATAAGTGAAGTAATTGAAGAGTGGAAGTAATAAAGGGGGTAAGTGCCAAAGCTTGTCATCTAGGTGCATTACATTGTTTTATTTACTTATTTTTACTAATTATCTCAAAATATAAAATTTGTCAGTTATTACTTTCTCTCTTTAATTATAGAACTTGAAATAAGTAATGGCGTTAAAGGTAAGTATGTAGCATTTCATGGAAATTTTAGGAACTTGTACACACAAAAGGTCTGATTCATAATGATTTGGTGCACCAGTTAAATACTGCGGTGCATCGAAAAAATGGCAGCCGAGTCAGGTAATCGGTGAAAACAGGGTACATGCACTTACCTGTAATGCGAAAGATTTCTGTCCCACTTTTATAACTAGAAGTCTTACGTACCACAATGTCTCACCATAATGATAGAATCTTTAAATTACCAAAAAAACTACCAAAAAATCGCACAAAACTTTCGCAAACACTGTCTCAACTTTAAACACAAAGGACACAAGTTTTGACGTTTTGTGGTTTGTTGCCAATTCGTGAAGTAAGAAGATTTTCTACCTATGTTTTGATCCTGCTGTACGGCTACATTTGGCTACACCATATAAACATATGGGTTGTGTAGTTGGACCCTGAGAGCGGGCAACATCGCACCGAACCTTTTGAAATAATGCCAGAAAAAAAATTGTAAATAAAGGACTCTAGTTAATTCTTCCTCTGTGACTTTAACTGTAGAGAGACATTGGTAAAGCCTACAACTTATTGTTGGCCTTTGCAGGGGTAAGTGAATTCCTATTGGTTACAGAGACGCTATCTCCCTGGTAACCGTGGTGTCAAGCCGTGCCAAACTGCCGTGCTTCTAGGCTTGTTCTATATACTGCTCGACTACCTTAAGCTATCGAGGAAAATCTATTAATTCGCTCTAAAGGTGGTATATGCGAAGGAAGTGAGGATATATAAAGCCGAGTATCTGAATTAATTTTGGTTTTATATACCTATTTGGCATTTTTTTTTGTTTGGTTCTGACGCTTATAATTTTAGAACTAATAATTTTACGGGACTCTTCAGTATTGCGCGTAGGTACAGAATTGAACGGGCACAGAATGTCGGTCTAAAAATGTGGTCGGTGATAGCTGCGGGGGGGGGGGGGGATTGAGCAGTATCTTACCCCCCAAAGATGAGGACACCTCAGAAAACTATCAGAAGATGGAGGAACAACTGGAGGATAAACTGAACCTGGTCTTGGGATCACAACTCACGTCTTCTCAAAAAATTATACTTCTAAACTGGTGATCCCGGCATTTACTTGTAATGTTACAGCAAATATCTTCTCCATCGAAAAAAATGAGCACCACACTGAAACGCTGCAGAGACTTGGACAAAAAGATCAGGAACAAGCTGATCGAGCATAAACTCAGGGGCAAATCGTCCTCCAATGCCCCGGTTTATCTCCCAATTCAGACAGGGGGCCTAGGACTGAACGAATGAACGAACCGAAATAAGCTACGCCAAGAAACGTATCTATCTACTGAAACACGAGAGTTTAGAGAAGTGCAGGCAAAGGTACAAGATCCTCTAGAAGTCTGGCTGGAGAAACCCTCTCACCGACATGGAGTGGGTCCTCCAGAAGTACGACGTCACCGTCCCGGAAGAGGAGAATGACATTAAAAACTGCTGCCACAAGGAGTAAGATGACATAAAAAAGAAAATAAGTCAAGAACTTCTGGAAAAGTGGTTGCAAAACATGCACTATGGCAGGCTAGTGATGCGCAAAAGTAAAAAATTGACGGTCCCGGCTTACACGTCCCCAACCCTAGATTCTTGGCGAAGAACAATGCTTCTGAACGCTGCGGAGGAACAACTACACGGGCTGTGCGTTGGACTTGAGAGGTGGAACTGCGGAAGAGGGTGCAGAGCGGAGGAGACTTTCTACTATGTTGCTGCAGCCTGCGTTGAGAGCACCTACACTACCAGGCATTACTCCGTGATCCACTGGCTGCCAAAAACCTTATACAAATGCCTTCCAGCTTCCGTAGATGCTTCAGGCGCCTTCAACTTGGCAGGGCACATTGCCAAATTGCGAATTTGACAATGCGCAATTTGAGTGTCTCCTACCGGTGTGGCCTGAGTGTGACTGAAAAGTGACAGTCAAAGGCGGGAAAAAACTGGTGACCGAAACTCCACTCTACCACAGCAAGCCGGATGTTGTAGTGTACCTTACAAACCCAGACGAGGTGTTTGTCATAGAGGTGGCGGTATCGCACCTGCAAAATATAAGAAACCAAGAAAAGTTGAAGAAAACACGGTACACTGTAATTTCCATCCTGAAGACTGACAACTTTGAATCGCATAATGTGTCTCGCGACTTTAATCTAGTAGAAGAACTAAGGCTGATGCATCGGTGTCTTGTTACCTTTGCCATCTGCGTCGTGGGCTGCTAAGGCGAGATTCTGGCTACGGACGACTTCCTCCACTTCCGGAATGACCTCAGACGAAGCTTCAGAGTGTCGCCGCGAGAATGGCAAATCCTTAGTAATAGGATGAGCCACAGCGTAGCCGTGACCACCACTAATATTCTATTAGGGAGAATTGAGAGGGACCGCAGAAGAGGCGATATACGACCACCACTCGCTATGGAGGCATAGTGGGGAAGACAATCCGGGGGAGATCCATCCCGACGGGCGATCGCTCACCAGCAAAGATCTTAAATATAAATGTTTATTTAGTTGCATAATTTGTTTGTTAACTTGTAAATATTCTAATAAAGAAATTAATAGACGAAAGATGTCACATTAGCACAGAACGAGTAAAAAATGTCCGAAAACAGTTAAGAAAAAGTGTCCAAAATAGTATACCAGTTTTTTGCGATTTCTACGAAAACTATAGCGCGGCCAAGCTTTGGTTTCATACGAACAACTAGAAGAAGTGGATAGAAAAAAAACCAGTTGTTAGTTTTGGTCTGGCTCGTATACCGGGCTACCTACAAAACTTTTTCTGTGACACATTTTTTGCAAATTTGGGTGTACTTTTCTCACATTACACAGCAGCAAAGAATCATATGGGGCTATAATATATAAAATAAAGGAAAATAATTCAATAAAGTAGTACACATATGGGCCCTTGATCTGGCCGAAAATCAAGATTCTAGCATTGAATTTGAAATTTTGACGAATGTTGAAACTTAAAATTTCAAACTGCCACTTTGAGGTCGATTTGTTCCGAGGAACCTTTTCTATTCCCGTGGGATCCTTTGGATGTTATCTTTTCGACATCTAGAAATCACTTTTTCCCTGGGACCTCATGAAATGGTATTAATTGAATTTGGAACCAAAATCTGCAAGTTTTTTTAAATTTGGGCCAAATTCTCGGTAATTTTTGAAATTGACTCAACCGTCTTTGGGTAATCTGTGCGCTGCGATCGCACTTTTCACCTCCGGAGATTTCTCATTTGACACATCAAACTTTAACCACTTGGACCATGGAAAGTCGGCAGAAAACGCGTGGAAAAATGTATGGAAGGTGAAAATTTGAACATTTCTAGGAAGACTGTTGGCGAAATGCCTGATTCTCGAGCGCGATTTACAAAGCCTGGACAATTTTAAAATTTGACGTCAGGCAAGATGCCATTTCGTGGATTCTTAGTGTTACGGTTTGGATTCAGTGTGGATATTCACTAATAAAATAGGTGCAACATCGGCCGTTTCCAGTAAATTTGTTAGTTTTTGGTATTTTGCAACTACAGCATGTTTAAGCTAGGATTTAATTAACCCAGTTTATCTTGTTACTTTCGTCTAAAAAGGTATGTAAAGTACCAGTGAAATATGTGCTTTTAAGTGACCTTTGATATATATTTTTCGGATTTTTGGTTGTGTGAACAGGTGATAGTGTTCTTGGGTATTCAGTCTGGGCAGTGTGAAACAAAACTATTCAGCTACAAAGATGTTATGAGCATGTCAGAGCGAGTTACAAAAAACTGCTCAATGGTATACTTACTGCTAACTGTTTTATGAAGTGAAGGTAGGAAACCGTGAGAAAACATTGAGATATACAGGTCAATATTAAAATTTTTACACAAATGTGACATGATAGAGCACGATGTACAAAACATATTAAAATAGTCAAAGTGGACTAGCCATCGCCACGTTTAAATTGAATTTGGCAACTTGAGCTAACGATTTAGCAAGGAATTCCACCCGATATCATTCTTCCTTCTCGTGAAGGCATGCATGTCGGTATGTCGGTTGATTAGTAAAAAATGATTATTAGAATCTAAGGGAATCTAGTGAGGAGTCGCTTGAATTTGAGGCTGCAATGTCAGATTGTTGTGTTTTGCATTGGCTAATGAGATTAGAATAAATAATGTTTATTTCTTCTATGTCAGTTCATTTGTTAATGGAGCGGTTTCCTGCAGCAATTTCGAGCATTTCTAGAAAGACCCTGTTATGGTAGTTGGGTTCCCTATTTAAGATTTTGATGTCGTGAAAGTCTATGAAATGACCCGTATCAGTTTGATGCTGACATAGTGCATTGCAGGTTTTAAGCAAGCGACAATCACTTTGGTGCTTTGATACTCTGCTGTTAAGAATATTTGATGTTTGGTCTATATATATCCCTGTACATACTGTGCAAGATATGCGATAAACCACTCCCGACTGTTTAAGGACTTCGTCCCTATCTTTGGTTCCAGTGTAGAGATCTCCAACAGACGCTGGATTTTTCCAGGCTAATGTAATTGTTGGTTCATTATGGAAAAGTTTGCTGACTTTGGTTGATATTTCTTTGATCAATGGAAATGAAAAGTATTTAGCTTGGGAGGGATTGCGAGGGGGAGAAGGTGTTGGCAAATTCCTGTAAGTGAAGTGAAAAGTTTCGTTGAGACCACTATTGTTGTCATCCGAAAATCTGTTGGAGTTGTGCATTAATCGATTGGTATGTAATGTGTTGAACAATAATTTGTTGAGGAGTTTGAGAGGATATGAATTGGTCAGTAAAACTTCCTTAGTTTATGAAGATTTTTTAATTTTAGAGACTCATGCGATATAGACTCCACTCTGGTTTTTAAGGCAAGAACGAGATTGATTTTGGTCCTTTGACTGTGGCTGGAATGATAATTCAGATATCTCCCATAATTAGTAGGTTTACTATACCAATCGAGAATGATTTCCTGGGTTGATTTTCTAGCCACTAAAGATCTAACAGATCAGCCATAATGTATTGTGCAATTATGGGAGAGAGGTTGGCTCCCATAGGGGTACCAAAAATCTGCTTGTAGAATTTCCCCATGAATGCGCAATAGGTTGTAACCCACACTAAGAAAGCATTTCTAAGATGTGTTGCTCGCTTAGATCTGTACATTCACTAATGTCATGCCAATGTCTGTGGATACTCTCCTCAATCAGGTTGTATGGTATATTGCTATACAAGGAAACCACTTCAAAGCTAACCAAGACGAAACCGGGCGGGAGGCGCAGATCTTTTACGAACTCAGCAAACTTGAAACTGGCCTTAACAAAGTAAGAGTTATTTTTGTACGATTGGGTAAGTATTTCTGTTAACAAAGTGACAATTTTACTGTTAAGGGCGTTGAATGTGGAAACTATAGGTCTGAGACTGAGTTGAGGCTTGTGTACCTTGGGTAGGCCATAGAATTTTGGAGCAGTTTGATTGTATATTTTTAATTTTGCCGCATCTAACTCCGATATGAAGCCTCGAAACTTAAAATCAGACACTAATTTATTGCATTTGAGTTGGTATTTGTTAGTAGGGTCCGATTGCAACACAACGTAGCGAGAGGTGTCCGTTAAGATGTCAAGACACTTTTGTTGGTATTGTGTAGTGTCCATAACTACAGTCACGTTGCCTTTATCGGCCCTCGTCACAATAAGTTCATTATTCTGTTTGAGAAACTGTATGGTTTTATACGTATATACAGAGAGATAGTTTTTCTTGCTAGGAGCACTAAAGTAGTTTGTTAGTATGTTCGTAATCTTGCCCTGTTAAGATCTTTACTGGATGCGACTCCTTTCAATATGTATTCAAAGTCTGTTACGATTCCTTTACATGAAATATTGTTTTTTATAGGTGGAATTCCAAACTTTGAACCGAGCGACAAGAAACGACTTATCTCGTCAGGTATTTCAACGTTCATCAAATTCTGTTCCAATTACTTCCAACTACAATGTTGTTTGTAAGATGATCGTTTTTTAAAGAAAGGAATTTTCGTTTGTTGCTGTCTCTGACTGATTTAAATCGTCTCTCTGAAGATGCTCTTTGCCTAGAGATAAATTTCCTTATAATGTTAGGAGAAAAAATGCTGACCAATTGATTGTAGGTCAACTGCAGGTCTTTTTCAACTTGTGTGAGATTATTAACCTAGACTTAAGGCCGCTAACCATTTGTCCCATTTTGCCCTCTTGGAAGTTGATCAGGGTGTCAATGCTGGAGGTGCTGTCCGTAATATGCTTAGGTGTTATACCACTGTTTCTGCAACGTAGTAAAAATATCCTTCGGTTTCTCAGGGAGCCCGCCTTGATGTTATATTTAGCCCATTGCTTGAGAAGTGCAACTCCTCTAGCTTCAAACTCATGGTGCATGGATTGGTAAAACCCCATCCTTTAGACAAAGCAGACAGTATTCTTGACCGATTAGTGTGAACAGGTGATAGTGTTCTTGGGTATTCGGTCTGGGCAGTGTGGAATAAAACTATTCAGCTACCAAGCTGGACTTGGAAGGAAGTTTTACTGACCAATTCATATCCTCTCAAACTTCTCAACAAATTATTGTTCAACACATTTCATACCAATCGATTAAAGCACAACTGCAACAACTTTTAAGATGATAACAATAGTGGTCTCAACGAAACTTTTCACTTCATTTACATGAATTTGCCAACACCTTCTGCCCCTCGCAATCCCTCCCAAGCTAAATACTTTTCATTTCCATTGATCAAAGAAATATCAACCAAAATCAGCAAACTTTTCCATAATGAACCAACAGTTAAATTAGCCTGGAAAAATGTAGTGTCTGTTGGAGATCTCTACAGTAGAACCAAACATAGGGACGAAGTCCTTAAACAGTCGGGAGTGGTTTATCGCATATCTTGCACAGGATGTACAGGGATATATATAGGCCAAACATCAAATGTTCTTAACAGCAGGGTATCAAAGCACAAGAGTGATTGTCGTTTGCTTAAAACCTGCAATGCACTATGTCAGCATCAAACTGATACGGGTCATTTCATGGACTTTCACGACATCAAAATCTTAAATAGGGAACCCAACTACCATAACAGGGTCTTTCTAGAAATGCTCGAAATTGCTGCAGAAAACCGCTCCATCAACAAACGAACTGACATAGAAGAAATAAACATTATTTATTCTAATCTCATTAGCCAGTGCAAAACAAAACAACCTGACATTGCAGCCTCAAACTCAAGCGACTCCTCACTAGATTCCCTTAGATTCTAATAACCATCCTTTACATATCAACCGACATACCGACATGCATGCCTTCACGAGAAGGAAGAATGATATCGGGTGGAATTCCTTGCTAGATCGTTTGCGTAAGTTGCCAAATTCAATTTAAACGTGGCGATGGCTAGACCACTTTGACTGTTTTAATATGTTTTGTACATCGTGCTGTATCATGTGACATTTGTGTAAAAATGTTAATATTGACCTATATACATAAATGTTTTCTCACGGTTTCTTACCTTCACTTCATAAAACAGTTAGCAGTAAGTATACCATTGTGCAGTTTTTTTGTAACTCGCTCTGACATGCTCATAACAGCTTTGTAGCCCTGAAGAAGATATTAAAAAATATCGAAAGCTTGGTAGCTGAATAGTTTTATTCCACACTGCCCAGATCGAATACCCAATAACACTATCACCTGTTCAAAATTGATGTCAACGAAAAGTAAAAATTTGTCTCGGAATTTTCCGTATTTTACAAGAAAAGCAATAGCTTACCCAGTTAGTGTTGTTGTAGCTGTACTTCAGAGCGTTTTAAGGGAGATCATAAGCTGCACAATTGCTATTTCTGCGCTGAGGCACTCATACCTCTAAAAGGCCACTCAACATCCCAGGTAGATTCTGTTTCCTTAGATCTTTGCAAACGTATGAGCAAAATACCAAACAACATTTATATTTTAGGCCTATCCAGTACTATATAATACGCTACAGTACTGGATAGTGCTGGATATTACTGGATAGCATTGAATAACGAAATTTAAAAAAATTGCAGATTTCGCTTCGAAATTCAATTAAGACAATTTCGCGACGTCCCAGGGAGAAAGTGGTTCCTAGAATCTAAACCGTAACACACCTCCCTTTCCTAAAAGAAGGTTTTCCTAAGAAAAAACTCCTTCAGAATACGTTGGGAATGTTTTATGAAAAGTTTGGGAACGGACCTCACTAAGAATGAACTACTCTGTATGATTTTCAATATATCATAGTCATTCAATCAACATTTTCCATCTTCCTTCCAAATGTAATGAATTTTCTGGCTCCACCGGGTCGATATGGACTAAAAGCTCCCTCTGTACTAGGATTTTTCTGGTGGTAATTTATTTCATTATATTCTAACTTCAAATTACAAGGCCGGAAAGTACAATTACTGAGTATCAAATGTTGCAACACTAAAAGTCAAGTTTTGTTCAAGTGGTGCCGAAACCTGTGGTTCACCCACTAACTATTTTTTAAATTATTATAAACTTTTTAGGAAATGTACAAGACATACATGAAACTGCACTACAAAAAAAAATTTTCAATTTTTTTTTCTCTCTCAAAATGCTAAGTAGCCATTACTTCGGACCAAAGGCAACATTGTTAAACCTTCAACGAGTATGTTTTATAGATTTAAAAGCTTAACGATGTAACGAGCGTAAAAGCTCCATTGTAACTTAGGTACACACATACACATGCTTATGAACATTAAAAATGCAGACAGGGTGTTTAAATTCTGCACGGTTAGACCGGGGATAAAGGGCCGAAGGGCGGATTGAATACAACCCTTTAGGGCGTACGTTTTTTACTGTCGAAACTATTTGAATGATGGTGGCCGGTGCTCTCTTCAAACTATTTAGCATATTTGATGGCTTGTTGTTTTTGTACGACGGCAATGATCGATGATGGATTAATTTGCATTTTTAATATTTAGTATCTGACGATTGTATTAGTTCGGCTTATAACAGTTTTAAAGAAGTTTTAATCCTCCAAAAATACTAAGAACTAGTTTTAGTACGTTGGAGTTCCATTTTTTTCTTACTTTTCGAGCTGTATTAAGCTACCCTTAGGGCATTAAAATATTTTAAAAGAATAAAAATTGATTAGCATATTGACAGAATAGTGAGAATTATCGTAAGGATATGACAAGTTGTTCATCCTTACGATAATTACGTAGGTATAGGTAAGCAAAGTGTATACTTCGCGCAAATCTTAAAATTATTTTTTGATTGTGGTTGTTTAGGCTTTATGGATACAAAATTCATCAAAAATAAATCAGCCATAACCATAAACAACTAACCCTTAAGTTAAAATTAATTTAAACGTACCTAACACATTAAAAAGCCTAGGGTGACTTATACTAACTTATACATTTGTCGCAATTACATTGACCCATATGAATTCAATCAACGAAAGAATTTATTTATTATTATTTTTTTAAACTCCTTATCTTTTTATTTCCTATAAGTTCCTGTTGAGTAAAATGAGCTTGTTCCTCTTGAGATTTTTCTATATGAAAAACATTCTTTGAAATGTAAAAATGTTGAATCGAGAACTTTAATGCTTAAAAGAGTTATACAACTGAAGTGTAAAACTTCACTTGATGAATTTATTGCTCTGAGGATGGCCCAAAAGTCGGAAAAGAGAGAAAGCTCAACTATGACAGAGTTAGAGAAATGAATTCTCAGCCGAAAAATTACCAAGATTTTCTTTTTTTTCTTTAAAGAAAGGAGGTTTGTTGCCACACATAAAGAACCAGTTTAATGGTTTCTTAATAAAGTGGCAACGCTAACAGACCGCGTGCACCAATAAAATGATAAGCGTTAAAATCTCAATGTCAAATCTGTACGGTTTGCTGAACAGGTGCACCCTGCTTTCAGGGCTGTCATTTTCACCCCCTCGCCGTTTAAACATTACTGTTCAGCCGTATCCTACTTTATACAGTGGCGCACTTTATATTGTTTACCCAAACCAAATCCATATAAGATTTTTTTTTTCGGTCAGTCATATCTTTCCCATGCATTAAAAAACACATGCTTGTATTGAAAAAAATTATTTTCTGCCCCAAAAAATATTGATTCAATTGTATTCGGGTACAATTTTGAGAACCTACGCCTCTGGCGACTACCCTCGTTACACTGCAAACGTAAGGGTGGTTTGACTCGAACGCACTACAAAATATATAACACTGGAGTACGAGTTGCTTTGAATGTGCACCCCTGTTGGTCCTGCATTGTCGAAGTAGCACGTGTAAATAAAAGTACCATTTCTACAGTTAACAGGATTGGATCAGCAGTTAAGTAAACAGTGGCCAGTGGCCTGCGAACAAACAGCCAAACATTTTTACTCACATCATGGATACGTTATGTATGTGTCAACAACTATAGGCACAAATAACTTCTTCGCAGAAAGAGTCGCTTTTTCTGCGCAATTTCTGCTTCGAAAACTCTACAATGCAGGCTTAATTAACGGTTAATATAACTAGTTACTGCTGTGTGTACGGCATCAAACAGGGAAGTGGTGAAAACAGATATATATACTTGGTGCATTTTTTTTTAATCGTTTTTGGCGGACTAATTTCGGCACTCAGCAACATTCAAAATTCAAAAAATATATAACAAAAAGATAGGAAACATAACTTCCGTTGACATTCCACAAAACGCAAACAGTGCCAGGGTAATACCAATTAAAACTTATAAACTAACCAAATCATAGGCAGACACCAAAACCAACCAATTATAAACGAGACAATATAAAATCTTAGTCAAAAAGAGATTTAGTAAAATAATTAAAACAGAACGCTTCCTGTGTTGTAAGAAAACAAAAGTAAAAAAGCGAAGCGAGGACGGTGATTGAGTTCAACAAAGTGTGCACCTATTCATTTCAAATCTTTGTTTGGTTAAGCACATCATCAAACTTTAAAATCCCAATAGAAAGTTTTTTTTTCCTAAATCCTGGCCTGGAGCAAGGTATATCCCGGAGAAAAAGGGGGTTGTTCTGGTCTGTTGATCGAGGCAGCTGCAAGTTTACCGTTTCGTGTTTCGAGCAAATGTGATTTTTGGCTTTGATTCGTGTTGTATGGACACCGTGAAATCTAACTTTTCCGCTTGTTATATAAAAATTATGTTTTCCTAAATATCGGGTAAAATTATATAATCTGACGTAAAGGAAAGTAGTCTAAGACAATTGTAAATTAGCTTTATTTGTTGAAGATTTTGTTGAATTGTTGAAGATTTTGACAATTTTTATATCTAACAAGGGCATTAAGTAGATGTTTATACCCTAAAGGCAACGACCTTAAGAAAGCCGAAAGCCCCTGTCCCAAAGGTCGAAACATATGCTAATGCTCATGCGTTGTGCGTACAAACTTTTATGTCCAGTTAGTGTGTTTCTACAATAAATTATTATTAAAAAATTCTAAAAGGTGTCTATTGTACGCCCGCGCGGGCCATAAAGTGCATTTTATGCCGCCCGGGACATAAACTATCTTAGTTTATGATGATGATATAATGAACTAGTAGGACAAAAAGTTAGTACTTGATTTTAGTCCGGTAAACAGCTTTTACAGTACCTAGTCCCGTAATGAAATTTTATCGGATCTATCAAAAATAGCTACCGCGCATAAAATTGATCCTTAATTTCTCCTGTTTCTATTCATTTTTCTTGTTTTTAAAAAGCATGAAGAAAAATGTGTCATACGTCCGGTAACGTTTCACAGTAATCGTTTAGAAATTCCAGACTCGTCTATAGCCTCGGTCGGAAACCTTTTTTTACTCCTGCTGTAAGTGCAAAAAGTGGTTCTTTACAACACGAGATTGCAGTTTCAGTCAACAACCTAGTGCGGTATAGGCACGTACGCATCTTTTAGATACAACATTTTCTATACTAGTGCATGTGTGATAACTGTGTTTTTCTGTAAGATCAATTAAATATTAGCGTGTGGTAAAAACCTTTTTACGCATTGGTGCAATAAATTTCTTTACACTTTACACGTGTGGTAGGAGTTTGTGGTGTCCAATGGCCAAATAGGTACCAGCTGCAAATTCTATTAAGTTCACACTTTTTGAGCAGCATTCTTCTTAAGTCCAGTACAGAGGATGCAATTTATCGCGGGGATTTCATCCCTGCGACAAAAGTTGCAGGGATTTTTTCGTTCAGACGGTGCATTTTAGTTGCTGCAATTAATTGCATAGCAATAGAAATTGTTCTATTTTCCATGCGATTTGTCGCGGGGATTTGGTTACATTTCTAGTGCCTTTCCAGCGAAAACTTAAAATTTTTGGTTGAACAAAAAAGTGTGGTTAGGTGAACAATCTGAATCATCAGCTTTTTCAAACTCCTCATTAATTAGTCGAAAGGCCCCTCCAAAATCTCTTTTTAACACCCAGGGCCTCACCCATCAACTTTTAGGCATAGAGATAGTTTACAAAAATAATAAGACAGAATGGATTTTTTTTTTTGATAAGTTGGTAGCAGTCTAGTAAAGTTTAAAAAAATTGCATAAAAAAAGTTGCACTGTCTGAACGCAAATGCAAGAAAACGCAGGGATTAAAATTGCTGCAACTTTGCCCCCGCGATAAGTTGCATCGTCTCCACTGGGCTTTAGAGTGCCTTTCCATTTCGGACGTTGGGGACCATGTTGGCAATCTGTACTTTGTTCGCAGCTGCTCTGAACAGGCCCACAGCTGTTGTGTTGAACCATGTGAGTAGATTTCTTAGCCACGAAATTCTTCGTCTTCCAAGACCCCTTTACCGTTTCTCTTTCCTGTAGAATCAACTGTAACATTCCATATCTTTGGCTATTCCTCATTATGTGTCCAAAGTATTCAATTCTGGATGTTTTTATCTTCAATAGTAGTTCTTTATCATTTCCCATCTTTGTCAATACGTGTTGATTAGTTGCATTAGCGGTCTACGATATCCTCAAGATTCGTCGATACCGCCATATCTCAAAAGCATCGATTTTTCCACATGCAGCGTCCGTGAGAATCCAGGATTCCATTCCATACAACAATACAGGGAAAACATAACACCTCACCAATCAACAAATGCAGCTCTTGATTTCTATATCCTGCATCTAATTTCCAGCGTGTGGTGCCAGTCTTCATTAACAGTGGTTCCAAAATAGGTATATGTCTTCACTCTCTCTATTCGTTGATTGTTTTCAATCAGTCCTTCCGTTTGGATCTTATTTTTGGAAATTATCATGTATTTTGTTTTCTTAGTGTTCAGTGACAACCCTCTGAGTGAGTCTCTAATATCTTCCAGAGTCTCCTTAAAAATTCTCTCTGGCTACACATTGAACAGCAGAGGCGACAGTACACATCCCTGTATGTCGCTGACCCCACGTTTAATTTTAATTTCAGCCGAATCTCCTGCCTGGGTATATATAGAAGTGGTTTGATTCCAGTACAGACTGCCAATAATCCTCAGATCGCAGGTATGCAGCCCAATATCTACTAATACTTCCATAAGCTTGTCATGTTTTACTGTGTCGAATGCCTTTTGATAATCAATTAAACAGACATAGACATCGCAATTTACATGTCTGCGTCTCTGAATGAGCACCTGTATACTGAAGAGGGCTTCTCTTGTTCCGAGGTTATTCCGAAATCCAAATTGTGTACGGCTGATTTGTTCTTCACACAGCCTAAACATTTTCTGATGTATAATTTTTAGGATCAGCTTCAGCATATGGCTCATCAAGCAGATCGTACGGAAATCGTCACAAGACACAGAGCTCGTTTTCTTAGGTAAAGCAATAAATGTTGACTTTAACCTTGTCTTTAGTATTATCCCACTTGAGCAGCATTAGATCATCAATTTTTACTTGGAAAAAAGTGTCGTTTCGATGATTTCGAAGGTGAAGTTGGTTCACATAAAATTTAGAAAAAACAGTGTTTTCGAAAACTGTGTTGTCTACAAAGTTATTTATAGATTTACATACATACGCAATTATTACATTTTTTAATTAGGTAACAACACCAAGTAATACCATCTTCCAAGATATCACAAAAGATTTTCCTGTACTATGAGCCTAGAGTATCAATCCTGTAACTAACTTTATGATTTCGTTTGATGCGATCAAACTCTGACATTTCGTTCCGTTTTCCATAAAGCTCTTTCCTATCGAAAGCTCTCTGGAGAAATCAAACATATGACCAGTTTAGCTGGCCATTGCAGTCAATTCGCTCTCACCACGGTCATTTTCCCCGAGGTCATGTTATATTGATAAATTTGGTTCCTCAGACATTGCTCAGTCTGACCCACATAACATTTATTACATTTAGTGCAAGGAATTTGTCAACCGTGAACTTCAACCGTTGGTCGAAGCTGTTAAAGTATCCCAACTAAGGTGCTCCTTGCTCCGGGTATGTTAGTAAAGAATATATGTTGATGATAAGTTCGTTCATAACTAAGTTGGCAAGAACTGAAATTCACATAATTACCCATGGCTGAACCATCACACCTCTGAAATATCACACAATTAATAACAATATTTTAGAAATTGATGTGTACGATATTATTAAATCTCACTATTTTTTATTGATTAATTATAAACCCTGTTACTTATCTATTATAAACCCAAAAACTGCTTAAGAGCATTTATACGTACAACCTAAAACACTTCTTATCTAAAACTTTTTCAGTCACCGGTTTTCAACTAGTTGAAAGTTGAGAGGGCAGATAAACTGGTGCGGAGGTGTTGAAGCTTCACAAAGATTTTTAAATACGAACCTTCTAGATAGAACATCTAATTGATCACCTCTTAACAATTTTTCAGTTTGTAACTGTAGATAGTTACTTTGCTGCAGTTAAAGTACATTGTTAAACGACTTTTAATTGTTGGAGTATCTTAGTTCAGATTAGCTTCTATTTTCAAGCAGTTGACATACCTCACATTTTTAATGAAATAACACTGCTTAACACCTACAATCTAAATGCAACTCCCTCAAATTTACCTTTCACTGTCAATATGACTAATAAGATATTTAGAACTATCGTCCAAAAATGTCGACATTTTATTAATATCTACGGAAATATCGACTGTATTCAAAGTATTTAGTTTCAAATTCCTTAATATTTGATGCCTTAATTAATTAATATTTTACCGCTATTTAGTTAAAAGCCTTTAATAAGCAGAATTAAAATTCCCATTTTTGCTATTAGTACTCCATGACAATTCATGAAAAAACAGTGAGAAGTACTCTGTTTCATGTACGCTCAAGAAAATAACATTCTAATACTAATTATCAACTCAAAAACGCAATTGTCTTGAGTTATTTGTATTTTATTTGAATCGTCACTTTATCAGCAAGATTCTAATCTAATTCTAGTGATTGTACTCCAAATTGTACTTACAATCCTACCGTGTAGAATAAATACAGGGTGATCCAAAATAGCTAGAAATAATTTGGACAAGAAAATGAACTGATGCTGCTCATTTGTTCAGGATGAGTTGACATTCCACTTCTCAAGAGATTCCAATGCTGCAAATCCAGAAGTAATGGATCACCAAGTTTAGGGTGAATCTAGAAGTAAGGTTTTCTTTGACCCAGATGTCACGACCAAATAAGTAGGTTGGCCAAACATTTTTCATATAAGATATGTAAGATAACAGGTACAAAAATTTAAAGGAATTTTTAGTAATTTATTCATTACCGTTGATTAAAATAATAGTGTTCCGAAATTAGCGTGCAACAATTTAACAGCTTATTTTAGAGCAAAAAAGTTGACGAAAAGTTTATATAAAACATTGGTCCTCAAATGTTGCATTACCTAGATATAGGCTGTTAAACTTTAAATATTTAAATCTTAGTTTGTTAAATTTCGGACAAGCAAGAAATATTTTCAAATTTGGTACCTCAAATTTTTTTATCCTACGCCACTGACGTTTGATTTCCTAAAATGTATACTCCCTCCTCAATTAGGAAAAAAAAGTTGGCTTCAATCAACAACTTCGAATTTCTAACTGTTTTTAAGATATTTGTGAAAATTTATATAAAAACCCATAATTTTGGGTTATAAAATTATACATTTAACATAAACCTTGTTCATTAGAAAACCTCATCTAGAAGTCTAAGAATTTTTGATAGAAAAAGATGATATAATCAAAGTAAATAGACTTTTGTTCTTTTATCCTTTTCTTTTTTTTTCACAGCTACAAACCGTTTCCAAATGAACATTCCGTACAAATTGGTATATAGAGATTGGTGAATTGGAATCTCAATGCTCTTTCGCAGAATTTTGGCTTTATGCCCGGAACTCACGGTCTCCAATTTGTCGACTAGCCAAAGCTGTACTGATGAGACGTAGACCCCGAAACTAGTATGCAGATGAGTTGATCGACAAATTGGTGACTACCTGTTCTCTTTATTTGTTTATTTATTTAAAATGACTGTTAACAACAAGTTTGTAGCCACCTTATTTTCTATAATGTCATCCAGTAAAGGGTGAATAGCAACAATTTTAGATGTCTCACGTTCTTTGGAGACATATCTTTACAGCTGTCCAAGTTCTTCAAGAATTGTAATGTTTCTATAGGTTTCAGAGTGGCTAATACGCTTAAAAGCCATTTGGTTTGGTTAAAAGATCCAACTGACATATTCAGCAAATCCGGGGTGTATGAGCTTTCGTGGCAAGATTGTTCAAGGGTTTATGTGGGTTAATCAGGAAGGCGGAATGGAACCAGGATTAATGAACATCTCAAAGAACTCAATAAATACAAAGATTCAGAAATCACCGAAACAAAATCTACCTTTGCGACACACCTATAGTCTGAAAACCACAATTTTACTTTCCCTGACAATGGCAAGGTTCTTCATGAATGTCCAAAGGGCAAGAAGTTAGATTTGTTGGAAAAGATGGAAATCACGAGAGCTATGAGGAGCCTCATTCTCTCCTGTGTTAACGATGTTTTCAATTTTGAACCCAATTTATTTTTTAACAATATCAAATCCGGGTGTTGAGCGCCATCTCTATACAGGGTGATTTACGTTACTCGACACGGAAAATTATGGCTAAACTTTTAGATTTTAAAAAAGTTTTGTATATGGAATGGATGGGGGTCTATTGGAAATACATTTTTAAATTATTGTCATTGTATACAGGTGGTCCCAAAAGTATAAAATTGATTAAAGTTGTATTTTTTTAAATGAGACACCTAGCATATTAATGTATTTTCGGTACCTACGGACAAAAGTAAAGGTAGCTTTATTACGGTTTATGGCATCTAAACCGTACCGTTCTTCAGATTTTCGTGATTTTGTGAAAATGCAGCATCAAATTAAATGTTTAAAATCTCAGCACTTGGTTTCTTTTCAACCACCAAAATTAGCTAGTTGGCTAATAGTCCATTGGATTTTTTGCGGTGTGTATTAAATATTAACTACGGGGTGTTCATTATAAAACTTCATCTAGCAGGCTATGAAATTTTGACAGAAAAGGATGACATAATCAAAATAAATGGACTTTTATTTCTCCATCCTTTTCTTTTGACATTTCACAGCCAACTAGATGAAGTTTTATAATGAACACCCCGTACTGTGCACCGAATGTCATTCAATGAACACCAAATTATTGCAAACTTCAAACAGTAATAACTCGTTTAATTTAAATTAGACATCCTATATTTTGATGAGAATGAGATGCAGAATTTATGAGATGCAGAATTTAGTTTCCTATTAAAACTATTAAACATTCTTATAGCTTGGTCTTTGCGTTTTCTTGGAAAATTGATTTTTTTCTGAATTTGAGCTGACATAAACGAATTAAGTAATCTACTGTTACAATACCTGATTTTGAGAAAGCTAAATTTATTATCATTAGTACTGGGTGTTCACTAGAAAACTTCATTTAGGAGGCTATAAAATTTTGACAGAAAAGGATGGCATAATGAAAGTAAATGGACTTTTGTTTCTCCATTCTTTTCCTTTGACATTTCACAACCAACTAGACGAAGTTGTCTAATGAACTCCCCGTGTTTGTCAGATATTAATTTATAAGCTACAAAATTATGATCATGAAGATTATTTAGCGGCCATCTGGATGTTAAAGTGTCTTTATTTAGCATAAAATATCAAATAAAACAATAAAACATTATATTACAAGAGTTCTTATAAAATTTAGCAGCTCTATTACAAAAAAAATAAGTGCAATAATAGTGGCAATTTGAAATACAATAAATAACAAGTCAACAAACAAAAACAAAGAGTTATAAAATTTGTTCAAAATGACGACCGTCTGATTCTAAACACAAACGTATTCTGTTTTTAAATCCTTCGCTCACATTGCTTAACATATAGGGAGTTATCCTCCTGAAGGCCTCTCTGATTCGTTCCTCCATATTTTCTTTTGTGGTTGGTGGCGTATTATACACGATTCCTTTCACATATCCCCATAAAAAGACATCGGGAGGCGTTACGTCAGGGGACCTTGGTGGCCAAATGTTGTGCTCCATTCCTTCCAATCCATCGATTTTGGAAACGAACATTTAAGTACTCCCGGACTTCACGATAATAATGAGCAGGTGCCCCATCCATTTGCAGCCATATGGGTGTTCTTAGATCTAGAGGAACTTCTTCGAGTAAAATTGGAAGCTGATTTCTCAAAAAATTTAGAAACGACATTCCGTTTAATTGTTCGTCAAAAAAATAAGGTCCAATCACATACTGTTCCATTATGCCCCCCCCCCATAAATTTACTGACCACCTATGTTGGTTATTAATAACTCTAAATTCATGGGGGTTAAAATCAGGATAATAATGAAAATTGTGTCGGTTAAAAGAACCATCGGTATGATAAGTACACTCATCACTAAATAGAACTGATTCAAAAAATCTTCTTGTTCTCCAACTTTTTCTAACACCCACATACAAAAGTCCACTCGTTGGCCAAAATCGTTATCGGAGAGTTCTTGATGTAGTTGTATCTTATAATCGTGATATTTATGTTTTTGAAGATTCTTGATACGCTTGCTTGGATAATATTTAAGTTTTGTGCAATTTCTCGTTCTCCGACATGGGGATTTTCAACTACAGAGCCAATAACGGCTAATTCAGTTTCTTGGTTTTCTGTAACTGGTCTCGTTTTGGCAGTCGTTTCATACTGAACACTACCAGTTTGCCTAAATTGAACCAACAGTCTTTCAAAAACGGCTCTATTCGGTCGAGTTCGGTTAGGAAACCTTTCAGCATAAACCCTTGATGCTAAAAGACAATTTTGCAAGCATTCTCCTAGGATGAAGATCATATCGACTCGTTCTTCTGTTGTGTAAACCAGCATTTTGATTAAATAAAAAACTTCCTGCTAACCACCAATTATAACAGTAAAAAAATATTTAACTTTAAATTAATATGTGACACCCAGAAATGACAATAAGTTTTACTTTATCAAAATCAGCTAACACCTGAACAGACCTGAAAAGGTAAATTAGATTACTACATTCGTTTATGCCTGATACGTGATAATAGCCCCCTTGCAAAAAAAAAGAAGATATGTACGAACCCCAGCTTCTGGCCCAATAACGTGGGGATAAGAAGATTTGATTTCACAAGGCACAAAGAATTCTTAAAGACTTGTGTTGAGTTTTTTCAGTGACCCAGCTAAACAACAAGTTCCTTTCAATATTGCGACCAAAGACCGAGATTCAAACTTATACAGGCCAAGCTCTGTTAAGTCCATTCATCAAAAGGATTTGACCGTCTTTCATCAGAATATTCAATCGTTAAGAATAAGGTTCTTGACCTGGAAGCTCTCAACCTACAGTTTGATATACTTTGCTTTAGTGAACACTGGTTACCGGAACCTGAGGTAAAGGTTTTAAAAATCATGAACTACTGTTATATGTCTTATTTTTCTCGTAGGGCGCATATACATGGTGGAGTCGCAATAGCAGTAAAAAACACAAATAATTAACCAATTTGTTATAAGAAATGATCTCAATGAGCTATCTCAAGATCAAATGCACTGTGAGTTGTGTGCTGTTCAAGCCAAAAGTCTAAAGTTACTTATTATTACTCTATATCGACCACCAACTGGCAGCTACGAAACATTTTTAAACATTCTTGAGACTTTACTCCAAGAAATAGTTTCACAAAATTTCCATATCTTAATAAACGGAGATTTTAATGTCAATTTTTTATCTGATGATGCAAGGTCAAACAACTTGTTTGACTTGACAAAATCATACGGCCTTACTCCAAAAATATTCGCTCCAACTCGCAATAATTCTTGTCTTGATAATGTATTTACCAATTATGAGGAGCTAGAAGCTTACACACAAAACTTCCAGCTGTCAGATCACTTGGCTACTGTTGCCACAGCCCCTATCCTACCCATTATCAATAACAATACTACTTGAGAAACAATAAGGCCAATTACTGAACAGGGTTGCTTCGTTCTATATGAGATGATAAGTCAAATTGAATGATCTTTTATTGATTGTGACTCCATGTCTACCGAAGACAAGTTTCACTTATTCACAAATATCTTAAGAAATAATATTAATGCTTCCTTTCCTGAAAAAAAAACAATTAAACATGAGATCAATAATCTGAGATTAAACTGGTATAATGATGACTTAGCTAAGAAAAGAAATCTTCTATATCTCGTTTCTGAAGTCTGCAAAAAAAAAACAAAACAACTGAACTGAATAATCTGAAAATTCGCCTTAAACATTCATATCAGGAAGATATTAAAAAAGCAAAAACACAAGCGTATACCGGTTATCTAAAAAGGCAAAGCTTTAAGCCAAAAGCAATTTGGGAAGTTGTTAGAGAAACCTCCAATCCCCTAAAAAATAAAATAAACTAAGCTGATAATAGCATCACGCCAGATACTTTTAATGTATACTTTTCCCAGATTGCTTCTGACATTATAAACAATTTACCTGAGCCTAATAGGTCTTCTGAATCACTAGTTAATATCTTCACTTCCAAGCTGTCCGTACCTACAGAGAAATTCTCATTCACAACTATTAGTCAAACTGAGCTTAGAGACATAATCAGCACAACAAAAAACAAAAATGGTCTTGACTATTATAATATGAATTTAAAAATCATTAAATCCATAAAAAATCATATTATATCCCCACTGACAAAACGGTTTAACCTCTGTATTAGAGACTCCATATATCCTAAGATTCTGAAAGTATCTCAGGTAGTACCAATACATAAAAAAGGTAGAACAGATGAACTAACAAACTATCGTCCTGTATCGATTATAGTCTTATCTAAATTATTCGAAAAAGCACTAAGTAAAAGAATCAAAAACTATTTTGAAACCTATCAACTATTCACTTCGAATCAATTTGGTTTTCGTACTGGAAGATCAACTACTTTGGCAATTAACAAACTTGTTGAAATTGTAAATACATGCATCGACACTGGAGAGTACTGTGGGGCCTTGTTCTGTGATCTAACAAAGGCTTTTGATTGTGTTTCTGCCAATACTCTAACTATGAAGTTAGAAAAATATAATTTCTCACCAAAGAGCGTGGATTTGCTTCAGTCATACCTTGCTGATCGGTTCCAGATCGTGCAGATGGGCTGTGACAGATCTAGCCTTTGATGCGTTTTGGAGTACCGCAGGGATCTATTCTTGGACCCTTGCTGTTCCTTATTTACATTAATGGTCTGGAGGGCTGTGACAATATGGCTGACTTCATGCTCTATGCTGATGACACAACCGTAATAAGAAAGGCAACAAAAATCGATTTGTTAAATGACTATTTAAATAAAACTCAACTACAAGTTACAGACTGGTTCCTGGCAAACCAGCTGAATTTAAATGAATCAAAAAACCAAAAACTAATTCTATCTACTCGTCCTATCGATAATATACAAAATGAGCTGACCACATTTCTTGGAATCAAGATTGATTCAAAACTGTCATGGAGATTTTATCTGGCAGATTTGTGCAATAAAGTAGCTTCGAGTGTTTTTGCTTTAAGGTCACTTGCATTCTCTGTTTCGAGCGAGGCAGCACTAACAATATATTTTTATTTTACCACTCAAGAATTTCCTATGCAATTTTGGCTTGGGGGCATGCAACAGACGCATCCAGAGTGTTTGCTCTTCAAAGAAGGGCTGTTAGAATCCTTAGTGAAGTTGGATACCGAGATGATTGTAGAATGGTGTTCTCTAAATTAAAGATAATGACGGTTTTTTCATTGTACATATTCCAATGTCTCCTTTATGTTAAGGTAAATTAAAAGCTATATAATAAACATGAAAACATTCACTCTCACTATACCAGACAAAAATCAAATATATATACAGATTTCTATAGAATAGAGAAACTAAAAACATGAATATCCCACTATGGGCCCAAATTTTTTAATTTACTGCCACCTAGAATTAGATTGCTACCCACTGTACAATTTAAAATTAAGGTAAAGAAATATTTAACTTTAAAAACCTTCTACTCCAACCATGAATTTGTCACCAATGATTTTTCAGATCTCATTTAACTCCATCGTTCATCTTTTTTTTTGACATGTGTAAACTTGTAGTAAGCATGAATAAATTTGTTTATTTTCAAACGTCATATAACCACAACTTTAGTGACTGTTTTATGAAGGTATAAGTGTCACATTTTTGACGCCTGTTTTGAGCGGCGTATAAGTGTTATAATCCGGCGGCGTATAATACTTATACGCCGCTCAAGGGAAAATATGAATAATAAACTGCTAATTTCGCCACTGTTTCACGCTACTCTCGGTGGCGTAGTTGGTAAACTTGTTTCTTCTACATCTGACTTATTGCTATTTAATCGGCCTCGAACTTAATTTAAAACACCTTTACAAAAACGAAAACCTGACAAACATATCTTGTCATCAAATTTACTTTAGAGACATCATTGTCAGCTGGTGTTATACGGTAGTTATGGAGACAAGGAAAACTAAAATTAGGAGGTGTTGTTTTTTAATGGGATTGGGTGGAATTAGCAGTTACATTTCCTGTATTATATGCATTAATTGTTTGAAAATAAAATATTGAATTTTATTTTGAGTATAAGCTACTCTATGTGACTCGTGTGAATTTAATTCGCGTCGCTACGCTCGGCGTTTAAACTTTCACACTCCGTCACATAAAGTATAACTTATACTCCTAATAAAATAAATATCTATTGTTTGTTTGTTTGTATGTCAGCGCAAATTCAGAAAAAAATCAATTTTCCAAGAAAATGCAACGACCAAGCTATAGGAATGTTT
The DNA here is from genome assembly GCA_951812265.1 of Taphrorychus bicolor. Lineage (NCBI taxonomy): Eukaryota > Metazoa > Arthropoda > Insecta > Coleoptera > Curculionidae > Taphrorychus > Taphrorychus bicolor. Next base: position 12,285,776 of record OX638299.1, on the reverse strand, counting down.
AATAGTTTTTGATAGGAAACTAAATTCTGCATCTAATGATACTATAAAATACAGGGTGTCTAATTTAAATTAAACGAGTTATTACTGTTTGAAGTTTGCAATAATCTAGTGTTCATTTTTTTACATTTGGTACACAGTAGTTAATATTTAATACATACCGCAAAAAATTCAATGTACTAGTAGCCCACCAGCCAATTTCGGTGGTTGAAAAGAAACCAAGTGCTGAGGTTTTAAACATTAAATTTGATGCTGCATTTTCACAAAATCACGAATATCTGAAGAATGGTACGGTTTAGATTCCATAAACCTTAATAAAGCTACCTTTACTTTTGTCCGTAGATACCAAAAATGCATTAATATACTAGATGTTTCATTTAAAAAAATAAAACTTTAATCAATTTTATACTTTTGAGACCACCTGTATACAAGGACAATAATTTTAAAATGTACTTCCAATAGACCCTCATCCATTCCATATACAAAACTTTTTTAAAATCTAAAAGTTTAGCCATAATCTTCCGTGTCGAATAACGTGAATCACCCTGTATAATTCCGTTATCATCCCAATTTGTTTATTTACTTTTACCAGTCGCCCTTCGCCCTTCATCACTGGGAAGTATTGAACGGACAATTTTATAATGTGTGGCGTGTTTTCGGAGAAGTTTTTTGAGTTTTGTCATTGTTATTAGGTTTTAATTATTTGTTATTTTAGGTCTGATGATGCCGTAGGGCGAAACACGTGTTACCGTATAATATTTTAATTAAATGTACTTTGACCAAATTCACGCTTGTTTAACAAGTTTGTTATTTAAATAAATCCAAGGGCTCCTTGGCACAATAAAAAACTCTTGAAGTGGTAAAAGGGGCCTTAACAGTAATATCATTTTAAAACCCTGTGGGTAAGTTTGTCAATGTAGGGCAAAATGAGTCATAAAGTTCATAAAATATTCTAATATAAGTTGTCCGAGGGAGACACTGTCCGAGGTGCAAAAATTGTTGGCTTGTGGGGAATTTTGAGCAGTTTGAGACCTTCAAGATGAAGAACCATGACTCTTGTATAACTTATTTAAAAATAATAGGCAACTTTCATTTCTAACATTTCTACTTACCCATTTAAATTCCATTTTTATATGTCATTAGCTTTCGGGGTTTGGGAGTAATCTGGATTGCCTATTGAAGACAGTGGTCGAATTGCTAAATTGTCCTATGTTGTTCATCATTCGATTCGCTTCAATACGACTATCCTCCCTTTTTGGTCTTCTACATCGATGATGGGGATGACCAATGGTGTTTCTAATAGTCTCTCTTTAAATTTCAACTTCTAGTATGCTTCCCAGAAAATAAATTCCTTTCAACTTCTGTAGTTGCAATTTGTTTTCCTGGATTATTAAATTAGAATTTATTATTCACCTGTGGAAGCTTCAGCGTACTCAAAATTGTTCCAAGAAAAGAGATGGATTCACAATTGAGTTTGAAAAAAAGAGGAGGCAGATAGAGTCAGAATTCTTAGAATAGAGCAGCTGAAGGCTTTGCAAATGAACAGTCGACTTTATATGATGCTAGTCGATATTAGTTCAGGTTGGTCCAGGTCTGTTTTTCCTTTAGTTACGTTATTTCAGGTTAGTTCAATTTTATTTTCTTTTTGGTAAGTTTAGTTCAGGTTAGTTTAGGATATTTATCTGGTCGCCAAAGCCGCCCGTGAACCATGGCGAACAATATGCAGCGTGTAATCCCTATTGATCAGGTAAGTTTACTTTTCCTTTGGTTAAGTTAGTGCAGGTTAGTCCAGTCCAGTCTCTCGGTCAGGTTAGTTTAGTCATACGGGTCCTATACCCTCACGAGCCACTATTGGGCCTGTTGATTGCTGCAAATAAGGGTGGGTCCTGTTTTTTAGATTAGATTAGTTCAGTTATATTTTTCCAAATAATTATGTTAGTCCAGCTCTGTTTTTGCTTTGGTTAGGTTATTTCAGGTTATTCCAGGTCTGTTCTTCCTTTGGTTACGTTATTTCAGGTTAGTCCAATTTCATTTTTCCTTTGGTAAGTTTAGTGCAGGTTGGTTTAGGATATTTTTCTCGTCGCCAAGGCCGCTTGTGAACAAAGGCTAACCTGCATATGGCTGCTGCTCACAAAGATAAATCAATTGCAATTTTTTTTTGCTTGAAACTACTTGATTTCACAATAAATCTCAAAAAACATTAAGTCGCCATATTACTTAGTATTTACCAGACCCAGTTTAGTTTACTTGAAATACTGACAAAATCTGAGTATTTTTTTTGCCTACCTTGTCAAAAAAGTTTGAAAGTAACCTACAGGAATTCCTTTTAACAAAGTTCTTTATTTACATGGCTCATTGTTATGTTAAAAGTGTTATTGGTCTACTTCGTCTTGATTGGAAAACCCTAATCATCTCAATAATAATTGATAAGCATTTCTTGTCGCGTCTGCTTTAAATGGCTTAAGAGCGCACACCACTTAAGCACTCAATACTATTCTAAACTTTTTTGTAACCCGGTTTAACTTGAACATCGAAGACACTTTTAGCAGAAAAGAATACTTCTTTAAAAACAGCCTATTAAAGAGTTTACGGGTTCAAAGGAGAACTGACAATTATACAACTGTGGCGGAACTTCATCCACCGACTCACAGGGAGCAGCGCCGAAACTTCACCCACCGACTCAAAGGTGGCAGCATAAGTCAAAAACTTTCATAACATCACACCGCCTTTCCTTCGACGAATTTGTCTTCAAATACAAGGTCCAACTATGAACTCTCTCCCTTATGAGGCAGGGGTCTACCACGCCTTACTGACCAAGGTTGACCCAGGGACGAAACGCCCTCACCACATAAATAGGCTATAACGATCTCAGGTGGTCCCAAAGGTATTTTCCTGAATAACAAAAATGTTTTCTCTGATTAGATTTTCCATCTATGGCACGTCATTTACGATGTCATACAATAAAGAAATAGTGAGTTTTTGTTTTGAGTGACTTCTTCTGTAGGCACGACACAGGTCTTCGACAAGTGAACCATTATTCACATGGCATGTAGTCCATATATAGCGCAATCTATTAACAGCACGGTCAACATACAAATGTCAGTTTTTTGCTATAGCGCCAGAAGTGGTTGTTCTCCTAAAACAGTTCCCCAACATTTATATCTTAGTGACCCTTATATCTTAAGTGTTATTTGGATACTACTTAGTACGTTTTTTCAAGATTGCGTTATTTTATTAAGGAATTGTCTACTAGTATACCCTTTTACGCTAATTATAAAGGGTATCTTCTCTAAAAAAGTCGGAAAACGTTTTATACCAAATGGTGTACCTACATTACTTTCATAATCAGCAAAGGCACATACTGCTTACCGTACTTTCAATTTGTCGGAGTAGAATTTATCACACATTCATTGCTAGTCCATTTATCGTTTTTGCATCAAAACTGCCAATTCTCCCCCTGAGCAAATAAAAATCTGTGAACTGAAAGTGGCGTGAAATCGCAAATTTTATGGAAATCCTCATTCACAACGGACATGCACAGACAATATCTTGGGCAATTTGTATTTTAGCTCTTGGTCTGTACAATACGGCTTAGTCACCCCAATGAGGAGATTATGACGGATTTCAGCCTCAGTTTATTGTGCTACTTGGGGCCACTATCGCTCTAATCCGTCTGCATTTCCTATCGTACGTATTGTATCTAAGTGATTATAGTTACCTACTCATCAGTAGACTCAGAGAGTCCATATCTGGGACACTCACTATACTGTACATGTAAATGAAGCAAAAGTTGAAACCGTAATACGAAAATGCGTATTAACACAATATTAGTTATACACACTACGAATTATTATTAGTCTAATCCGACAAAAACACCCAACCACTAGTAGCTAGTGATATTGCGGAAGTGACAACGGTATCAGCATTCGATGAAGTTAAATGGATACTTTGTTCTACTGTAACCTGAATTAAATGATACTCTAGCTAAGAGAATAATAATAAACTAAAGAAGTCAAAACCTCATTTATTTCCACTGTTACCAATGTTTCAAATTAAAATATTTCTAATGTTTCCACAAGCGACCAATGAACTAACCCTTTCATACTTTCATACCATACTGTTGTGTGTTTAATTATCTGATTTCTATTTGACGACAACGTAAAGACATATCGTCGGTTAGGTCCTTCCCAGTTTGTCCCAATTTGCTAGAGAAATTACAAATATTGATAAAAGTTTTTTCGGTAATTCTATATTCCGGTCAGATATCGGAGAAAAGACCCTTTGGACAGATGGCCATGGAATTGGGCACAGTGGAAATTTAATTATTCAAAGGGAGCAAATAATTGCTATTGGCAATCAGTGGGGTGCCCGGTCGAAGCTTATTGTACTGCCAACGGTACAAATTCGCTCTTATGCCCCTACGCTTTAAGGGCTGATCTCTGGAGACGGCCTGGGGGTGAAAAAGCGTCTCTACTGAACGTATTTCATGCAGATCAAACATCTACTTGACTGCATTACCATGAATAAATGATTTAGTAAGCTTATTCAGAGTAATTATTAAGGTAGGCAGTCTATTGAAATAAATGATTTCTATGATTTGTTAAAATAATGACGGCAATGATAGTGAAAGCAATCTTTCTATCTTAAGGGCTAGCTAAAAATTGATGGTGGCTTGCTTTTGGATATGGGTAAACTGTTTCCCATGAGAACTAGACCTAATAAAGTATAAAGGTGCTCAACGAGACATCCCTTGGATCCTAAAAAAATAGGAACACTTTTGATGGTCTTCCTAAGCTAACACTATCGCTTTTTTACTAATTCAAGTGCCGAAACATTAGTGTCGTATTACTGACCGACCGCACGCGACTTACACGCGACCCAAAGTGGGTGTGTTGGTGTATCTCTTACGACACGTGTTGGTCACACTTCTAGGAAAGTGCGATAGTATAGTGCATTATGTATATTAATTGCTTGTTATTGGGTTATTAGGGTGTGAAGGTGTTGGACAGATTTTAAAGTGGAGAGCAGTTTTGATCCTACTCAGACTAAAAAACTCTTCAATAACCGGTTGTGCAAACCATGTGAAAATGGAACCAACAGGACTAGCAAAAAAGGTTTATGCCTTGACTTTTGGGAAATAATTTGGCCTAGACTATTATTACGCCATTTCCCATTGTAATTCAGAAATCATTAATTGTAATTCAGAATAGCCAAATGTAAATCAGTAATCATCAAATATAATTCATAATTGTCAACTGTAATTCGGAAATTGCCATTTCTGATTCAAAATAGTCAAGTGTAATTCAGAAATTATCAAGTTTAATTCAAAATAGTACATGGCAGTTTAGACTTCACCAAATATAATTCAGAACACTCAACTGTAATTCAGACTGCATCCAGTATAATTCAAAAAACATCAAGTGTGATTCAGAAAATATAGACATAACTCAGAAGCCGAAAGGGGGGTCAGATGACTGTGGTTTTGAAGTTCTATTCAAGGTCTACTTATTTGCCAAATTTTATGTTATTTGGCCAACTCAATCCAAAATGGCATCCAGTTAAATTTTACAAATTTCCAAATTTTGTCTAGGTTTTAGTTCAAGCGGTGCGAAATGGTTTTCATTCTCTTGTTAGGTTAGGGGTTGACACTATTCAGAAATGTGTTCTTCTACAACCGAGCGAAAAGTACAAATTTACGCTTGCAAAAGAGAGTGCAAAGTTGCGCTTTATCGAGGAACTTGTATTTGAAGGCAAATTTGGCGCAGGAAAGGTGGTGTGATGTTATAAAGCATTTCGACTAATGTTGCCACCTATGAGTCGGTGGGTGAAGTTTCGGCGCTGCCAGCTGTGAGTCGGTGGATGAAGTTCCGCCACAATACTCCCTTCCCAGGGTCAACGAGAACGGAGGTTGTGTGATGTGAGAGAAACGACGCTCTTTTTGCTAACTGAGGGGACGAAGTTGTGTTGCTGTTGCTTGAGCTGACGTGAGGACCTGCCAGTGTTGCCAAAAATGGTACCAGGGAGTGATGTGTGTAAGATGATTCCACGGTGCAGTGAGTAAAGAGAGTTTTGCTGGATGTTGCCTGCGGATGGCAGCATCTCTCTCAAAACCGTGAGAGAGATGCTGCTCTGATAGTCTTGTGGCGTTGAACCGATCCTTCTTGGGGCCTTGTGCTCGGAAGATTGCTTGTTGCTTTTGTCGAGGGTCACCAATTATAACGCGTCAAATAATGACCTGCAGTAGATGGGAAATGTATTCCCAGAAAATATTTTCGTTATTCAGGGAAACATCACTGGAACGATCTGAGATCGTTATAGCCTACGTATGTGGTGTTAGGCTTTCGTCAAGGGGTATACTTTGGACTCGTCAGTAAGGTGGCAGGGCTCTGCCACACACTCGACGTATGTGGCAGACCCCTGCCTCATACGTCGAGGTGAGAGTTGATAGTTGGAACTTGTCTTTGAAAACAAATTTGGCGCAGGAAAGGTGGTGTGATGTTATGAAAGATTTCGATTAATGCTGCCACCTGTGAGACGGTGGGTAAAGTTTCGGCGCTGCCACCTGTGTGGTTGGCCACATATACATAATTCAATTGGAAAAAGGTGAATCCTTTTCGATGGGCCATTATAGGGGTAAGATAAAGGTGTTGAATAGTGTAAACTAGTATATTATATAACAATCATTTAATGAGAATAACGCCCATTAAATGCGAGTTGAATACTATACTTATGATACTATATGATAGGTTACAGATGCCAAAAAGGTAATTCACAATTCTAAAACCACGACCACGACTGGTTTCGCTAATCGACGGGGCGACGTTTGATGCGTCAGATAGATGACGGTCGAGTCGCCCGTGCATGTCCATTTCAATGCTACGAGGGTGTACAGTAAATTACTACATTTTATGGCCTATTTTAAGTATTTTTCAGGAAAAAGTAAATTTTTTAATGAAAAAGAAACACTGTAACCTACATTGGTCTCAGTGCATTCTTATAAAAGGATGATTATTTGAATAAACCAGTGATAACTACCGATTTTATATTTAGGGCAGTTTACTTTTTGAGTTGTCAGTTGTCTACGACATGTTTCGTTACCATGATAACTCATTATTCACAAGTGAATTAAGGTTAGCATTAATCTTGAGAATATACAAGAATAATGTGATTATTATAGTATGGTCGTGGATAAATATGTTTCTTCGATATGCTCTATTTATATATCTTGACTATTTAAGCACATCGAAACCCAAATCGAATTTTTTTAAAAATATTTTGATGCCATTCGGCTTGAGTGAGGGACGATTTGCTCTCAATGTGATGGCTATCTAAAAATGTTTAAGTTAAGCTTAGAGTTCTCCCCTAAAGCTATTAACAGTATTACCTGTAGATTATTCCAAATGACATCATTTCAAAAGCAAAGTCCGCATACATTAAAGGTGTCAGACCCTCCCTAATCTTTATAGGGCACATGAGGCATTACCGTTTTTTACGGTGCACCATGCAAGCACAATGCATTTTTTTTCAGTTTTTAGGGAATTCTAAAACCTAGTAGCGAGACAGATGTTACGGCTTTTATCCGATAAATTAGGATTTTAAAAAGTGAGTAGGTAGGTGATTACTTAGACCCGATACCGTTGATCGATTTTTTAGGGTTCTTTTTTTTTGCAATAATAAAATGTGATTTATTTAACTTCACTTTTTCTCCCTTGGGAGAAAGCAGGCCTGTCTGTTTTATGTAGGGCCCTTAGTACTCGCATAAAACGCTATTATTTATCTTTTTAGAGCAGTTCTAATAGAGCGAGCGGGGCCGCAAGTGTCTCAGGGGGCCGGTGCCCCAAAAATCCGATAATTTCGGCCTATTGTCTCCTGGGCTAACAGGAGATTAGGGTTAGGGTGGTTTTAAAACCTTCGTAGATACTTAACATGGCAGAGTAAATACAACGTTGCAAAGGTCGATAATGTTAGAATAACAAAGCTTGTAATGCATTTGGCAATGAATAAAAAACTGGTATGTAAAAGGGTAGTGTGAATAGTATGGAATTACTCATGAATACACACTATTTTTGGAAACCAAAGAGATGGTTATTCAAGTAAAATGTTGTCAAGACGACAATATATCAGATTACGTTCGCAATGGATACCACTTCGCTTACTTTAAATTGAAAAATTTTTAACAAGCAGTTTTACAGAACAAACAAATGTTAGAAAAGGAAGTTGAAATTAAGTGAAAAAAATAAGAAACTGAGCAAAACTAAATTAAAAAAAAACAAATTGTAATGCATAACACTACAATTCGTAACATAACAAGGACAGTCTTAAATACATTTCTTTTTTTTTCTGTTTTTTTTTCTTTTTCTTTTCTTTCCTCTTCTTTACCTCTTCCTCTTCTCTAGACCCAAAATCACCAAAATTGACAACAATATGATTTAGAAAGAAATTAAAGTAAAATAGAAGAAAGAAAAAAGAAAAAGAAAAAAACTAAAGTCAATACAATATAACAAAATTATTTAGTTGTGGAACAGCCATTATGGGATGTTTTATTTTCGAGTAAAATGTTGTTATGTTGTTCCTGGCTTGTGACAGACTTCGCTTATTAAAAGAGGTAAGAAGAGTTCTACAACAATTAAGTCATTTTTCATGGATCCGATATTGACTTAAATTATTCGAAATGCATGATTTTTAATATTTATTTACATTAATATTTATAGAGTTATATTGTGTTAACTCTAGTAATTCCTTTTCTCTATCTTTCTCTTTCTTTTTAGTTTCATATCATCTTAAAACAAATTATTGTCAGTTCTGGTCATTTTGGGACAAGAAAGAAGATGAGGTAAGAGAGGCGAAAGTAAGCTTTTATAATTGTTACAACAGGTTTATAGCTGGTTAGTTTCAGTTAGTCGCTGAACTCTTTTGATAAAGCGAGAAATTACAGTGAAATATCTCGCAAGAAAAAAAGTTTTCGAAACCGTTTTTAAGTAATAATGAAGGGAATAGAGAAAGATTTATGGAAAAGACTGCGTTTAAAAGAGAGATGCATAAATCCTTTTTTGCTTAGTGCGAAAAGCGGGTCCTTAAAAACCTATTTTTTTTTAATTTTTAGAACAAGTTATATTTAGTTAATTTAGGTTAGTTGCTTTTTTGAAAAAGCCAAAAATTACAGTGAAATAACTCAAAAGAAAAAAATTTTTCGAAACCGTTTTTAAGTAATAATGAGTGGGACAGAGAAAGACTTATGGAGAAGACAGCGTTTAAAAGAGAGATGCGCATATCCTTTTGTGCATTAATGCGAAAGGCGGGTCGTTAACGGCCAACTTTTATATAATTGTTAGAACAAGTCATATCTAGTTAATTTAGGTTAGTTCAGGTTAGTTGCTTTCAGCTCTTTTGAAAAAGCCACAAATTAGAGTGAAATATCTTTCAAGAAAAAATGTTTTCGAAGCCGTTTTTAAGAAATAATGAGTGGCATAGAGAAAGACTTATGTAGAAGACAGCGTGTACAAGAGAGATGAATAGATCTTTTTATTATATTAGTGGGAAAGGCGAACCCGTAAGGGCCCACTTTTATATAACTGTTAGAACAAGTTATATCTGGTTAATTTAGGTTAGTTGCTTTTAACTCTTTTGAAAAAGAAGACATTACAGTGAAATATCTCGAAAGAAAAAAAAGTTTTCGAAACCGTTTTTAAGTAGTAATGAGTGGGATAGAGAAAGACTTATGGAGACGACAGCGTTTAAAAGAGAGATGCATACACCCTTTTATGAATTAGCGCGAAAGAGGCGCCCGTAACGGCCCACTATTATATAATTGTTAGAACCAGTCATATCTAGTTAATTTAGATTAGTTCAGGTTAGCTGCTTTCAGCTCTTTTGAAAAAGCCACAAATTAGAATGAAATATATTGCAAGAAAAAATGTTTTCGAAGCCGTTTTTAAGAAATAATGAGTAGGTTGGAGAAAGACTTATGGAGAGACAGCGTGTACAAGAGAGATGAATAGATCTTTTATTTTACATTAGTGGGAAAGGCGAACCCGTAAGGGCCCACTTTTATATAACTGTTAGAACAAGTTATATCTGGTTAATTTAGGTTAGTTGCTTTTAATTCTTTTGAAAAGGCCAAAAATTACTGTAAAATATCTCGGAAGAAAAAAAGTTTTCGGAACCGTTTTTAAGTAGTAATAAGTGGGATAGAGAAATATTTATGGAGACGACAGCGTTTAAAAGAGAGATGCGTATATCCTTTTGTGCATTAATGCGAAAGGCGGATCATTAACGGCCAACTTTTATATTATTGTTAGGACAAGTCATATCTAGTTAATTTAGGTTAGTTCAGATTAGTTGCTTTCAGCTCTTTTGAAAAAGCGGCAAATTAGAGTGAAATATCTTGCAAGAAAAAATGTTTTCGAAGCCGTTTTTAAGAAATAATGAGTGGGATAGAGAAAGACTTATGGAGAAGACAGCGTGTACAAGAGAGATGAATAGATCTTTATTTTACATTAGTGGAAAAGGCGAACCCGTAAGGGCCCACTTTTATATAACTGTTAGAACAAGTTATATCTGGTTAATTTAGGTTAGTTGCTTTTAATTCTTTTGAAAAAGCCAAAAATTACTCTGAAATATCTCGAAAGAAAAAAAGTTTTCGGAACCGTTTTTAAGTAGTAATAAGTGGGATAGAGAAATACTTATGGACACGACAGCGTTTAAAAGAGAGATGCGTATATCCTTTTGTGCATTAATGCGAAAGGCGGATCGTTAACGGCCAACTTTTATATTATTGTTAGGACAAGTCATATCCAGTTAATTTAGGTTAGTTCAGATTAGTTGCTTTCAGCTCTTTTGAAAAAGCCGCAAATTAGAGTGAAATATCTTGCAAGAAAAAATGTTTTCGAAGCCGCTTTAAGAAATAATGAGTGGGATAGAGAAAGACTTATAGAGAAGACAGCGTGTACAAGAGAGATGAATAGATCTTTTTTTTTACATTAGTGGAAAAGGCGAACCCGTAAGGGCCCACTTTTATATAACTGTTAGAACAAGTTATATCTGGTTAATTTAGGTTAGTTGCTTTTAATTCTTTTGAAAAAGCCAAACATTACTGTGAAATATCTCGAAAGAAAAAAAGTTTTCGGAACCGTTTTTCAGTAGTAATAAGTGGGATAGAGAAATACTTATGGAGACGACAGCGTTTAAAAGAGAGATGCGTATATCCTTTTGTGCATTAATGCGAAAGGCGGATCGTTAACGGACAACTTTTATATTATTGTTAGGACAAGTCATATCAGTTAATTTAGGTTAGTTCAGATTAGTTGCTTTCAGCTCTTTTGAAAAAGCCGCAAATTAGAGTGAAATATCTTGCAAGAAAAAATGTTTTCGAAGCCGTTTTTAAGAAATAATGAGTGGGATAGAGAAAGACTTATAGAGAAGACAGCGTATTCAAGAGAGATGAATAGATCTTTTTTTTTACATAAGTGGAAAAGGCGAACCCGTAAGGGCCCACTTTTATATAACTGTTAGAACAAGTTATATTTGGTTAATTTAGGTTAGTTGCTTTTAGTTCTTTTGAAAAAGCCAAAAATTACTGTGAAATATCTCAAAAGAAAAAAAGTTTTAGGAACCGTTTTTAAGTAGTAATAAGTGGGATAGAGAAATTCTTATGGAGACGACAGCGTTTAAAAGAGAGATGCGTATATCCTTTTGTGCATTAATGCGAAAGGCGGATCATTAACGGCCAACTTTTATATTATTGTTAGGACAAGTCATATCTAGTTAATTTAGGTTAGTTCAGATTAGTTGCTTTCAGCTCTTTTGAAAAAGCCGCAAATTAGAGTAAAATATCTTGCAAGAAAAAACGTTTTCGAAGCCGTTTTTAAGAAATAATGAGTGGGATAGAGAAAGACTTATGGAGAAGACAGCGTGTACAAGAGAGATGAACAGATCTTTTTATTACATTAGTAGGAAAGGGGAACCCGTAAGGGCCCACTTTTATATAACGGTTAGAACAAGTTATATCTGGTTAATTTAGGTTAGTTGCTTTTAACTCTTTTGAAAAAGCCAAAAATTACAGTGAAATATCTCGAAAGAAAAAAAAGTTTTTGAAACCGTTTTTAAGTAGTAAGGAGTGGGATAGAGAAGGACTTATGGAGACGACAGCGTTTAAAAGAGAGATGCATAGACCTTTTTATGAATTAGCGCGAAAGGAGCGCCCGTAACGGCCCACTATTATATAATTGTTAGAACCAGTCATATCTAGTTAATTTAGATTAGTTCAGGTTAGCTGCTTTCAGCTCTTTTGAAAAAGCCACAAATTAGAGTGAAATATCTTCCAAGAAAAAATGTTTTCGAAGCCGTTTTTAAGAAATAATGAGTGGGATAGAGAAAGACTTATGGAGAAGACCAGAGAGATGAATAGATCTTTTTTTACATTAGTGGGAAAGGCGAACCCGTAAGGTCCCACTTTTATATAACTGTTAGAACAAGTTATAGCTAGTTAATTTAGGTTAGTTGCTTTTAATTCTTTTGAAAAAGCCAAAAATTACTGTGAAAAATCTCGAAAGAAAAAAGTTTTCGGAACCGTTTTTAAGTTGTAATAAGTAGGATAGAGAAATACTTATGGAGACGACAGCGTTTAAAAGAGAGATGCGTATATCCTTTTGTGCATTAATGCGAAAGGCGGATCGTTAACGGACAACTTTTATATTATTGTTAGGACAAGTCATATCAGTTAATTTAGGTTAGTTCAGATTAGTTGCTTTCAGCTCTTTTGAAAAAGCCGCAAATTAGAGTGAAATATCTTGCAAGAAAAAATGTTTTCGAAGCCGTTTTTAAGAAATAATGAGTGGGATAGAGAAAGACTTATGGAGAAGACAGCGTGTACAAGAGAGATGAACACATCTTTTTATTACATTAGTGGGAAAGGCGAACACGTAAGGTCCCACTTTTATATAACTGTTAGAACAAGTTATATCTGGTTAATTTAGGTTAGTTGCTTTTAACTCTTTTGAAAAATAAAAAATTATAGTGAAATATCTCGAAAGAAAAAAAAATTTTCGAAACCGTTTTTAAGTAGTAATGAGTGGGATAGAGAAAGACTTATGGAGACAACAGCGTTTAAAAGAGAGATGCATAGACCCTTTTATGAATTAGCGCGAAAGGGGCGCCCGTAACGGCCCACTATTATATAATTGTTAGAACCAGTCATATCTAGTTAATTTAGATTAGTTCAGGTTAGCTGCTTTCAGCTCTTTTGAAAAAGCCACAAATTAGAATGAAATATATTGCAAGAAAAAATGTTTTCGAAGCCGTTTTTAAGAAATAATGAGTGGGTTGGAGAAAGACTTATGGAGAGACAGCGTGTACAAGAGAGATGAATAGATCTTTTATTTTACATTAGTGAGAAAGGCGAACCCGTAAGGGCCCACTTTTATATAACTGTTAGAACAAGTTATATCTGGTTAATTTAGGTTAGTTGCTTTTAATTCTTTTGAAAAGGCCAACAATTACTGTGAAATATCTCGAAAGAAAAAAAGTTTTCGGAACCGTTTTTAAGTAGTAATAAGTGGGATAGAGAAATACTTATGGAGACGACAGCGTTTAAAAGAGAGATGCGTATATTCTTTTGTGCATTAATGCGAAAGGCGGATCGTTAACGGACAACTTTTATATTATTGTTAGGACAAGTCATATCAGTTAATTTAGGTTAGTTCAGATTAGTTGCTTTCAGCTCTTTTGAAAAAGCCGCAAATTAGAGTGAAATATCTTGCAAGAAAAAATGTTTTCGAAGCCGTTTTTAAGAAATAATGAGTGGGATAGAGAAAGACTTATGGAGAAGACAGCGTGTACAAGAGAGATGAACACATCTTTTTATTACATTAGTGGGAAAGGCGAACACGTAAGGTCCCACTTTTATATAACTGTTAGAACAAGTTATATCTGGTTAATTTAGGTTAGTTGCTTTTAACTCTTTTGAAAAATAAAAAATTATAGTGAAATATCTCGAAAGAAAAAAAAATTTTCGAAACCGTTTTTAAGTAGTAATGAGTGGGATAGAGAAAGACTTATGGAGACAACAGCGTTTAAAAGAGAGATGCATAGACCCTTTTATGAATTAGCGCGAAAGGGGCGCCCGTAACGGCCCACTATTATATAATTGTTAGAACCAGTCATATCTAGTTAATTTAGATTAGTTCAGGTTAGCTGCTTTCAGCTCTTTTGAAAAAGCCACAAATTAGAATGAAATATATTGCAAGAAAAAATGTTTTCGAAGCCGTTTTTAAGAAATAATGAGTGGGTTGGAGAAAGACTTATGGAGAGACAGCGTGTACAAGAGAGATGAATAGATCTTTTATTTTACATTAGTGAGAAAGGCGAACCCGTAAGGGCCCACTTTTATATAACTGTTAGAACAAGTTATATCTGGTTAATTTAGGTTAGTTGCTTTTAATTCTTTTGAAAAGGCCAACAATTACTGTGAAATATCTCGAAAGAAAAAAAGTTTTCGGAACCGTTTTTAAGTAGTAATAAGTGGGATAGAGAAATACTTATGGAGACGACAGCGTTTAAAAGAGAGATGCGTATATTCTTTTGTGCATTAATGCGAAAGGCGGATCGTTAACGGCCAACTTTTATATTATTGTTAGGACAAGTCATATCTAGTTAATTTAGGTTAGTTCAGATTAGTTGCTTTCAGCTCTTTTGAAAAAGCGGCAAATTAGAGTGAAATATCTTGCAAGAAAAAATGTTTTCGAAGCCGTTTTTAAGAAATAATGAGTGGGATAGAGAAAGACTTATAGAGAAGACAGCGTATTCAAGAGAGATGAATAGATCTTTTTTTTTACATAAGTGGAAAAGGCAAACCCGTAAGGGCCCACTTTTATATAACTGTTAGAACAAGTTATATTTGGTTAATTTAGGTTAGTTGCTTTTAGTTCTTTTGAAAAAGCCAAAAATTACTGTGAAATATCTCAAAAGAAAAAAAGTTTTAGGAACCGTTTTTAAGTAGTAATAAGTGGGATAGAGAAATTCTTATGGAGACGACAGCGTTTAAAAGAGAGATGCGTATATCCTTTTGTGCATTAATGCGAAAGGCGGATCATTAACGGCCAACTTTTATATTATTGTTAGGACAAGTCATATCTAGTTAATTTAGGTTAGTTCAGATTAGTTGCTTTCAGCTCTTTTGAAAAAGCCGCAAATTAGAGTAAAATATCTTGCAAGAAAAAACGTTTTCGAAGCCGTTTTTAAGAAATAATGAGTGGGATAGAGAAAGACTTATGGAGAAGACAGCGTGTACAAGAGAGATGAACAGATCTTTTTATTACATTAGTAGGAAAGGGGAACCCGTAAGGGCCCACTTTTATATAACGGTTAGAACAAGTTATATCTGGTTAATTTAGGTTAGTTGCTTTTAACTCTTTTGAAAAAGCCAAAAATTACAGTGAAATATCTCGAAAGAAAAAAAAGTTTTTGAAACCGTTTTTAAGTAGTAAGGAGTGGGATAGAGAAGGACTTATGGAGACGACAGCGTTTAAAAGAGAGATGCATAGACCTTTTTATGAATTAGCGCGAAAGGAGCGCCCGTAACGGCCCACTATTATATAATTGTTAGAACCAGTCATATCTAGTTAATTTAGATTAGTTCAGGTTAGCTGCTTTCAGCTCTTTTGAAAAAGCCACAAATTAGAGTGAAATATCTTCCAAGAAAAAATGTTTTCGAAGCCGTTTTTAAGAAATAATGAGTGGGATAGAGAAAGACTTATGGAGAAGACCAGAGAGATGAATAGATCTTTTTTTACATTAGTGGGAAAGGCGAACCCGTAAGGTCCCACTTTTATATAACTGTTAGAACAAGTTATAGCTAGTTAATTTAGGTTAGTTGCTTTTAATTCGTTTGAAAAAGCCAAAAATTACTGTGAAAAATCTCGAAAGAAAAAAGTTTTCGGAACCGTTTTTAAGTTGTAATAAGTAGGATAGAGAAATACTTATGGAGACGACAGCGTTTAAAAGAGAGATGCGTATATCCTTTTGTGCATTAATGCGAAAGGCGGATCGTTAACGGCCAACTTTTATATTATTGTTAGGACAAGTCATATCTAGTTAATTTAGGATAGTTCAGATTAGTTGCTTTCAGCTCTTTTGAAAAAGCCGCAAATTAGAGTGAAATATCTTGCAAGAAAAATTTTTTTCGAAGCTGTTTTTAAGAAATAATGAGAGGGATAGAGAAAGATTTATGGAGAAGACAGCGTGTACAACTTAAAAGTGGTTTCGAAAACTTTGTTTTCTCGTGAGATATGGTTTTGGAACTTTTTTTCTTTTGGGCCCGTAAGGGACTGCCTTTTTCCGCTAATCCATAAAAAGATCTATGCATCTCTCTTTTAAACGCTGTCTTGTCCATAAGCCTTTCTCTATTCCCTTCATTATTACTTAAAAACGTTTCGAAAACTTTTTTTCTTGCGAGAGATATTTCACTGTAATTTTTGGCTTTTACAAAAGAGCTAAAAGCAAGAAGCCTAAGTTTACCACATATAAGTTTTTCTAACAGTTATATAAAGGTAGGCCCTTACGGGTTTGCCTTTTCCACTAATTTAAAAAAAAGATCTATGCGTCTCTCTTGTACACGCTGCCTTCTCCATAAGTCTTTATCTATCCCACTCATTATTAATTAAAAACGGTTTCAAAAACATTTTTTCTTGTAAGATATTTCACTGAAATTTGTGGCTTTTTCAAAAGAGCTGAAAGCAGCTAACCTGAACTAATATATGACTGGTTCTAACACTTATATAAAAGTGGGCCGTTACGGGCGCTCCTTTCGCGCTAATTCATAATAAGATCTATGCATCTCTCTTTTAAACGCTGTCGTCTCCATAAGTCTTTCTCTATCCTGCTCCTTACTACTTAAAAACGGTTTCGAAAACTTTTTTTTCTTTCGAGATATTTCACTGTAATTTTTGGCTTTTTCAAAAGAGTTAAAAGCAACTAACCTAAATTAACCAGATATAACTTGTTCTAAGAGTTATATAAAAGTGGGCCCTTACGGGTTCGCCTTTCCCACTAATGTAAAAAAAAGATCTATTCATCTCTCTTGTACACGCTGTCTTCTCCATAAGTCTATCTCTATCCCACTCATTATTTCTTAAAAACGGCTTCGAAAACATTTTTTCTTGCAAGATATTTCACTCTACTTTGTGGCTTTTTCAAAAGAGCTGAAATCAACTAACCTAAATTAACTAGATATGACTTGTTCTAACAATTATATAAAAGTTGGCCGTTAACGACCCGCTTTTCGCATTAATGCACAAAAAGATATACGCATCTCTCTTTTAAACGCTGTCTTCTCCATAAGTCTTTCTCTGTCCCACTCATTATTACTTAAAAACGGTTTTGAAAATTTTTTTCTTTAGAGTTATTTCACTCTAATTTTTTGCTTTTTCAAAAAAACCACTAACCTAAATTAACTAGATATAACTTCTTCTAAAAATTAAAAAAAAATGGGTTCTTAATGGCACGCCTTTCGCACTAAGAAAAAAAGGATGTATGCATCTCTCTTTTAAACGCTGTATTCTCCATATCTTTCTCTATTCCCTTCATTATTACTTAAAAACGGTTTCGAAAACTTTTTTCTTGCGAGATATTTCACTGTAATTTTTGGCTTTATCAAAAGAGTTGAAAGCGACTAACTAAAACTAACCAGCTATAACCTGTTGTAACAATTATAAAAGGTTACTTTCGCCTTTCTTACCTCATCTTCTGTCTTGCCCCAAAATGACCAGAACTGACAATAATTTGTTTTAAGCTGAGATGAAACTAAAAAGAAAGAGACGAGAAAGAAAGATAAAAGGAATTACTAGAGTTAACACAATATAACTATTAACGTAAATAAATATTAAAAATCGTGCATTTCGAATAATTTAAGTCAATGTGAACCCGTGAAAAATCACTTAATTGTTGTAGAACTCTTCTTACCTCTTTCAATAAGCGAAGTTTGTCACAAACCGGAAACAACATAATAACATTTTACTCGAAAATAAAACATCCAAAAATTACTGCTCCACTACTAACTGATTTTTTTATATTATATTGATTCTAGTTATTTTCTTTTTCATTTTTCTTTCTTTCTTCTCTTTTACTGTAGTTTCTTATTAAGTCATATTTTTGTCAATTTTGAAACATAGATCTTTTTTTGCATAAAAAAGATCTATGTGTCTTCTATCAGAACCAAAGCAAAAGCCACCTTGTTGTTATAAGTACTTGCAACTGATTGTCGTTTTACTATATGTAAGTATACTTACATTTTTTCTTTGTCGTCACATTTCTTCAAGTAAAGTTTCTCATATGAGGACATAAAATTAAAATTTTGGGCGGCCCCTAAATTTGTCCGCCCGGTTTGCACCCGTTTGCCTATAGTAGGGTCGCCCATACTGAAGTATCTTCTTTGTAACAAACTTTACTAACGAAAAGAGCCCTGACAAAGATTTTAATATGATCTGGTTGCCATGGAAGGACTTCTTCTTACAGTATGTCCCAAATTAGCCTGCCGTTCTCGAAAACTATGGCAACTATGAAATTTGTTAAAAAAAAAAGTTCTAAACCGCATTGTTAATAGTGTAACGACAAATATGAGCTTGCTCTAAACATTCAGGACATTGAGAAATTTTGACTTTAAAAAAACTTTGCGAAAAAATCAAAAAGGTGCACATATAAAAGCTGATATAAGTTTTTCATTTTAAAAGATACTTAATCCAAATGTGTTAAAATATATTTTTATGAGGAATACACCTACAGAGGTAAAATTTCAATACGACGTTTCGTCTTTCTATAACCATCGTCAATTTGTATTTTCCATACGGCGGTCATTTTGGACTTTTCCATTTTATGTTTCTTTCTCCTCATCTCACTCCCACTCTTGTACTCCGATCACCCGACAGATAGAAATTTACATGAATTGTTTGTGAGAACCATTTGTTTTTGAATGATTGAGGCAAATGTATGATTTGAGGCTAAACTCCTAAATAACTGCTAAATAAGAATGGTGCAACAATAGACAGAAATGTATGTGCTCGGAGAATAACCAAAGAAACAAACGGAAAGATCTTGTGTAAAGATTGAGGTTCTTTTCCCTAAGGAACACACACAACGTGAAAGGACAAATATAAACGTACAGGTTAGACGTAACTTTAAGAGCCAAATTTGTGTGCTTTGCATAAATATGTGAGAGAGAGAGGGAGATACAGAAAAAGAGTGATTCTTTAGACTAAAAAAACCTAATAATACAATACAGTATTGTTAGTTTCGGGTCACGAGCAAATTTATATGGAGGAGAACTGAGCTAGAGGCTTTGCTGAGCATGTTAAGGCGCTTAGAGCCCCACGGATATGAAAGAATAGTAACACGAATTATAAACATTTGAAGAAATAAAATTTGAAATTGCGTTCCAGGACTTCAATTAAGTGGTTGTTTGGCGGATTGTTATCAAAGGCAGCAATGATACTACAACTTCTTTGCCGACGTTTCGTCTAATTTATTTAAACTTCCTCAGGACTCGTGGATCGCACCGACCATCGTGGATTTGTATCAAACTACAACAAGTTTTTGAAACCTGGTAATTAGTAAGCGGAAGGTTTATTGTCAATGAACTGAAGGGCATGGAAGGAGTGGCTTTGCTACCATACTGTGTCAGATTTAGGTGGAAAGCTTGCAGATTTAACCGATTTTCGTGATGCTTTTTTAGGAATGATGGATTGAGGTTCCTACTTTCCTTCAGCTTCCCCTGCAATTACTAATCTTAGCTTGGCTTCTCTGTCTGTTGCAATAAACGTATCACTGATGATTGACAATTTTCTGATTGTCTGAAATCGGCTGTCGTGTAACAAAACAATTGGACGAATCGTAAAAAGAATAAATTGAGCAATTTATTAGAAAGCACCATATTGAGCTTTAAATAATTTGGATTTCAGGGCGACAAAGGCTTTTCTTTTCTGAATGTCGTGAATTCAATAATAATTTTCCTTATGAGCTTGAGGAGTCAGTGGTAGAAGTTTTCTTGCCAAGTCAGTCGACGTTTCGCAATGGTTTTATTGCATCTTTAGGACGCGAACAATAACAAAAAACAAAAGCCCACCTAAAACCCTCGCTTTAGGGAGGGCAAAGGGATGGGAGGGGCCTTTAAAAGAGTAAAGCAAGTGCTTAAATTTGCATTAGACTTTTACCTCACTTGAAAACATACTTAACTACCAAAAAACACAGGTTAAAATATGGGCTGCACAGCAAAATCAGAGATGCTAATAGAAATGTATGTGAAAACAATCCCGATGTTGTGAGCTGTATGCGGCAAACTGATGGTACCATTCAGCCCTGTGCCCAGCATGGGATGGTTCCACCTATGGTATTTCTTAGTTGATATTTACATTTGTATTTGTAGTAATATTCAGAATAACCGAAACTGGTATTTATGTTGTTTTCGATATGATGGACTTCCTCTTCCGTCAAAAATTCCTGAGTAAGTTCTTGAAGCAAAATTGAAATAGTATTAAGAATTTTTACACCCAGATTCATTTTGTGGTAAAAATAATCACACAGTTTCCTTCATGATAACATCGCTATTTAGAATCAAATTCAAAGTAGTGACTGGTCATCACCTCGATCAATATTCCTTTCCATAAGAAAAAATATTGAAGCCTCTTTGAAGAAAATGTTGTAGGAACAAAAAGTTTTCAAAACTTGTAAACGTATATTATAAAAACAAGAAGTAAAATTACCCTAATAGTGGGTGCCCCTCCCAGACCAAACACCCGTCAACCAATGAATAGTGCGGCTTTATCCACTAAATGGGAGCTTAAACGCTGGAGGGGGCCCCGATGGATAAATTATCCACCCCATATTCTTCGGCTAGTTTGCGGGCACAAACCCTGCTGGTGTCTGACGAGATATGTGTCAATGTGTCGCGCTCTTCGGCGGTTCGGTACGTTGAGGTTTGAGTGGTACCCGCCATTATTTTGGAATTACGCTTACGGTTTAAATCCAAGTAAGTATTACAGATTTTTAGTGTGAAGAATTATTCAATGTTTCATTAATTCCATGTAAAAGTAGTAAATAAAATATAAAGAAAAAAAGTTCAGATTTCAATAAAGTTCAGGTTAGGTTTTTGTGGAGCATGTAATACAGTATTTACATAGGACAGACTAGTTTGCACCTAAAACATAGAACTCAAGTTATTATATTAAGAAACCAACCAATCGTTTAAACTTAATAAATATTATTATATAATCGAAAGATTTTACATGAAACAGAACAGTTATTGCCGGGTGGTTAATGACGAGCAGGCTGAGGGGGGGAAATCAAAAATGTTTTCTTCTTTCGCATTTTTCGCATAAAGGTATACGTCCAACCTTCAACCTGGATGAAAGACTTAGCAACTCACACTTCAAATTGTTGAAAATTATAAAGAATACAAAAAAAAATAAATATTCAGTCAGGCTTTTATTCAGATACTTCAGACTTGGCACCAGTAAACGTGCATTAAAAATCCTAAAGATAAGCAGTTATGAAGCTTCTGCTATCGAACATGCACCGGTCATTCTCACCTAACCTATTCTTAACCACTTTTGCATCCATTCACATTATCTACTTTACGCTGGTGAATTTAAACATAATATACGGGGTGTTCATTTGAAAACGTCTCCTGGAAGACTTAAAATTTTTTACAGAAAAAGATGATCTGACCAAAGTAAATGGACTTTTGTTGATAACCTGTCAAAGTAAATAAATGTTCTTTCATCCTTTTAATTTCACTTTTTACCGCCAACTAGATGACGTTTTTAAATTAACGCGCCCTAGTTTCGAACTTATATTCTTAGTTCAGTTGGTGTAGCTCCAAGGCTCCCTTTTCTCCTTTACCTTAATAATCAGATATCTCCATTTTCTTCTTTATTTACCTTAATAAGGACTAGTTGCATGTTTATCACTATCACTAATGTTTTTTACAAATGCATTAAAAATTCAACTTTTAACCGGTTAGAGAATTTTAAAAAATAGCGTTTTAAAGCACTAGTGTTATAAGTAAGTTACTTTTAACATTAGTGTTAAAAATAAACTACTACAAGGCCATAGTGTTAAAAGTTTCACGGCTGTTAAAAGTAAATATTACCTACTACTTAAATTTTCATAGAATCATTTTTAAAACGTTTGTAAAGAATATTTTATGGTATTCGTGTTAATAATGCTTTTAAGAAACTCCTGCAAATTTTCACATGACTGTCTTAAAGTTGCTCTTTTAACACTTACATTCAATATTTTTCAAATTAATGTTTATGTAGCAATTTAGTTAATAATGCCACTTTAATATGTTCTTATTTGTTTTAATAATATCCTTTGGATTAAACAACTGTTCAATAAATTCGTCGATTACACATAATAATAGTAAATCAAATAAAGTAACTTGCAAAAGAAAATATTTTTGGTCTCGCTGACAAATATCAAAAAAATAATACAAATAAAATGTTTAAATTAATTTTAGTATGTGGGCCTTCTATAGTAAGTACCCAAACTCTGCCTGATGAAGGCAATAAGCAGAAATATGTATCACTTGGTTGCTAAACATAATTTTTCTTTTTACGCTTGAACTCACCCTTTTTCTTCCTTTCTTCACAAACCCATTATGTTCTGTTATTTTTATTTTAATTGCAATATCTAACATTCTTACAACGTTGGAAGTTACTTTAGGCGGTCTAAAATAAATTACCATAAATAACGTTATACATATTTACAATATGGTCACAATGCTTTTCTTGTCGAACTAACTGAGAGTAAATAACCTTCCAATAGGTCAATGGCATCACATAAATGTAGGGTGTATATAAAAAAAAATCTTAACAAGCCGTGGAATTCAACTTGTCCGAGATAAGTCCAAAAAAATGCAAATCGGAATATTTTATGACATTTTCAACTTTCAATTGTTTTTATGAAGTCATCTCAAACTTACTGTTCTATTTCCATGGTCTGCTTAAGGTTTTTTTAAATGAACACAAGGTATTAATTTAACTTTTCTAAAAACATAAGGATGTTTTAAGGAAAAATTGTTTCAACAGCAAATAAAAAAATGTATTTTCTAACGTTATAATGATGCTTAACTAACGTGCTATTCATAATTAATAATAAATTAATTATTAAATATGCCTTAGAGGAAAGTAAATTATGTCTTTGGTAAATAAAAACTTTATATTTCCTGACGCTTCACTATTATGGCATTCTTAAGTGTATTTGTCGCATAGTAAAATTACGAAAATTACGTTTTTTCAACGTTACCTTTTATTATAATTGATTGAAAATGAAAACGAATGTGACTTTCTAAGCCCAAACCACCATTTTTAGCTTTATAAAAGCTTAATGCTAATTTTTCAACAAAAATGGTTGCCGATACAGATATGATCTGTTTTTCAGTCTTTTTCTTGGCAAAATAGCAAAGGTACAGCAAAAATCTACTTATGTGGAATAATACTGAATAAAATTTCAATCTTTCTTATTTAGAACAATCAAATCGTACAGTTTATATAGTTATATGATTATATATTAATATTATATATTATATATTTATATGACGATCTAATTCGCTGCTGATTTGTAGATCTTTTGTACAGGGTCATAGATCATAAGTTAACCACCCACTTAGAGGCTTCATTTTTTTCTTTTTCATTTAACTCGGAGAAAAAATGTTAAATGCAAAAGTTGGTGATAATTAGGTGTAGGTTTTTTCTGATACATAATCCTTAATACAGGGTCTACCCAAAGCCCGTGGCATACCAAAGTTATAATTATCTAAATGGAACACCCTGTATATTTATGCTTTTCATACTCCGTAAATGTTTCTAAACATTTTTTATGAAGCATGTCCTATACCTATCCCCACTGGTTTCCTTGATAATTGGTGCCTACATTTCGATCTTCTTAGCGGTTTTCTTTTTAATCGTGTGAAGCCACTCGTTCATGTTGTAAAATTTTATACAGGGTGTACCCAAAATCATCTGTTGTGATCTGAATCACCCTGCCGCATAGGTGGATAAATGTACGGCAGTAAAGGAAAAATTTCAATGCTTTTGGCATGAAAAGAAATCTCGATTTATTACACCACTTCAAAAGTGTCTTTATGAAAGTTGCATATAGATTGGAAGCGCAAATTTAAATTTAAGATTTCTTAATAAAAACTTAAAAGATTTCTAAAAGAGTGCCTTTCTCTTCTAATAAACAAATTATTCCAACCATAACTTGCTTTACAGTTGTTGCATAAATTGCAAGAACACACTAAATGGTCCATTAAAAAAGAAAAAAGACCTTTGATATGCTGCTGGTTTTAGGTACATCCTGTATAAGATTTTACAACATGAAAAACTACACATAATTATCCATAATTTATGCATTTAAGATGGTTTCACACGATTAAAAACAAAACCTCTAAGAAGGTGGCTAAGCACTATAATATCGAAATTTAGGCACCATTTATCAAGGAAACCAATGGGGATAGGTATAGGATATGCTTCATAAAAAATGCTTAGAAACGTTTACGAAGTATGAAAAAGCATAAATATATAGGGTGTTCCATTTAGAAAATTATAACTTTGGAATGCCACGGGCTTTGGGTAGACCCTGTAAACAGGATTTTGTAATGGAAAAAAACTACACCTAACTATCAACAACTTTCGTATTTAACATTTTTTTCTTTGAGTTAAATTAAAGACTCTAGATGGGTGGTTAACTGTACACTACAAGTACATTACAAGTACAAGTACAATTGAATTTGTTGTAATTTCTAGCTCTAATGTAGTGGAGTACTTTGTGAAGTAAAGTACCTAGTGAAGTAAAAAATTTTTATTCCATATTTTAAAAATCGTTTTTATGTGATTTTTATTTCACAAAAAAAATTTCTATTTTCAATTTGCTTTTTCAGCATGAGTACCTACGGCATAGTCCCCAAATACGAATCATCCTACGAAGATAGCTGCGATTCCGGCTTTGAGTATTCCTATAAATCGGAAACGACCGACTACACCGACGATCGAAGTGACTTATTCGATTTAGATAAAGAATTCACCACTCCAACCAAGCACACCGCTAACCTAGACCCAACCCTCTACAACAAGTTTAATGCAGCGTTCTACAGTACCCTCGAAAATCTAGATAGACGTCCTTATGCACAGAATTCCCCCAGTTGTCGGAAGAATCTTCTGGAGGATTTTAATGCGGTTAAAGATTCTTCTTCCAAGATCACTGAAGAAGAAGTTAAGCCAAAAAAGCGATATGCTACTGGTAGGAACCGAGTATCGCGAGCAAAGAGCCCTACGCATATCATGAGGATCAGGAGAGTGAGAAGACTGAAAGCGAACGACAGAGAAAGGAATAGAATGCATATGCTAAACGAGGCTTTAGATAAGTTGCGATGCGTCTTACCAACCTTTCCTGAGGATACCAAGTTGACAAAAATCGAAACATTACGGTTCGCGCATAATTATATCTACGCCCTTTCTGAAGCCGCCAAGGATGTTGAAAAATACTCCACCGAAGATAATGTAATAATCAACGTAGGAAATATGACAGTGTCCATAAACAAAGAAGGAAACTGCGTCAGTTCCAAAGGATCAACTGCTTCGGTGATCAGTGGCAGCATTACGAATGCCAGCTTCATGCAGGATTATAACGGTGCTAGTAGTTGTGGAAGCAGCTTTTCTAGTCCAGTGTCTGAGACATACCAAAGGCCCTACCAGTATGAAGGATTTAGTCCATCATATTACGGTCAGACTTATGGTCATCACAGTCCTCACGCGGGGCAATTTTCCAATGAGCAATATTCTAGTCAGTTCAACAATGGGTTCAACAATAATATTATGTATGAATATGAGGACTACAATATGAAGCTGCACTAGTGAAGCAGAAAGGCAATATGTATGAAATAATAGTCACCTTATCATCTATCAAAGTTTTTGTAGGAAACAAAACAAACAAGCTGTATGTTTATAGTGCCTGCCAACAATACGTATTTTGAGTTAAAATAACAAACAATTCTAGTAGAATTTTTTCTAGACAATTGTAGGTTTAATTACAATTGTACCTTTAAACATGCTTTTATATAATTATTAGAACTCAACTTTGAGTCTAAAATTTTAACTTCGAGCGTGGCAAAAGTCAAAGTTATAATCTGGTTGAAATGATCAATATTTTGTGATTGTCTCTCTATGCCTTCGTACGGTATGAACAATAAAAGTCATTAAAAGAAAGAAAATAAATAAACGACATAGAAAACTATATTTTATAAATTTTATATTTACGAACTTGATACAAATGTATTTTTATATAAATTTATTTATGTACTTGTAAAGGCTTGCCCTTTAAAGTCCAAGAATAATCTAGTCAATAATGCAACAGTATGTGATTTTTACTTTTAGTGTTTTATATTAAAGATGTAAAGCAAGAATTGTAGCTAATATTGTAAAAAAGCATAAATAAAAATTTTCCCACTAGTTTATTTTATGTCAATTGTGTCTAATGTACCTATTATTTCAAATTTAGTCTTGAGTCCAAAACTTGCAGAAGACTAGGCGAATGGGTGGTGTTAATTTAAAAACTAGTTGGCTGTGAAATGTTAAAAGAAAATGATGAAGGAACAAAAATCCATTCATTTTGTTCCGTCATCCTTTTCTGTCAAAAATTCATAACCTTCTAGATGATGTTTTCTAAAAAACACCCCGTACATAGTCATTGTGAAAATTGTTCGCAACCGGTGGCACAAAATTGTTGTTATAAATGACTGTGTGATGTGATTTTGAAAAGTGTAACTTATAAAAGAAATTTCGATATTTGATTTCTAGAACGCCACTTTAAACTGAAAAGAGTTAATACATTGTTACTCTTTTAACTTTATTTTTTTTCCAATAAATTTGCCAATAAGCTGATGGATTCTCATAACTGAGACTTCCATCCTGCTGAAGAGTGGAGAGTAAAACGGAACCAAGACCTGTAATACGTACTTACCTTCTTGCACTAATAAATTTATTGAAACCTAGTCTTGGTGTTTGTCATCTAAAATAAAACAAGTATTGGCTTTTTACTCTGTTACATTCTAAAATATATAATCGGGCTTAAGAGCCATGCTCCAATAGAATTTCTCTCCGGCTTTTAGATTGATATGGGTAAAGTTAGCAAGATTGGAACAAATTATAGATAGACCTCGTTTTTAATGGCCAACGTTTCGACTATTTATTTATTCTTCCTCAGAGCTAAAACCTAATAAAGCTATATGTAAGGCATTGACTAGCTCAACATAATGATAGTGGAAATATATATTCCTATTTTAAAAGGTAAAAAAAACCCTTTAATACGTAGCCAACACGTTAATACATCAAAACTACATATTTCCTTAGACCACAAAAAAAAAAGAAAAACTCTCGAAAACGAAATAAATTATTACCTTCATGACTTCACACAGAATGACACAAAATTGCCAACAGGAAATAAGAATTTAACATCCCACAGTAAATTTAAAACAAAATAGGACGTATGTGCAATTTAAAAGCAGAAACTAGCACTTACCTAAGAGCCTCATTTGATTGGTTGGTGACAACTATACTTGAGTTATCTTAGGCTCGAAAAAAAGTTTGATGCTTTGGCAAATAATCAATTCAAGTTTGAAATGGAAATTTTTCAAAAGCATCACTTCGCTCATTTACTGCCTCCCTTACAACAATCGTAAATTTACAATCTAAAGTGTTTTCCGGGCTTTGAAGCCGTGGTCCAATAGAATTTCTTCTTGATGTTTCGTCTACAGCTGCGGCAGAAATTATCAAAGGCGATGAGGCAATGGCCGAAGTGATCTCCTGTGCTTCCCGACGTTGACTGATCCAACTATAGAGAGATCCGTGGTATTTATTCCCCCTCCGGCGCCGTCGCGCTGCATTGAAGGGACTAGGGTGGGGGTATTAGTGGCGCGAGGTTTCGGCGCACTTGAAGTACGTCGTACAACTCGCTTCCAGTCTGCATTTAGAAACATAATTCCTCCTTCCTGTTGAAATTGTTGTCATATTTAAAGATCTTGATGGCCTCTCTCGTTAGTCTCGGATAGAATCGCTGCGATTGATATAAGATATCCACCTCGTTGAAAAGGATGTCGTGACCTTCGGAGAGAACCTGCTCTGCTACTGCTGATTTTTGTGTTTGTCCCTGCCTGTAACTCTTCTTGTGTTCCGTAATCCTCGTGTTGTCACTTCGTTTTGTGGTCCCAATATATACCAAGCCACCGCTGCATGGAACTCGGTAAACTCCGAGTGTCGATGGGGGATCTCTGCGGTCTTTGGCCGATTTCAAGCTCTGTTGAATTGTACGAGTGGGTTTAAGGACACTTTCCTTCATCTTCTCCCGTTGTTTCTTCCTGATGCTCTACATTCCTTGGACGGACAGCCCTATCGAACTCGTGCTTGCTGTTTTCATTCCAACCAAAGGTCCTTTCCAGATGCTCCATTTCCCGTTCCAAATCAGCCGGTTCACAAATTCTCTTGGCTCTCACAGACAGAGTCTTCATGACTCCCCTTTTCTGTCTGGGATGATGAATTGATCCGTTATTGAGGTATCGGTCA
The DNA here is from genome assembly GCA_951812265.1 of Taphrorychus bicolor. Lineage (NCBI taxonomy): Eukaryota > Metazoa > Arthropoda > Insecta > Coleoptera > Curculionidae > Taphrorychus > Taphrorychus bicolor. The sequence continues at coordinate 12,257,175 of OX638299.1, read as the reverse complement.
GTGTGTGTTAGTTTTCTATAAAAGGTATGCACAAGCTTCCCATTCGGCCTCCTTGGTACTAAGACATCCAAAAGACTGGCAAACATTTTAGATTGTATTTGGACACTTGCATTTTCACAATCCTATAATCGTAAATTTGTTGGTATATACGCTTCTTAACATATTGAGTTTATCTTGCATTACTAGGTTTTATTCTACCCTCTAACATATGTCGTAATAATCAAACTAGACTTTTGGTTTTTTTCCGTATTGCTGCCAGTCATGTAAAGAAATCTGGAATACAAGGAATCAACTGATCAAACAATTTAAGAAAGAAAAGAGGTATGTAATTAGTTATTATCTTTTTAAGGTGGTTTTATTACGCTTCCATTTTTTATTCTATATTTCCAGTTCGATGATACAAGACTACCAAAGCTAATTTTTAATGGTAGAAGTCTCCTGAAATCAGAAGCTGAAAAGTAGTAACTGAAGACCCTTCCAGAAGCGATAGATTTTCCATACCAATTTTTGGATACCATACCATTCGGCCCATGTCACTGTCTACTAACTGCTGTTAAAAAGTCCATAGTTGATTAAAAATTGGAGACTTTACTTAACACATTCAAACGGTTTACAAGATACATTGTCCTTAGAGGCAAACAATGATAACGTATGTCCTAAAAGTTTTGGCACAAAATATTTATCGGATTAATTAAAAAAAATAATTCAGAAATGTATTTTAACACTAAGTAATTATCACATATGACAACTCAATACTTAACTAAACTATACTCTCGAATTATGTGGAGTGGTCCATTCTGCTCTATCAGATGCAAATTTCTTCGAATGTCTCTCATGAGGTCCTGGAAGGAATTCAGATTAATTTCTCTCAGTTTTTCGTAGACTCGCCGTCTTAATTGTTCTTCATCTTGGGTTTCCCAGCCTCCACGATAAACCTTCCTAGACAATAAAGCCCAAAAATCCTCAATTGGGCGAGCCTGCGGCAAGTTTGGAGGATTATCTGAGCCAGTTTTGGTATCTCTTGAGTAATGGCGTGATGCTAGATCTCGCTAAAACATGATATCGTCATTAGCATGATGTTCGTGGACAAACTGAAGTAATTTGGAAATGCAGTTATCAATATAACTTTGCCTATTCAAAGCTTCACCCCTCACTCTTCCAACAAAAGGTCTGGATACACCCCTGTTAGAAATTGCGCACCAGACAAGGATTTTATTTGCAAATGTCGCTTTATGTTTGGATCTAAGATTGTCAGGGCGATCCTCTACATTGTCCGTATAAAATCCATCGTTTCCCTTCATTTCAGAATTACTCAAAGTGAAATACTTTTTGCCTTGTTGACGACAGCATCTTGGTATACGAAGGAGTTGCACTTGAGAGTATTTGGGGCACTTACGTCTCTTTCGATATTTTAGACCCTTCCTCCTCAATTCCAACGAAATCGTACTCTTGGAAGATCTGAGATTCAGACGTGGTATTCTCTGTTCGCACCCGCTATTGTTCTATAAATAGTTCTGCGTGAAATATTTTCCTTCTGGAATATTCGACAGATTTCAGCTTTGGGTACCCACCCAACCAACTTGTAGATTCTTATTTCTAATTTATACGACATCTTAAAGCGAAAGCTTCAAAATTAATCAATCTCAACTGACACTAAACAAAGTTAACAATCATATGTTTCCAAAGGCAACTTGATATTATTTTGTTTATGTTGAAATTAAAGCCAATGCATTTTGTGCCAAAACTTTTAGGACATACGTTAGCTGCAACAATGGTGCAATATTGTGTGGGCGATCCAATACAGCTCACTGCAGGTCTGATCCATCATTGGTGCAGACCTGCTATGTGTTTGTGAACAATGGTTAACAGAAGGTGAAGTTAAACTACTGACCATGAAACACTACAGAAACGTATTCTTTTCTGCAAGACAGCAGTTTGTTGGTGGTAGAACATACATTGAAACACTGACATCAGAACTAGACCCTAGACTTTCTGAAAAGTTCTAATGTAGAAAAGTTTGTGGTGGTTTGTGGAATTAATATGGAAAATTTTAACTTGCACGTTCTGAATGTTTTAGGTCCCTTTCTAGATGTTTTGGTGGTTTGGTCAAGCAAGAACGGTGTAAAAAAAAATTTATTGCAGCTGGTCAATGCTGAAAAGGTAGCAGTGCTGAGTCCTTTGGATTTTGTCAGGTACTAGTTGTGGTTCTTCCCAGAAGGAATACCAGTTAAACCTCTTATAATATCTAAAGCTATCAAAATAAAAAATTGTCCGCATTTCCCATATATCAAAAGAGTACTCGAACTCTTTCTAGTACTAAACAGTGCCCGTTACTGATTGTATGCTGATGCCTGGAGCGATACGATGAAGATTAAAAATTATGATCACATCATTTACAAACACTGAGAATACCTTCATTGTCGTCTTTTACAACCTGGCTTAAGCTGTATTTTTGAGCATTGCATGACGAAAATTAATTGTGTTTTTTCTCCAAAATTAACTAACTGTTTTCGGATATTTTTAGGGCTTAACAGTCGTATCACACTATGTGTGTCTAATAAAGAATCACTTTTTCTTTGAATTTACCTCGTATTGTTTTCTTATTATTTTCTTGTTATTCGACCATTTTCCAAGTATTGTTTCCAGTTTATTTTAAAGCTAAAAGTTCTTATCACACCATCCAAATATACCCTGTACTTTAATCATTCAAAATGAGCTTTTCTTCAATAATCAGGGTGAGCCTATTGATTTTTTTTTACTTTTTCAAGTCTTTACTTAATTAGACCTGTCATGTGATATATCAGTCAAAACTTTTAACAGGCAAATGTGATAACTATTTAGAAAAATTTTAGAAAAAATATATATGTGAAGAAACACAAAAATTTCAATTAAGGTCTGCTTTAAAATTTACCGATAATATGAATTGCAATAATTGCGATACTAATTGTGAAAGAAGCCATTTATCCTTATTCAGACAACGAATTTGGCACCCTCTGTACAACTGAAGGTCGTTCCAATATTTCTTTTTACTTCATTAGCCTGGTGTGCTATAGTCACTCTATTAGGTACATATAGTTCGTACACTATAACTTTACTTGTGCAGTAGATCATGGAAATTTGACATTTTGCCCCCCGTATACTATGCCAGGCATTGTCAAATCTTTAGGTTATATTTATGACTTTGTAAGTTATAATTTTTAGTACCATTGTTGCCAGGATGAAGCAAACTACTGAAATCCTGATTTATAATATTTACTTTTTTTTCCACATTTGAGTAAATTATTGACATTTTAAAGTGAAAAATTGAAATAAGTCTAAATGTTCATAGTGAGTAGGTAACGAAGTAGGTATAGCTGATAATGTTATCAACTATTAGCGCTAATTATTTAATTAAACATTTTCTTTATGTTTATATTTATTTATTTTCGTTTTATACACCCGCAGAAATGAAATAAACACACTTTTTTAAAATATTATATATTCTCCTACGATCGGATTACATGTCAGTATCCGGTTATATTTTGATGCTCGTGAAACTAGTGAGCAGATATCTTTGGTGTCCTTTATATTTCATAGACAAAATTCTTGGAAAGAGTACCTTTTTAAAATATTTTACTAGTAAGTGCCCAATTTACTCTCATGTGTGCATCTAACAACTAAAAACCCCGGCTGTGAGCCTTAAAATTGCGCGTTCGGAATAACATCGCTGACCAAGTTTGGTCTTTATGGTCTTTGATGGTAAAGGTTTACTGGTTTTTCTTCCTGTTTCTTCCTCCATGGGATTATTTGAATGCACCCTCACTCCCAGTTTTATAGCAGCCTTTTGCAATTCCACCTTTCGCATTCAAAAAATTTCGAAAAATCTCATATTGTATCTTCAAATAAGGTTTTTCTTTTCAAGACTTTTTGTGTAAGATTAGAAAAAGCTGTTAGCTCCGGTCTTGCGTCAAGAAGTAGTATCAGGGTTTCTCCAGTGGGAAAAGTAATCAAGTTCGCTGTAAAATGTGAAGAGAAAAGATGAAGTGACAAAAGTCTCATCCTCCTACTTTTTCTTTCTTTTTTTTCCACAGTTTTTACCATTTCTGGGCTGTCGCCTCATTCTTCTTAAACCTCTTGCTGCGTTAGTATGAGTATTTTCTATATATATTTATTTTATTTAAAAAGGCAAGAACACTTTACGGTAGAGATGTAAGTTAAGTTAGTAGGTACTTATACCAAACTAGTAAAGAATACTCACCGAGCTTGAAAAGAGCAAAAAACTAGGCAACGTCTAATTTTTAAAAAGTGATTGCTGGTGACCAATTTGACACCGACGTTAAACCCAATATAATTTTATTGGAAGATTCTGAATTTGCGTTTCATTGTGGACATGGACATGGGTTCAGCTTAACAACAGCAGGGTTGTCAACATGAGCTTACGTCATGCTGTAAGTGCCAATCTGTAGGAAAAATATCACAGCCACCTGCACAAGTAAAGTTTTAATGAACAACCTATACTTATAAATAATAAATTAATATTAATAAATTTTTCTAAAAAAAAATTAAAACAAGTTTTACATTTATAGAGTGTTTATAAAAGAAAATGATGTAGGTTCCTAAGAAAATATAAGTACAATATTCTCTCTGATAATAGTAGTATTCCTTGCACATATTTATGAAATCTAAAAAACGTTTTATTAAAGCATGAGTTGATGCAAATGAGCAGATACGCGTTGCTGAGCCCTAGTGCTCTATTTTATAGAGTAAAAACGTACGCCTAGGCGGATCCACCATCAATATGGCAACCCTTTCAACATCTGCCTTTGAAAATGTAGCGAAACGCCAATAAAAATTTTGCAGTAATTTTTTTCGAAACATTAAATTTCCAGCCGCGACCAATCTTTTCTAATATTTGTATTGAACCTTTATAACCCTTTGCAGAGCTGTCGATTTATATTTATTGCAGTTTTTATGGCGATTTCGGAGCACAATAGGGAAGGGAAAAAGAGGGGAGATTCAGCCTAGTATTCAAAAATTAAATTTAGAAAATTATTACTCAAGTGTTTTCAGGTCAATCAAAAGATATAATGATTCGAAATCTGATGCCCAACCATAATGGTTGGGCGAAAAAGGTATGTACGCTGAACTAATATTGGAATAAAAACTAATTATAAGGATATCTATATTTACCTAGCTGGATTCAGCATGGTATTATATCGAAAAATCCCTTAATTTTTGCTTATTTTTTTAATTTTTCCAAAGGGGTACACGTGCTCTTAGGGATATTACCCGGGAGCTTGCAATAATATGTCGACCTATTATTTTATTTGTATTAATACAAACAATTATTTACAAATCACTCATAAAGCTTACTGGTTTATAGATAACGGAAGATAATCACTGTCACCCACAGTTTACTTTAGCTAATTTGATTTTTTTCTTAATAGGCTCTGGTTATTATTAGTCTTTGCGTCCCTTAGTAACCGAGAAGCTACCGCTTTATTATTTTAGATATCATGCCTTATGTCATATATATTATTGTAAAAATACACTTTCTTTTTTTAAGCCCATTACTTTGTGTCTACACTTTGCAGATTGTTCTTCATTGTCCAGAATCTCTGCGAATTAATTAGGAAAACAAAGAGCTCCTTAAGAGACTCTTTTAATCAGTATCAACAAGTTCACAACTGTGATATTTCGAGCTGGTCTCTATCCAACTTTCAACATCGTTTGATGTCAAGTCGTCCGAAGATGGAAGCTCTGTGAGCGGCTCCATCTCACTAGGGTGACATGTCTGCAAACCATTTCCATTTTCTTTAAGTTTCTCGTATTTCTTCTGCTTATTTCTCTGGTATTCGTTGCAAAAAGATTCAGCAGTTGAACTGCATATTGCTAGAAAAACACCATGTGCAATATATTATTCATTAATACCTCAACAATCCCCACTTACCTCCGTTAAGCCTCTTGGTTCTAATGGGACTTTTGTACTCGCCCCCTGATGCTAGGGAAGACGTGATGCTGGGGAGCCGAATATCCAAATGCGACCCTTTGGCCGTAACAATTTTATTATTCATGGCATAGAGCTTCGTTGTTATATCCCTAGCTATCAAAGTGGTCAGAACTGTAGCTATATAGGTGTCCTTGACGAAAAGATATTCTAAGGCAGACCTCTGCCAGAAGAGATATCTGCAAGAACTGGCCGCCACTATGGCCACCTAACAGCAAATCGTTTCGTTCTTTATACGAGATTTGAACTTACATTAAACTTGTCATCGACGGTGTTTCGACTTGATTCAAATTCTGGGGAATCCAGAAACTCGCATGGTAAAATAGGGTGCAAAAACTGATTGTCACATAAGACGTTCACCTGAAAGAAATTTTTATTAGGTGGCATAGATATACCCATCTATCTAACTCATAGCGATTTAGTGTGCCGCTCTAGACTGCTCTGATAGTATTGCGATCCTTATACAGTCATTGTGAAAATAAAATATTCTAGAGCAGCCACCCGAAAACATTATTACTTTTCCAGATAAGAGCAATCCCAGTCGATCAGTTCTGGTCAAATTCTGAACGGCATAAGCTTCTCCTGCATGCAAAGACATGATTTGGGCAAAATCTGCACTGACCATGCGTTTGAACTGCAACCTGTTTAACTGATAATCTCCATATTGATACCGCATCTAGGCAGGATATTAATGAAACAAACCTTAAATGGTTCAAAGAGGTTGTGATAAACTTCTTCGAGTTCTGGATCGAACTTAACCGGTCTCAATTGGTATAAAATATGGAAGACTTGCGCCATGTTCATGAGCATGAAGGCGAAATTCCAGGTGAAGACATCTGGGGCACAGATTATGTTCCATGCCCACGTTGAAAAAAGCATAAGACCTATAATAAATAATAACAGGGTGTCGTCTTTAAAACTTACCAACTCTACATTTCGCTTATTGTAAAACATTTACCAAAAACGGACCAAGAGTTTGAGATAAATGGGTCAACATAAATGTATAAATAGGTATTTGGCCATTTTGAGGCATAGGCGATAACATCTAATCATACGGGAATTTCTAAAAGATCAATTGGTAAATGGGCTGCTTCTCGAACTGAGAGCCATCTGCCATGCAGTATTAGATCTGCTGATTGTCGCTTGCTCCTGCTTTCTACAACATCTCACCGCTCTTCCGTAGATTTTTTCGTTCGAGAAGCAGCCCATATTGCTCTGTACCTTGCAGGTTATCGGAACCAGAACGAAGTATAAAGAGTAGGTGGTCACTAATTTGTCGATCAACCTATCTGCATACTGGTTTCGGTGTCTACCCCTCATCAGTACAGCTATGAAGTATTGGATCTAATACGCTGGTGGATGTCGTCTTCTCCTGTTCTGTAGAACATCTCAAAGTTCTTCCGTAGATTTTTTACTTTAAGGCTCGAACTCACGGTCTCTAATTTGTCGACCTGCCAAAGATGTACTGATGAGGGGTAGACCCCGAAACTAGTATGCAGATGGGTTGACCGACAAATTGGTGACCAGCTACTCGTTACACTTTGTTCTGGTTCCGAAAACCTGCGAGGTACAGAGCAATATGGGCTTCTTCTCGAACTGAGAGCCATCTGCCATGCAGTATTAGATCTAATACGCTGGTGGATGTCGCCTGCTCCTGCTCTGTACAATATCTCACCGCTCTTCCGTGGATTTTTGGCTTTAAGCCTCGAACTCACGGTCTCCAATTTGTCGACCAGCCAAAAATGTACTGATGAGGGGTAGACCCCGAAACTAGTACGCATATAGGTTGATCGACAAATGGGTGACCACCTACTCGTTACACATCGTTCTGGTTCCGATAACCTGCGACAGATGGGTGGATCGACAAATTGGTGACCACCTACTCATCAATTAGTAAATTTGTTGAACACACAAATAAAACTAAAATAGTCCTCGAGTTACGTGACGAGTTCTGGTCCAGTCCAACCAAAGAACAAGTTAATAAATAGGACTATAGATACTGGTTGGATGAAAACCTTCATATTTTTCGTAAGAGACACACCCAATATCCCCAAAAAATTAATGTCTGGGCAGGAATTTTAAAAAATCGTGTCATGCGACTTAGGACTGGAAAAAGAGATTTTAAACATCCTAGAAGATGCAGTAGATCCCTTGATTATATAGTCATTGAAAAATCAGGATAATGCAGCAAGCAATCCTTTTTTAAACGAGATTCTTAACCATTTTCGATGAAAAAGAAAAAGATTTCCAATTCAATCTAAAAATTTTTTGAGAACTTCGTCTCTAATTCGAAATTTTTGAAGAAAAAAGCGGAAGGAATAGAATACAAAAATTGTTCCGCAGGAGAGAAAAACGTGTTCGGAAAAAAAAGTTTTGGAAAGAGAAAGCACTAGAGATAAATGCATTTTTAGACAAAAAAAAAGAAAAACTTAGCAGCCGGAATTTGACGGTAGAAAATTGTGGGTGTAAAAGATAAAAAAAATCGCCAGCAGACGATCTCAATATTGAAGAGTGTCGTAAAGAAAAGTTTTCTGAAGGAAAAACACTAAAGGTAAATACGTTTTTAGATAAAAAAAGAAACCTGGAAGAAAAGAGGTCTATACAGAAGAAGGGAATCCTCAAAGAATTTAGAAAGTTTTCAACTCTATTTCGAAATTATTAAATAAAGAAAACAGTGAAGGTAGACGACCAAACATCTGCCTGTGGAAGGGAGGACTTGGAAGAACATTGAGAGGCAAAAACGTTTTCAGAAAAGAGACTAGAAATGCTCCACACAGAAGAGATTGTACCACTTCTCTGGAGCAGAAGTTTTGAAAAGAACATTTAAAAACGAATTTAGGAAAATTCGAATGCTCAGCCACAGAAAGAGAAAATTATGGAGGAGCTTTCTAGCAACCTTAAAAGAATATTGATCTTGTTTGAAGCATTTTTCAATTGAAATTGGAGCAACTTTTCCATCGAAATTTATATTTTTCGAAAACTTACACTGATTTTGAATAATTCTTTGGTTTCTTAGGCAAATCGATTCAGTTTTATCGATTTAATAAGGTTATGCAATGTGATAGGTTTAAACGGAGCACTCCCGCATTTTCATTAACCAACTTGCGATTGGTTGAATTGTCGACCTGCCAAGGTTTCTAGGTTTCCTCAAGAGTAGTAGAAGAGGAAGGAAAGACCCACTGGGTACCCAGCAACGTTCCCGAATCTAAGCCCAAACAATTTCTTTCCTTGGGGGGCACCTAAATTACTAATTTACTTTTGGAGCTGATTTTATTCGGTTTAAGTTTATTAGGTTCTTGAGAAATTGCAAACGTCCATTCCGATCGAAAACAGAAAAAAAAAATTACATTTTTCTAGCAAATGACCAAAGTAGGGTATTACGTCTTTTTTTTCAATTTTCAATTTTGATCACCTATAACTTTAGAACGATTGGAATGAATTTAATTATTTTCTACTTTTCTTGATGTTCTCTTTCATCTCCATCAACAAAAGTCCCGTAAGTGCGATGTTTTTGGAGATGGACACCTTCAGTTTTTCATTTTTAAGCCCTCTTAGAATCAGCTTTTTTACCATATAAAAATAAACACTTTTAGGGCTAAAAAATCACTTTTAGAGCTAAATTTGATTTGATCTAAAAATCGTTACGTTGTTTGGGGATTGCAAGCGTCCCATTCCGAGCAAAAACAAAAAAAATCCAACCTTTTTCTTCAAAATGACGAAAGAGGTTGTTACGTCTTTTTTCTCAATTTTCACTACGTGTAACTTTCGAACGATTGGACCGATTGGTCGAAAAATTGGCTGATTTCAACTACTTCTTGCTCTTTTTGATGTCTTCCTTCGCCTCCCTGCAAAGTTCCTTAGGTGTAATATTTTCGGAAATAGATCTCATCCATGGTCGATTTTTAGGCACTTATATAATGCACTTTTTAGCCATGGTAAAAAAAATTACTTTGGGATCTAATTGTGTGGAGAATGGAGACATACCAGTCCCATTAAAAACAGAAAAAAAATTTAACAATTTTTTTCGAAGTAACCAGACGGAGGTATTACATCTTTTTTCTCAACTTTCAATTTTGATCACCTCTAATTTTTTATTGATTCTAGCGATTGGAATGACTTCAACTGTCTTCTGGATGTCCTCCTTCACATCCCTTCAATAAAAGTTCCGTAGGTGCAATATTTTCGAACAAAAGGCCTCTTTTTCCATTAAAAAAAAACTTTGCATTGCAATTTATTTGATTCAAATTTCTAAGGTTCATAGGCGATTCGTAGGGGATAAAAAATCAATTCCTTTAAAATAACTATAGAGAGGGGGGGCTTTACGCCTTTTTTTGCCAATTTTTGTTTCTGGCCGCTTGTAACGTTAGAACGATTGGATCGATTGGATTAAATCCAATTGTTTCATGTTCTTCTTGTTGCCTTTTTTCGGAACCAAAAACGAAAAATCTAAATTTCAAAATGTTTCCTAAAAATGAGCCAAAGTGGGGGAGGGGGTTTGCGTCAGGATTTTTCTGAAATGTTTCACAAGGAACAAAAGGAAGGAGTGATACGTTTTGAAGTAGACAACTTGAAGTAGACACCCTGGAAAAACAGGTTTGTTTAATATACGATTTTCTTCTTACCAAAAATTAGCCAACAGTGCATAAAGAGAACACCTTTCTTGGAGCAAGTTGAAGCATATGCTATGGCAAAGCAAACGTTTGCCAGTTGGTATAAGATGTGTTGCGGTTCCTTCCAGTAGTCACACCAGGGCCACCATGTACCTAAGGGCCGATTATTCTACAGTTACTATTAGGTTTAAGTAATCAATGGGAAGAAAGGTATCAGTGTTTTTAAATCTGTACACTTTTTTGAGCAAGAAGCCTTGTGTTTTAATTTATTTACTCTGATACCATTCTTCTTTTTTTGTAGTTAAGAAAGATGCTATAATAAACTACAGCTAGATAAAAATGTTGGCATGTTAGATGAGTGTAACTTTTTCTCAATTCTAAGTTTTTTTGTTAGATTACCTTTGATCTAACTTTTACCAAAAGCGATCAAAAATTATAATTATAATTTCGCTTTAGATTCTAACCAGTTCATCCCTGATTTTTCGTTAGAAACCGGATAACAGAACTTACGTTAACAGTCTATAAAATACGATCCTGCTGACCTTTTATGTCAATAGGTTGATGACACCTCACTTGTTATATCTGCTCCTTTTGTCAACCTACTAACAGTCCAGAGAAATTCAGTCCTTTTTTTATGTCAAAGTAATACTACTTTTTCGGTAATTTTCAAATTTAAAAAATTATTTGAACAAGCAGCTGCCCAGATATGTACATTCGGAATGGATAAGTTAGTAGTTATCTTGTCCATTGTCATTTTAATGAGATCATACACACAGTAATACGGTGGAAGTGCTGAGGTTTCAGATGGAAATTCGTAGGTTTCATGATCACAGAGAGTCGTAGTAAGAGTTTTACGAATTAATATAAATCATGTGAGGTGAAGTAAGGTTTTGCTCCTCTATATCTCTTGCATCATTAGCACTCGTGGACTTAAGAGCACAACTTAAAGACCACCACTTTTTTTTTATTAAGCTACCGCATCTCATTCCAGTCTTCAATGACCGATATTGTACGTGCTGATGAATGCCATTACCGATAATTTAGAGTCCTGCCTGATGCGACAAGTTTTAAATGCCAACTGGTCGTAACTACCAAGCTTTTGACAATTTTTATGGTATTCATCAGGGCTATTGTAAGATAAAATAACAAAAAGGCAATCAGTTCACAGTCAGAGGCCTCAATGGCATTCAATAACTTACCGTCTAATGTTTTGAAGTCTAATAAGGTCCAGTGACAGATCGTTTTAAACCATTTGTGTCCATCATGTACTAAAAACGTTCCTGAGAGTTGTACATACCCGCATATTCAAGAATTCAAGAAATGCGAACAGCTGTTGACGACACTCAATTCGGCTTCAGAAACGGATTAGGAACGCGCGACGCTCTATTCTCGCTTAACGTACTTACACAGAGAGCACGCGACATGAACGTAGAAATATACGCCTGCTTCATAGACTATCACAAAGCTTTTGACTGCGTGCAACATAAAAAACTAGCAGAAATACTTAGAAAAACAGGTGTAGACGAGGGTGATTTACAAATCATTACAATACTGTACTGGCATCAGACAGCTTAAGTAAGGGTGGAGAACAAAACGTCGGAGGAGATAGCCTTAAGAAAAGTAGTGCGACAAGGATGCATATTATCCCCGCTGTTATTTAATCTGTCCTCGGAACACATTTTCGCGGAATCTCTTGAAAACACTAGCCCTGGAATCAAAATTAATGGCAAAACAATTAGCAATATAAGACACGCCGACGATACAATCGTTATTGCCAGCAACCTGCCTGAACTCCAGCAACTTGTGGATGTCATTTTTTTATTACAGCAAGCTTTATGGACTGCACATAAATATCCCCAAAACAAAACTTATGATTTTCTCGAAGGTGCAAACACAAGCTGCCCTCCAAATACATGACAAGATCGTTGAGCAGGTATCATCCTTCAGATATCTAAGAGCACTAGTATGTAATAGTTGCGATTTGACGAAAGAGATAATATCAAGAATCGAACAGGCCAGGAGGATGAAAAACACGTTTATCGACATGAAAAACTTTTTTATTAGGCGTGACCAAGACTTGGGTCTTAGAATCCCAATGCTACACTGCTACGTGTTCTCCATCCTCCTGTAGGGCAGTGAAAGCTGGTCCCTCAACCCCTCGCGAGAAAAAAGGGTTGAAGCTTTCGAAATATATCTTTACAGGAGAATATTACGCATATCTTGGATCCAAAGAATAAGAAACCCCGAGATTCTTAATAGAATGAAGAAAAACAAGGAACTGATGCTAACAATCAAAGAGCGCAAACTAAGGTATATTGGACATAGAATGAGGGGCGATAGATATGAGGTAATTCGGTTGATCGTCGAGGGAAAGATTCAGAGGAAGAGGTTAATAGGGAGAAGACAGTAATCATCCGAAATCTTCAGAGCATCTGTGTCACGTCTAATTATTGCCAGTTGGCACGTAGACGGAGTAATGAGAAGAAGAAGTCCATAATTTTAAAATGATCTATCACTGGACCCCCTTATACTTCAAAACATTAGACGATCAGTCATCGAATGCCAGTGAGGCCTCTAACTGTGAACTGATTGCTTTTTGCTAATTTATCTTACAACAGCCCTAATGAAGACAATAAAAATTGTCGAAAGCTTGGTAGTTTAGAAGTTTAATACCTAGACGCCCAGACCGATTTCCCCAGAGTTTCAACAGTTGGGTTTCCTTGGTAACCCAAGGTAAAAGCATCAAGCACCAACTGGGCCTCATCTTTATGGCGCAACAGTAGAGTACCATCCACATACAACGTGATGAAAGAAAGCTGATATGGCAATGTCTTCAGCACATGTCTAGTATGTTCATTCATGATGAAAGAGGCTAAAATTGGACTGGCCGGATGACTCACTCCCGTATTATTCATTTGTTGATAAAACATCTCTTGGCCACCTATCAAAGATAATCTAACAAATCATAGAAGTAAAGCAGATTTATTAATACTACAATGCGTTATTCGCTCGATAATAATTTTTCGAAAACGATATTACGTAATGAAACTGTTGCTAAAATTACTAGCTGTGAGGAAGCTCCTATAATGAACTTGTCGTAACTACGTTTCCAATTTCTTCATATTATACAGTCACGGTCACTATGGAAGAGAGTTTTACTTTTACTATTGAAGAGGCACCAGAACAAATACAGCAGATAAACTTCTAAAGGAAGGTGTTCCAAAGAAAAAAAACATCAGAAAACCAATCATGTTGAAGACCAGAAAATACTGTGACTGTAAAAGGAATTGAAAAGAAAATCCAAAGAAATTATGAAAAATTTTTAAAAATCACCAGAATTGGTTCTTTTCTTCAAAGATGTTTGATTTGGTGGAATTTCAAAGAATTGATTAAAACTGCCTGTTTTACTAGCCGATGATAGGATATTTTTATCATTCTTACGCCAAAGCAGTATGGGCTGCTTCTCGAACTGAAAGCCATCTGTCATGCAGTATTATATATAATCATATAAATTGGTGACCACCTACTCTTTACACTTCGTTCTGGTTCCGATAACCTGCGAAGTACAGAGCAATATGGGCTGCTTCTCGAACTGAGAGCCATCTGTCATGCAGTATTAGATCGGCTGTATAGAATAGGCTGGTAGATGTTGCCTGCTCCTGCTCTGTACAACACCTCACCGACCTTCCGTACATTTTTGGCTTTAAGCCACGAACTCACAGTCTCCAATTTGTCCACCAGCCAAAGCTGTACCGATGAGGGGTAAACCCCGAAATTACTATGCAGATGGGTTGATCGACAAATTGGTGACCTCTTCATTATTATTATTATTTTCAGACGGACAGGGGGATAAGTGATTCTAATGAAACGAGAAATGTCTGTAGAAAAGAACGAGGACTCATCCTGTATAAGGATATTTCTGATTTGAGGAGTAGCTGAAGTATTATAATATGCATTATTCGATACACCTGCGTAATTGTAATGGATTTACTTAAAGATTCCTACCTATAAAATTCGAAGAATATTTTCACAAGTTTCAAAATTAATACAGACTGATATCCGACTAGAACAATATATGTTTCGATAGTCGTACTACAATGGGTTTGCAATTCCCTACTTTCTAGTAAAAACTATGAACTACTGACTACTTTAGATCTCAAGAACTTCTACATTTTAGGCTTGGTTTTATACCCAGAGTTTAGACTCCACCTGAAGCTAAACGAAAGTTTTTTTTACATAAAAACTTAGCAGAGTATAAACTTAAGGTGTAAAATTAGGAATTTTGATGCCTAACTTAAGGGAGGGCTGTTATTAAGTAATACAAAAGCTGGTTGTCTTAGGATTAATTGTGAAAAGATAATACCTATAGTGTCATTTGAAAATAAGGCATCAAAAATGACCCTTAAAGCGGCTTGGAACTTACGACCTTCACTTGGATAATAAAACTCGTCACAAACTGCAGAAATAATTATTTATGTTAGAAACTAGCCAATAAAAAAACAAAATAACTTATTTTTGAATTTATCAAATGTTCTGTTTAATTTAGCAACATCCTAAAGTGTGTTAGTATATATAACTCATTCACTTATATTTATCATCTCGTTTTCTTTAAAATCTTATTTTTTTACACTTATCTTCTATTAACACAATCAGAGAATTTACGATGTCACAGTTAAAATTGCATTAATTGCAATATGCATTATTGCATGTCACGACTAACTTTTAGATAAATTAATTCTGCAATCGAGTTACAAACCTAGAGATCAAAATTAAGACCAAATCAGATATTAGATAGGTTACTTTTAATTGTGCTGTTATGACAACAAATAATCTCACCTGAAGGAATTTGATAAGTAATATTTCGATCCTTCTCAGGCCAAGATAAATTCTGCCCTGGGCCCACATACAAAATATGTGGCCTTTCTACGTTGGGTTGCAGTCCAGCTTCAGGCAAAGAGGGCATGTTTCACCACATTTACGAATGCAGTTCGAATGTGACGAAAGAAAGTTGGAAAGCTACTACAAATAAAATGGAGCTTGCAGACAGCGCTGCCGCAGCTATAGAATTTAATCAATAATTTGAGGGTAGTTGTCTCTAGACAACCGCAATTTAACCTTAGCTGCTTGCTATTAGATGGCGTTAGTTTATAATTTGGCTCTATATTTGGGATTTGCTGTTTTAGTAAATTTGGTAGAAGTAATTTTTTCTTAAGCAGAGACTCATCGTCTTGAGTAGACAAAGCAGAGTTTAAAACCTGCAATGCACTATGTCAGCATCAAACTGATACGGGTCATTACATGGACTTTCACGACATCAAAATCTTAAATAGGGAACCAAACTAGCATATAAAGGTCTTTCTAGAAATGCTCGAAATTGCTGCCGAAAACCGTTCCATCAACAAACGATCTGACATAGAAGACCTGAGCATTATTTATTCTAATCTCATTAGCAAATGCAAAACACAACAACCTGACATTGCAGCCTCAAACTCAAGTGACTTCTCACTAGATTCCCTTAGATTTTAATAACCATCTTTTACGTATCAACCGACATACCGACGAGAAGGAAGAATGATATCGCGTGGAATTCCTTGCTAAATCGTTTACTTAAGTTGCCAAATTCGATTTAAACGTGGCGATGGCAGTACGCTTATTCTATAGGAAAGAGTAAAAGTGAAAGTGAGAATTGCTGGCCAATGGAATTCGTCAACAGATTTTTTTGACCCTCACTTTCACTTTCACTCTTTCCTATACCGGTTGTTGCATGGTCGGGCGGGACATAGGAAATCCCATGTTAATTTTGATAGGGTCAATTATTGGCTTTCCTAATTATTTTGGTAAAAAAATTTATTTAGTTTTTTTAAAGAGTGCTAAAGTTCGCAACCAGTAGGATAACTTTAAGCATTTTTGGTCAACCCGTTTACGAATTGTTTGCCAGTAACATTTTTAATATTTTGTCTTTTTTATCGCCCCGTAGTTACCGACACCAGTCAAGGTAGGTAAGGTAAGAGGTCGCTGTCAAACAAAGCTTTCACTCATGAATTTTTAGTGCTTGATAGCCAAGTCACAGAATAAAATATACAGAAGCCTCACTCTCTGAAGGTCGCAAAATAATGCTTAACCTAAAGTTTGGATATCTTGGTATGGCGTCATTCTGACATGTTGCAGTGGCGCAGTAAAAATAATTTAACTTTAATTATGTTTATTGTTGGTAGGTAAGTTTTGGTAAAAGGTGAGCATACTGTCCAATGGTGCTTGTAAAGTTTATGTCATCTCGATTTTCAAAGGTTTTTCTTTTTTTAATAGTAGCTCACGGTCTATAAAACAGATTAAAAGAAAAAAAATCTTGGATGAGCCACTTTTCACTGAGAAACAAGAAAATAAAAATTGAAAATGTTTGACAAAATTGATGCGAAAACTCTCGAATCTGACAGTAGTGTTAGAAATATATCTACAGTGATGCCAAACGTCGGAGTTCATCATTAAGTGCAATAAAATTATGTGGTCGCATCTAGAAACAAAATAAAAGAAAATTACATAACTGATATTGCGGCAACGACTCGTGAGTTCTTATAATTCTCTAATTTTAACATAATGGCTAGAACTGAACTAACCTTAGCCTACCTAACCTAAACGTCAAAAGTGTAACTGAACTAACCTAACCAGGGAAACTAGAACTGGACTAACCTGAACTAACCAGACCTCACCTGAAGTAACAGAAAGTTAACCTGTTCTAAAAATAAAGAAAGAAGCGGGCCCTTTCGGGCCCGCTTTTTATATTATTCTCTACCCCTAACCTAAAGAGTAGAACTGAACTAACCTAATCAGGAAAACTACAACTGGACTAACCTGAACTAACCTAAGCTAGTCTAGCCTAAACGTAAAAAGTGTAACTGAACTAACCTAACCAGGAAAACTAGAACTGAACTAACCTGAGCTAACCTAACCTAAACATCAAAAGTGTAACTGAACTAACCTAACCAGGGAAACTAGAACTGGACTAACCTGAACTAACCAGACCTTACCTGAAGTAACATAAAGTTAACCTGTTCTAAAAATAAAGAAAAAAACGGGCCCTTCCGAGCCCGCTTTTTATATTATTCTGTACCCCTAACCTAAAGAGTAGAACTGAACTAACCTAATCAGGAAAACTACAACTGGACTAACCTGAACTAACCTAAGCTAGTCTAGCCTAAACGTAAAAAGTGTAACTGAACTAACCTAACCAGAAAAACTAGAACTGAACTAACCTGAGCTAACCTAAACGTCAAAAGTGTAACTGAACTAACCTAACCAGGGAAACTAGAACTGGACTAACCTGAACTAACTAGACCTTACCTGAAGTAACATAAAGTTAACCTGTTCTAAAAATAAAGAAAAAAGCGGGCCCTTTCGGGGGCTTTTTATATTATTTCCTACCCCTAACATAAAGAGTATATACTGAACTAACCTAATCAAGAAAACTAGAACTGGACTAACCTGAACTAACCAGACATTCGCTGAAGTAACATAAAGTTAACCTGTTCTAAAAATAAAGAAAAAAGCGGGCCCTTTCGGGGGCTTTTTATATTATTCTCTACCCCTAACATAAAGAATAGAACTGAACTAACCTAATATGGAAAACTAGAACTGGACTAACCTGAACTCACCTAAACTAGTCTAACCTAATCGTCAAAAGTGTAACTGAACTAACCTAACCAGGGAAACTAGAACTGGACTAACCTGAACTAACTAGACCTTACCTGAATTAGAGAAAATTAACCTGTTCTAAAAATAAAGGGCCCGCTTATTTCTTTATTTTTTCTTTTTTTTTTTTTATTATTCTCTACCCCTACCATAAAGAGTAGAATTGAACTAACCTAATCAGGAAAACTAGAACTGGACTAACCTGAACTGATCAGACCTAACCCGAACCGGAGTTAACCTGTAAAAAAAATTAAATTTTAAGTTGTAATAATCGAATATTTTCAAGAAGAGGACTTGTCAACACTGCCTATAAAAACGTCAACAAACTTCATCTTTTATATGCTACCTGCCAACTTCATCAATCATTCGACTAGCAACTAGTACAATGCAAAATTTGTAAGTTAAATAAAAATTTGAATTTATGAGACGTTTGAAATTTAAATTATATCATAAAAATCGAAAAAACTTAAATTTTATAGATGTAGTGCGTGTTGTGGCTACAAAAGAAAATTGGGGCAACTTCCAAGTATGAGTAATGTATTTTCATACCTTAATTTTTCAATTTTTTTCTTACAAAACCTCGACCATCCAAGGATTTTTTTACTTAAATCTGCTAAGCATAACATAAGCTTTCTAATGATATTAAAATTAAGGCAAAAATCGAGATGATATTTTCTTTACAATCACCCTGTACAATTTGCTAGATGCCTGTCAGTAAAATAAAAATTTCATATCTTATTCAGTCAAAAATTGTTTCCGAATCTAGCAATATAGATATAGCAGGTATGTATATCAGGAAAAATGGCGGAACGTTTTACCAGGTTAGCTGGAGCGGTATGTGCAACTAAAAACTGTAATCATAAGCAGTACAACTCGAGTCAATTTTTCTTTCGATCTCCTCAAGATAGAAAAAGTAACTTCTGCAATTCGGGAAGATTTGTTACGAAATTTGGATTCTCTTCATGGTAGCACTCTGCTTTGTGGGTCTCATTTTGAAGACAGCATGTTCATCGTTGGCACTCACAGCAGAAGGTTGCGATATGGAGCAGTTGCAACGATTTTTCTTCAGTGTTGGAAGGGATATGAAATCTTAGCGGTGAAAGAAACAACAAAATGAGACAAAGAAAATGTGTCGTTTGGAACATCAATTAGGTATTTTATTCTCAAAGATAGATGTGGAGCAAATAATTCAAAATTGCTAAATTGTTTCAGAATCAGTTTCATAACGTTGGTTGTGTACCGAAGATCCAAGCATAGATATCTCAGTATATTGCCCAATTAGTGAATCAAATATAAAACCCTCAGAAAACGTATTATCCATTATTAGTTTTAAAAATGAGAGCTTAGAACCTACAAGAAAAATTCGTGTTCTAGAACAGTTCATCAGGTAGTTCAGGTTAGTTCAGGTAAAACTCCTTTATTTTAGGTCAAATGACAAAAACATTTCCACCTTTATCAGCATTCCATCTCGAGGGCCATGCAAGCCATTCCCTACAAAACATTTGTGTTTTTCGTTGGTGTTAGAACATCTCTTTAATACACGTTTTAAAAAATTTGCCCTGCAGAAGTCTATTTCTTAAATATATAGCGTTTCCAGAAATATTTCTTTACATCCCGGTGTTAATTTCCCTAGAGAGTACGGTATAAAATTGTATTTTACATTAAAATGTATTAACAGAAATTTTAAAGCTGCTGTTCCAAATTCTCATAAAAACCAACTGCTGATTTGGCAGCGTCAATAAATTGTATGGATTGGAGATATTTGATGTAATTAAAAAGTTAAAAAAAAAAAATTTTTGATAAATCTATGATTCAGGTAATTCAGATTACATTCAGCCTCATGATAGAACGTTTACGTTAACTACAACACAAGCGTTAACTCGAAATTTAACATTATTTCTGTTATAATTTACATATACCCTACGTTACAACAGCCCTGTTAGCCTAACATAACGTTTCTGTTAAGTTAAAGTAAATGTTCTATCATAAGAGTTCTATCACCTGAGCTATGTTATATATGACAGCTGGTCAGCGGGTTATACAAATAGGTTAAGTTTAGGGTAACTTCATAATAAAATAAAATTATAAAAAAATGTTAGCACGCCTATGAAATCTATACAAAGGTAGTCAAGGTAGAAAGGTGAGTGTTTTTGAAAGATCAAAGGGACCGTCACTTAGAGAGCTTTCTGTATATTTTATTCTGTGGCCAAGTCTTACTGGTGTCCGTAAATACAGGGCGACAAACAGGACAAAATACTCAAAAAGTTATTGGAGATAACTCGTAAATAGGTTAAGCAAAAATATCTGAAGTTATCCACTTAGTTGTGGTTTTTAATGTTCTTCAAAAAATTTAAATAGATTTTTTCTCTAAAATAATTAGGGAAACCAATAATAGACCCTTTTAAAATTTACATAGGATTTCCTATGTCCCGCACGACGATGCAACACCCGGTAGAATAAGCGTCCTGGTCCACTTCGACTATTTTAATATGTTTTTTACATCGTGCTGTATCATGTGACATTTGTGTAAAAGTTTTAATATTGACGCATATAATTGAATGTTTTTCTCACGGTTTCCTGCCTTCACTTCACAAAACAGTTAGCAGTAAATATACCATTGTGCAATTTTTGTAACTCGCTCTGACATGCTCATAACATCTTTGTAGCCCTGAGGAAGATATTAAAAAATATCGAAAGCTTGGTAGCTCAATAGTTTTATTCTACACTGCCCAGACCAAGTACCCAAGAATACTCTCACCTGCTCTTCAGTAGAGTCCATAATATAACAAATTTGATTAATTCATACTATACCTTAAACACATTCACATTTGTACTCTAAAAAAATTTTTTTTTAATGCATGAGGCAGTTTTTCAGTTACTTTTACACTTTCAAAAATCAACTTTTAGAAATAAAATTGGAAGGATTAAAATTTGAAGCTACTGTTAGCACCTACTTGATCAACAAAAATCAACTTCCAAGGAACTTTAGGTGACGCATCTGACTAACCTGGGATCCAGGGATGTCACAGCGGCGATCGTAGAATTTAGGGTGAGTCAACAAAAAGCTAAGATGCTTATAAGTAGTACATATCTTCCACACGACATCCTGCAACTTCCCCCAAACGGAAGATATGGTCAAGGAAGTGCGATATGGTAAAGGTAAAAATTTTCCGTTCATATTACGGTGCAACACTAATGCTCACCACATCGTTTGGGGCAGCACCGACACTAATGCGAGCACCCACACTAACCGACACTAACCTTCGTGAATCGCATCCGACAGGAGGAGATAGACGTGATGGTTGTCTCGCAACGAATGGCTGAAAAGGTAAAAAACTGGAGAGTATCTGAAGACATTTCGATGTCCGATCACAGGATGATAAGATTTTAAATCGAGTTAGCCTGGACAGATACACCGCCGAAAAGGAATCCGAGGACCACAGACTGGGTAAAGTTCAAAGAGCTTTTAAGTCAAATCATGAGTTTCAACGAGTGACAGGTGCTCTCCATCCCACAGAGAGGTTCAACAGGTATATTGGATGCTCCTACGAAGAATCGTGCCCACTCAGGAAACATCGTACTCGTAGAGTTCCCTGGTGGAATGGCACGCTGGACCGTTTTAAGCTAGACGCCAGAAGGGCCTTCCACCGAGCATCCAAAAGAGTTGCGCAGGAGTTGGATGGATATGAGGAAACCCGCAGAGAGTTCAAAAAAGAGTTACGGCGAAGTAAAAGGGCGGGCTGGTAGAACTTCTGTGGAGAGATGGACTCCATCCCGGAATCGGCCAAGCTTGCCAAATTGCTGAGCGCAGTAAGAGGAAATCAACTTTGAACAACAAAGAAAAAGGACGGTACATGGACAGGAGAACAGAGAGAAACCCTAGACATTCTCCTGGTTACCCACTTCCCAGTAGAAAATGACGAGGCCGCTCCTCCAGAGCGAGGTCCGGTCCAGGAGGATGGACACTTGCAAAGGAAGTAGTGACCAACGAAGCCATTAGATGGCCGGTGGGCGAATTCAGGCCATTTAAGGCAGCAGAACCAGATGGATCCCAGCAATGCTGCAAGAGGGACTGGACTATGTGCTCCCGTCGCTGAGCAGAGTGTTCACAGCGAGAGTGCCTCTGGGATGTGTCCCTCAGATGTGGAGAAACGCGAACGTGGTTTTCATTCTAAAAACTGGGAAATGTGACTATAATGTCGCCAAATCGCTCAGAACAATAAGTTTAACATCCTTTCTAATGAAAACATTAGAACAGATTATCGATAGGTACATCAGAGAGGAAATTTTGGGAAGACATCCCATAAACAAAGATTAACAAGCCTACATCTTGTTGATCTTTGTTTCTGCGTTGTCGACTTCCCCTTGCTATCCTCGACAGCAAGGGGAAGTCGACCGACACGGCTCTCCACTTTGTAGTCCATACACTAAAGCAGGCATTTTATAAATAATGTCGAAAAAGAGTGCTGTTGGCACTCTTTTTCGACATTGAGGGAGCATTCGACAAAGCCAGAACAAACAACATCTGCGAGGCCCTGAGGGCCCGGGACACCAGGTTACTGGACCAGAGCCATATCTAGGAGTAAGTAAAAGGTACGTCTCTCACACTCTGAATGAGTGGACATGGGAGAGTACAAGGTCAAACTGGATATGTAGACAGACCAAGGAAATCTACCCTAACCCGGATAGATCCAAGGCCTTGTGGCTTCTTGGAAGAAGCCGGCAGTGCCTGGGAGACCTTATAGGAATCCTTACTGGACACTGCAGACTAAACACGCACATGCACTTCCTAGGAATGGCTGACAGTCCACTCTGCAGCCACTGTGGGGCATGGGAAGAGTCGTCATACCACTTTCTTGGAGTGTGCCTAAGGTGGGCGCGTCTGCGCCATAGGACACTTGAAGCCGCTTTTCTTCATCGAGAGGAGCTTCCGACTCTGAAATGGGATGGGATACTCTCCTTCATTAGAGTTCGGGTCTACTCGAGTAGGGATGGGTGGACCGGGGGACTGTTAAAAAGGGCCTCTCTAAGGCCTAGTCGCTATGTTTCGCCCCCCCCCCCTTGTTTACTACTACTACTACTAGCATCTGAGAAAAACAAAATTAGAAAGCAAAATGTACCAAAATAATCATAATATTATCCATACATTTCTTTAATAATGCAATGTACTAAAACCTCAAACATATATCACGTATACTATATTGTCTCTATTTCTCACAAAAATAAATACATAGCTCAATAACGCAAACGACACTTGTCGTATACATTATCTTTCCTGTTATTCCAGGCGTTTAGAGCAACAGCTCTCAACTGGTCAGCCATTACAGGTCCAGTTTCTAGAACCATCTGAGTAAAAAGTCCCTGGGGCTTTTGAAGTAGTTTATGTGGATGATCAAACTCGGCTATATGTCCCCCATCCATCACCAAGACGTTGTCGGAGTCCATTATAGTATTGAGACGATGGGCTATAGTTATCACAGTGCAATGCTCAAACTTTCTCCGTATGGTTTTCTGAATTAAGCTATCATTACTGAAAAGCAAAAAGGTTTGCAGGTAGTTCTCATTGGGGTAAAATGTTGCGTTCCAGGATCTGTTATTAGTTTGTTGAATTGGCGAGTTGGGACAGAATCAAATTAAACAACTCTTCGCCAAGCTTGACGAAGGCGTATTTGTAGTTTAATTCAACAACCAACCCGCCAATTCAACAAACTAATAGTAGTTATTATTTTTAAATAATTAGTATAACACCTACATTGCATCAACATTAGCGGTAGCCTCATCTAAAACTAAAATCTTATTATTCCTGAGTAGAGCTCTGGCTAAGCACAACAACTGGCGCTCTCCTAAACTAAAGTTACTTCCACTTTCTGCTACTTCAAAGTCCAGCGTTGGTACAACTTCTTTCAATTCTACCTTTAATACAACACTATTATTATTGAGTACAATTAATTGAACGCATTCTTACTTCTTCTAGTGCGGTCCATATTCCTTCATCATCAAATTCATTAAAAGGGTCCAAGTTGAACCTAAGTGATGCACTAAAAAGTACCGGCTCTTGAGGGATAATTGAGATTTTATTACGTAGGTCAGTTAGACCGATGCGTTTGGTGTCTAAATCGTCGATCAGCACTTGCCCTTCGAAGGGAGCCAATCGAAATAGAGCAGAAATCAGAGACGATTTTCCGGCCCCTGTGCGACCCGCCACGCCTATCTAAAACTCAATAAGTTACCAATGTAAAGAATGGAGAATATAATGAAGGTACCTTTTCTCCAGAATTAATAATCAAATTTAAGTTTTTCAGTACAGGTCCGTCTTCCTCCACATACGAAAGACTGAGATTCTTGAATTCGATTTTTCCAAAACATGGCCATGGTAATATTGGGAGCTTTCCTAAGTTTTGAATATATTGAGGCTGTTGATAATCGTTATATAATCACGCAGCAAAATACCTTCGGTCGTCTCAAATGGACCTTCATTTTCCAATTTTGTGTACTGTAAAACTCGATCTACACTTGTCAAGTAACTGACTGTTTCTGCGGTTTGTTTCATGCCGTACTGCAGCATTCCGGTCAGAACTAGGGATTGAGATATAGCCAGACCAATCAAGCTACCGCTTGTTTTATATCCCACTGAAACAAAAAAAAAGATAATTGTGGTATTAGGAAATATAAAGGAATAATGTATCATGTTATGTATACAAAAACTACATAATTCTAAAATCCAAGCCGCTTTCTTTTGGTTCCTGATCTCGGATCAGGAACTAGCTGAGTGAAAGTATCAGTTCAATGAAGATTCGGTGTTTTATTTTTAAATAGTTCCTTTTAGTTTTGTTTAGCTTTGACAGAACTATTTTTCCTTGACTATCGGTATCTACAATATTTTTAAACAGGTGTATATAATAGCCTTCGTCATTTTTCTCCCTATGATTTAAGACTTTATTTTACTACATCATTGTCCTTTAATGGTAGGCGACACATCTTTGAAACGGGACTTTAGGTTCCCGTTCTCTCTCGCAGTTCTTCTTCTACTTGGAGATCTGTCGATCTGTTAATTCTGAAGCTCCCTCTGCATCTTTTCTTGAGAGGTGGATTGCCAACTATATTTCCATCTTTTAGGTGGCCGCTCGGCACGCCTTGAGCCAGGCGGGTTGTGTTCTAGGACTATTTTTGGAAGTCTGTTCTCGTTCATCCCTTTTACATGGTTGTCCCACTACCTCTTACGTTGTCTTTCCCATCTCACAATAGTCTGTTTTCCGCATTGTTTTCTGATCTCTGTGTTACTCTGTCTCTTCTTGTTTTCATAATGTTTTGTTGGTGTCTTCACTGACAAAAATACACTGGCACAGGAGGTGATATGTGTTCTGTACCGTACATTATAATCGGTCTGATACAAATATTGTAGATTCGATTTTTTTTTCTTTGTTAATCTGGCTTCTCAGGTCTTTAACTGCGTCGTGAGTGCTTGATATGTCTTTGCTCAGATATCTGATTTGCATCACCTGTTCTATGGGGTTGTCTTCCACCATTAGCTTACATCTGAGCGGATCTTTCGCGATTGTCATACATTTGGTTTTGTTGATAGAAATGTTCATATTGAGTTGGCGGCTTACTTGGAAGAACTGGACGAGTTGTCTCTGCAGGTCGTTTTCTGATTCGGCAATAATTGCTGCATCATCGGCGTAACGCACCATAACAATTCTTTTGTTGCCCAGTCTGTATACACAGATCTGTTACTTTTTCTATAATATTATCCATGAGAAGATTAAACAAAAAGGGACTTCAGGGTTGTCACCAATTCCTCTTGGTGTTGGGATGTTTTCCGTGAATTGATCTCCTCCTTTAACCTTTGTTACGTTATTGTTATTTAGGTTATGGATTATCTTTGTTAAGTTCGCCGGCGCTTTATTTTCTATCAATATATGTAGAATGTCTCCCAAACGAACCCTGTCAAATGCCTTTGGTAGGACATGGAAGAAAATATACGCTGGCCTATTGTACCCTATAGCCTTTTCTTTTATTTGTTTTATTATGAATACTGCGTCTGTTATTGACCGTCCCTTTGTGAAGCCCTGTGGTTCTTCCTTATTCTGACTTTGCGTTTCAGTTTGCAGGTTTTTAGTCCTTTTTTAAATATGGGTATGGTGTAGAGTGCCTGTAATGAGAGTGTGGCCATAAGGTGGTATCGTTTTCTATTGGTGCCGCCATGTTTTTTTCCAAAGTCAGAAGTCAATGGTCAGATTGACATATATGGTATATGGCATATTGATGCATTTTCGGGTTATGGCCCTACTACGCCCTGGGAATATACCCGTCCTTTGTTTCCTCAATATGAATTTAAGCACAGGAATACTCTAAGAGCAATTTGGAATTCCGTCAGCTGTCAGTACTCAGAACGTCAACTCGATGATGGATAAACGTCATCTAAAAGTGGCGGGATATTCAAAATTACCTGTACTTAAAAGGGTTGTTGTGGGAATTTGTGAATTCTTCAACAATTCTCAATTGCTCATGATGTATCTTCTTGAACTAAAGCGTTTACTTAGTAGGAAGGAAGAATTATAGTTCATCGTTTGTCTGAAAAAAAAATCATTTGAAGGCTTTCGCCCATAAGAACAATGTTAATCTTGGAAAAAACATGGCGGACAAGTCCTTATGGCCACACTCTCATTACAGGTACTCTAGTATGGTGATGCTATACCTGCTCCATTCATCTGGAGCTTCCGTTTCGTTCAAGGTTTTGTTAAGTAGTTGCGATAGTTTCCTTGCAAGTTCTAGGCCTCGATATTTCAAAAGCTCGTTGGAGATGCCATCCGGCCCGAGTGATTTCTGTTTTTACATTTTTTGAGTTTTGCTTCTATTTCCTCGTCAGTGACGACTGTACCACTTATATCTGTAAGTCTCAAGCTCTACTCGCAGTTCTACATTGTGAAATCTAAACAGAGCTTATTACCCACTTGTCAAATAGTTTTATTTTGCACATAAATTGCGACGATTGCTGGTTTTTATAGGTTGGATGCAGTTTTGCTCAGAACATTCTTAATGAGAATGGTCTGGATATCATGGTTTTCTACCACAGTATGATGCCAAAATATTCTACCACACACTACATCTAAATGTAAGTAAATGTTTAACACACTTGACTTCACAGAGGATCTTGAAATTAGCGTCGAAATATTAGTCAGCCCGAATACTTATGTCAAAAATAGACAGTAATATTAGCTTTTTCTACGGGTTCGTCGATGGATTCAGAACGAGATTTGGTGCTAACCAACTAAAAACTTTCTAACCAAATCACAACCATTTATTTCCATAACTTCTTTTACGTCTTTTAATTCTTTGTTCACCCGCTATGTTGACACGCATTATAGCTTTGAATCATGTCATCTCAATCTCCATCTTTGGTTAATCTATGGTCAGACGTATTACCACCACATATTCCTTTTATAATTAATTTTCATTTTGATTTATCAGGGTGAGACTCCAAAGGAAGTGTTATCCTTCCACTAGCAAATAGGGATGCACAAAATTTGCTCTTTGGTGCATCAACTTCAATGGAGATACAGAGTATCAAACATTTATTTAAAAAAATTATAATTTTTTTTTATTTAGTACATGTACCTTGTACATGTACATTGACTTTTTTTCAAAAAAAATTATAATAATAAATAAAATTTTATAAGCGCTCAAGTGGTAAACCAAAAAGTATTTTATTTATTGAATAAGTAGCTATTAACACTTACAAAATTTTGCTTAATTATCTCAAGTAGTTTGGCAGTTATTAATAAATTTTTATTTATTTATTTTTTTTTAACTTTGAAATCTTGTAGCTCCGTTGATGTTGATATTTCGAGAAAGCGACGATCTTATGTTTTGAAGCGCTAGTCACTAATACTTGGTAACTTTTTCCTGATCACCTTGTTCCTGAAACAGTACTACAACTATTCCATAGTTGCTACTATGAAACCCAATAGAAGTCTGCCCTAGCTCGTTGAATATATTGACATAAGACTTGAACGTATACCCCCAAGGAGCTTTTTTTGGAGTGTATTTATGAGTTTAGGCAATTTTTTTTATTACTTTTATTGCACGTTCCTATATATGAATCTCTTTTTATAAATATGAAGTGTCCAAGAAACTGAACCTCTTTTTGACAGAAAAAACATTTGTAACTAATAGTCGAGACTTGTAGTTTAGTTTTAAGTCGGATTTTCTTCTTAGGGTTCCAAACACAAAACCCGGGTTCTTAAAGGGGCTCTCAAAGATTTTTTCCATTAAAATTACGTCACCCAAATTTGCCAAATTAGGTTTCTATCCTAATTCTTTAAGTAGTAAAGGTGATTATCGAGTTATCAGTCGAGGTGACCAACTATCCGATATCACCTAAGATCATTTAGATGGTTCTCGACACAAGAGCTTGTTGTCCCGTTCTTCGTCTTTACCAAGTCATCTAAAGAAGGCCAAGGGCTTGTTGAGTGTATATCTTGTTGAGTTGTCTATTATATCATTCCCAACATTGAGTATGGTCTCTAATTTTGTCCCGTGCCAGATTTGCAATTCGCATTGGATTCCTACTGGTGGTTTTTTACTAATGTTTTGCTACAGGTAAATTCGTCTTTCCTAAATTTGTCACATCCGTAGTGACTCCTATCAATTCACCATACCACCCGGTATCCTTTTCCGGCTGTATAAATCGTAGATACCCCCCCGCGAGGGAAACCAGTACCCCATACCAATCTGCTACTGTTGATTTCCTCCCTGCCGTCGTACAGTCGGGCAGAGTAAGTTCCTTGTTCCCAAACCTCAGCATCTGCTGCTTATGGTGGTTGGAAAATCCATATTGGCCAATCAAGTATATTCCTACTTAAAGTTTATTTTCAATATTAGCCACGACGCTTTATGCCTAATTATTATCAAACGCTCTCCAATTTTGAGGCCGTTCTCGTTTTTTTTATTCAAGTGGTAAGGTTGATCCTCTTACTTGTCACTTTGGTACCTGTATTGATAGTGCCTAAACCAGAAGTCCTACTGACCAGTCGTTTCAGAGACAGAGTCGTTTTCTCTAAAACTTTTGCCATATAAATTATCCTGGCATCTAGGACTTATTCAGGGTTCGCCTTTTAAACTGACTGATTTTAGTTTTTCTAATTTCTGTTAATTCAGTTGGTAGCTTAGCAATTTATTGGAGTGAGATTGAAGGCCACTTAAAGTTGGCTCACTCTTCTAATATGTCTGATGGTTTGATTCGAGATGAAGCTTTTAATTTAAATACTGGCCTCAGAGTTATGCTCTTAGATATTAGTTAGAGTCTCAAGAAGAGCCTCAACAAAATTCAATCCTAGAAGCAATTGCTGACGGAGATGAGGTCACTTCATGTTCTGAGCAAATAAGGGGAAGAACACTAGGAGATAACAATAGAAGGAACATAAAAAGAAAAAGACCCGGTTTCGATTCGACATCTACGACCGTAATTTGGTGGCCAGTATTGAACTTAAAAGCTTCATCATAAATCAAAGCATCACACGAATTACAAAACTGAGCCAACTACAAGTGACTTTGAATCTCACTCCAATAAATTGGTAAGCTACCAGCTTCAGAAATTTGTTTTTTCTGCGCCGAAATTGTAGTCATATACTATAGTCGCTTTTTCAAGTCAAGCTACTGAACTTTAAGTTTAGTAGCTTTGTCTCCATTCTTCCAACATAGCTGTTGCTTCAATCTGGATTCAACTCTGTCTGAAATCTAATACAAGTTCCGCTTTTACGCAAACAGCCAAAAGTTCCTCAATCATAGCTTTCAAATAAACCAGTTTCTTAGTACACCTTTCCAGAGTTATGTAGTTGATTCCTTGGATTTCTGGTCCCATTCAAATACCCAACAATTTTCTTCGCATTGTTTACATCCGTGGACTCGGATTAACCAACTCTCTATTGGAAACATGTCTGGTCGCAAACGATATGTCTGGTTTTGCCTTATTTATCCAGAACAACAAACTGCCAAGTAACTGATTATTTTCCATCATGAAAGTCAACATAGCTTTTGAGTTATCTATGCCAAAGATTTTCAAGCTAGCCTCTGCATACCACGGCTCTACAAGTGTCGTGGTATTCTCTGTACGGGATACCTATTTGAATTCCCAAAAATTGACTTAGGTCATCAATTGATATCATTTTAAATTCAGTTTCAGTTCCCCTAAGAATTGCATCATGTTCTCATTCGTGAACTGAATTCGTTAATCATCCACATAAATAGCCAAAAAAATAAAACCGTTTTGATTTTTGAAAATATAGTTTTTTGATCTTAATGGCTCTAGGTCCTTGGATTGCAAAAAATCTCTTGATCCAAATTTATGAAGCTTGCCTCAAGCCCTACAATGATTTTTTAATGTCCTCTCTAAGCGTATCTTCTCGAACATCCAGGTATTCCATGCAAAAGGGATGTTTTGATATGGAATTTCTTTATAGCTATTGGTCGGTTTGTAGCCACAGCAAGTAAAATTCTTGCAAAGCTACTACTTTCCACCGGACCAAGAGCTTCATGGTAATTGATACCAAACTCCTGCTGAAAAGCCTCTTGTCACATGTGTCGATTTGAAGTTGCTGTCCTCATTTTTCTTGAATATCTGCTGCTTAATACCTTTTTAGGCTCAACGTCTTGATTATTGATCTAGTTAGATACAGACTTCTTTGTTCTCCAGCAGAACTTCCCCATCTTCAATAACTATTACATCTTTTCTTTACAAGTAATAGCTACTAATCACCATTATATACACTTTTGTGTTCTCTGAATCTGTTCACTTCTACTTTTCTGGAAGCCAAAATTTTTTTACAATCTAAAGTGTTTTCTGGGCTTTGAAGCAGTGGTTCAATGGAAGTATCTTCCTGACGTTTCGTCTACAGCTGTGCGAAGCGAAGTGATCTCCCGTGCTTTCCGACGTTGACTGATTCAACCGTGGGGAGCTCCTTGGAATTTGTTCCCCCGCCATCGCGCTGCTGTGGAGGGACTGGAGTGGCGGTAGTGGTGACATCTCCATCCTTATCTATTCAGGTTCGTCAGGAATTCCACAACATGTAAGACCACCAAAAATCACCTTTGCGGAAAGGAAAATTCTGAAAGCCTTGAACGAAGACAAGGATATTCTCATTTTACCAGCAGATAAGGGAAACAGTGGTAATGTCAACATCAAGGAAAAATCAAGACACTGTTATATCCCACCACTTACAAGAAGCTAGTTCGTGATCCGGCCGCCTGGTTTCTGTGGGTCACCAACAATTTAATCAAGGACGTGGCATCAAATGAAATGGCTAAGCTTAAAAAGTCAGAAACCTTGCCACCAAGGCTGTACAGTTTGCCAAATATCCACAAACTGGGTGTGCCCATGAGACCCATAGTGACCACCATAGGAAGCCCGACCTACGAAATCGCAAAATTCTCGATAGCTTCAAGCTAACAACGATATGCTGTTTTGTTCTTCACGATGGTATCAATTAAGGAATCCATGGAACATATTAACCAGGATTTTTCACAAGATATTGCCAAGTTATTCCAATACTGCCTAACCACTACATATTTTCAATGGAACTGATGGTATAGCTATGGGCAGGCTCCTTAGTCCAGTGATAACCAACTATTTTATGGAAATTTTCGAGGCCAAGGCGTTGGCAAACGCAAATAAGAGGCAGAAGTCCTGGTTCCGATAAGTGGACGACACCTTTATTATTTGGAGCCATGGCGTGGGCGAACTTCAAAACTTCTTCTTATATCTCAACTCTATCAACCCAAAAATGTCGCCCAATGTACTATTGACATAGAAAAGGAAGGACGCCTACCGTTTTTGGATGTCTTAGTACCAAGGAGGCCGAATGGGAAGCTTGCGCACACCGTTTGTAGAGATCCAATACACACTGACCGATATCACAATAACGGATCAAATCATCATCCCAGGCAGAAAAGGGGAATCATAAAGACTCTGTTCTTGAGAGCCAAGAGAATTTGTAAGCCGGCTGAATTGGAACGGGAAATAAAGCATCTGGAAAGAGCCTTTGGTTGGAATGGATATAGAGAACACGAGTTCGATAGGGCCGTCCGTCCAAGGAATATAGAGCGCTAGGAAGGAACAATCGGAGAAGGTAAAGAAAAGCGCTGATGGACTAGTCTACCAAACATATATCCACAAAGTAACGGACAGGATCGGTAGACTTCTAGAAAAGCGCAATGTTAAAACTGTCTTTAGACCCACTAGAACAATACAACGGAGCTTGAGATTGGCCAAAAACCGCAGAGATCCCCTATCAGCACCCGGAGTTTACCGGGTTCCATGCAGCTGTGGCTCAGTATACATCGGCACCACAAAACGCAGTGTCAACACGAGGATTACAGAGCCCAAGAAGAGTTGCAGATTGGGACAAATACAAAAGTCAGCAGTAGCAGAGCACGCTCTCTCCGAAGGTCACGACATCCTTTTCAACAAAGTGGATATCTTATATGAATCGCAGCGTTTCTATCCGAGACTAACGAGAGAGGCCATTGAGATCTTTAAACATGACAACAATTTCAAACAGGTGGGAGGAAATTACGTTTCTAAATGCAGACAGGAAGCGAGTTCTACGACGTACTTCAAGTGCGCCGAAACCCCGCGTCACCACTACCCCTACCCCAGTCCCTCCATTGCAGCGCTACGGCGGGGGAATAAATACAACAGAACTCACCACAGTCGAATCAGTCAACATCAGGAAGCATGTGAGGTCACGTCGCCCATTGCCTCATCACCTTTAATATTGTCTGCCGCAACTGTAGACGAAACATCAGGAATAAATTCCATTGGACCACGATTTTAAAGCCCGGAAAACACTTTAGATTGTATTTTGACCGGCTTTGGAAACCTTCGCCGTCTTACAAGATTTTTTTGAACGCGATCTGATAAACTGTACTTTGTAAAATTTTTGTCTCATAGCCAAAAAGAATACATTTTTGGCTCCTAATTTCACAACGAATCGCACTGACGTACTGACAACTGTAATGTGTTTTTTTAGAAAACCTAAGCCTCATTACCATTTATCAAAACGTGCAATTCTTTTCTTATTCCTACCCCTTCAGATAATAAATGTTTGTTTAGTTCCAATACAGACAACATATTATTGATAGAAGCGTGTTTGCAATTGTCGTCAATCAGTTTGATTTTGAATGTCTTTCCCTTTACCCTATGATTTTAGGAATTTAATTGTCACTAACCCTATAGCGACTTCTTTAAAGAGAGCTGTAGGGCTAGAAATCAACCTTAAAGACATTGGAGTCGATTTCTTCAAAGTTTACAAATGAATCTTTCCAATATGTCATATGGGCTGGCGCTCCACTGTCCACACCATCATAAGATTCCCATCCTGATTCAAAATACCCCCATTGAATTCAATCTCGCTAAAGGTTAATAAGATCTCATTTCTCTAATTGTCCGATTTTCAGATCTTCCATTTGGTCTCGATGCTACTTTTGAAAATGCCTCAAATCACTCCAGCTGCTCTATCTCTTGAAATGAAAATTTCCTGCTAAGTGGTCCCTTTTTTGCAGATGTAGCGGAACAGTCCAAATATTATTCCAAACTGATTACTATTTGCATTGCTTGAGATTGCGAGTCCTGACATTTTCTTTTCTTTCGGTTCTGACATACCATATGGGTATGACCGTGGAAAAAATAGTGTAACAACTCGAAAGAAGTCTCGTAACACACTGGTGTCATTCCACGCCCGTGTGTTATGAGTAACTTTTTTAGTTTCTAATGTAAATAACCATAATACGTACCATCCGCAAGTATCACAAAGCCGAAACAGACTACGGCGATAAAAATTACGCAAATAACATCCAACCACAAGCCGAAGAGTTCACCACAAATAATAGTGAGGTAATAAGCTGCAGTATGTGCGTCCTGAAAATATGGGCTCTAAATGTGATTTTAAAGTACTTGTCAAACTCTACTTACTTGATGTTCATCGAACTCCTTGCTAAGTTCATGTTCAGCTTGAAAAGCTCTTATAGTAATCAAGCCACGTAGGGAAGAAGAGATGTGAGAGAAAACTGGGGATTTGGCTAAACTCTTTGGTTAAAGATATATTTTTTTATTTAAAATCGAGTACTTACCAATCCCTTCTAAATGCTTAAGAGTACGTGCACTGGCCAGGTACCAAGACCTGATTTTCATGAATGCAGCACCAAATATAAAAATTGCCACTAACATGTAGTAGTTAGATATAGTTACTGCCACCAAAACTCCAAACATAACCAACATTATCTGGAATTGTAAGTTATAATAAGTAAAGAATTTTTAACTTTTAGAGTCGAACTTGCTTGCAAAGCTTCCAAAAGTGTCTTGGGCAACATCTCATCAATTGCTCCCATATCCTTGCTGAATCTATTAAGGATTCTGCCACTGGGGTTCTCATCAAAGAATCTCATGGGAGCTTTTAGAAGGGAGTGGAATACTGTAGAATGCACATTTTTTGTGGCTTTCATCGAAACGTTTACGAAAAGGATTGATCTGGCAATTGTTAGTAAAATAACTACCATGATCAGAAGGCCATAGATGTACATTGCTAAGTGTGATTTAATAAGTAAGTAAATGGAGTCGTTAATCACTACTTGATCAAATATATTCTTATAAGGAAGCCCTAATAATGTTTCCGCTAGATTTGAAGTGGAATTAATATGGGAATAAGAAGTATAATTGTCAGAGATCCTGGCAAATAACACTTGTTCTTGGTTGCTTATCAAAATTGTAGCGTTTTCCAAATAACGCATTTCTTCTTGTCGACACCTATTGATGACTAACTTTAATAATAATTTACTTAAAAAAGCGACAGATGTATACCACAACGCTGACCACAAATCACAGGCTGTACATCCCACTTGTGATACTATTAGTACCAAGATTAAGAAGCTGACTGTGCACGAGTTATTGACGGATTTCACGTAGGCCCAAAGAGCGGAATCTCCAGTCACCTGGAAATCTTCGCCTATCATCTGTACGGATTCTGTACTTCGCTCAAGGGAATTTTCAAACGAGATGAACTAAAAAAAAGCATTTAGTAATACGCCTGTTGCTTATATAGATAGTATTGAAAAAACACCAACCTCTCCAGTATCTCTAACAACATCGTCTTTACTCTCGGCATTAGAAGATTCTTCAGCATTACCTAGCTTTTTGGTAAAATCCAAATTGCCTTTTTTTAGCTCTTCAAAACTTCCCAAAGCGACTATACTTCCCTTAAAACCTAAGCTTTTTACCCTTTTATGTCTCTATTATATTTTCTTTACTCTTACCTCATTTAGTACAACAATTATGTCAGCTTTCTTGAGATATTGTAGCTGATGTGTCACCAAAATTCTAGATTTTCCTTTTAGATACTTGATTATGCATTCTTCAAACAAATGCTTTCCCACATGGGTATCTACAGCTGAGAGCGGGTCATCAAGTAGGTAGATGTCGGCTTGCCTGTATATGGCACGAGCTAAATTTATTCTGGCTCTCTGTCCACCACTTAGAGTTACACCACTTTCACCAACCAGAGTTTTGTCGCCTAAAACATATATTCTCAGAACAAAAATAATGAATCAAAGCCTTGTAATGATGCTCGGTATATATTGTCTTGTTGATATAAAGTTTCAATACTTGCCATAAGGAAACTGCCGAAAATCAGTTGTCAAAGCGCAAATTTTAGTGATTTTTTTGTATATCTCCGGGTTGTATTCTTTGCCAAAAAGTATGTTTTTTCTTACAGAAGCGGCAAAGAGCCAGGGTTCCTGAGAAGCATACGATACGGTGCCTCCTAGTCGTACCGTACCAGAAATCAAAGTTAATTCTCCGAGAAGAAGCTGCAACATCTCTGTGAGTCGTAATATAGCAAAACAAGTACACTCTTACCTGCAGTAAGGAACTTTTTCCAGCACCAACAGGTCCGATCACTGCACACAATTTTCCTCTCGGTACTATCAAATCAATTTTCTTCAGAATCGTGTACTCCGGCACCCAGTAAGCCACTGCTCTGTGAATAGAAATTTCTTCCTCCTCGACATGCTGCACTGCAAACTCTTCTTTTTCCTCTAACAGAAGTAAATCTTCCACTCTCTTAATAGAAACCAAAGCTTCGGCTCCCATTTTAATGGCCATTGGATACATGATTGCGGTAACATCTACATATACATAATCTAAGTAAAGATAACATTTATGTGCTTCCAACTTACATTGCAAGATATTTAAGAATTGAGCGGCTGAGAAGACAATTCCGGCATTTATTTGGTTTCCCAGCAGCGTATACGAAACTAATGTTAAACACAGAGCGAGTTTTTCAAGAAACACTTGACTGCTTAGGTAGAACCCTCTCAAATGTGAAGACATGGTCACAACCTTAATTTCTTTACACCTTAAAAGTTTGATGACCTTCTCAAATGGACGCTCCCAAGCGTACATTTTGATCACGCGAATTCCTGATATGATTTGGCTCATTAATTTCACCCTCTCATCTGTTCTCTCAGCCGTTTGTCGTCGAAACTTTGCAGACGCTTTACCCAGGTAACCTTGGTGGACCAATTAGTTGCTTTTTGTAATAATTTTAACGACAGTATAACTTACCCTGAAAGGGAATTGTAAAAATGATCATAGTTCCTACTCCAATGAAGCACGAAACGCCAAACATCCTCCAGAGTAAGTAGGTTACAAGGATTATTACGAAGGGCATAATCCATAAATAGTGGAAGTAAAAGGCGATGAAATCGAACCTTTGACAATCGTTTGAGAGGATGTTGACTATTTGGCCTGCAGCTGTTTGTCCCAAGGCTCTTTTGCTCAGTTTTAAGATCTAAAATTTCCTTTATGTTATTCCTTGTATACATTGTAAGACAACAAATTAGGAAAAATAAATTTTATTAATTACAAAATGGCATGAGATGATTGTTAATGAGGTTACTTAGGCCAGACCCATTGGTAACTCAAAAGTCGTAAATGCTAACATAAATACGATTGTTACAGAGGAAATCTTGGACGAATGAGGTGGAGGCTCTGGCAAATCACCATTTAAAGCCGAATTTAATTTTAATTTTCCTTGAGTTGCCATTGTTGATCAAGAACATAATTATGGAAAACAAAATATCTCAAATTTGGGGGGGCTATTATAAAATTGATTAAGACTTTATATTAAGTAAAAGTGAGACAAAATTTCTGGGTCTAATAATGCCTATATACTAACTATTTAGCCACAAACGCGTTGATTGACAGGCACCCGTTCGGCGAATCAGCGGTTGCCAGTTTGGACTAATGCGACATCTACACTAGATTGTCTAGAGATGGCTGCCTTAATGACACTGAAACCGCTTTCTTAAACTTTCTTTTTCTCCAATGCTGCTCCATGTGCACTTCGGCTCACAATATAGTTAGATGTTGGGACTAAACCTACTCTGATATCCCGAAAAAGCCTTCAGTATACATGCTCTCTCTCTCTCTCTCTCAGTGTACTCATCTTGCATCAAATCTTGACAAACTCTTGTCTTATGTTGTTTCAATTGTTTAAAAAAATCACAGCAAGTTCGCTTTTTTTCTGTTTCAAATGTTGAAAGTGCCATCCACCAGTGTCCAAAGTGGTCAGTGGGTTTATATTAAGAAGTATCAAGAACGTATGTCTCAAACCATGTCTATGTTATGTTACTAATTGATGAGAGTAATGAACACACTGAGTACAATCTTGTGTTCAAAGAAGTTACCATTAATTGGAAAGTATGGTCTGTTGAGGCAGCAATGGAATAGATCCAATACTTTCAGTTTTTTTTGTATATTATCAGAGTCATATCTTACTTCAGCATGGACGATATCTAAAAACTGCCGTACCTATCCTCTACCACCTATTTCTAAACTTTAAGCTCTAAACTCAAAATTTAAAATACATGGGGTCAACATATCTTCCGAGTGGCTTTTGGGTGCTCACTCAAACTTAAGAGTTGCTTTTGAATTTGGCTCTAAAGAAGTACAAAATTGCTGTGAATTTTTGGCAAATAAATTGGTTGCTGTCTTGGAAGAGATTATCAATCCAGCATTCAAAGACTTGCCTTTCTACCCTTTAGTGGCATGTTAAGTTCAGGTTAGTTTTTCCTGGTCCCAACACCGCAGTATTCTGTAAACGTCCGTATACAAGTCATTCCAGTCCAACAATTGCTAATATGCGGAACCGGTACCGGTCGACTGCGCGCAGGTTCGTACGATGATAGTATTTAAATACAAATGGTCTTCGTGATTTTTACTTGATAAGTAGATACAATCAAATCTTCACTAACTACATAGTTATTTGCTGCTCAAGAAAATTTGGAACCCAACCAAACCAGATTATTTTTGACTGTGCAAATACACGGTTTACGTAATTAAACATACTTAATTGTCATTCCATGTCCCCATTGCGAGGTATTATTTTAAAGGGAATTTTGTGTTCATTCTGAAAAGCCACTTTTTATTTATAATTTTGCATAATAAACCACCTCACCTCAAAAATGACTTCCACAGAACGCAGAGTAATGAATATGAAGGTAGAAGAAACATAAAAAAATCATTTCAAAATAGAAATAGAAAAGGATATAAGGGACAAAAGAGAAAAAAACAAAACATACCTGACCCCTAAATCAGAAGAACATAAAACATTGTTTAAACAGACACAAGCAAAAGTTCGGTGGAAGATCAGCCAGAAGAAAAACGAAACCTGGGAAAAGAGATGCAAAAAAAATAAACATGTACATCGGAGGACAAAAGATTAGAGAAAGCTGGAAATAGTTGAAATCCTTGAGACAAGAGAAAACAAAAGAACTAATATGCCCAATTACGTTAGAAAAATGGGACGATTATTTTAAACAGTTACTAACAGAACACCGAACCAAATTCCAGGAGACTCGAAACGATGAAAACATACTTTCAATAGCATCACCAATTAGAATAACCCTAGAGGACGTAACAAAAACCTGTAAAGCATTAAAAAAGGAAAAGCAACAGGACCAGGAAATATCCCAGTTCAACTTATCAAATGTGGAACAAAAAAAACTGTACCAAGAGCTTACAACATTATTCCAGAATTGCTTGAATGGAAAGCCAACCGCAGAAGAATGGAATACCGCATTAATATCCACCAAGAACGGAGATAAACAACACTGCGACAATTACAGAAGGATAGCATTTACGAGCACGCTGTACAAAGTATATGGCAAGACTTTCAAGTAAAATCGATTCAGAGTATAAGGATAGGGAAGCAGAAGAACAAGCAGGATTCCGGGCAGGAAGATCAACATTGGACCACCTCTTCTGCGTCTCCCAATTATTAGAAAAAAGAACGGCCTACATTCAAGAAACGCACCTAGTGTTTATCGACTTGAAAAAAAGCATACGATAGCATCCCACAAAATAAACT
The DNA here is from genome assembly GCA_951812265.1 of Taphrorychus bicolor. Taxonomy (NCBI): domain Eukaryota; kingdom Metazoa; phylum Arthropoda; class Insecta; order Coleoptera; family Curculionidae; genus Taphrorychus; species Taphrorychus bicolor. The sequence goes on along the minus strand of OX638299.1, from coordinate 12,217,471 downwards.
ATGGGAGGCATTTGAAAGAACTAACATCAGGGTAATACTTATTAAGGCGATAAAATGACTATACGAAAAGGCTGCAGCAAGAATCAAGATCGGACAGAAACTGTCAAAGGGCTTTAACATCAGTAAGGACCTCAAACAAGAGGGTTGCCTATCCACGACCTTGTTCAAATTATACTTAATACAAGCATTGAAAGAGTGGAAAAGAAAATGCGGAAACATGGGTATGCTTTGCAGATGATCAGATAGTAATGGCACAAGACCAACATGGCATTGAATACATGACCAAGAAGTTCGAAGAATATGCTAAATGGGGCTTAGAAATCAACATTTAAGGCAGCAGTTGGAAGGCAGCGTTGGAAGGCAGCAGCAAGACGTCATCCTGGACGATGGACAATGCATAAAACAAACAAGTACCAGATAAAGTATTACACAGATAACCAGCGACGAAACACTGGACGACAGTATAAAAGACAGAAATGTTCAAGGCAGAAGAGCAGTTAGTATGCGAAATGGAATTTTGTGGGATAGAGGCATATTGAACAAGAATAAACACCATAGTGAAAAGCATTATTACATATGATAGCGAAGTATGGACACTGAAGGAAAAAGCAGAGAAAACCTTGAGAGCTACAGAAATGGACTTCGGGCAAAGAGCTGCTGGGAAATTAAAAATGGAAAAGATTACCAATATCAGAATCCGTGAGATCATGGGAGCAACTCACACCATAGTTGACGATATAAGAGTAGGCCAACTAAGATTGTATGGACACGTACAAAAAATGCCAGACGAACGACTACCTAAGCAAGTATGGGAATGGACACCTCAAGCAAGAAGGAGAAAATGAAAACCAAAGAGAAGTTGGAGAAGAGGAATCGATAGAGAACTAAGAGAGAGACATCGACGAGAATCTATGGGCGGACAGAGGAAAATAGAGACTGGAAATCGGAAGACGTCGGAAGACGTTTTAAACAAATTATATGACTTAGTTGCTCTATATTAAGGATTTGCTGAAATGCAGAGTTTTTTGTCGATTTCTATAAGATATTTTTAAAGCCAATGCCTAGGTTATCTTAGCAAACGTAGGCTTGTGAAAACAAATCATAGGTATAATAAAGCCCCTTGTTAAGTGTATTCACTTGTTTCTTGCTCATTGAGTTGCAAACCTATAATTCTTTACATCTTGAAAACGAAAATTTTTGTTTGAGACCGAGACTTTTAAGAGCCTCCATAGACAGTATCGATATCGCAGACCAAACTCGATAACAAGATAGTATCTGTCTTGAAGTCAATATTGTATTCTCGGCCATGCTCTCGCTCCCAAAACCAAGACTGATTACGTGATTCTCTAACTGTGAACAACATACTATGAAACGACACAGACATGGTTCTGCAAATAGCGTAGAAAAGTACGGTTTTTGCTTTATTTGAGAATTTGCGCTGTTTTAAATACACCTTCACTATTTTTTTTTAAATCGTGACTCTGTCTGGCCATATTTGAAAATCTTGAGGATAAAGATCTCAATAGAAATGTTTTGGCATTTTACTGAAGGTGTACTCTTGGACCCAAATTCTTCAGATTCATAAATCAGTTTCCGTATTTGAGTGAAAAAAGAAACAGTCAGTTATGGACATGTTGATGCTATTCGAATATCGAGAGTTCAGTCCCTCTACACAGCTATATTGAAAATAAGAAAAGCTAAGTGTCTACAAAACCTTAAAGCTCTTTAAAATCTTCAATAATTAGTCAGACTGCTGACTTTCGTTAGTTTGTTTGCAATAGCATCACAGCTGTCGCCACTTTTGTTTACGTCCATTTAAAGAGACAATAGAGAAACATCTCTACCTACCTTTTTGTTAACCAAACTAGATACTGCTACTCTAAGTCGCATACCAGCCGTTAAAGTTCCAACAATGGCCTGGTGTTGCAGTAAAACTGTGCCAAAAGAGAGCAGAACTATACCTGCCGCTGCCGAGTACATGCCTGACCTATCAAAATCTGTGGTACTTTGGAACAGGCTTATCAGCCAAGAAAGCAGAACGGGTAGGGGTGTTCTAAAATTTGATAAAACACCAATTAGTAAAAAGGTTACTCAACTTTCTTATATTTGGAGATTGTTGTTCTGCGCGCTTCTAAATGACGCTGCTATTTTTGGATTAAAATTTTGAAAATGTGCCGGGAGACGCAACTGCTAGATAAGTAACTGGTAGAAAAATGCAAAACCCGTCATGTTTCTGATACTCTATTCTCCTTTAATATTCGCAGGGTTAAACCTTCTATCTTTTAAATTTGGTGGAATTTTGGAAACAAACCAGTACTATGCGGAAAATTAGAAACACTTTGTGCTATTAGTGGACACCTATTTCTCCTCTTACAAAAATAAGTTAGGGTGCAATGCCAAAAGTTATTTTAAGCTTTTTTCAACAGAATATTTATCCACATCAGTTTTCGATAAGTTACCGTGTATATAAACTCACCTGAAACATATCAAGACAATAAACATGTAAATTCCATAAATATAATACTGGCCCCAGAAGGCATTAGCAGCAGCCTTCAGCAAACTGGGCTTATAATGATCGTTTCCTCTAGCTTTTTCCAGTTCTTTATTCCAACACGTCTCGAGTCTGTCTACTACATAAGAAGATTTATCCTTATCCGTAGGTTTATACAAGTCTTTAAGCGTCAACTGTCTTTTAGTTCCTGTGTAAAAGAGAGGTACCACCCAACTGGAAAGCGTTATAAAAACGATTTAGGCAACTAACAAAAGTGTTATCCGGAATGCGAGACATCATATTTGAAATTGATCAAATTTCACAGAAACAATAAAGTGTTAGTTAGTACCAATTAAAAACTACTTACCAAAAAAATAGCTTAGATATGCAATTGGCTTTCTTCTTAGGACAGTCATGCCTTAATATAAACGGTGCTTCCATGTGGTCCAAGTTCTTTGTGATGTGCAAATAACAGGAGATACTATGCACAAGAAGACTTTTGCTTAATATACAATTGATATCACAGACAATGTTGTCTATACATTAATTTTGACCAAGATATGCTAGTTTGTTTACTATAAGTTTTAAAATGTTACCGTTATCTTCGGCCAGTTATCGCACTCAAGAAATTTGATGTAATAAATGTTATACGGTTTCTTGATTATTGTACTGTACTGAATTGTACTGTACTGAATTTGGCAAAATTCTCCCTTATTGATTTTTATGTAGATGAAAAATAAAGCCGTACATTTAGCACATAAATTTATTCCTTTTTTTTAAATGGCGGATGGTCTCGGCACTGGAACCATATTCAACGCCAAATCGTCAAGTGAGATGTGCTGAAATAGAGAGATTTTTGCAGAAAACATTGTTGAAATATCTATTAGACAATAAACAAAAAGGCTTGACACTTGGACTAAAATAGGGCCAAAAACCATTAAAAACATGATCGGACGAGATCAATATTAAATGTGGTACAAAATAAAAATGTATTTTTTCTTTTTAGGAGGCTTGTACTAACCTTTCTTTAAAATATTCGGTTCCTAGTAAGCCTTCGAGTTCTTTCACCTCATGCACACGAAAGCAACCACCTCATGGTTTTTGCCTATTAGTACATGTGTCTATTTGTCTACAACGTACCTACTTATTATCTATCCAATTACCCGTACTATCTCTCAACTTGAACTTGAAACGTTAACAATAAATCTAGTGTCTAATTAAAAATAGTAGATAATTGAACTTTCTTTTTTTTGATATGAAATAAGTTTGGAAATAAAAAACAAGGTACTGATATACACTGATTACCACAGACATTTGTAATGTGATATAAGAGCAAAACTCGTTTTGCACGTCAAAATTCTTAGTATTGAAAGTACGAAATAGGTGGAAATTGTACGTCAAAATATAACTTGTGATGAGTAAAACAGTGACCAGGGTCAAGGTCATGACAATGCAAAATGCACAAGACTGTTGTAGGTCTACAATCTACAAGAAAAAAAAGGATTGTAGATATTGTTACGCCCGACCATCGGTCCACAAAGATTCGATCCGAAGCGGCAACGCCGACCGCGACTCCTGGAGACTAAACGAGAACCGGAAACAATCGCCTCCGTTCTCGAAAGTACGAGAGTGTGATCAGGCCGGGTGTATAAACCAGCAAGCCGCGCAAGATGGGATTGAATAGTGTAGTAAATAAGCGAACAGTGCGAATTGTTAGTAGAGAGTAATTGTGTTTTATTTAAAGTAAATAAAAGTGTGTAGTTAATTGACGATAAATTATTGGAACCCGTATCCTGTAACAATATTGTCTATCAGGTATCTGTCTGTGACAAAAGTCTACCAAGTTTTGTATCAAATTTAGTTATAAGAAGGCAGAATTATGTAATTATGAATTCAAATAAATCTTCAAATACTCAACGGTAATTGATTTAATTGTTTATTTTAAATACATGTATGTGCCCACAATGTATTAGATAATTTTCGAATTCTAGTTCAATTTGGAAACAAACAAACCTTTCATTTGTTTCATAAATCTCAGATGTTTGCAGTCACAAAATTAATAAGTATACATAGTTAGCCTAACTGACAACTTAACAATATTTCCATAATTTCTTCTTCATCAAGAGTAAACATGTTTTAAAATATGTTAAAAAATATTTTAATCTTTTTCAGATTTCAAATTCGCTACTCCAGTGTTGTTTCAACCAAGTAGATCACTTTGGTGATGAAAGCGAAGTGTTGGGTGCTTGCGAATGGTAGAGCTAGCTAAGAGACTAGGCAGTGAACAACTATGTGTCAGCTGTTTGATTTATTATTATTTTTACATTGTTAGTGTAATTCATTTTCTCTGTTGATGAAATAAAAGATCTGTGAATCAGAAGTGTTCTAGTGTCCATCAGCCTCTCTCTTACTTAACTAATAGAACACTATAAATAGGAAGAATGGTGAGATGTTGTACAGAGCAGAAGCAGACGACATCCACCAGTATAATAGATCTAATACTTCATGGCCCTCAGTTCGAGAAGCAGCCAATATTGCTCTGTACCTCGCAGGTTATCGGAATCAGAACGAAGTATAAAGAGTAGGTGGTCACTAATTTGTCGATCAACCTATCTGCATACTAGTTTCGGTGTCTACCCCTCATCAGTACAGCCATGAAGTATTAGATCTAATACGTTGGTGGATGTCGTCTTCTCCTGCTCTGTACAACATATCACCGTTCTTCCGTAGATTTTTGGCTTTAAGCGACGAGCTCACGGTCTCCAATTTGTCGACCAGCCAAGGCTGTACTGATGAGGGGTACCCTCCAAAACTAGTATGCAGATGGGTTTATCGACAAATTGTTGACCACCTACTCCTATAAATAAGATTTTTTTGCAAATTTTACACGTTTTTTAATAAAGTTAGAAGAAAAATAAATTTATGCTTTTAACTATCTACCTCTTTTGACAATTTTTTTCTAAAATTTCTATTTTATAGATTTTTCCTTTTGGTATATTTTAGCGTTTGGTTTATATTGTTCATAATTTTTTATTCTTATTCTTTGTGCAGTTTTCTGCAATTTTTAATTTTTTTTTTCATATAAATATATATTTTTTAACTCATCTAAATTAGATTCCATTTCTCTCCGGATTGGTATTCCATTGTTTTGAGATCATTTTGAACCAAGCTTAAAAAAAAGCTACTTAGCTTTTTCGACGAGGGTACTAGTGTGACATTAACTGATTTGCATCGAGAAAATTTTGTCCCAAAACTATGTTTTTATAAATTACTGACATCTAACCTCTCAAGTTTCCATACACTTTTGACACGAAATATAAGTTTTCCAACGAGGCAAAAAATCGATTTTTATTGGCAAAAAGTGTTGCTACGTAAAAGAAATTAAAAGAGAGAAAAACTTTTTAAGCAAGGTTTTAGAGATTTTGGAACAAAATTAGAAATATTTTACATTTATGCCTCTACCTACCTCTTTTGAGCTTATTCATTTCAATAATTTAACCATTTTTTTTAGGTTACCTAATTCAATGCTTTTGCAGTTTTTATTTTTTTTTGTTCGTTTTTTCTTCATATTATTCTATTCTTATCTTTTGTCAAGTTTCGCTAGATTTTTTTGTCTTCCATTTTCTTGGTCTATTTTCTCATAAATTAGACTTTTGAATAAGTTCTTGAAAATTTGTAAGGTGTCTTTCACCTAAAATTAAACTTTTCCGACTAGTAAGCAATAACTGTAATGTAAATGGAATTCCAGTGAGACAATTTTGGCACAAAACTGAGTTTTTTAACGATTAATGATACTTGATTTAAAAAGTTTCTTTTGAACAGTTTTATTTGGAGCTAGTAGTTACACAACGAGGCAAAAATCGATGTTTATTGAGCGAATAGAGTCCGAAAGGGACCTCTTTTTCAAGGTGCTGCGGTAGTTCATCTGCAAGAAATTCGGGCGGGTTAGGTATCTTTTTCTTCTTCTAAGTAACTAACAAAATACCAAAACAAAAACTTACAGTTGTTTTGGTATTGTTTGCTTTCCTTTCCTTTTTAATAAATTGCTATCATTCTTTCTCAAGTTTCTTCAAGTTTATGTTCTCTCAATGTTTTTTTCATCGATTTAAATTGGGTCATTCATTAAGCTTTCATTCTTTTGACTTTTCGGAATTATAGTCCGAAAAGGGACCTCTTTTACTAGTTGCTTCTTTGCTATTCCTACTACTGTCTGTTCTATTTGCTGCAGCAATTCTTTTGCAATAAATTCTGGTGATTTAGGTATTTTTTGCTTCTAAGTAACTACCAAAATACCAAAACAAAAACTTACTGTTATTTGGAATTCTTTACCTTCATATTATCTTTTTATCTCTTTTCCTTGTCGCCTTTTTTTTCTTTTTAGGCTTTACTCAAGTTTTTCTTTCCCATTGTTTTTTTGTTTTTATTTTATATTTTGCTTTATTATGTTTTATTAAGTTTTATTTATTTTTTGTTCTTTAAATTTTTTTTGCATCGACTTAAATTGGGGTTTTCATTAAGCTTTCATTCTTTTGAGCTAACTTTGACCCAAAACAAAATTTTGTCAAGATAAGTAAACAATGAATTTTGATTTTTAATGAGACAATTTTGGCTCAAAACTGTGTTTTTCACTATTAAGAATTGATGGTTTTTCAAGTTTTTTTATACGGTTTTGGCATGAAATAGAACTATTGAATTACAGGTCGATTTTTATTGGAGCATTTATCGGAGCAACAAGCATCCATCGAAAGTCCAAGAATTGCCGGTATGAGCTAGACAAATCCACGACCTTTGTAGGAAAGAAAAAGCGATAAAGAATATCGTAATGGGAAGAAGAAAAAAACAATTTAGCTTAGGTTTCCTTGTTGACGTTAAAATTTACTTAATAAGTTTAGACTAAATAAAAACAAACTTACACTTTGTTGTTTAGTTATCTGTGACCTCTAAGTTAGATACCCCAAAGCGAAACAGAACTCTATAGAACAAACTATGTGTTCCATGCAGCAATTACAGTGAGGGGCCCAAATTTGAGTTTGTGTTTGTGCTTTTACTTATAGTGAAGGTGTGTAGGTAATGTGCTGAGCTGAGAGCGACTCAGGAGCCAGACTAGCAACTTGGGTTGCTCTCTGCTCAGGATGAAGTCCTGCTTGTAAAAAAAGGGGGGTTATTTACGAGAGAGAATGAAGGGAAAACAAATCTAGTTAATAGGTGCGAGTTGTAATGCAATACAATTTTACTGCAGTAGGACGTTAGTTATTTAAATCATGACGAAATAGGATGAAAATTGCAAATAATGACGAAGAAAAAGTAAAGAAAAAATCAAAATATACCCCCTTTTTACAGAAGCACTACGCTTTGTTGAAACTTTAAGGAATACAACATTGTTATTGTCACTTTGTAAGAAGTGGCATAGTAAGGCATTATATTGCTAAATGTCTGGCCAAAAAAGACATCTTTTATCTCGAGACCAAAAAGTTAAAACCTATAACTTCTACTTATCAAAGATTTGCCGCTTCAAGCCTGTCGCAATTTTGATTTTTTGGATTGACTAACTCGTCTACAGTTGCACACATCTACATATTGTTAACGTATATTGCTCGATTCGATATTTATTTTACGATATTACCCATTTCCAGAAGAAAACATGCATATATTTTGCTTTGATATGTATTCGTATTTATCATAAATATTTAGGACAAAAGATGTTCTCATCATGCTGAATCGGTTACTTGCATTTTCCAAATTGAGTACGTACCCAACACAGGTCACTAACCTAGATTATTGTGGATAAGCCCATAGCCAAGTTGCTTGTCATGAAATACTAAATCGATGGGCATTTTCAAAGTCATTCTGATTATTGCTTTCAACTGATCAGTAGGAAAACAAAGAACTATTTGTTTTGCTCCCATTTTTTCTTATCACAATAATAAACCATAACGTACGCACGTTCGATTTATTTCATATAGGGTGGGACTTGTATGGCATATTAAACAACTTCGTTAATTTTCTGTAAAACCTATTTAAAAACAAAATATTTTGAAAATGGTGGCTATATCGTAGGTTGAGTTTTGTAAGATTTGCAATCATATCACCCCCATCAATCTCATAAGGAGAAAAACGTCCTCTTCCTTTCTCTGTGATCTTTTTCTGTATCCTTTTGTTTCCCTACAGGCTACTCTAGTTTTTGCTATCCTGTTTTTCCTGATAATTATCATTTTCATCTCTTTGCCTCGCTTCTTCTTTAAGAAAAAGCTTTTCTCCATCGCTGCGACAACTGTTTTATCAGTAGATTTCTTTTTGACAATCGTTCTGTTATTTTCTCCTTGTTTTTCTTTATATGCTCTAGTGTCTGTATAGTCCAGAGTGGATTTTTTCCTTCCTGTTTGAATTTTTGTAGTTGGTCTTTTTCCACCTTTCTTCTTTCAAAAGACGCCTTCTTCCATCACTGCGACAATTATATTCTCGGTAAGCTTCTTTTTGCCGACTTCTTCTTTCCCATCTCTGTGTTTTTCCTGTGTACCTTTTGTTTTCCTACAGACTGCAAGTGTTTTTGCCATCCATTTTTTTCTGTAACAAACAAATATTTGTCCGTCCTTTTCCTCCCTATGTTTCTTTAGTTCTTTTTAAAAAGCGTTTCTCCATCACTACAACAATCATTTTCTTGGTATATTTATTTCTCGGATGATTTTTCTGTTCTTCTCTCTTTGTTTTTCCTCTATATCTTCTTGTTTCTCTAGTGACTATAGTGGAATTTTGATTTCGTGTTCCAATCTTTATAGTTACCTCTTTGTCTCCCTTCTTCTTTCAGAAAACACCTTTCTCCATCACTGCCATAACTACGGGGCGTTAGAAATGGTGAAAAAAAAATTAGAAAACGTCATCAAGGGGCTATACATTTTTGCCAAAAAAGATGACGTAATCAAAGTACAATTTAAAGTGTTTTCCGGGCTTTGAAGCCGTGGTCCAACGGAATTTATTCCTGACGTTTCCCCTATCGGCACTCGGAGTTTACCATGTACCATGCTGCTGTGGCTCAGTATACATTGGCACCATAAAACCCAATGTCAACACGAGGATCACGCAACACAAGAGGAGTTGCAGACTGGGAAAAACCCAAAAGTCAGCAATAGCAGAGCACGCTCTCTCCAAAGTTCACGACATCCTTTGGTCGTCTTTTCCTTCCATCATCTCCCTTTTTGTATTTAAAAAGGTTGCCCTCCGTCACTATGGTAACTATTTTCTTGCTGAGCTTCTTTTTGATTATTTTCCTGTTCTTTTATCTTTGGTTTTCTTCTGTATCCTCTTGTTTTTCTACAGACTACAGTGGAATTTTGATTTTGGGTTTTGATTTCGTGTTGCAATAATTGTACTTAACCATTTTCGTCTCTTCTTGTTAAGCTCCCCTGCTTCTTAAGCATCTTTTTGATGATTTTGTTCTTCCTTTCCCTGTGTTCTTCCTCTGTATCCTTTTGTTTCCGTATGAATTACTGTGCATTTTGCTCTCTTGTTTTTCTGTTATAATTCTGTAACAGAAATTTGTCCATCTTTTTCCTCCTTTTGTCTCCCCTTTTTTAAAAAAAAAGAGCTTTTCTCCTACGATAGCTATTTTCTTGATGAGCTTCTTTTTGATTAGATTCCTGTCCCTTCCTTTCTCTTTGTTCCTCTTTCATGTTTTCTACATGTTGCCAGTATTTTTTCGTTGTCAGTCTCTTTAATTGTTTTTTAAAAACCTTTCCTCATTCACTACGACATTTTTTTTTGGTAAGCTTCATTTTGACTATTAATCCTAGTCTTTTCTCCTGATTCTTCCTTTTTTCTTCTTATTCATCTACATACTACAGTGATATTTTAATTTCTTGTAGCAGTTTTTGTAGGTACCCCTTTGGTTCCCTTTTTCTTTTGAATTCTCCATCACTGTAACAACTACTATATTCTTGGTAAACATCTTTTTGAAGATTTTTCTCTTCTTTCTTTGTGTTCTTCCCTGTAACCAATTTGTGCTACATTTCTGTAACACAATTTGTCCGTGTTTTTTCTCCCTTTGTCTCTCCTCTTCTTTTTATAAAAGCTTTCCGTCACCACGATAACAATTTTCTTGGTAAGTTTCTTTCGGATTATTTTCCTGTTGCTCTTCTCTCTGTTCTTTTTCTGTATGATCTTGTTTGTCTACAGAACAGATATTTTCCTTAATGTTAATATTTTTATAGTTACCCATTTGCATCAGTTCTTCTTTCGCAAAAAAGTCTTCCTCATCAATGCGACCAACAATGGTTTTTGTTATCCTGTTTTCGACAGGAAAAGTTTTTGTCTGGCGCTGATAAGATCATCTCTATAGTACTTTTACAATATAATTCAAATGTTCAGGAAACAAAACTTATCGAGAGACACAAAATCCAACTTCTACGGCTACATAGAAATGCCGACGTTTGTAGTAGACACCAATTGTAAAGAAACGGGAAGAGAAAGTGAAGAAACCGAAGAGACCCTTACCAAAACAAGAAATAAAGCGATACAAAATACCCAGATACCATCCCTCTGGATTATGAAAGAGCGAAAATTATGGAACTTGTACCAGTCTTACTAAACAATAAAATAATTACAAGAAACACTAAAGGAACCGAGAAAATCAAGAAGCCTGCACGCAAGAATATGAAGGATAGGTTAGATGTTGTACAGAGCAGGAGTAAGCGACATCTACCAGCGTATTAGACACAATACTGCATTTCATATGGCTCTCTGTTCGAGAAGCAGCCCATATTGCTCTGTACCTCGCAGGTTATCGGAACCATGACATTCCTGAATAAAAGTTAGTATCTTCTCCCTGTTCTCCTTCCCTCACCTATTATTCTCATATGCTTATCTCCTTCCCCCCCCCCCCAAACCCAGGCAACTTCTAACCTGCATATCCCTAGTCCTATTGTTAAAAGTTCTGTTGGGTTCCAGTGACATCGGAGTCCCACAAATTCTTGTGTTGACGTACAATTGTAGTGTAATAACCAAAGGGCTTTGAAGACTTCCCCAAATAAGACTTTTGGATACATGGTTGAACCATAATTATATACGTCACCATTTTGTTCATGAATTTTGTGTGCGTAAATTTTACGAGGGGTGTTTGTTGAAATATTCTTTTTACTCTTTGTTTGTACATAACGTCATGTGAAACGTAATATTTGTAAAGGTACTCTTGCACACCGTTGTGTTACCAAAAAAAAACAAATAATAATGTTTTTGTATTCTTGTATTTATTAAAAGTTGAGAAACATCTCTTGAATTACCTATAAAATAAACATTTATATCTAATAAAAACGCTTCAATAAAAATTAAAATATAATATATCTTATATTTACTTCTCAAAAAATAAGAAAAATTAGGCTCCGATTGCTTTATCATAATATAGGTTTTTTTTTGTTTTTTAATGCCACTATACAACTTCAAATCACTAAGGAATATTTTGATATAAAGAGTATAATGGTGAAAGAGGAAGAAAGAAATGTTTTTACACATTGCCACCCTACATTTCAACACATAACTTTTGAATACTCTACAAAAATGTACCTACTTTGTTGATAAAACACTCGGTGCAGTTAAGGAACTTCTATAAAGAACCAATTGATTCGCTATTTAAACGGCTTTAAAAAAAATTTCTAGAAAAGTCAGTAGATACGAACTGTAATGGTTTATAAAACATGTATTAGGTAGGTAGATAGATAAATGCCTTTTTAGAATAAAAAAAGATTAGGTACTTAGATCACAAAATTTGGCACCAATCAGTTGTAAATAGTTAAATCAGTGTCTCTTCTAAAAATATATCTTTACCTAATCTATAGCTGACTAAACGGCTTGTGTCTTAGTAAAGGCCACTTTTGTGTTTTTCTTTTTGTATTCAGAATAATTAATAATAAACTACAATAATTGCTATTTGTAAATATTTTGGTAGCCCCTTGAGTAAGTACTTATTATACTATACGCCATATTGTCTATAGTAAATATTAAGTTAAAAGTTTCATTTATAAGTATCAATGGATCACAGCGAATCGTATTGCTTCAGATTTAAGTAACAATTTTACTACTGCTCTATAAATTGCACGTTTTATCAATCTTAGGAAAATAGGTACTTTGTGGCAAGACCTTGCCCTTTACTATCCTATATCTAAGATCTTAAAATGTATGTAAAACAAAAATAAATAAATATGAAGTACCTACGACTAAACTCTAGTACTAATACCATCATTAGCATTTAGAGCCTCATTCATCGCCAATAATCTCTTAAGGCGTGAGATCTACACACACACATATTCCTTTCACACAACCATCATCAAGGTGATGCTTACTCAGGCAAACAGTGCTGTCTCTGAAAACCTTCCTTAGCGATTTTTTTCAGCTGTTCCGACATGGCTCTACCACTTTCGTTAACCATATGGTAGAACACGCTATTGGGATTTTGAAGAAGGTTGTGCGGATGATCGAACTCCACCATAGTCCCTGAATCCATTACCAGCACCTTATCAGAGTCCATGATGGTGTTCAAACGATGAGCCACGGTTAGTACTGTGCAGTTGTGGAACTTCTTACGAATGGTTTTTTGAATGAGGGCGTCAGTTCTGAAAAGTAGAGAAAATCAAAATTATTACAAAGGAAGACAACAGACAAAGCGTGATAGGAAGACCTATTAAATTTGTTGAAGTTGCGCTACGTATACTCAAGGCTTGAAGTGTGCTTTGTTCGCTTTTTTAGTTTTTTACTTGTTTGGCCGATGTTTTTACAGGGTATTTCAGAGTACCATGTTTCTTTTTCGGGTCAGGTTATCATAAATTGTGTGAATATTTTGCATTTTCATTCTGGGCCATATATACAGCATTAAGCTAATTTTGCTACGCAACTACTACAAGAAAAAACATACTTTTTGTACGAGAGCAAAAGAGTACAAAGCGTACTGATATATTTGTGAGTAGAGCACTAGCACAGCACTATCACACTACCTGAAGCCGTATTTATTAAGACCTCAGATTCCTGAAAAGCTAAACAGAGATACATTCACTTATTTGAAAGAGCTTTACTTGAACCAACCCAAAAAGTACCTTAAATCAAATAAACTTAAACCTACACTTTAATGTCAATATTGCAAGAATTGTGGCCATAGGAAAGTGGAATATTGAAAATTTGCTAAAGCAAATGAAACAACAAGGCATACATCTAACCAAACTCGAGAACAATCTGAGCTCAAGCCCCACTGTCTTTGTCATGGTTGCGCGATGGTAAGGTTTGTTACATGAGAAGGAATTGTCAAGCAATAACGGTAACACCAGGAGGCAGCGATATTAATTTCTGTCCCGGATTCAATAACACTCCGCATTAGTGGAAAAATGATTATTGGGGAATTGAAGAGAAGCTTTGGGAGCTGTTTGGGTTTGTGCGAAATCCAAAAAAACCAAGAAAATGTGTGTCATTGGAAGATTACTCGTGAACTCAAAAGAAGGAATGGCAACAAAAGTCTCTCTAGGCATCTGTCAACAATTCAACAGAATAAAGCTCGAGAACTGATTATGAACCATGTTGACAGTTTTGAAACACAGAATAATGCGGGCAAAGCTGGCACAGAATCAACACCGGTAGCATGGCAGAACCGATTCAACAGCCGCATGAGACTGTAGCTAGATAGCAGGAAGTTTAGTCACTGGTAAGTAAGATGCTTGACGATCGAGTTACAAAAGATTTGTGTAGACCTATGGACATCAGTTGTAGTTCTGTTTACGAAGAAGAAAGAGTCACCTAGATTTTTTGTAGACTACCAGAAGCTGAATGACGTCACTAAAAAAGACAATTATCTCCTTAGCTGGATTTAGCCGCTTCATGTTGGTTTCCACCTTGAACCTGCAGTGTGAATACTTGCAAGTAAGCTTTGAGCCGGAGAATAAGCAGAAGTCTGTTTGTGACTGAAAAAGCCTTGTATTAGTTTGATGTGATGTCATTTGGACTTAACACTCCCACTACTCTCGAAACACTTATGAAGATTATGCTCCGGAGCGTCAACTGGAAGACTGGTCTGGTTTATGATCGCGATGACATCATGATCAAGAAAAGAACTTCTGAGAAGCCTTTCGGTAATTTGCAAGACGCATTTATCAGGAGTAGTGGTGCCCATCTTCGACTAAATGCCATGAGGCGTTTAGGCGTCCAAAAGCAAGTCGAATTATTTCGGCATGTTTGGGGAATTCAGTCGGACAAAAATAAACTTCAAGGAATCAGAGAATGGCCAATACACCAGAATAAATAGTAGCTAGGAAATTTTCTAGAACTTGCCAAATACTACAGATGATTTGTCTAGGGGTTTTCCAATATTATTGGTTGGAAACAAGAGAAATATCAACGAGAAACGTGATCAAGCTTTAAGGATAATAAAAGCATCGCTTTGTTACATTGTCCCATTGTCAGTTCCTCAACCACAAGGAAAGTTAGAACATACTCTCAAGATGTTGCTAGATGTTGTTACTGCATCGAGAATGAAACTCATCTCGTAAGTAACTTGTAAGTAAATCATCAGTAACTTTTGCAGTTTCTAAGTCTCCTGACTCGAAAAATTTGAATGCAACTGTCTGAAATGTAAAAGAAAATGTCCAGAGTTACTGGGATAGATCTGCCCTTTTTGAGCTTAGCTTAATGTTTAGTCGGCCTTCTCTAGCACATTTTTGGGTCAAAACCTGAAGCCTGAACGGCTCTTAGTAGAGATATGGTCTCCCCACTCTTTAACTCAAAATCTCTCAGAGTGAGTCTCACAGAGTTGAAAGTAAGAGTTTTAAAGAATAGTCAGAGACGTTATCAAGTGACTCATTTATTGGAAACCTTGGATTCCAAAGTCGGCTTTGGCAAATCTTGTCAAGCTAAAATGGAAGGGGAAAATAATATGAGGCAATATAAAGAAATTGATTGACAAGGAACAACACCATTTTGGAGCAGGTTTAGAATTCGGAATAGAGGTAAAAGAAGTAAGGAGAAAAATGCTTGGCCTTGTTGCCAAGAATGGAAAATATTTTAATTAGGTAAAAAATAGATAGTTTGGAAGGGGACTCGCAGGATAAGAAGAAGCATGTGAATGAAGAAGAGAAGAAGAAAAAGGAAGGTTCAGAGAAATCCATGAGAGATGCGGGATAAGGCCGACATAGAGGTTCTAGAAGATCAGGAAGGCATGATCAAAATAAACAAAATTTTAGAAAAAAAGGAGGATAAGCGACAGCCTTGAGGAAGTAAAAAATAACAAGAAAAATAAAGAGAAATCAGTAGACAGAGGCAACTCAACAGAGGTTTAACAAGACAATAGAGCAGCATCTCTCAAAATAGGAGTAGGTGGTCACCAATTTGTTGATCAACCCATCTGCATACTAGTTTCGGGGTCTACCCCTTATCAGTACAGCTTTGGCTGGTCGACAAATTGGAGACCGTGAGCGGCTTAAAGCCGGAAATGTACAAAGTACCGGTGAGATGTACAGAGTAGGAGCAGGCGTCATCCACCAGCGTATTTTAGATCCAATACTGCATGGCAGATGACTCTCAGTTCGAGAAGCAGCCCTTTACCTCGCTGATTATCGGAAGCAGAACGAAGTGAAAAGAGTAGGAGTGTCAGGAAAGCCAACAACAATCAGTACACAGAGGCAACTCAACAGACATTCAACAAGACAATAGAGTAACATCTCTCAAGATAGGAGTAGGTGGTCAACAATTTGTAGATCAACCCATCTGCATACTAATTTCGGGGTCTACCCTTCATTAGTACAGGTGTCGCTGGATCGCAGGATGTCGCCTGCTCCTGCTCTGTACAACATCTCACCGGTACTCCGTACATTTTCGGCTTTAAGACGCCAACGTACGGTCTCCAATTTATCGACCAGCCAAAGCTGTACTGATGAGAAGTAGACCCCAAAACTAGTATGCAGATGGCTTGATCCACCAATTAGTGAGCACCTACTGTTTTCACTTCGTTCTGGGTCTGATAACAACCGAAGTACAGAGCAATATGGGCTGCTTCTCGAACTGAGAGCCATCTGTCATGCAGTATTGAATGTAAAATACGGTGGTGGATGTCGCCTGCTCCTGCTCTCTACCACATCTCATCTCTCAGGAAACTACAAGGATGATAAAATTTGGTTTTTTAACCCACAGGACAGTCACAACAATATTTTTATATGTGACATACAGACATGGAGTGGAAAGGGAAGCTAAATGCAACACTTAGAAATAACCTAAAGCGTAATAAAAAAAAACAGCAGATATTCACGTATGTAAAAAGAGAAATAGTGATCTACGTACAGTAGTAAAAATAGAAATAGATAAGAGCAGACACTCATAAAGAGCTGAATAAGGCAAACTGAGACGATTAAGGGATAAAAATATCATTACACCCAGGCAGACTTTCAACTAGCAGGATGATTGTGGAAACTTCTATATAGGTAGACTTCCTCTAGAGTAAAAAAAAATTTACACTGGGATTCTTTGAGTGTGATTTTTGAAACAATCGGAAATGAAAGGAACTCTCCAGGAATTTCTTTCATTCCCTTATTTGCTTGTTGTTGTTACCCTTATTTGCACTGACAACATTTAAATCAGGCTTAAGTTTGGTTTCGACTGTATGTTTCAAACCTGTCATTCAAAAGTTAACTAGTTAATAAAAATCGGTGCCAATCGAGTGACAACACTGCCAGGGAGACTTCAGAATTAACATTTAGGGCACTTTGAACCTCAAATTATAAAAGACGGTTTGAAGTGCATTTCATATCTTCGAAATGTGGTTACAATACTGTTATTCTATTCAATTGGCCAATGCGTCAAAAAAGCTTTTTAAAACCTGTCCCAACGACTCTACTTTTATAAACGATGGAAGAGTGGAAAATGCATATTTAGACAATGTACCTCACGAGACTCGCTCTTTTTGAATGAAAAACATGTCAACAATGTCAGAAAAACCCAGACACCCGAGGATATCGCCACGCACCTTTGAACATTACTGTCAAAAGATTTTTAAGTCATAACTGTACCTTGAGTACGGTGATATTAAAGCAGTGGCTTTAATATCAAATAATACCAAATCAAAATTGACTTACTGAGGATCGACGTTAGCAGTAGCTTCATCAAGCATCAAAATCTTGTTCTTCCTTACTATAGCCCTGGCCAGGCATATTAGCTGCCTCTGTCCCACACTGTAATTAGCTCCCCTGTCCATGACTCGATTTTCCAACCGATTAATAATATTTGCTGGATCCTTCAGCTCGACATCCTCGATGGCCTTATACAATGTGTCGTCGCTGTACTCTTCGAATGGATCTAAGTTATAGCGCAATGTTCCGGAAAACAGAACCGGATCCTGAGGAATGATCGAGACTTTCGAACGCAGCTGCTCTAAGAGAATGTCTTTGGTATCAACATCGTCGATTTTAATGCTTCCTTCTACTGGTGCCAGCCGGAACAAGGCGGATATCAATGACGATTTGCCCGCTCCGGTTCTTCCAACTATTCCTACTTTCTCATTGGCTTCGATTTTTAAGTTCAGTTGTTTCAGCACCAAGGCGCCATTCTCGTCATACCGCAAGCCCATCTCCTCGAACTTAATCTCTCCTCGTGCGGGCCAGTCTTTGGGAGGTTCTATTTTAGGTGTTTGTTTTTCCGGAGGCAGTTGCTGGTACTCCAAAACTCTTTCGACGGACATTAGCTGATTTGCCACTTCAGCAGACTGTCTTAGACCCCACTGCACCATCATAGTAATTGATACCGCCTGGGTGATAGCCAAACCCACATCTCCACCTTGAAATCCCAAGTCTGCAGAAAGATATATTTTAAACTGAGATGTCAAATTACAAAGTTTTTTCCATTACCTATTATTAAGAAACTGAAAGTAACCAGGGTGATAAACACAAAACAAAGCATGTCCATGGCCAGTCCAAAGGCTGAACTTGCAGCGATGAACATAAACCAAGCACTCGTGTGCCCGTCTTGATATTTGTCGAATTCATTTCTAAGTATGTTCTCTGCTCCGAATGCTCTTATAGTAGTTAGACCGTTAAGAGTGGCATTCAGGTGGGTGAATACGGGGCTCCGCACTAAGAACTCAAACTTAAAAAACGGAGAAAGTGGGTAACGGGGGAACATACTTACTGACACCTTCTAGACGCTTAATGTTCTTCGAAGTCTTTAAGTACACATGCCTGAGTACCCAGGATATGGAACCAATGAAAGCCACGGCTACGAGAAAGATAGGATTTACAATAGTGATTAAAACTATTGAACCCATGGACATGAGGATGAGCTAAAACATAGAATAATAAATAAAGATATTCTAAAACTGCGAGTGTTGGGCGTCCCAATAAACTAAGTAGTAGGTGGATTAGCGGGATGGGGATGGATCCACCTACTACATATTCTAAAACATTCGTGATCGATAGGAAATTTCCTGATACCAATTCGATGTTTGAGAGTTATTTGATAAGGAAATTTCACACCTATCCAAACTGAGCCTTACCTGAGCAGCATCCAGAATAGCTTTCGGCAGCAACTCGTCTACCGATCCAATATCTTTTGAGAATCTGTTTAAAATCCGACCAGAAGGATTCGTATCGAAAAACCTCATCGAGGCATTAATCACACTGTAGAATATGCTGTCGTGCAGCTTTTGAGAACTAATCATCGCTAGTTTGTAAAATAACATCGACCTCAGCAGGGCCAGAGCGAATAAACTTATTATTAAACTTCCATAGATATCCAAAAAGAGGTTTCGGTCCCATGTTTCGGCGTGAAATAGAAAAGGAGCATCAGTTACGGTTTCAACCAAAACACTAGAATTGGAGGTGGAGCTATTCAGTATCTCTTGAACGTGATTTGGAATTAACTTGGCATTTTTGACGTCCTCGATCTTGACCCAAAAACTGACAAAATAGTCCACGCTCATGGCAGCACCTTAACAGGATGAAATTATTTTTAATATAAAATTAGATGGGGATTTGTTGCATTACCTTGAGCTAACAAGTAGAGGAGAAACACAAACAACACTAAGAATATATTTCCACCGGAAGTGAAATACTTCCAAAACAGACTGCCTTTTACTTTGCCTTTAGATGATTCTTCTTGGAGGTCTTTCATTTTCACCTCTCGCTCATCTTCCTACAAACAGAAGATTTCTAGAGACACTGCTACCCACGTGAGTAATTACTTATTACTAAACACTTACCTCTTCACTGTAATCATCTTGCTCAGCCAATATTGCCTCGGGTATGCTCAACTCACTCATTGCACTTCCTAGTGATTTAATACTTTTCACCGACATTTTCCTATCTTTCTTGGCACTATCCGAAAGCTTCTGTTTTTCTTCATCTTGCATTTCTGGTTCCATGGTCAGAAGCTTCGCATAGAGGTTGTCACTTTCCGATAGCTTTTGGAAGGTTCCTTCGTTTTCGATGCGACCCTGAAAATTACGAAGACCATGGTAAGAGGTCATTCACAAGCAAAATTTCAATGATACATTTTTTGCAAATTAATTTCATATCAATAATATATTAAAAATGAAAATTTCGTGGAACTGTCGTCCTCAGTATGACGAAGATGAGGTAAGTGAAGAACTTGCTTAAAGAAGATGACAGAGTAAGTGTTATTCAACTGATCATTCAAACAATAAATTGAACGATGAAGAGTGAATCAAGAACTCTTACTCTAACTTACGTTATTCAGTATTATAATATTATCGGCATCTTTCAACAGATGCACTTGATGTGTGACCAATATTCTGGTTTTGTTGTACAGATATCCGTTGATACAGAGATCATACAGATGTTTTGCCACATGGATATCAACTGCAGACAAGGGATCGTCCAACAGGTAAATGTCTACATCTCTGTATATAGCCCTTGCCAGATTAATACGTGCTTTCTGGCCGCCGGATAACGATGCTCCTACAAAAAAAAGTATGTGTAAAAACTTCTATTATTTTAAAAGTTAAAATTATCACACATTATTGCACAGGGAGGTTAAATTCTAAATTAGATTCCTCTAGCTGCAGTTAGTTAATACTTAAACGCTTTAGGCACGGATGATTCAAAATTCAATTAGTCACCATTGAATTTTGGGTAAGCCCAGAAAACACATGTATGTTAAGTGCCATCATTTCAAGAGCTTCTCTCTGGAATTTTCCTTAGATTGAAACTTTCCGAAATATTCCGGCTGACCAGAAATCGATCTAAATCGGTGAAGACTCATACAGAGTGTAGGTACGAATTAAATTGAATTTATTTATTTAGTGTCTGAAACTTTCCGAAATATTCCGACTGACCAGAAATCGATCTAAATCGGTGAAGACTCATACAGAGTGTAGGTACGAATTAAATTGAATTTATTTATTTAGTGTCTGAAACACGGAATCCTGTTAAAGTAGATTTTTGCGAAGCTTCGAATATGGCATAAATGGCCTAACATCGATAGAAAAGAAATCGAAAATCCCCATATAAGATCATAGAAAAAAATTATTTCCGATCCTATTTCGTACATACCTAAAATAAAAAAAAAACACAGACAGAAGAATACAGTTAGTCTTAGTTCCTCTAATGAAAAATGCTGCAATAAGATAACAGATGTCGCTCCCTTAGCTATTTATGGCGAAATCGTACACGACAAAGAAACATTTTCATTTGAAAGCAAAAATTTGTGGTACCAAGAGTTGTGTACCAATTTTTGGTACCAAGAGTGTTGGATGTAATGGAAACACAACAGGATTCTAGATCAAAGCCTAGACCTACTAATAAGATAGCTATCCACAATAGGATTTTTTGGAAACTTACTCAAGTTACTTACTTCTGAGCAGCTTTACTAACCTCAGCTTTGTAGCCTCTCAAAGCATTTAACGCGTAGTTAAAGAAAATGGCAGAGTTGAGTTTCTGACCATCAGGTTAACCCGAGTTTAGTTTTCCTAAATGCTTAATGTAAACTAATTCAAGCCAATTTTTAGCAAGTTTTCTTGCGTAAGCCTCAGTGTCTGATTGGACAGATTGCACTTGCGAGAAGCCCTAGCTAGCTCGAGAAAATTAAGCAGTCAAGAATGCACTTAAGTGGACAAAAAATTTTTGACAACTTTAGTTGCTCGTATAAATCTTTTTTTTATATTTTAGGTCATATTTTGTTCCTTCTTGAGATCGTTCCCATGTCCTTATCACTGCACCGGACTTTTCGAGGCACGCTTGCATAGAAGGTGCATTTTTTTTTATTTTAAAAGAGATTATTTTGTGGTGTATACAGTGTATAGTACATATGTGTATAGTGGGCAAATGGTGTTAAGTGAACGCAATGAAATTTTAAGATAGAAGGTAATAAATAATAATTTTTGTTTTCTCCTCGTTGATGATGAACACACATGATTACGTCTAGCCTTCTTAGTTTTTCTTCTTCTATCTTGTCAAGGACAGAATATTGACTGGAGGGAAATGGAATTCGTTTTTCCCTGCCTACAGACAGAAAATAGAAGGATTTACCAAATGTGTTTCCCTCTATTACCTGCAAAGAGTGGAGGAAAGGATACATTTATTATAGGAACAGTGCGACTACCTGACGCCTCAGAGAGGTAACTTAACATGTATTCATATCATCAGGAGTTAAGGCAACATCTGATGTATAAGTGTCCTTTTTGTCCCCCCCCCACATTATTTGAAAGACATTTATTTGAAAGACAGGGTCATATGGTGTTTGAAGCAGTTTGATGCTACCTAATCTTTCTTCTACTTTCTTCCCTCTTTTTTTTTTCTTTGTTTTTTTGAGGATCTATAGAAACTTAAACTGTATTCTTATAAATGAGTACGTAAATCAAAAACATCGCAAAATGTGGTCAGATGACTCACTGCCTTTCTTAAGAAAATTAGAACAAAAGAACTGGCACAGAAGCAGAACAATAAAGGAAGAGAGACTAAAGCTGCAGTGAATGGGGCATATTTTAACCACGTGTTTTGGTACGGCTCATTTGCCTTTAGACCACAGTCTCTGACGATTTAGCCCTCGGATTAGCCCGAAGCGTTATGACATAAGTCTGCCAGCCTAAGCATGGATACCACTTCCCCTGGTATGGAAGACTTAAACAATTCCAAGAACAGCCATTTCCGGTATATCTAAATACTAGAAGTAATTTAGAAAACAACAATAAACTGCGACATTAATCCAGAACACTTAATCATGAAGAAGTTGTTGTCAAGAAGTCTATAACTAAGGCCGCAACTAAGCAGCCTAGTCCTTAAAAATGTCGCTAGTAAAGCACACCGTTTCAGGGTTGGTCAAAAACTGGGATTCAATACGGCTGGCTGGGTTAGTCCCTGGAACTTTCCAGGACTATAACACACTTTAGCAAAACGAGGACTATAACCAACTTTAGCAAAACCGGCTAACATACTCGATAGTGCGGTGAGATATACAGAGCAGGAGCAAGCGACATCCACCATGGCAGATGGCTCTCACTTCGAAAAGCAGCCCATATTGCTCTGTACCTCGCAGGTTATCGGAACCAGAACAAAGTGTAAAGAGTAGGTGGTCACCAATTTATCAATCAACCCGGTTTTGGGTTTCTTTAAACATGGATTGTTCTCAGAGGATCGACCTCATCAATTGCTGAGTTTTCGAAATTCCGGACATTTTACCATCTTTTAATCAATGCATAATCCTGCTCAAAAATAATCTATATTTAAGCTCCATCTTTATTATCACCATTCCCTCCTGCTGCAAGAAGCATAGCATTAACCATCTGCCCAATAACAGCAACAGTTATCTAGTCTTGAGTTCATCTCAAACGATTATCCCGTTGCAAAACAGAAAGCAAGACTTGCTTACAAGTTTATTAAGAACTGAAGTCTTAATAAAGGAGCGTTCTTGGGGTTCCTGGTACTTGAGCAGCCACTACACGTTCATCAGTAATGAGTTCACTTCCTTCATACTATAGCAAATCATGTTCGTGTACAAGAAGTGTGCTCAAGGGAGGTTCAAAAACTTTTTGAAGCCAGACACATAAGTTCCAATGATTGAAGAAACCCAAGTTTCCAATAGAGCAGATTGAAACTCAGGGATTGCAGATTGGTAGGTGATCATTACACTCATCTTAAAAAGCGGAAATAATGGATCTCCAAAACTAATCATTCCATTGAAAATAGGTGTAATACTGGTAATTTGAGTGCCTGTGTTCACAAGCAGTGTTAAAGAAGCAGCAACACCATGAGAAAAATAGGACAATTTTGAGATATCTAAGGGTTTTGCATATCTACGAGAAAATTAAAAATGTTTCTTCAAAGATGGACTGCTCTCAGAAGATCGATTTCATTAATTGTTGAGTTTCTAAAATCTCGGAAACTGTACTATTTCAGTTCAGAAACAATCTACGCTCAAGCGACACTGAAGGAAGGCGATTCCTCAAGAAATAATAACTCACAGAAGTCTGTCATCTTAAAGAAGTTACGACACCATGAAGAAAATGGGACAAATCGTCAGAACCAAGGGTCACAGATCACAAGGGTTTTGCGTCACTGAGAAATGTTCCTTCAAAGGTGGTTGGCTCTCATAGAATCGACCTCATCTCTTTAAGGACCAAAGAGACGCCAATCAGCGAGTGTTTGCTGTTGGTCTTAAAAATAATTTTAAACTAAAAGAACCCTCAGTCGGACCCCTGAAGAAGTTAAATGCAAAAGCGACGGTTAGGTATTAAGCAGTATGACGCATGTAAACTTTCTTTGCTGTTATGAGTAAATTGTAGACAACGCATTTATTCAGGACTCTTGAGACTTTTGATTATTACAAAAAGGCAAGATTTTTTATCTTACCCCTATCTCCAACAATGGTCAAATCTCCATTAGAAAATTGTTCAAAATCCTTTTCCAAAGCACAAGCCTTCACAACATCATGATATCTCTTTTTATCGTACTCGGCACCAAATAGGATGTTCTGGCGAACTGTGGCTGCAAATACCCAGGCTTCTTGAGAGGCATACGATATTCTTCCGTTCACCTCCACTTTTCCGCTGACCAGCTCCAATTCGCCTAAGTAGAACATTATTAATAATTAAATTAAACAGCACGTTTGTTTCCATTCACTCACCTAAAATCGTTTGGAGAAATGAACTCTTTCCGCTTCCCACTGGGCCAATGATACCAATCAGATCCCCTCTGTTAAGGTTGAGACTAATATTGTCTAACGCATTATCCGACAGCTTGGCATTCCACTTTACAGTCAAGTCGTCCATACGGATCATATATTTATTACCCACGTGTCCGTTAATGGCTTCATTGTGGGTATGAGGCTCGAATTCTTCATTGAGCATAAACTCTTCTAAACGCTTGATAGCCACGAACAGTTCGGCTATTTCCGAAATACCACGTACGAACATTTGCGACATAGTCTGCGCCACAATGCTCAGGTAAGACATCGTTACAAAAACCTACAAAAAATCCTTAATATAATCAAATTATGATAGAAAATAAATACGTACCATCGAGGCCGTAATAGGCTGGTCCGTAAGAACAATGGTTAATAGAGTTCCAAACATGGCTAATCTAGTTGTGAACAAATTGAAAGTCATGTACAATCCCCTGACGTAAGAAGTTTTAGTAATAATTTTGAGCTCTGCCTTTCTGGCTAATCGTATCAGCTTAGCGAAAGGTTTCTCCCAAGCATACATTTTAATCACTTGGATCCCTGAGAGAATCTCGTCCATCAGTCTGACTCTTTCATCAGTCTTCAATGCTGTGCCTTTGCGGTAAATAGCAGACAGTTTGCCGGTGTAACCTGCAAATATTCAGCGTTAATTACTAAATGGAAAACAAACAACTTCACTAACCTTGCAGGGGAACTACAATGAACACCGTTAGGATGCCACAAACACCGGCCCAGCCGGCATCTCTCCACATCATGTACAGGATTATGAGGGTCAGTAATGGAGAGACCCACATGTGATGCAAGAAGATAGTAACCATATCAAATCTACTAACGTCGTTGGATAGGAGATTTACTATTTTTCCAGATGCTGTATCTCCAAGGGCTGTCTTGCTTAGCCTTAAAGCCTAGAAATCAAACATTTGTATCTTCGAAAATACATTATATTAAAAGTATGAGTACTTGCAATTTACCTTACGATAGATCAAGGCACAAGCTGCGGCTCTAATTTTCATTCCATAGTGAAACGAACTCATAATAAATTGATTGGCTGAGAGGGCTGAAATGAAAGTACATAAGGATATAGCACCCGCGTACATCAACGCTTCTTCTTTGGTCACTGTCGCATCTGGCCTGAAACATAATATGTGATAACGATTACAAACGGGCAATGATTTTAGTTTTACCTAAAAAAAGCAAGAAGATTTCCTATCATCAGTGGTTGAATCAAATTGGACGTCTGCATCACTAAGATCATCACAGCTAAGATGGTGTATTCGGGCCAGAAGGCCTTAAGGATGATCCATGCAAGGCCAGGTTTTTTCTTTCTCAGTTTTCCTTGTTCGTATGTTTTATTCCATTGCCTGACAAACCAAACAAAAAAATTATAAGTTAGTGCAAGTACCTAGAATAGGAATTGTAAGTGTGTTTGATAAAAGACAAGTGTTTCTGATTATTTCTACTACCCTTCTACCACTACATTTTACTAAGATGAAGCAAATAATGCGCATTCAAAAACGAAAACAACTGCACCGGCTTAAAGAAAAACAGCCTTTTTAAGCATTTTATGAAGGAAAGTCAGGATTGTAAAGATGCCTAGCTTGGTCACACAACCCAGTGCCTAAAAAATCGAATAAAAAGCCACAAAAACATTAAAAAGGACACAAACGCTCTTTTCCGTTTTGCTTTAAAAAAGTTAGGTAAAAACTCATTTGAGTTTTGAGGTACCTACGAAAAACCTTAGAGAATATCTCAATATGTGCTATCTAGTCTGTAAAATAGCTACCTGCTTTTGACTCAGGGAAACCATTTTTGGGGGGGGGATAGGGGAATTGAATGATTATTGCAAGTTGAGAGTGCACTTGCGAAGGAATCTCCATCATAAGTAGTGCAAAAAATAATTGAAAACTGGAAAATCTTGATGTAAAGGCAACATTATCATTATTCTTGGATACATAATAAGATAAAAGTTAAAGAAAATATGGTGTGCCTTAGTACACTTTTCAGTGTTAACAAAAACTTAGCAAAAAGCAAACTTGCGGCTGCAGAGGAGAAGGTTTGTGAGAAGATTAGAGAAGATTCACCAGGAGTTTACTATCATGAAACTCGACCTCAGAATGTATCATTATTATTTAGATACTTGCTGCATAGTATTTATTATGTAGCAGACTGGTAGCCTTAGCTTGCCGACCCTTACGAACTAAATCCAATACACGTAATACTACTGACAGTAATATGTTGTATTATTTATAGTTTAGATCATTGCCTATAAGTACAATGGCAGTGTATAATTAGATATTAAAAACAGCTTTAATTACCTTTCTAATCTGTCTCCTAGAAGCGTGCTTCTATCGCTTGTAGTTGGATTGTAGAGATCATTTACTTCCAGCACCTTTCTGTATCCTTTTTTGAACATTCCAATGGTGTACCTAAAACGAAAAGAGACATTCTATAAATTATTGGTTAAGTAAGATATTATTAAAGTTCTTTTTATCTTCCTACCAAATATAGGATGCATCCATTTAAAAACATCATCTAGTTGACTGTGGGAAGGAATAAGAGTTCATTTACTGTGACTATGTGTTCCTTTTCAGTTAAAAATTCATAACCTTCTAGACAAGTTTTGTTTAAAGGTGGTAAACAATGATATACTGTTAAGCGAAACATCTTGGACTTCCATTGTCTTTATTGAGTTTTTTTACACGACGCTTCAAGCAGTGGAATCTCTACTCGTTTTCAAGTGAAACTGCCACAGAATATGGCGAGAAGATACGGGAGATTCTGACGAGAGGTAAATAGAACATAATACCTAATGACCCGACTAAAAGAGTTGAAGGACAAATCTCCGGAAGCCTAAAAAAATATGAACGTCACATTCCTGAATGTACTAGGAGGTCTCTCACTCCACACCATAGTAAACCACCACATCTCTATGGGTTACTTAAAATTCACAAAATAGCTATGCCCCTAAGGCCAATCACAAGCTATAGAGCCTCGCCAACAATTTCTCTAAGTAGATTTCTCCTTCAAATCATCCAACATTTAGTTGGAAAAACAACCTCCTTTGTACAAAATTCTGAACCCTTTGTTAGTATTCTTAAGGACTTAGAATTGGGTGATAGGGACGCATTTGTGAGCTTCGTTGTAGAAAGCCTTTACACCAACGTGCCGTTGGAGGAGTCCTTGGATAACATCGAGGTCAGGCCGAGGACGGATGTATCCTTGAAAGAGAGAACATCGCTGCCTGTGGAGGGGTGATGGACCTATTGAGCTGCTTCCTCAAAAGCTCATACTTACAGATTAAAGATCAGTTTTATGAGCAGGAGGATGGGCTTCCGAGGAGTTCAACACTATCACCGGACATGGCAAATATTTAATAGCCCATGGCTGCCCCTGTCCAGAATGCGGTGAGCTCGATCACCAGGGATTGGTGATTTTAAACGAAAACCCACTGGAAATATGTAGTCCCTCGCTGCACATAGGGGTATTTCAGCTCCAAAAGCGGACAAAAATCGAATAATTTAAATTTGTTCATGCATCGCGAAATTTCTGCTAAAGCATCTAAAGAATGTATATAATGTATAAAAAGTCGATTTAAATTGATACGATAACAAATAAATCAAGAAAAATTGAGTTAAACCTAGGCATGGCCGTCACCTATCCAGCTCGTATTATAGGCATTCACGTTTACCTCAAACTTTAAGATATTACGAAGTAGTTGACATTAAGTAATTCAGCAGTATTTGTGTAGGATGTTATTGCTACGTTAGTGTTACGTACATTTGTCTACTTTGCTCGGTTTTTACTCAAGATTAGCTAGCTATATTACACCTTGTTTTGCAAGGCTTTCTGTATTTGAAAATTAAAAAAAAAAAGATTATTTAACTTATAGTCTTCTAGTACATTTTCAAGGAATATCAAAGTCTGATTTTAATTCTAAAATAAAGTGTGAAGTATCCATTTCAATGTCCCATTTAAAAAAGTTGCGGATATTTGCGGTTTTCCTATGGCAAGCAACTTAAAATTCCGTCTACAATATCCAGATATAGAGCGGAACTTTACTAAACTCAGACTAAATGATTACTTTGTGCTTTTTAAGGATTAATTTATTCATCTATGCTTTGCTTTCTCTCAGGGTGTGTGTCTTATAAATAATCATGAACTCAAATTTGATCATAGCATGTGTTCATTATAAAACTTCATATAGTTGACTGAAAAATGTAAAAATGTCATGTCAAAAAAATAGGATGGAGCAACAAAGGTCCATCTATTTTTTTGTAACTAATTACCACTTGTTAGTACTATTTAAGTAAATCAGTAATTAGGGAGTAATGCAAAAAAACGACGTGAACCCTTAATTTTATATTAATTATTTTGAAGGTTTTTGAAATCTTACTGCAAGACGCAGAATAATATAAGGTATTCCATAATATAAAACAAACGTTTAGACTAGTACGCCCTTTAGACATCCTATAGGTTTGATAAAGTGTTACAATCTTTCTAAAAAAGCCTACTAGTTTTAAATTTACTTAGTTAAAACTTTTACATAAAATGAAATACATACAAAGTTGCTAATTGTTAATGGAACACCCTGTACATTTTTCCAAAACTTGAAAGATCATTTTTTTCTGATTCTAAATGAATATAAAAGGTTGACGTTTTTTGGTTTTCCCATTTTAAAGTTATTTGCGTTTAAAAATCTAGATATTATTATATTTACTATAAGAAACTATGACAATCTCATTTCCGTTAACGAGAATTTTATTATTGCATAATGAAAATTATTAAATTCAAATAATTTAAAAATGGCTGAACCATTGAATATCAAATATTATAGAATTTAAAAAAAAAACATTATGAAAAGATATACCTACAGGGTGTTCCATTAAAAATGTATCATCTCCGTAAATTTTAGTAACATTGCCATGTTACTAAAACATGTTTTGTTTCTTTAGATAATATTTTCTGCCGAATTACGAGAAATCCTATAAATTTAAAGTTTTCTCTTCCTCCTTTAAATAAACTTGCTAGTATATAGCGAAACTGAACTGCGTAAATAATATACGGACCAACCGAACCCTTATACTTACTACCGGAATAATTACTTGAGGTTTACCTAAATTTGCTTGGTGCGACTATATATTAATATTTGTTTCGATAACCCACATGGGACTCAATTTATTTGGTTACCAAACCTTGGTAAACGCTATACAGGGTGTTCATTATAAAACTTTATCTACCGGGCAATGACATTTTGACAGAAAACGATGGCATATACAAAATAGATGGACCTTTGTTGCTCCATCCTATTTTAATGACGTTTTTACATGTGGCAGCCAACTAGATGAAGTTTTATAATGAACACATGGTATGATCAAATTTGAGTTCATGACTATTTATAAGACACACACCTTGAGAGAAAAAGCAAATTAATGCTTAAAAAAGCACAAAGTAATCATTCAGTCCGCATTTAGTAATGTTACGCTCTATATCTGGGTATTGTAGAGGCAACTTTAAGTTGCTTGCCATAGGTAAGCCCCAAATATCCCCAACTTTTTTAAATGGGACTTTGAAATGGCTACTTCAAACTTTAATTTAGAATTAAAATCAGACTTTGATATTCCTTGAAAATGTACTAGAAGATTATAATCTTTTTTTTTAATTTTCAATTACAGAAAACCTCGCAAATCAAGGTGTAATATAGTATCTTGAGTAAAAACCGATCCAAGTCGAAATGAACGCAACACTAACGTAGCAATAACACTCTACACAAATATTGCTGAATTACTTAATGTCAACTACTTTGTAATATCTTAAAATTTGAGGTAAACTTGAATGCTTATAATACGAGCTGGATAGCTGATGGTCATGCCTAGGTTTTCCCTAATTTTTCTTCTTTTATTTGGTATCGTATCAATTTAAATCTACTTTTTGTACATTATATAGGTACATTCTTTAGATGCTTTAGCAGAATTTTCGCGATGAATGAATAAATTTAAATTATTCGATTTTTGTCCGCTTTTGGAGCTGAAATACCCCTATGTGCGCTGTGCAAAGGAAATGGATGTGTTCTTCCTCCTTGGTAAGCTTGATCTTTGCTTTCTCATACAAGTTGCTAAATTAATGCTCAGTTTTACTTGAAAACGAGCACAGATTCCACTGTCGCCGTCGTGTCGTATTTGTTTTAGGGTTTACAGCTGTAAATCTTAGTGTAGTGTTTCAAAACTGACATTGTGAACGCGACCCAAAAAGCGGTATCCTTGGCGAGGAGGTTTCTTTGCCCAGAAGCTTCTTATTTGATGAATTTTGGGAGCTGATGATAGAAAACTATCATCAGCTCATTCAATGTTTTGACAATGTGCAGACAACAGTAAGGACAACAGTAAAGACAAAGTTAAGGGCAGTGACAGATTAATTCAAGTCGCTCAAAAAAAGATAACTGGACGAATATGAAAAGAAACTACCAAGACATGAACACTAGCACGCGAACAAGGACAAAGAGCTACAAAATTCAGTAGTGCAACTGGAAATTTCACAATTCAAACAAACCAATTTCATTAACCCGGCCGATTATACGAGATACTAAAGAAGATGGGGAAAATAAAATAAAAAACTTCTAGTTCAATGAGTGACATTAGTCTACAAGAAGAACAGAGAGATATAATGAGCGAAGATCTTTTAAACTTGATGTCCCAAAGAACGAGGCAATAATAACAAACAAAGACTTGTAGCCGCATACTCATTAGCCATTATATGAACTTTCAACAACTTACATTACAAAAAAAATGAATGCTAATGTAGTTATTAAGGTTCTTTTATGTTAGACCCCAACTCTAATTTGACTTATGGCCATTTCCACCAAGCAAATTTTAAGTAAACTTAAAATTAAGGGTCCTTAAGCCTTAAATGGTGGACAATGGAAGTCTTAACTAAGTGTACTTAAAAATTGCTTGATGCGAACGGGCCTTAATGATTTTTCCGAAAAGTCGCTCCAAATGGATATAACCTCAAAAAGTTTTCTTCGGCGGAAGAAAGTCGTAGTTTGAATACCGTTAGAGCCATTTTAGATTAGAGCAACTTAGAATCTTATTTATCTTTCTGATTTTTTCGAAAAATCGCTCCAAATAGATATAAACTCGAGAAACTTTTCTTTGATATTACCAAGTTTGCCCAGCTTCAAAAATGATTAGATTTATTTGGAGTTCGCTTCTTTTTATTAAACGAAATTAGACTATTCTCAAAAACGATTAGATAAACTTGAAACCTTCTCATATTTTTCGGAAAATTGCTCAAAATAGATTTAAGCTCAAGAAAGTTTAGGGTTTTCTGGAGTCACTTCTTTTTAATTTCAATAAAAAGTAGCTGCATCTTACAAGCTTCTGATTTTCTTCAAAAATCGCTGCAAATGGACATGAATTCAAAAAGTTTTATACAACAGCAGCAAAGTTTGGAAAATTAAACAAAACATGCCGCATCTCAAAAACGATGAGAGCAACTTGAAATCTGATCTAATTTTTTTACAAAATTTGCTCCAAACCGATGTAAACTCGAAAAAATTTTCTTTAACATTATCAAAGTTCTGCCAAGGTTCAAAAATAGTTAGATTCATTTGGAGTTAATTTTTTTCATTAAGCAATATTAGCCGAATCTCAAAAACGATTAGATTAACTCGAAATTTGAATTTACTTTCTAATTTTTTCCGAAAGTCGCGCAAGATGCAGATAAGCTCGAAAAGGTTTTATTTGAAATTAACAAAGTTACTCGCAAACTCGAAAACAGTTAAAGAAAATTAGCTCTATCTCAAACACGATTAGAGCAACTTGAGGTCTAATTTGAATTTCTGTTTTTTTTTTCTTTAATTGCTCGAAATTTTACTTGCACAGCAGAAAAGTTTTTCATAATTCGACAACCATTAGAGCCATTAGAAGATAGTTTTTTTTTAATTAAACAAAATTAGCTACATCTCAAAAACAATTAGAGCAACTTCAAATCTGATTTGACTTACCGCTTTTTTTTTAGAAAATTTCAAATTCAAACAAATTTTCTTTGACATTATTAAAGGTTCAAAAATAGATGAATGTGGAGTTAGCCGAATGTCAAAAACGTTTAGAGTAATTAGAAATCTGATTTGTATTCGTAGTTGCAACAGTTTCACAGAGCCCTTTAGAAAGAGTTTTATTTCAATTAAACAAAATGAGCAGCATTTCAAAAAACCTTAGGGCAACACAAAATCTGGTCTTTTTACCTTCTAATATTTTTTTCTTCATCACTCAAAGTTAAGAAAACTCACTCAATGTTAAGTTTTTCTTCAGCAAAGTCTTCCTCGAGATTAGTTGCCGTAGTTTGCCATATGAAGATCATTTTTAGTAACGAAATCGACAGTACCAAACATAAAGAAGAACAAACAAAAGATACTACGTTTTGTTTCTAGATCGTTTATTAATATAGGCCGGAGAAGAGTTATTAAGAATAGACAGGTGTGGGAAGGTGCATACTTCGTGCATTTGTTTCAAAAATCCTTTATTAGCAGACCGGTTTCGGCGCAAAGGCCATCATCAGCGCCCAAAAATCTATTAACGAGTAACGTTGTAGCACAGTTTGGTTGCCAACATAGGTGTATAATATTTTTACATTTTTAATAACTTAATCGTCAAAAGAGGCCAAGTGAAGGGTGAGGAGTCCTTGCGCCAAGGCACCCCCAACTGCAGTCAGTTTAAAACTTGTGCTAATAAAAACATGTAATTGACAACAGACCATACGTAACAGGCACGACAATTTGAAAACTAATAAAATACTTTTAAAAATCCTCTCAAAAAATACTTTAAGATACTTAAAAAAAACAAAAACTTTTAAAAACTATCAGGTCCAAGGAGAATTTGTAAGTATTTGTGTTTTTGTGTTTTTTATATTCCTAGAAGTGACCTACTTGTTGGTGTGTGACCTTTTAACCAAAATTGAAAGTCAAACCTTGTTCTTCAGATTTACTTGTCTGACTGAAGCGCCATCTACCGCTCAGCGAGTGCAATTCGTCAGAACCCGAATACTAGTACTAGAAGGACAAGAATGGGAAAATGCAGATGCACATTGCACAGTCATAGAGGTCCACGTCCCCCGACAAAAAAGACCCAGACCGGCAACCCACCATACCGTTTGTTTATTGTTGTTTTGGAAAAGGGGGTTAATGTAATTTGTTGTTATTTACTTAATTCGAAAGTCCTTTATGCAGGGGTACATACGACCTGTTGAGACTCACCTGCACGTTAAGACATCTGTTCATATTTTTTGGGAATCCGTTTGGGAATCAAACGTGTGACTGTGCTCTCTTAAGTGATTTCCAAAAGATGACGTAGTTTTGTTTATGTGCTCTGTGATCTGTGATGCGTGTGTTAAGAGTGCGGAATGTGCGGCCCACGTATGATGCCAGGCAGTGATGGCAATTGAGTTTGTAGATGCAGCTCTTGGACAAATGTGTAAGTTGACAATGTGGGATTTTAGGGAGATCTTTGTTGAATGAGAGATTCTCACAATGGACAGGCAACGTTGGAATATTTTAGAAATGTCCCGCGTCAGCTTGTCGGAGATGAACGGAATCACAATGAAAGCCCCTGGCTCCACGTCCTGTGATGTGCCAACGTAAGCTTGTTTAGAGAGATCTTTCTGTCTGCATTTAGAAATAAGCCTGCCCTCTATGTTGGGGTCATGTCTATTATTGGAAGTAATCTGTTTGATGGTATTCCGAGTGGTATTCACTTCCATTTTGAAACTATTAGCAGAGGGGATACACAAGGGGATATTAAGAAGTCTGTGGACATAGCAGCGGACTGCTGCCTTTTTATGTTGGGAGAGTGCTTAGATGCAGATAGAATAGCTTGGTCTGTCTGGGTGGGTGGTGGGCTTACGATCTATGGAGAATTCGAGCCCGATGTCTGTCGTTGTAATGGTTAACTCCAAGAAGTTTACAGAGTTTTCGTTTTCAAGCTCTAATGTAAATTTAATTCTAGGATGGATATGATTGAGTTTTTCTAACAAGAAACCAGCCCCTCCATGGCTAGCATTGAGGATGCAAAAGTACTCATCGACATACCTAAATCAGTAGATAATCTCTGTATTCTTGTTGGTGAGCATTAGATAATTTTCAAGAAAATCCATGTATTTGTTAAGGTGGTAAGCAGCTAGCCATTGTCAAGCCGCCCTCCTGTTTGAAAATTTTTTCACTAAACTGGAAAAAATCTTGGGCCAAGCAAATGTTAAGTATGGACAGTATGTCTACTTCGTGAGTATATTCTTGGATATCAAGAGGTCCTTGACCATAATAACAGATTCATCTCTGGGTATCATGGTGAACAGGTTAGTTACATTAAAGGAAACCATTAAGTAACACGCAGATATTTCATTTTGAGCACAGAATCAAATGAGTTTTTTTATACTATTTTTAGGTTCAAATGATGTTAATGAGGTTATAAGATTTAGTATGAACTTTGAGACGCAGCTGGCTGCTGCAGTGGTGTGTCCAAGAAACTTACCACAGGTCGTATGGGGTTGTCTACTTTATGGAGTTTGGGAAGATAGAATCTGGGGATTAGTGGATTGCCCGGAAAGAGAGTCTTGGGAGCCTCAAAGGTCTCCGAGAAAGGTGAAAGTATTCTAATAATATTAGTGATTTGTTTCTTGTATCTATTGATGGGGTTATTAGGGAGAATCTCAAAATGGTTGGCTGAAAGGAAATTCTCTACCTTTTTAACGTAAGCTAGATTTGTTAGGCCAACTAGGCAGTCACCTTTATCCGCCTTGGTAATCATCAGGGAGTGTTCTTTAATATTTTTCTTAATTGCAAATAAAGTCGAGGAAGCACTGTCTGAAAACAGTGTCCCTGTATACCCTTCTCTCTAGTTGCCTATTGAAACTGTACAGGTTGGTGTGTATGTCATTGTAGAGTTGTTTCTTAATTTCAGGGTTGTTGGACAACATTTAAAAAGCTACATTCATCTCAATGGAAAAGAAGATTACATCCTCATCTGTGATGTTAGATGAGAAGCAGAATTTAAGGCCACGTCTCAGTAAGCGAACTGCACATCTGACAGATTCTTGACTCTATCATAGAAAACAAAATCAGAGAATTTTCTCTTATAATTATTATGTTGATGGATGATGTTGGATTTTTGTTTAATGAGGTTAATTAGTTTTTTAGACAGTCTTTTATACTTGTGTTGTTTAAAGATGCTTATGTTGTCTTCCAAGTAGGGTAAAAAATTGTTAACGTGAAAATGTCCTGCCTGGTCGTTCACAATTTGGTCAAATAGAATTTTAAGTTTACAATCAAGAGAGTGTATTCTACTATTTCATTTTTGAGGATATTAAATTCCAATGCCTCCCTTTGTTGTGGAGTTACACTTTTTCCCTCATTGTAAACTCTAAAAACAAACTCACACATTTTTCCAAGAGTGGCATCCACAAACTCTCTTTTAAAACACTTTTAAACTGACTGCGGTTTGAGGTGGCTTGGCGCGATGACTCCTCACTTTGCGCCGAACCCGGTCCACCAATAAAGGGTTTTTGAAACAAATGCACGAAGTATACACCTTCCCACACATACTTATTTACACGTGCACACTGCAATTAACTTTTGAGTTATTAAGGAGCCCAAAAATCCTGAAGTGTAAAGAGCATTGCACATATATCGTATCTCAACAAAGGAAAAATTCTGTTTCTCAGAAAAGCTTATTTCAAAATTTAGTTTAAAGGTTGCAGTAAGACTCTGCTGTAAATCTATAATTCAAAAAATGTAGAAAAGAGATGGGATGGAAAATTCCTTCAGCTGGTGCCAGATGTAGAAGACCATATTTCGCTGGGCGATTTTAGAAAGCTATTTTTTCACAAAAGAGCTCTCCTAAAGGACTAAATGCATTTAGACATGCCGCGGAATATAGGTACATCGCAAACTAGGCAACTGGAAAATCCGAAGTTGCTGATGACCGTGTGGTCGATGAAAAAATAATCAAAGCTGCGAAATAAAATCAAAATTATAAGAAAGAAAGATAGGATTATAAGAAAAGAATCTTACTGAGATTCAGACAAAATATGTATATTTAGAAGCAGCCAAGTGTATTGTGTACAGTGGGCAGAAAAAAAACAACTTGAATTACTAAGAACTAAGAAGTGCTGTAACTGAAAAAAAAATCAAGAAGCAGCTTGAATTACTAAGAACTAAGAAGTGCTGTAACTGAAAAAAAATCAAGAAGCAGCTACAAGTCTTCATGCACAAAATACTACCCAAAAGAAACTGAAAGATTTTGTACCTAAATTGTAGTGGAGTATGAGGGCTGCCTTTTAACTATTTCTAAGTTTGGTACATACAACAAATTTATTCATTCTTAATTATTACATACTACGTACGTATGACCTATATTTTGAATATTATACAAGAAAAAGTAAAAATAGAGAATAATAAATAATTTGGTTACATCCTTCGTAAGCCGGCCAATTCGGCCAACAATAACTTTGAGAGACGTAAGAAAAGATAATGTTAGTGTTTGACTACCGACTGCACGGTGTCAAGTAGGTAGATTAAGACAGAAAGGGGTATAAATGATACCAAAATTATCCGTTTAAATGGTAGCCACATGCTACCGGATTAACCATTATGATAGCTCTTTTAACGAAATGAAACACACGGAAGATAATAATCCCCTAAACTGCATAATTTAAACATATTTCTGACCAGATGCATCGACCTGCTCTTCAAATTTATCTTTGTAACTTCCTCCTCTTAAGATAAAGGAAAGTTTTAAATGGAATAGGTTTATTTTAAGACATTGAACAAAGCATTTGAAGCTTAGGCGATCGCATAGGCTACCAGTACCGGATTTTGATTTTTTGATGATCGGAAAAACTCAATAAAATCGGCAAATCCAGAATATTATGGAAAGCCATAGTGATCATGAACTTATAAAATAAAGAGTGTACGATATATATTTTTTCGCAGATTGTCGTAAAAAGTGAGTTTTAGTCAGTTAGTAGGCAGTAGATTACCACTTTTAATCCCTCGGCCGTAAAATTTTTTTACTTAGCTAAGGCAGGTAAACGTAAATTACTAATAGCAGCCAATACAATTTTTTATTGCCGGTTACCCAGCCCAGGTAAAATGTAAATTTTTTACACAATGTAAAATCTAAAACTTATTCCAATTGGCAATAAGTACTCAGGGAAAAAAATATGTGTTGCACTATGAGAAAATACACATTGACTATCTCCTTTATACCCTCCTATAATGTGCCTCTCTCTCGCCGTATGAAACAAATAACTATTTTCCTATTATGTACACTTCAAAACATTCGTAATATTTACTAAACCCGGTACTGCAGTGTTCTTGATACCACTGTGGTATCCGGCATGTTACAGGTTATAAGAGTATTAAAAACTATGTAGGTATGGTTTTTTGGATTCCTTGAAAAACCTATTCTTCTCATAACTCATAAACTTCCTCGAATTGGTCTCTCAGACCCGACACAGCATCTGGTTGAATACGAGAAAAGCCCCAATCCGTGAAATTGCATGTTGTGAAACACAACAAGAAATTTGATCTTTTATTGCTTTAAAGCACATGTTTTAGTGCATTTCAAAACTATCCGTCAAGCTGCAGATATTGACACCAAACATTTTGCATTAAGTTATGACTTAGACAAACATTTAAAAACAGCTTTTCAAGCAGCTTCGGCATCAATAAATATGTCGTGTGTGGGAGAAGTGAAGAGGATTGATGATCGACAGGATACGTACTTATGTAGGTAACTTAATATAATAAAAACATTAAACAATAGGGACACTTGTGGCTTCAAAAGCTCCTAATTAGTGGCAAGGAATTTCTCTTTTCTTGTTGATTCATACCAGGCCTCTAGGCATTTATGATGAGCTATTAAAGATAAGTGAGAGATAAAACAGTCTGCTGGACATTAAGGGCCCTTAAAGGTGCCAGACAAAAATAATGTTTATAGTGTCGTATTAAGATGCTTCTTCAAACCTTCGATAAAAATTCAGTAGTCACGTCCCTTCCTTAAAATACTTCGGGTAGGTCGCATGGCGGCGGGGTCGATCATATCAAACAGTATTAAAATCAGCCAGACATTATCGATACAAAGAACATTATTTAAATTGGGGATTAAAGATCGGGTTTCAGTGCAACCCATGAATAAAAGGCTCATCTTGACGTTGTAATAATACACCTACGTCACTCTTGAATAATTACACGGAGCGCCGATGATTCTGTGTAGATGGCTGATCTGGTATTCTGCCTTATCTCAATTCAAAGTAGGCACATGTCCATAGTGAGTAGCAATTTGCGGTTTCTCAACAAAACTGCTTCAGTTTTTCAAAAGTTCAAGTAATGTTCTTATATGGTATGTACGATAATTTTGGCTGTCAGAGAAAAGGTAGTTAAACTCTAATATTATATCCAACACGGTTATGATTGAGAAGGTAAAATATGGGACGCCCCACTAAGCTTTTTTTAACATATTTATGGCTTACGACGCGCAGGGGAAATGCGACCTTGTAACCAAAAGCATCTAGCTATCCACCCTGTGGAGTTACACTGCACACTAAAAACAGAAATAGCAAAACGTTAGGATTTGCTACAATCTAGAAGAGTTACAAAAGTCTTCTTCTCGACGGGAAAAAAACACGATCTTAATCCACCCGCCCCCCCCCCCCCCAATCAAAAACAGGAAGCCCAAATTATACGTAGATAATAGAGAAGTCTCACAATACAAGGCGACGAAGCCAGTATTTGCAAGACAAAGTTCCAGCCTTGGAAAAGTGGTGGGCCAAGTGGAAGATAGACCGGAGTTAAAAAAATAATTCATATCATAATCTCATTCAGGAAAAGACGCAAACTAGGGCCAGACAACGGAATCGCCTTACAAGAATGACAAGGACAAAGCCATCACAGAGATGGTACAATACATTGGCCGACTAGAAAAAGAAATTATAATTCAAACTCAAAGAAGAAGTTCCACCCAAAGCACACCTCCTGCTAAGCAGGAATGCACAAAAACACAGTGCCTTGGACAACACCTGAAACAAAGCCCCCAAAATTAGAGACAATAATTAGATTACCAGATAACGAAGATTCAAGAGTAACAATGAAGCAACTGAGGGAGAACGTCAAAGATAAAGATTTAGGGAAGGCCTTAAAAGTATGCGATCAACAAAAGACGGAGGAATTGTGATAGAAAGTCATAATAAGGAACAACAAGCAAAACTGAGAGACATTTTGAAAACAAATAAAGAAACAATAACCATTAAAGAAATTAATCAGACAGAGGTAGTGTTTATGCTGACAGGAATTGAAAGAGGATTTGAGAAAAAAGATTTTGTGAATGAAGTACTTAATAGTACCTTATAGTACACAAAATCCAGATGTTAAAAACTTGTGTAGTACTGAAGATCTGAACAAAAATCAAAAAAACTTGCAGAAATCAAAGCAGAGAGAACTGGATTCTAAGAGCCCCAACGCTAATCACAAAATGATTTTTAAAAAAGGGCACAGTAAACTTTAATCTTGTGACAACATACGTACAAGAATACCTCCAATTAGCAATTTGTTTCAAATGCTGTGGGCTTGGACATGTATCAAAATATTGCAAAAAGTAAGATACTTGTTCAAGTGTATCAATAATCACTCATCTAAAGACTGCGAATCCACAAACTATAAATGTATTAACTGTACCTTAATGGGCTATATTGATGTAAGTCACTCAGCTCGAGACAAGAACTGCCCCACGTATAAGCAAAAATTGGATAGAGTGAGACAGAACACAAATTACAACAGCAGCCAAATTTTTTGAAATGGCAAAAACTGAAGATTTCATCCTTCTGTAAACCGAAGGAGCATAACGAACATAACGTAAGCCTAATACACCAAAATCTACAGTCAATCAATGACGTATGCTGGACGAACATAAGACATGTAGTATGTTATGTTTTACTGAACACTGGAAAACACAGAAACAACATAAAATGGACGAGTGCAATCTCGTTAGTACAACAAACGGACACAGATGGCGCCACCGGGAGACTTTTCTCGGTGCTACTATGAAACGTGTCTTGAATATCGAAAATTTTGCAGGTTCTGATTGTGTCAAAGCCTGACTGACGAGCTGTATACGGCGAAGCTAGTCTGGGGATGGGTACAGTTAGAGCTTGCGAAATGATGGTTTATCAGTTGTTTAAAAGGTCAAAAACAGCGTTTTCAACTTTTACGTTGTTAGAAACCTGGCAAAATCAAGACATACAAAGTTACTTGCATAACCAGTAAGTCCTCCGAATAACAGAAGACTATCGGAACCAGCTACTAATGACACCAAACAACTGTCAAGACCACACATAAAAGACCGAAGTTTTTGGACAATGGGTAATTACTAATTGTTTACTTATGTGATACAAGATAAAACAGACAAATTCCCAACCAACAGACGAATCCCCGGGCAGCAACATAAAGCTCCCAAAGCATGGGTGAAATGGTGGATAACTGGGGTTTACCAGCTCTTTCTGCAAACCCAGCTCCCTGAATAGGAAACGCATTTCTTCTTCACATACATGACCCAAACCCAAACTTTTTGAAAAATTGCATGATTTGACAAGAGCCAAACTGGAATATCTCTGCCATATATCAAAACAGAACAACGCAGAAGGGCGACAACCGACGAAGAAATGTGTCCAGGAGGACAGAAGAGCGCTGAAGAAGCTCCGGAAATATCCTAACATAGAAACTAGGCATTCTGAATGAAGATGGGGGTCTGAAATTTCTGAAACAAGCTGATTTGGTCTACAACGATGATACCTAGAATAAAAGACATTGGGCCTGCTCAACTCTTTTATCTGAAATTACCTTTATTGATATTGATAGCGGTGAAAGCACACTCGTTTTGATGGTCATTCTTACTATTAGCAAACAAATTTTCAGTGTTAACAGAAAACTTTTACTTAAGTTAGAGCTTTTTCTGCTTCTCTGTCTATCAAAACACACACACTAAACCTTCTTCTCTTTAACTAGAATCACCTTCTCAAATTGTGATAGAAAAAATCAATGTTTCCAGCCACATTTTGGTCCTTCGAGCCAGATATAATCACAATAAGATCCTCGATTTTCTTCTAATCCAGAAATGGAGAGTGCCACGAGAGAATAACCATAATATCTAGAGAATTTATCAGAAGGCCCAGAAAAGGGAAAACAAGTGCTCTTTTATCTGAGATTATCTTTACTGCCATTGATAGCGGTGAGAGCACACTCGTTTTGATGGTCAATCTTACTACTAGCAAACAAATTTTCAGTGTTAACAGAAAACTTTTACTTAAGTTAGAGCTTTCTCTGCCTCTCTGTCTATCAAAACTCACACACACTAAACCTTCTTCTCTTTAACTAGAATCACCTTCTCAAATTGCGATAGAAAAAACAATGTTTCTAGCCACATTTTGGTCCTTCGAGCCGGATATAAACACAATAAGATCCTCGATTTTCTTCTAATCCAGAAATGGAGAGTGCTACGAGAGAATAACCATAATATCTAGATAATTTATCAGAAGGCCCAGAAAAGTGAAAACAAGTGCTCTTTTATCTGAGATTATCTTTACTGCCATTGATAGCGGTGAGAGCACACTCGTTTTGATGGTCCACCTTACTATTAGCAAACAAATTTTCAGTGTTAACAGAAAACTTTTACTTAAGATAGAGCTTTCTCTGCTTCTCTGTCTATCAAAACTCACACACACTAAACCTTCTTCTCTTTAACTAGAATCACCTTCTCAAATTGCGATAGAAAAAACAATGTTTCTAGCCACATTTTGGTCCTTCGAGCCGGATATAAACACAATAAGATCCTCGATTTTCTTCTAATCCAGAAATGTAGAGTGCTACGAGAGAATAACCATAATATCTAGATAATTTATCAGAAGGCCCAGAAAAGTGAAAACAAGTGCTCTTTTATCTGAGATTATCTTTACTGCCATTGATAGCGGTGAGAGCACACTCGTTTTGATGGTCCATCTTACTATTAGCAAACAAATTTTCAGTGTTAACAGAAAACTTTTACTTAAGATAGAGCTTTCTCTGCTTCTCTGTCTATCAAAACTCACACACACTAAACCTTCTTCTCTTTAACTAGAATCACCTTCTCAAATTGCGATAGAAAAAATCAATGTTTCCAGCCACATTTTGGTCCTTCGAGCCAGATATAATCACAATAAGATTCTCGATTTTCTTCTAATCCAGAAATGGAGAG
This sequence comes from Taphrorychus bicolor, assembly GCA_951812265.1. NCBI lineage: Eukaryota > Metazoa > Arthropoda > Insecta > Coleoptera > Curculionidae > Taphrorychus > Taphrorychus bicolor. The sequence goes on along the minus strand of OX638299.1, from coordinate 12,174,565 downwards.
TGCCACGAGAGAATAACCATAATATCTAGAGAATTTATCAGAAGGCCCAGAAAAGGGAAAACAAGTGCTCTTTTATCTGAGATTATCTTTACTGCCATTGATAGCGGTGAGAGCACACTCGTTTTGATGGTCAATCTTACTATTAGGGAACAAATTTTCAGTGTTAACAGAAAACTTTTACTTAAGTTAGAGCTTTCTCTGCCTCTCTGTCTATCAAAACTCACACACACTAAAACTTCTTCTCGTTAACTAGAATCACCTTCTCAAATTGCGATTGAAAAAACAATGTTTCCAGCCACATTTTGGTCCTTCGAGCCGGATATAAACACAATAAGATCTTCTATTTTCTTCTAATCCAGACATGGAGAGTGCTACGAGAGAATAACCATAATATCTAGATAATTTATCAGAAGACCCAGAAAAGTGAAAACAAGTGCATTGTTTAGAGATAAATTGCGAATTAAAATGTGTAAAATGATTAAAATGTTGCAGATTAAAAAAAAATCTCCACAGAAAAAGTGTGTGGAGATTTATGCGCTTGCGGCTGACATCTGATCAAACGTTCATGGTGTAGTTGATCAAAAAGCAATAACTATAGTTGATTTTTCACAACATAATGCAAGTTAAATGCACTTCAATTTAAATTGTTTTTTGTTTCAAGTTGTATGATGAGATCTTATTTGTACATTTGATTTTACAGACTCAATGCCAAGAATCTACAAGAGAAAGCCGGGAGCCCCTCTATATAGAGTCCTCTAAAGATTCAACAAAATGAACCTTGAGAAGGTGAAAACTAGTACTTTTGAAAAGCCTCAAAACACTTCAAGATTTCCTATGGAACATTAAACAGCCTGTATCATGTATATCAACACTTAAAATCTGTTACTATGATGTGGACCATGGGGGTTTCAACTACAAATTACAAATTTAAGGGCACACGGCTAAGAATTTTCTGGACAGTCAGAAGAGAACTTACTTGGCTCAAATTGCCGTTACTCCCTCTTGAAAAGACGCAATAACACCGTCACACAATGCCTTGCAGCCAAAATAAAGAGAACACGAGCAGATATGTCTGGAGAAGTATTGCCTCCACACTTTAACAGTTATTTAAAAAGATGCAATATATACAACTTTAAGTCCCTGTTAAGTTATTTTTTGTGCAGAACGCGCAGAAAACATTTGAGCTCAAGAAAATGATCCGAAGTTAACTTGTTATATAACCAGGGTAAATCAGCGGGTGCACGGTATAATCGAAGCCCAAGGACAGATGGAGCGAACAGAACCAGGAAATAGAGTAACAGCTCCTTAGTCAGTCAGTCTCCAGCTGCTCCGAGAGATGTCGAAGCCCCAAGAACAAACGATAATTCAGATGCCAAAATCGGTGGGGCAGATGATGCATTGTCAATACTATAAAACATGCCTTTTAACTGAATATCCAACTTTGTGTGAATATATTTCATTTCTAGACAGAAAATGTCAAATTTTAGAAAACTTGACACCTAAGAGAGTCTTTGCAGTGTTTGGTGGGGCAATGCGAATGGCAGGATCCTATATTGCATGCGATTTGTGTACTGCTTCTGTAAGCAACAGCACCATAACTTAGCTTCTTACCCCCGAAGCCTCCTCTTTAAAACTCTCAGGTCGAGTGTATTATAGAAGGGAGATTTAACTCTCCGATATATAAGACTTCACATCTTATAGCGTACTATTCTCAACTCACTCTTAATTCAGTCCTAATGCATAATGTCTCTTAATACCTTAACAATTACGCTGAACAACCTACTAAAATCCTTTTCAGAACTTGAAAATGTCGTTCTTTATTCACTTGTATAAATTTGAACTTTGAGAGCAAAACACTCAATTAGAGGTAAAATTTTTCTCGTTGGAAGGGTTTAAGTAAATTTAGTTTTAAGTAAGTGCCAATAAAAATTATTAAGATGTATCAAAATAAGCAGCTTAGTTTTGAATATGTGGCATTAAGTCGTGGCAGATACATCACTTTCATTATACGAGGAGTGATCACACAATTCCATGTGATTGACTAGTGTCACTAAGCTCAAGCACTGCCATTCTTTCCGATTCTCAATTGCCTTCAGAGATTAATGCATTTGAGAATGATTGTTCAAGTGAATTACTCTGTCATGCGTGCTTCAATAGGTTCAAAGAAGAACGGACGTTGTCATTAGACAATCCACTTTCAGCACGACTATTGACTTCGACTAATGAAGGACATGTTAAAAGAGTCTCGTGCTGTCAGATTCTCGTCTAACCATTCGTGAAATGGCGAAGAAAGCAAAATTTCGTTTGGTTTATGACAAAAAATGTTCACCAAAAGCCCGAATATAACTCGTGTGGCTGAAACGTTAGTTCCGGTACTGTTGGCCGAAGAGGGAAAGCAACACCGACTAGAAGTGTGTCAAGAGTTTCTTAAAAGCGCAAATGGTGGCTTCAGAGGTCGTTTTCTTGTTTTCTAAACTCAAGAGACCTTTAAAAGGGCAAAGGTTTAATTCAACAGCATTCCACAAGAACAGTCCTCAGAATCCCTTCAGCAGAGGAAACAATGTTACGAGAAGTGTATGCGTTGCTAGGGGGGGGGGGGAAGTACTTTGAAAGAGGCAATGTTAGCATCTTTAAGCTTCTAAATCGGCTGCTTGTTGCCCAATCACTTGTTATTCAGAATGACTGTGCTACTACTAAATTCTAGTGTTATCAAAGGAGCTTTGAAGATACCAACAAAAGTATCTCTGAACAATCATGTATAAACAGGATATACCATTCAACCAGATTTATTTGATATTTACATTCAAATTAGAAATAATCATTTGGTATTTACAGCCGATTTTGAAAACATATTCAAGCAGATTTGCATAAATTCCGATCAAAACTTTAGTATTTTCATCGCTCTTCTTTCAAACAGGTCCTTTCAAAAAAATTTAGCTGAGGCGATATTGTACCCCAAATATTTTTCTAAGATGACATCTTTTAAATAATCTCACTCCTTTGTTGGAACTCACAATACTCTAATATGTTTTTCATAATCACAAGATAAAAGCAATTAAAATCAACACATTTTGCGTCACAATGAAGCCTATGAAGCATATTTAATTTCCCAGCCTTCTTTGCTGGAAACAATGTTTCTTTTAATTTTTTAACTTACAGATATCGATAAGCCCCTATAAATGTGATACAACATGATATATAGAAGTAACAGACAACAGCTTTCTTTTTTCTTTAACTAGTAAATAACATTATGTTAATTCCGAGCTTCCCTTATGGATGAACCAACGTAGAGTGTAACATTTTGGTGTTAAAACGGGGATAAGTGAGGGAAGATTTTCTGCGCAGACTGAGATTAATTAAGCAACTTAAGAGCTTGAAAGACGAAAATGAATGGCAACGTGAAACGGAATAGACAAGAGCAAGAGGCGACAGCAGGAGCAGGAAAGGCGATACTAAGAACATACTACCTTTTTGCAAGCACTGACAGGCAATTGGTAGCAAATATAAGAAAAACAAAATAAAAAACAAATGAGACACCGAGTGGAAACAAAGATGCAGGAGGAAATACAAAGAATAGAAGACGAGATTCTGGAGAAACCAGGCGACATGACAACGCAGGTGACATGTCCTAATATTATATCTAATTCTGGCACCGGACTGCTATTTGGCACAGAAATTCATGAGGGAGATAGCATGGGAACTGTATATGACGTAAGTAGTAGCAAATCTTCAAGAACAACGACAGCTTGGTGTACAAACTTCATTAAAAAAAGGACAGTTTATTTTTTCCAAATTTTCCAATTCTACTCTACTATTGAAGATTCATAGATGAGCTTTAAAGGTTATATAATAAAACTTGAAATATTAGGCTCTCCGTAGAACTGCTTAAAGCAGAAGAAAATGTATTTAAAATTGTTCAATCTACTCATTTTTCGAATGACATATCAGTAATAAAACTGTTTCAAGATTATTTGGAAATAACCTAGAGCATCTGGAAACCTATTGGGAATTCCAATTGTACAAATTCACGCTGGTTTGAATGATGCAAATATAATGTCTGTAAATAAGGATTGGGTTTTTACGACTAATAAAACTTTATGGCTTGCGGCAACCTAGAGCAAACAACGCTCTGTATAAAATGCCCGCGGAAGAGAAAAAAACACTATGGATATCGCTCAAAAATGCTGTTATTTTAATCAAGGAGGTCGTGCTAACCAGAGACGGCTTCAGGCTGGGACTGTGAAGTCTCTTCAGTTACGTAGTCAAAACCTAGCCAGAAAAACCGAATAGTGACAAAATTCAAGTTTTCCATTTCCGTCAAGGTTCTGTTAAAATTTTGTAACATATCGGCTTTTTTGCAGCGTTCTTAACCAGAACACCTTTAGCTAAAATTTTCAATATTACAACCAAATAAATTATGGCTTAGAATGGTACTTAGGAGGACTGCCATTATTCAGTATTTTAGTTTAAGTTTAAAACCATTAAAACGACTTTGAATCGAGAATGAAAAGCCCTATCAACTAAAGTACTACAAACTCATACTTTCAATTACAAAATTTGGGGGTTGCAACTGTGACCAAAAGAGGTTTCAACGTAACAATGAGATTTTTTTGTTCAGATCTTAGTTACAAAGTCTAATTTAACGCGAGATTTGAGGTATATAATAAGGTATTTTTTGTCGAATGTCCACATATGCATACTTTGATTTTATTCTGAGTTTTATTCCACATGGTTGTTCCCCATTGTATATACATGTGTGGTATATAAAAAATGAATTGATCGGCTATTGGATAAACTACTCATACGACAAATCTCAAAATTCGGATTTGTACCATAGTCGGTGAGGGCAACTAACCTACAATTTCTAGAAAGTTAAAAAAGCCAATTTTCGGACTGCTTTGTCTTGAAAACGCTTATCTTCAAGAGTATACTTCATTGAACCACGACTTAGAACTACTGAAAAATCAAAATTGGCACTCAAAATTGGATAGTTCTATTTGAGCATCTTGAAACTATTTTAGTTCAGGTTAGTTCACGTTTGTTTAAAGGTGGTGATAACAACGATGTACTATTAAGCGAAACATCTTGAACATTCATTGTCTTTATTGAATTTCTTACACGACGTTTCGAGCAATGGAATCTCTGCTCGTTTTCAAGTGAAACTGAGCATTAAGCTCGAGGCTACTTTATGTACTAACACAGCTAACCACGCCCACCATTCCTATTGACTGGATCGTCGCCACCGTGGCGCATCAAGCGACCAGCCGAGCGACCAGCACTTGTCCGCCGTATCACAGTATAAAGAATAATACATTATGTCATTATCGTCAGTTCGTGTCGGCACTTTTGATATTTCCAAAACTAAAGCGTGCCGCGCCCGGCATTGTTTTCGAGTAGTTACGGACAAACACATGTGCGATGCACTGCCAAAGCATTGCCCATATATGAACGTCACATTCCTGAAGGTACTAGGTTGTTCTCTCTCCTCCTCACCCTCCTCACTATAATAAACCACAACATCTCTATGGGCTACCTAAAATTCACAAAACAACTATGCCTCTAAGGCAAATCACGAGCTCTAGAGACACGCCAACAAGTTCTCTAAGTAGATTTCTCCTTCAAATCATCCAACTTTTGATTGTAAAACTAGTATTCTTAAGGACTTAGAATTGGGTGATAGGAACACATTTGTGAGTTTCGATGTAGAAAGCCTTTCTCCAGACTCTTCCAAACGTACCGTTGAAGGAGTCGTGGGATATCGTCGAGGTCAGACTGAGGGAGGATGCATCTTTGAAGGAGAGAACATCGATGCCTGTGGAGGGAGTGATGGACCTATTGCGCTGCTGCCTCAAAGGCTCATACTTTTAGATTATAGATCAGTTTTTTTGAGCAGGAGGATGGGCTTCCGATGGGTTCATCACTATCAGCCTGAAGCAGTCTTCATTAGAACCAATGAAGGCGTCTTTAGTAAAGCAAGTTGCGACGTCTCTTCGGTATGGCATCCGTTGATACGGCGGCGGACAAGTGCTCGTACTGCTCGTCGCTTGACGCACGACGGTGGCGACGATCCGGCCAATAGGAGTGGTGGGCGTGGTTAGCTGTGTTAGTACATAAGCAAGTAGCCTCGAGCTTAATGCTCAGTTTCACTTGAAAACGAGCAGGATTTCACTGCTCGATACGTCGCATAGTGTAAAAAACTCAATAAAGACAATGGAAGTCCAATATGTTTCGCTTATTAGTTCAGGTTAGTTGCCCCTTATCAACTTTAGTATAGAGATTACTTCATTACTATAGTTCTTCATTCTTTTTTTGTATGAGATCAATCTATTTCACAATAGATTATAGATCACACAATAGATCCAGTTATCGCTTACTTACAAATAATTATTTCCGTTGCTTAAGTAGAAACACTCCACGTTTCGACGCTTTTGACGTATTTGTGAAGGGTATTAAAACACTAAACTGCCATTTTGTCATGACAAGAACTTAGGTTTGAGGTCAAAGGCAGTGGTGAAAGAGAATGTCATTAAGACGTCAAAACGCATGCATCAGTATGACAAAATCATTTGCATGAAGAAAATAGCCAATGATACTACTAACACACATTAAATATATGACACTACTAATGAACAATAACAATTTACAAAATTAAACTTAATTATAAAATTACTCACGTGAAAAATAACAATCCCAGATACGTGGACTTATCCCTGGGATTAGGATTACAATACTCTTCGGTGAAATCCATATCGGCGGCTCCACTTGCAACCTCTTGCACTCGACACAAAAGTCACTGACTATAAATCTTCGACACCACAAGAATTTCTTCTATTTTTAGCCGTTTTGATTTTTGCCAGACTTTTCTTTTCACTCACGTTTACGAAATTATTTATAAATTCTTCACGATTTCGATGGAGTCGGGGCCGCACCAGGTATTTTTACAGCTGTAAAATGGTGTTTGTTTTGTTCTTCCTTCCTCTGTCGTTCTTGCAATTTAACATGAAGTCTTTAAAAGATTTATGGGCGAATTTTGCTTAGAACTGCTTATTGGTTTTGTGTTATTTTCCTTTTGAAAACCGCGATAATTGCATAGACGTTCACTTCACTGAAGTTCTCTGCTTATTAGTGCTGTAGTTCATAATTACTCTTTTCTAACTAAATGTATTTAAGGCCTTATAAAAATCAGTCTTGTGGTAGATGGCGGGTGGTATTGGGGAAACGGGACCTGAAAGAAAAAATAAAAACATCCTTAGGTGATTATTTTGACTAAACTAAAGACCTGACTACGTATTAAGAAATAACCAAGAATCATTGCAACAATGAGATAATAATGCAACGTCGATGAATGAAATGCCCATTCATGCTTGAAATTAAAGGAAAAATGCCGACTCACCTATTTTTCACAACTCATATTGATTAAGTTACTATTAACAAGATTGACCATCGTTTAAACATGTTGTGATAAAGAATTAGAAAACTTGCACTAAAGCGTCATAACGATTTTAAAGTCGTTAGATTCGAGTATGCTTTTAGACATTTAAAGTTATAATATTAGCGTTATTTATGTAGTCAGAAGTCATCTATAGCTATATAAAAATCACCTTTGAACCGTAAAATACCAAAATAGACAAGTTCTTACAGATAATATGAAATAAAAATTTGTAAAGACATTGCCAGTATTTGGTCGACACTTTCAACGATCGTTGTTGAGAGCCATTTAGATAATAAATATTTGGGAAGTAGCAATGAATCCAATAAATCTTTGAATAATTAAACTTGTTTATGCTAAGTTAAGAGCAGTTTTGGTATATAGCATTTGGTACATGTATTGTATGAACATATGTACGGGGTGTTCATTATAAAACTTCATCTAGTTGGCTGTGAAATGTCAAAAGGAAAGGATGCAGAAACAAAAGTCCATTTATTTTGATTGTGTCATCCTTTCCTGTCAACATTTTATAGCCTGCTAGATGAAGTTTTATAATGAACACTCCGTATATATAATATGCTAATTGGCAAAGCGGATAATATTTTTTAATTAATTTTTAGGTGAAATGCTGCCGGAGCACTTGCATTATAATACCAAGGACTAGGAAAAGTGTACTCAGATCTCTATTGAACCCTTTTTAGTATGATTTATACTGATATCATCTAGATTTAAGGTATTGCTTGTTACAAATGTAACTTGTAAAAGCCTGCACAGAAAATTCTTTTTTTCTAAGTCGTCTGATGACCCTTTAGTGTACAGATGCACACATTAATTATTCTGTTGATCAAAGAAAATATTTTTTTTATCAATCAATCAATCAATCACGGCTCTGTTGTCACAGGTCACAAAGTTGAAGTCATATGGTGTCTATTTGAAATAGGTATTCATCTAGTAGTCTAAGTAATAACATGGTAACTTATAAAAAGTATACATCAAAACAACATATAAATGATATATTTACATATGGCAATTCCCCAACTTGCTGGAAAAAGTTGAAAATCTTGCAATCAAACTTATTCAAAAATAATAGTGAAATGAACAACATATATTTACATATTTATGATTTCACCATAAAACAACTCAAACAACTTAAGGGACAGTATGAAAGTCTTCTAAAATGTTTCTCTTGATAAGAAAGACAAGCCAACGTGAGTCAAGGCAATCAACCGCGTCAGGCAGTCGAAAATGTGGCTCTCAGGATGGCAATGTATGTCCGTAACCAGGACATACAAAGGGACCTCGACTACACCACAGCCATTGAAAGGAAAAAAAACCATACAAGGTAAACCTTCCAGAAGACTAAGGATCACATGGGCGGCCGAGATTCCAGATGCTAAGTAATGGGTAAAATTACTAATTATATGTTCTTCTTTACAGATAAACAGGAAGCCAGGACCATCCCAGAGGTCAGAAGTGACAGGACAAACTCTCCACCAACAGACAAAAACCCCCAGGGCAGCGAGTCTGGACTCTCAAATCCTGTGTATAACCTTCCCTCGGATAACTGGTGCTAACCAGCTCTTTCTGCAATCGTGCCCCCTCATTAGGGGGAGCTTTCCTCCCTTACCCACATCCCAAACCCAAACTCCTTATGGTGGGGTAAAGATGCAATAGTTTTCCACTATTGTATTATTTACCACACTTTAAAAACAAGACATTTCAAAATGAAGACAGTCGACGTAGACAGAAAAATTAAGACAAGAAGATCGCCTGAAAAGCCCCAGTCGGCAGGATATCCCTAAATAGGACCCAGAAATGGCCACCTTGCTCAGGACTGGAAAATTTTCAAGATTGCTCAGAAGCGAGACGGGTGGCTGAAATTTCTGTTACTAGGTAGACTGGTCCGGTTACAGCGATGATAGACCAAAAGGCAATAGTGCTGTCTGACTCTTTTATCTGAGGCCATCTTTTAGTCACTGAGAGTGGCGTGATGAGTCAAGGCAAGACGTATCTTAAGTTATTTTTGAACGATTTTGCCCCTAGACCTAACCTGAGATTTTTCACTCCAAATTTACATTTTCAAACACTTTGAGTCATTTTCAACGGATTTTAGCGCTAATTCTTACTTGAACTTCTCCAAAAAAATTGTAATTTGCATTTTTTCTCATTTGAGACCTTTATCCGATTTTGGTTCCAACCTTAACCTGAATTTTTTCACTCCAAATTTGTATTTTGAACGCGTTTTTGGCCTTAATTCTAACATGTATTTTTGTAAAAATTCCAGAGTGTAATTTACTAAAAACAATAAATCCGATATTTTAAACCAGTTTTGCCTTACTTTCTTAGAAAAATTGAATCTCTCCACGAACGTTAAAATTGACATTTTTAGAGAATGTGTGTCACTTTTAATCAATTTTAGTTCCAATTCTAACCTGTTTTTATTTAGGTATTCTTAGTAAAATTTACATTTTTTTTTATCAAAAAATTAATTTTACCAATAACAACAAATTAGAAGATTTTAATCAGTTTTGGCAACATTTGCATTTTCAGACATTGCGACAATGTTTTAGCTCTGTTTATACTCTCAATTTGTCCAAAAACTCCTTATTTGCATTTTTGGCCATATTACTAACCTGAATTTCCTTCAAGGAGTCCAATTTGTATTTTTACACGCTTTGAGTATAATTTTTACCAATATTGGCTTTCACCCTAATCTGGCTTTCTCGAAAAACACTACATTTGCATTTTGAGTCGATTTATACTCATTTTAGCCCAGAAATGTAATATTATCATTTACTTGCATTAGTTTTGCCTTATTTTTGCTATAAAATTGAATTTCTCCAAAAACACCAAACATTTTATGTTTAAACGTGACTAGACGTGTTTAGACGTGGGTCATTTTTAATCCCGATTCTAACCTGAATTTCCCCAAAAACCCACATTTGCATTTTTAAATGATTTATTTCATTTTTTTATATAAAAAATAATTCGAGTCTCTCAGTTCGAGAAGCAGCCCATATTGCAATATATCTCGCAGGTTATCGGAACCAGAACGAAGGGTAAAGAGTTGGTGATCACTAATTTATCGATTAATCCATCTGCACACTAGTTTTGGGTGTAGCCCTCATCAGTACAGCTTTGGCTGGTTGACAAATTGGAGACAGTGAGTTCGCGGCTTAAAGCCAAAAATCTACGAAAGAGCGGTGAGATGTTGTACAAAGCAGAAGCAGGCGACATCTACCAGCGTATTAGATCTAATATTGCGTGGCAGATGGCTCTCAGCTCGAAAAGCCGCCCGTATTGCTCTGTACCTCGCAGATTATCGGTCCCAGAACGAAGTGTAAAGAACAGATGGTCACCAATTTGTCGATCAACCCATCTGATGCATACTAGTTTCCCGGTCTACCCCTCATCAGTACAGCTTTGGCTGGTTGACAAATTGCAGGCTCCGAGTTCGCGGCTTAGAGCCAAAAATCTACGGAAGAGCTGTGAGATATTGTAGAAAGCAGGATTAGGCATTTTTTTTATATACTTTGGCCCTAATTTTGACCTGGACTAAACATTTAAAATTTTAAAATGACAAAGCATCTAAACTTTGTCATTTTTAACCAATTTCCTGTCCTACTCCTAACCTGGATTTTTCAAATAACTTTTTATTTGCATTTTTAAATGCTTGTGATGTCTACCGATTAATGAATTCAATACTAAACATAAAAGCCATCCAGCTCTGAAGGATTAGCAAATTGGAGACGACAGATTACATTGTTGAACCCTCGGTTGAACCAGATACATATACCTGAATGTAAAACTGTAACGTTAGAGACTTTGCAGATGGTTGCAAACACAAACTTATTCAGCCATGTGACCAGTGAAGTGGTTGCTGAGTCTGACGCAGACAGTGATTTCAGAGATGACAAAAGTGGTGAAATACCAGGTGAAAATAGTAGTGGTGGAAAGTGCTCGTGAGTGCTCCCTATGAATAGCGTTCAAATTGATGAGTGTAATTTTGCAATGTTAGCATCAGTAGATGTACATAAAACAGCAACAATGTCTAATGTATTGTCGGGTAATCGAAGTAATGAATGAACAATTGCAATTAAAAAGAAGCTTGAATTTGATAATGAATTCCACACCTATAATGTATGGGAATTGCTTGACTTGCCTAAAAATAATGAAGAAGAATAAATAAGAAATGTTACTCAGAAGAAATGAATAACATTTCGTATAGTTATTTAAAGGGCAAGATTGATAGCTAAAAGCATGCTATGGACTCTTCAAAAATTCTTAAACCTGTAGTCGGGTTCACCAATTAAAACTTCTGTTACAAGTGCTGAGTTAGTATGGTAGACAACCTTTTTGAACAGAAACCTTCATAAAGAATTATCATGCTTCAGCAAGATTAAAAAAATAAAGTTTGTTGTTCAAAACAAGCTATTTGTGGGATTAAACAATCCTCAAGGCTGTGGTATGAAAAGGCTAAAGAGTTAGATTAGGACTTTGTGCAACCAAAGCTTGAAACTTTGGAACTCGAATGACTTAATGGTTTATTAATAACTCAAAACACGCTTACCAACCAAACCGCCAAAGAAAACTAAAACACTAGGTAACATGCTGGCAAGGCTAAGGAACACCCGGCAGACTGGGGAATTTTTACAGCAACTTGTGTAAAGACCGAAATTGGCTACCCAAAATAGAAACGTCGGATTGGAACTATAACACTGCCATCTTGTAGAGGGAAAATAGTTGCCAATAAAAGATTGCAGTCATTCAAAGTTTTCAATAAATTTTTAAAGTTTGATCCAAAGAAAAAACTACTTTATCCATTTTTCGTATCTATATTTTTAATATCTTCGGAAGAAATTGGAATTTTTCACCTTTTAGCAAAGCGTTAAAATGCTCAACATTGGCCCAATTTAAGAGGTCTCTTATTTTCTACATGTGGGGGGTCGAATTTGAGTTAGTCAGTAACACGTTTGTGTAAGGTCGATGGCAGCGTTTGTGATCGAATGCAAATGGCAGAATAACAAGAACAATGGTGTACCGAGACGGGACAGTCAGTGAGATGAGAAAACAGAGCTTGTGCTCTACACCTAAAGAAGGAAAACTACAGGATTCCGCTCACTCACGCCGTATGGTGAACCTCTGCTGCTAAAGTACTTGGGAGTGGCCATCGACAGCGGGCTGACCTGAAAAAGGGATGCAATAAGGCCTAACAGCACTAACATGGCAACTACGAAGGGCAGTGGGCAGGAAATGAACACACGTACTGTACTGGCTCTACACTGCAGTGATCAGACCGAGGATAGCCTATGGGGCGTGCTGCAAAGAGCACGTAGTAGAGAGTTCTGCAGAGAATAGTCTGCATAGCCATAACGGGTGCATTCAGAACAACACTGGGAGCAGCACTCAATGTCTTACTGGGTCTGTCGGAGCTCCCAATCTGGGTTAAGAGAAAGGCGATGGCGTCCTGCTGAAGGCATGGATTCCTGCGGCTAGTGGGAGAACACAGCTATGAGAAGGGGTCATACGTAAATCGCCAGCCTCATTTGGCGGGACATCCCGATTGTCCTGTCGCAGAAGGGGCGCCCACGCGATCAGCTGAGACTGAAAAGCCATTTGGGATAGACATCCCAACAAGGGACAAATTCGAGGAAGAGCTGCTCAGCAACCTTCTGAGAATAATCAGGTATGGTATACAGACGGATCAAGAATGGCTAATACACGATCGTCAGGTGCCGGAATATACAAAGCAGGCCATGCATAGGGCGAGGGCTTCCCCTTGGGAAGCCACAGGACGGTTTTCCAGGCGGAGGTGTTTGCAATACTCCAGGTGGCCCCACAAACAGAAGTTAGACAGGGAGCAGAGCAGGACATCTACATCTACTCCGACAGTAAGGTGGCTTTGCGAGCCATCTGCAAGAGCGGAACGAGTTCAAAGCTCGTTCAGGACTGCAGGGATGCTCTAGAGTCACTGGCAGTAACAAAAAAGGTAACTCTAGGATGGATTCTTGAACATAGGGGCAAGGAGGGGAACGAGCATGCCGACGAACCGGCCAAGCGGGGTTCCTAGACATGCTTTATTGGACCGGAGCCATGTCTAGGAGTAAGTAAAAGGTACGTCTCTCACGCTCTGAATGAGTGGGCATGGGAGAAACAAGGACAGACTGAATACAGTCATGAATATGTAGACAGACGAAGGAAATCTACCCTAACCCGAATAGATCCCAGGCCTTGTGGCTTCTTGCGAGAAGCCGGCAGTGCCTGGGAGACCTTATAGGAATCCTTACTGGACACTGCAGATTAAACAGGCATATGCACCTCTTAGGAATGGCTGACAGTCCACTCTGCACCCACTGTGGGGCAAGGACATTTGGAGCCCCTTTTCTTCATCGAGAAGAGCTTGAGGACTCTGAAATGAGACGGGATACTCTCCTTCATTAGAGGGCCGTGTCGACTCGTGGAGAGCCCTGATGGACTAGGGATGAGTGGACCGGGAGACTGTGAAAAGGGCCTCTAAGGCCTAGTCGCAAGGCTTAGCCCCCCCCCCCCCATTGTTTACTATTACTAGTCTGTAACACACAACATTACCTAACTAGGTAGACAAGTCGAATATGGATGGATCCCTCTCAAATATCACAACTATGTATTCTTTGGAAGTTGCAATAAGACTCAAATTAACGTCATTTTAGTTTTGACATGAATTTAATTAGGACGACGGCAGAACACCAAAAATATTGTATTATTCCAGCATCTGTCATGTATTTGCTAAGCAAACACATTTGTTAAGTTGTTGAGTTATGCAATATTTAATAAGCAAATATATCGCGGATCTGAAATCCTCATAAAAAAGGAAAACTTTGAATTATCTATTGGAGGCTTAGAATATGAGCAAAAATCGAACAATGTTTCTTTGATAACTAAAACATTGAAATACGTGTATTTGGCTGAGAGCTGAATGAGATTACAATTTTGCTGTTTAATAACATGTGGCTGCACTTAATCACTTATACACTCCAGATAACTTCATCTGGTGAATTTTGCCCAATTGCCCAATATTTCTGCTTGAATTACCATGTTATTTAGATGTGTTCACAACTTAATAAGATTGTTAAATCATGTGCGAAATATTGCTGCATAAAGAATTTCTTTTGAAAGAATCTTACCTAAGTAATAGTAGGTGGTTTACAAGGTAGTTTACCACAAAAAAAAAGAAAAACCTTTAGAAAAGTTACATGAAAATAAAATTTTCTAAACTTTTTTACAAAAGGCTTCCTTGAATTCGTTAAAGGTTACTTAGAATTACCAAGTAATATGCCTTATTATTTACATATTTCTCGATATGTGTGGCCTTGCTCGAATACCTATTTACTTTTCTAATCAACTACCTACATTATAAATAAGTACCCAGTTAATGGCAAATATAGAGTTGGAATATAATAGCACATATATATTTTTAAGCTAAAATAATAATAATTAAACAGCTAAAGCTTCACTCTTAACTTTTTTACGAATTTAGTGCTCGTGTGTCTGCAATAAAAAATTTTTTCATTGCATAATATGCTATAAACTACACTATTGTGAACATTTTACCAACATTACAGGAAAGCGTATTAATGAGTTGTTTCGATAAATGTGTTGGAATATCCAATAAAAACCGGCCACCAATATAAGACTAGAGAAATTAACTGATACGACCTTCGAGCAATAACATCACTTAAATGTTTACAAGCATTTTATTTAAATTTAGTTCTCGCTAGAGATAGAATTGTGTGGCGTGTAATTCCAGCAGTGGAACTTGTCTAGTCATGATTTATATACGTATATTGGACTAATTGCTTATAGCTTCGCTTATCATCTTGCAATAACACACACCATATGCGGTAAATCATTTCAAGGATCAACTGTGATAAATTGGAATACCTTCATAAAAACAGGCTATCGAAAATGTTGGTATCATTTCGAGATATTTTATAATCTAACATATCTGCAATTCCGAGATATACGAAATTTATATATCGATTATTACACACATGAGATGGATACAAAATTGTCCTATTACAGTTCTAACAGTGACTTGTGCTTTTATTGCTCAATTTTTACCTATTTAAGTCAGTTTATTACGTTTGAATGTGGTAAGCGGGAAAATAGACGTCACACAAAATAAGGAAGCGCTGCATGGGGATCTCCGAAAAGGTGAAAGATCCGAATTCAGTTAAACTAGAATAAAGTTGACTCAAAGACTGATGTTGGTAAAAATTAGTTACTTACATAAATTTTTTATATATTTCTAATATTGAAGCAATACAAGACAACGCAATATTCAACTTGATTTTGTCTTGTCTCTAATGAGAAGATAAAAACTCGTCAAGACAAGACAGTGTCTTGAGAACGTTACATCTTGTACCGGGATTTGCCTTGTCTCTCAAAATCGGTTAAAATATGACACAAAGCTTTTAATTTATATTTAGGGCCTCTGAGAAAATTTAAGTTAAAATAAAGATTAAAATTTTTAAAAAATGACTCTTTACCTGAACATGCAAAAATTAATGTTTTTTGAGAAAGTCACGATCGGATTATGACCAAAATCGGTGAAAATTACTCTTACTGGGTAAAAATACAAATTTCAAGAGTTTGAATAAATTCAAATAAACATTACGTCGAAAATAGATCCCAAAGCGTCTAAAAATACAAGTTTCTGTTTGACAAATCCATGTTAGATTTAGGACTAATATCTATTAAAAATTACGCACTTATAGTGGTTAAAAAGTAACTAAAAAACTACACAAGGCATTTAAACAATCAAATTTAGAGTCGTTGGAGAAATTTATTTTTGTGTCCCAGAATTGGGACTAAAAAGCATCTAGAATTATAAACAGGTTTTTGAAAAAATTCAGGTTGGGATTAGGGTCGAAATAGGACTAAGGAATGACACAAAGCGTAAAGAAAAGCAAATTTTGCGTCTTTGGAGATATTCAGGTTACAAATAGAACTTTAATCGATTAAAAATTCTTCACTTCATCTTGAAAATGCAAAGTTAGAACTTTTTTGAAGAAAATCTGGTTCGAATTGAGGCACAGATCGGTGAAAAATTGTTAGAAGTGCAAAAATACAACATTGGAGAGTTTAGAAAATTTTATATTAAAATTTTGGTCAAAATCTGGTAAAAAATTCTCAGAACATGTTAAAACGTTATGAAAAAAGTCAGGTTAAGATTAGAACCAAAACCGGTTAAAAATACCTTACAGCCTTTAAAAATAGAAATTTTTAAATAGAGGAAAAAAGCAGGTTGGCACTTAAGCCAGAATCACTTAAAAATTACTCAAAAGGTTTAAAAATTAAAATTTTTGGCCCTTTGTAGAAATTCAATTTTAGGACAAAATCAGTCCAAAATCCAAAATCTTCCAATTGGTTGCTTTGGGAAAATTATTTTTTGGACTAAAATAAGTTAAAATTGACTAAAAATAAAAATTTGCATTTTTGAGGAAGGTCTGAACTTGACTTCCCCGAAAGGCAGGCCAACAATTGAAAAGGTCTGAAAATGTGTGAAAATACAAATTTATAGTTTTTAAAAAAAAATAAAATTAATTTAAAATGAGCTAAATAAAATGTAAATTACGAGGTTTAATAGAAACTCAACTATAGGAGAAAATCAGGCAAAACTGAGCCAAATCTTCTAATTCGATGTTTTTTGTAAAATAACATTTTTAAACTAAAATGAATTTGGCTCAAAAATCTATCAGAATGCAAATTTATTATTTTTTGAGAAAGTTTAGTTAGGATCCAACCTAGCTACCAACCCACCAAAATTGGTTAAAAATGACTCAATGCTTATAAAAATAGAAGTTTGGATTATTTAGTAAAATTCAATCTTATGTCTAAAAATATTAATTTTTATGTTTTTTGAGTATCTAAATTTTAATACATCGAGCTAAACTGACTCAAGTCCTCTAATTAATTGTTTTCGGTAAAATTACATTTTTGACTAAAATAAATGAAATTTTGCTCGAGACGCATCAAATTGCAAATTTGGTATTTTACGTCTAAAACTGCAAATTTGAAGTTCTATGAGAAATTCAGGTACAAATTAGAGCCAAACCGTTTAAAAATGACTCAAAGCGTCAAAAAAAGCAAATTTGGCTTCTTTGGAGAAATTCAGGTTAGAATTAGAACTATAATCGAAAAGAAATGATCCACTTCATCTTAAAATGCAAAGATAGATGTTTTTTTTATTCTGATTAGGATTGAGGCACAAACCGGTGAAAAATTGTTGCATTGGAGGGTTTAGTAAAATTTATAACTATTAAAATTATGGTTAAAATCAGGTAAAAAATTCTCAGAGACCTTAAAAATGCATGTTAAAACTTTCTAAAAAAAAAGTCAGGTTAGGATTAGGGCCAAAACCGGTTAAAGTACCTTACAGCCTTTAAAAATAGAAATTTGGAAATAGTGGAAAAAAGCAGGTTGGCACTTAGGCCAGAATCAGTTAAAAATTACTCAAAGGGTTTACAAATACAAATTTTTGGTTCTTTAAAGATATTCAATTTTAGGACAAAATCAGGCAAACTTCATCCAAACCTTATAATTTTTATTGCTTTTGTAAAAATTTATTTTGGGACCAAAATAAGTCAAATTTGCTAAAAGTAAAAGTTTTGCATTTTTGAAGAAGGTTTGATCCTGACTTCCCCGAATGACAGGCCAAAAATTGAAACGGTCTAAAAGTGTATGAAAACATAGATTTATAGTTTCAAAAAAAATTAAGTTATTGTTAGGGCCAATTCTGTTAGAAAATGACTTAAAGTGTATAGAACTTCAAATTTGCAATAAAACAAAAATGCGCATGTTAGAAGTAGAATTAAAATTAATTTAAATTGAGCTACGTAATATGCAAATTATGAGGTTTAGTAGAAACTCAACTGTAATAGAAAATGAGGCAAAACTAAGTCAAATTTTCTAATTCGTTGTTTTATTGTAAAATAACATTTTTGAACTAAAATGAATTTGGCTCAAAAACCCTTTAGTTTTAATATTGGTTAAAAATGACTCAATGCTCATAAAAATAAAAATTTGGATTATTTAGAAAAATTCATATTTATGTCTAACAATAATAATTTTTATGTTTTTTGAGGATTTCAATTTTAATTACAAAATCGAGCTAAACTGACTCAAGTCCTCTTATTAGTTGTTTTTGGTAAAATTACATTTTTGACTAAAATAAATTTTGCCCAAGACCCATCAAATTGCAAATTTGGTATTTTACGTCGAAAACTGCAAATTTAAAGTTCTTTGAAAAATTCAGCTACAAATTAGAGCCAAAATCGTTTAAAAATGACTCAAAGCGTCAAAAAAAGCAAATTTGGCTTCTTTGGAGAAATTCAGGTTAGAATTAGAACTATAATCGAAAAAAAATGATCCACTTCATCTTAAAATGCAAAGATAGATGTTTTTTTTTATTCTGATTAGGATTGAGGCACAAACCGGTGAAAAATTGTTGCATTGGAGGGTTTAGTAAAATTTATAACTATTAAAATTATGGTCAAAATCAGGTAAAAAATTCTCAGAGACCTTAAAAATGCATGTTAAAACTTTCTAAAAAAAAGTCAGGTTAGGATTAGGGCCAAAACCGGTTAAAGTACCTTACAGCCTTTAAAAATAGAAATTTGGAAATAGTGGAAAAAAGCAGGTTGGCACTTAGGCCAGAATCAGTTAAAAATTACGCAAAGGGTTTACAAATACAAATTTTTGGTTCTTTAAAGATATTCAATTTTAGGACAAAATCAGGCAAACTTCATCCAAACCTTATAATTTTTGTCGCTTTTGTAAAAATTAATTTTTGGACCAAAATAAGTCAAATTTGCTAAAAGTAAAAGTTTTGCATTTTTGAAGAAGGTTTGATCCTGACTTCCCCGAAAGACAGGCCAAAAATTGAAACGGTCTGGAAGTGTATGAAAACATAGATTTATAGTTTCAAAAAAAATTAAGTTATTGTTAGGGCCAATTCTGTTAGAAAATGACTTAAAGTGTATAGAACTTCAAATTTGCAATAAAACAAAAATGCGCATGTTAGAAGTAGAATTAAAATTAATTTAAATTGAGCTACGTAATATGCAAATTAT
Source organism: Taphrorychus bicolor (assembly GCA_951812265.1). Lineage (NCBI taxonomy): Eukaryota > Metazoa > Arthropoda > Insecta > Coleoptera > Curculionidae > Taphrorychus > Taphrorychus bicolor. The sequence continues at coordinate 12,155,023 of OX638299.1, read as the reverse complement.
GAGGTTTAGTAGAAACTCAACTGTAGGAGAAAATCAGGCAAAACTGATAAAAATCTTCTAATTCGATGTTTTTTGTAAAACAACATTTTTTTTCAAGCGGACTAAAAGTACGTCATTTGTTTTCTCCATACGCACACCTAAAGTGGGCTTTCAAATCCTGAGACCAAAAAAGTAGCAAAAAAGTCCTAGGCAGTAAAAGTAAAGTCAAAAGTCACCGCTAGTGTCATGGTGGCGCATATATAAACGATTTTCATTCACCAAAATTATTTTAATAATAGATGACACCAGATAAACCGATCTGAGTGTATTGCCATCTTTACATTCTTGTTGAAAAAAACAGAGGACAGAAACACTCTCAGAGCACTCAAGAGCACCATCCGAAACCGTTATTAGTCGAAATCGCATAGGTTCTCGAATTCTGAATTCGTCTGTTAAATGTCATGCGCGTCATCATATTTATCTGTCAATGTGACATTTATTAATTTAGTATTGAAAATAATGCTACAAATTCTTAGTTTACCATAATCATTGGTTATTATTTAATACATTAAAACCATTGAACATTGAAAACCACCATTCTAACATATTCTATGTATTTTACAAATAATATACACAATTGGGTAAGTACCTAGACCCGCTTAAAGAGGATGAGAGAAAATTGCAAAACTGAACCACTTTTAAATAAATTTCTTATTTATTGCATGCTTGAAAAAAAAATAGTATATGTTACTCGGAGTAAAAGGTCTTTTTGTGCTTCGCCCAGTTGCAGGCCTCAGCTTCGCTTCGGCCGTCAATCTCTGGGCTCAGCACGAAAAGACCCACTTTTACTCCTAGTGACATAATCTACTATTTTGAACTAAAATGAATTTGGCTCAAAAACCCTTCAGAATGCAAATTTATTATTTTTTGAGAAAGTCTAGTGAGGATCAATGCCAAAATTGGTTAAAAATGACTCAATGCTTATAAAAATAGAAATTTGGATTATTTAGAAAAATTCAGTCTTATGTCTAACAATATTAATTTTTATGTTTTTTGAGTATCTCAATTTTAATACAACATCGAGCTAAACTGACTCAAGTCCTCTAATTAGTTGTTTTCGGTAAAATTACATCTTTGACTAAAATAAATAAAATTTGGTATTTTACGTCTAAAACTGCAAATTTGAAGTTCTATGAGAAATTCAGGTACAAATTAGAGCCGAAACGTTTAAAAATGACTCAAATCTTTAAAAAAGCAAGTTTGGCGTCTTTAGAGAAATTCAGGTGAGAATTAGAACTATAATCGATTAAAAATGATCCCCTTCATCTTGAAATGCAAATTTAGATGTTTTTTGAAAAAATCTGGTTAGAATTGAGGCAAAAATCGGTGAAAAATTATTGTGTAAAAATCCAACATTGGAGGGTTTAGAAAAATTTATATTAAAATTGTGGTCAAAATCAGGTAAAAATTCTCAGAAAGCTTAAAAATGCATGTTAAAAATTTCTGAAAAAAAAAAGTATAATGTGTAAAAAGTAAATTTATAATGAGTTTTTATTACAAATTGCTTTTTTGATATAAGAATTGTTATATATGTCTTGTAACATTCCGTTGAATTAGGTATAAAAGAATAATATTTAATAAAGCGTGTTTTTGTAACATAGCGTTTGAATAAAAGTTAATAAACTCTATCTTGTTGAGCTAAAAAAGGTGCAATAGGAAATTATTTATGTTTTCTAATATTTTTTGAGATAATTAAAAAAAAATAAAATTTGAAATCCATATAATCGCTTTTTTAGATATTTAATAAATTTAAAAAAACAAGCCACTAATTTTTGCAAACCCTTGTACGAGGTTACCCCATGTTGCAACTTTCTTCTAATTTAACCGCCTTTGTAATTATTACTCTTTCGGCGATCTCCATGCAGTGCTTTCTTATCTTGGACATATACAGGGTGTTACAAAAAAGTAGCACAATCCGTTAACTACAGATTCTATGACAATCTATTACGAATAATACTGAGACATTTGTTACCCCATTTTTCATTTTAAAGTTTTATGTATGCTATACAGGATGTAAAAGTAAATATTAATGTGTTTTTATTTAATAAGTCCTTCTCAAAGAATTTGTTTCAAACTTGGTAGAATATAATGTCTAAGGAACCGCATAGTATAAAAAATAAATAAATTACAGCTAGTGCAAATAAGAGGTCAATGTACGTTTTGCTTCTTTCAAACTTTTTAATTCTACGCCAATAAATTCCAGTCAAGATTGATTTCAAAGAGAATCTGTGGTTAACGGATTAGCTTACATTTTTAACATTCTGTAAAATAAACAGATATGAAAAAAGCCACAGAGCATCCAAATACTGATAAATATATATTTAAAACATGCTTTAAGTTTGTATTTCATTTGCCTAAATATAATACCTTTCAAATACTAAATAATGTTAATTTCTCTCTCTGGATTTTAAAAGCTGGCCTTCACTCAATTAAAAATCAATGGTCTACTTACATCCTCCACGACACTCCAAAGATAAAAAAAAATCTTAATAGCCGCACAAAAGAAAAAATTAACGCCCTCATTGTGGTCTGAATGTTTTAAGTATAGGTACTTAAAAATCCACCTTTAGTTAGTTTTACACATTTGGCCTAGTTTTTGAGCATATTTATTTAGTTACGTACAGATTACATTGTCATTTGGAAGATGAATTGGCATAAATTGCGCGTCTATTCACTAATCAAAACATGATAGGTATTAGATAATGATTAGCTCTCGGATTAGCTAATACATACCCTGACATAAATTATCGGAAAATATTTCAAATACACATAAACATAAAGCAATATTGATATTACCTTGTGAGGTTGCTAAAAATAATTGGTCCCCTTTTCTGCACGAAAATTATTGCCTGAACTATCGCACAAGCGAACCCGAAACAGGTGAAGATCACGCGCGGAGGTACCAACGATTTGTGGTGCGCCTCATCATTTCGAGTACCATCTAAATCCCTCGCCGTGTTGCCGAGAACTACTCGACTAGACAGTCAGAAAAACCCGCAAAGCCGACATCTTTTTAGATAGGCGCGTTGCAAGGTTTGAGCATGTATTATTCCTGTATGTTTTGCGTAAGTCGACTAAGCGTAAACATTTTTGTAAATAAAAATATGTAATAAAAAAAATTATTTAAAATAAAATTTTTACGTTTTCTGTATATAAATATTTTGAAATCTTTCTCGAAGGTATAAATCATTCACTTATTATTGCCGTCAAGTAGGCATTAGAAATCTGACTTTGACATTTTTATTGTATCTTCTCAATATGTGCAGAAAAGATATAGGTGTAAAAGAAATGAAGGTGTCAAAGGTAACGAGATGCCAAAAATAACTGAATGAGGTATATTTGGTATGTCAAAATATAATCATAATTAATGACAAGAAAATTCACGATCAATTACATATAAACAAATAACAACATATAAATACCATGTCCACGCTGAGGGTACTTGAATACCGCATGTTCTTTCACACTGACATATACAGGGTGTCCCAAAATTAGGAGAAAATATTTTAACACCGTATTCAGCGTCGCAAAATTTGACAAAAAGTTCCTATAGACATAAGTCCGAAAACGATTCGTTACTAAGATACAGGGTGTTAAAGTTTGAAATTTTATTTTATTTTACTTTTATGGCGCCTACAATTTGTGAGATATTTTGTTCCAATTTGGAGTATGTGAAACAAATTATGATCTAGCTAGATAGGATTTTCAAATGATTGTCAAAATCTTCAGGGTCTTATTTTTTTGGGGTCAAGCTTTATTTTATGACCCCAATTTTTTAATGGTACGCCACTGGACGTTTACTTATTGAAATTTGCATTCCTTGTTCAATTTAGAGACAAACTTGGCCTCTTGCATTATCTTTAACCGTTTTCGAGAAAAATCGATTTTAAAATCCATTGATAGGCGACAAAAAATGTATTCAGAATTCATAATTGTATAGAAGGCGGCCATGGATATTACCGCCATGTAAAAACAAACGAATAGAAAAAATCTCAAAAGTGACATTTGTCATGTTGTGACAAAAGTGACATTTGTCGTGTTGAATATTCCTGAACAAGATTTAACTTTTTGTTAAAAATATGGACGGATTTTGTTATCAGGAACTTTCCGATATTCATTTCATTTATGGTTACTGCAACGGAAATTCTCTGGCGGCATTGCGAGAGTACCGCAGACGATACCCGCTTTGTCAAGTGATTATGATTATGAAAGGGTATTAAATCATATTGAAGAAAATCTTCAAATCGGACCCCTTTCTACAACCTTTGGTATACCAAGATCTAACGTAAGTTTAAGTTCGTTTAAAAATAGCATAAAGTAATTCGAATAAAGTGTCAAGTCCATTTCCACTGAAGAAACATTGGTCAACTTTTGAGTTTTTGCTGCTTATTTCGCAAGATGGCCCTAAAGTTTCTGAACCTTAGTGTACAAAAATGTTGCTTATTGTTCGTCTGGTAGAAACGTACTTTAAGGTACTAACTATCGCAAAATTCAATTTTAGCTCGGAAGAATGACCCAAATGCAGAATCTCTACCCCTATCATTTCCAAAGGGTTCAAGATTTGAAACCTGAATATTTTCCTACAAGAGTAGAATTTTGCTGTTGGGTTTTAAACCATGAACACATCTTACGCAATATCCATGGACCGATGAGAAAACGATTACAAGGAATGGTACTTTGAATTTTCACAACACACATTAATGGTCTAATGAAAATCCGAAAGCAGTTAGGCGCACTAATTTTCAAAACAAGTTGTCAATAAATGTTTGGGCTGGGATTATCGGAGATACCCTGATTAGTCCAACTGTGATTTCCGCCCGATTAAACGCCAACGCCTATTTGCATCACTTACAAAATGAAGTGCCAGAGTTATTGGAAGATGTCCCGTTAAATGTACACCGTGAAATGTACTATCAAAATGACGGAGCACCTGCTCATTATGGGCTCAATGTACCGACTTGGCATAATAATAATTACCCGGAGAGGTGGATAGGAAGGGATGGTCCAATTGCATGGTCGCCACGATCTCCGGATTTAAATCCGATGGATTATTACCTTTGGGGACAGTTGAATAACATGGCGTATTCAACCGAAGTAAATTCACGGGAAGATTTTCTTCTAAGAATTAATAATGCTGCAGATGAATTAAAGCAGCAACTTGTGTGAACTTTTGCAATTTATTGATGCGCTTTGTATTTTTTTAACAGTGCTTTTAAGTTTTGGTGTTACTCGTAATTAAAAAAAAAATTCATATCACTAGTTTAAAAAGTGTACTATCACTCGAATGTAAGCCTCGTGTAAGCCAAAATGTCACTTTTGATATTTTCTATTCGTTTTTACATGGCGGTAATATCCATCGCCGCCTTCTAAACAATTATGAATTCTGAATAGATTTTTTGTCGCCTATCAATGGATTTTAAAATCGATTTTTCTCGAAAACGGTTGAAGATACGAAGATAATGCAAGAGGCCAAGTTTGTCTCTAAATTGAACATGGAATGCAAATTTCAATAAATAAACGTCCAGTGGCGTACCATTAAAAAATTGGGATAATAAAATAAAGCTTGACCCCCAAAAAAATAAGACCCTGAAGATTTTGACAATCATTTGAAAATTCTATCTAGGTAGATCAAAATTTGTTTCACATACTCCAAATTGGAACAAAATATCTCACAAATTGTAGGTGCCATAAAAGTAAAATAAAATAAAATTTCAAACATTAACACCCTGTATCTTAGTGATGAAGCGTTTTCAGACATGTCTATCTGAACTTTTTGTCAAATTTTGCGACGCTGAATACTGTGGTTAAAATAGTTTCTCCTAATTTTGGGACACCCTGTATAAATACACAAATAAATTTTCGATGCAAGGTTACACTTCACCACATCAGGCGACCACAAGTGGAGATAGAACGCAAACTTTCTCCATCTTTTTCAGCTATACAGTATGTTCCAAATTGAGATCTCAGAAACTATGGGAGCTGTGAAGTTGGCTAAATGGGGGAAGTTCTAAACAAATCTTTTATCATTTTTGAGAAATTCAGAAACAGGAAAAATTAAAATGCTGCAATTATAAAAAAACCAACGGTTTTATTTTGGAAGATAATCGATATTTGTGAAAGCATTTCTGGCGCAACTTTTTGAGAGGGATAAACCTGTCAAAATGAAATTTAAATACAACATTCCGGTTTTATATAACTATCAGCAACTTCTATTTTTCTTAGGCAGGGTTTACCCAACTTCTTTATTCTTAATTCCTTATTTCCAATTTTTATTTGCTAATTTTTAAGGAGTTAAAACCATGTTATTTAATGACAGTTTATACAATTCCTAATTCTTAATTCTTAATTTTTGTTCCTAATGCTTAACGTTAAAAGTTCAGATATTTTAACTTTTAGCAATTAAGCATTAAGAATTAAGAAAAATGTTTCATTGCGCATGCCCAATAGATGACCTAGGGTATGACATAACCTCAAATTTGTGTTTTTGTTTAATTATTTTAAATCCCAATTAATAGTTGATTGCGTTAGTATCATAAAATATATTTTTACAAAAGAAAATCATGGATATACACGAACCAGAGGAATGTTAACTGTCAGTAGTGTCGGTTGCAAATCTTTAATTTTTTAAGAATTAGGAAAATGTGTAAACCACATTATGAAATAAGAATTAAAAATACGTATTAGAAATTGACAATTAAGAATAAAGAAGTTGGATAAACCCTGCCTTACTGCGGTCATATCGTTTTTTTTACATTTTTAGACAGTGGTAAAAAATGTGTTTTAACTATGTATAACAACTCTACCAATCTTTTACCCAATTTGAGATAAGACGATTCAAAATATAAAGAAAGCAGTAATTTTTTGAATAGGTGACCACTTTATAGTAATTCTATCTCTCTCTCTCTCTCTCTCTCTCTCTCTCTCTCTCTCTCTCTAATTTTTACCTCCATTGAACCAAATCATTTAGAGGTACCTAAAGTTTTCAAGTGATAGCGTAAGCATTGGAACCACTCTGAGAAAATGATGATATTTGGTAGTTTTCATCGAATGGCTTTGAAATATTTTTAAAATCCTCTGCAAGCAAGATTTTCGAATCGCAGTTTGTGGTTCGATTGCTCTAACGGATATTCTTTGTTTAACTAGAACATTTTGTTATTTAATTGCTATTAATTTGGTATTTAACTGGGTAATAAAGTTATAGATTTGAAGACTTAAATTGTGGGAAACTAGGCTGACATTATTCCTCATTTCGGATGTTTTCCTCCGTATTGTTACGGGATACGATTTCCAATAATTTATCGTCAATTTACTACACACTTTTATTTACTTTTAACTATTACAACACGATTCAAACACAATTACTCTCTACTAACAATTCGCACTGTTCGCTTGTCCGCTTATTTCGCTTATTTACTATACTGTACTATCTATTCGATCTCATCTCGCGCGGCTCGCTGGTTTATATACCCGGCCTGAACACGCTCTCGTACTTTCGAGAACGGAGGCGACTCTTCCCGGTTCTCGTTTAGTCTAGATGGATCATCGGGATCTCGGTCGGCGCTCGGCGTTGCCGCTTCGGCCCGAATCTCTCTGGCGGAGGATCGGGCGTAACAGTATTAGCGATAATATCATCATATTAGTGATAAATAGAATCCTTGGCCTACTTCCAAAAATTTTATTTTTCTTGATGTTCTAAAATAGGATAAAAACATGTCAGGGTTGTTATGTATGATTGAAACTCAGTTTTGTCCTCTGTCCAAATATGTAAAAAGCCAATGTGGCCTCCATAAGAAAAATATAATTTAATTATGGCTCTATAAAACATTGTATTGAAATTTCATATTTACAGTTGTTTTCCTCTCTAACAGTTGCTTTAGAAATATATTTACAGATTTTGATTATCTTCTAAAACAAAAAAGGCATTTCGAAATTTTTAAATACACCATTTTGGTTTTTTTATAACTAACCTGAACTAACCCGAATGTTTAGAACGTTTTGGTTGTTACCTTACTAACAGACATGTCTGGAACTTTCCTCTGTTAACCAACATCATACCTCCGATAGTTTCCGAAATGCTAATACATGAAAAGCCAATTTGGGACACACTGTATCACATACTATCAAGCAGAAACGTATTCGTGTTTCCAACAGAATACCAGTTTTACCAGTAAGTAACAAGAATTTTTGCTTGAAATGTCCACAAATCAAACACTTCAAGGTCATTTTAAGATTACACCTGTTAATTGATTTTTCCACGAGCGTTTGCGAACCATCTTTCTCGCACACTTTTTTTTCGAAAATACTTTCCTGCACTGGTAAGTACTAAATTTTTTCCTGTACTAGGGCGGAAAAGCAATTTTTTCGCACTACGATAGGTATTATTTTCGAAGGACAGGTACTTGTGTGTAATTATCCCACGCGTCAATCCGACTTTTGTTTAAAGTCGCGTTACAGAGTTCAATTTGGTTGATGGTTTTGCATGAATTATCTAAAGTAATATCACATTTTAATTAGTGATTGGTCGCCATGAAATGCTGAGGAGAAATTTCTACTGGGAACGGGAAAGTTTCCAGGAATTTAAGTCTTTTAAGGAACTCATGCGAATTTCAAACTTTCACATGCGTGCCCTAAAGTTGCACTTTTAACACTTCTTCGTCCTTTTTTGTCTCGGTGAGTCGACGTTAGAGAGTTTGAAGTCTGAAATGATACAACCACAAGACCGACCTCGACCTTTAGGCGATTTCAACAATGCGATTAGGCAAACTTGAAAAATAAATGACATAATACCTCCAGAATGCAGCGTAAACTAACGCACTAAGTTTGGAATCGAGTACCAATTTCAGCCTGAGGAACCACAATCTGGAAGAATATGGATTTCAACTGAAAGCCAGCGAAGAAGCGCAGAAAGTTCTTCAAACCAATAATGCTGTAAAGAAGAAATGCTTAAAGATTTTGGAATAAAACAGATTACACAAGGCAGCAACCATCGAGCTAGTCTGGAGACCTCCTCTTGCTTCACAGTTTTGGCCCTCATTGGTACCAGTGGCAACCTTTAAACTGGTGACGATATTCGCCGGAAGTGACGTCTCGGTGACGTCATGACGTCTTACGACAAATTATTGCACAACAGTTGTCACTCTCATTATCGCATTTCTAGCCACCTCCTAACTAGAGCGTTAGGGCTTCTAGCCCTTAGCTGACCTAGCTCCAAGGTTTTCTAAAACTTTACTTCCAACATAACAAGAGCTACGACATAATCAATATCTGGTCGGCCTTTACGTTGCTAAGACGTACGCTGACGACTACATTACGTCATGGGAACCTTAAAAGTGCCGGACTTCCGGCCAAAAAACAGGGCCATTTTTAAGGAAATGTTATCATTGACAGCAACTGATCATAACTGTCACAACAAACGATAAAATAACTCAAGTATAAAAAGGACAGCATTACCAACTCATGGCGATCCACACTTAACAGATACACGAAAACTATTAGAGTCAATGAGCTGGAAGACATGGACAGATCCAACAAATGCTATTTTCTTAAAAATGGTCCCGTTTTTTGGCCGAAAGTCCAGCACTCTTAAGGTCCCTATGGCGTAATGTTGTCATTAGCGCATGTCAAGCCAGCGTCATAGCAACTTAAAGCCGGACCAGATATTGATTGTATCGATTGTTTTTGGTTAGCTAGATCAGCTAAGCTAGCTAGGATATGGATATAAGTTCGATATTCGATTGGAAATAAGAACTAATAAAAATAATGACAGTTATAACGGTTTTGTACTAATTTGACAAAAGACATCAAGACGTCACTTTCGGCGGATATCGTCACAAGCTTAAATGTTCCCATTACTAAAAAAGGGGGGGCCAACACTGTAAAACAGGTGGGTGTCTCCACATTAGCTCGAAGAGTAGAGTCAAACAAATCCCAAGCCTCCAGACAACCACCAGCCAATGACATAGGAGATAGGGACAGAGCCAACTAATGCCGATATTTCAGTAAAAATGGTTCAATGGTCCACCATTTTTAAGGTACCCCTGACGTAATTTATCTGTCAGAATACATCAATTGGCAAATTACTTGACGTAAAACGTCAAGTGACGACAATTCAAGCTGATATCGCCGGCATTTTTCGCCGGCCAAAAAAGGGAGCAAAACTGTAATACTGGAGGGTCATTACAGATGTAATATACTAGCTCGTTGCCACCAACATAGTTAGGGAAACGAAGACATCTGAGCTAAGAGGAAGTAGTGGATAACAATATCTATTTACCGAGTCAAAATCCGATTTCCAGAGCCTACTCGATGCCAATAATAAGTGAATGGTTTATATATAACTACAATAAAGGCTTTGCTTTGAGGAGATTCGTCAGCAAGTTATTGCGCCAACTAAACATCTCAGAAAGCTGTTCAACAACTTATTCATCAGTACGCGATTATTTGTAGCAGATTAAGTGCAAATGATATTCAAATTCCCTCCTGACTATTCTTGGCTAGGTAAGAGAAAAATGCTCTAACCTTTTTCCTTCCAGACGAGGATTCTGATGTCGTGTTGAGAGGACCGAGAGGGCGAGAGGAACAGAGGACGTGGTATAAGTTCATAGTGTTCTAGGGAATGTGTGCGAGTTTATTTTATGCCAAAAATTACGATTTAAAAACTGTTGTGTGATGTGTGTATGAGACCTAACTGTGTCCCTAGACTTTAAACTTTGCTTTAAGTCTTTCACTCTCTCCCTCGCTCTCTCTTTGTGTTAAATGTTATTTGGGTTACTTTAGTAACCTATCAACTGCAAACGTTTTTTTTAGTTTTTTGCAAATCAATTTGTTTATGCTGATACGAGAAGGTCTTTAAAATTTGTTATTTTAATTTATGTTAAGTAATTTTATCTTAAATGTTTCAGGAGGTGTTTGAACATTAATATGGTGAATACATCAGAAACGAAACCGGCTATAGATTAAAATACAGAAAAATTAAATGGAACGTCAAAAAAATGGTTTTTAGGCACTTCTTAGTCTAAATAATTTGTTAAATGTTGCCAAATAAATCATGAAATTAATAAATTAAGTACCAAATCGTTCAAAATATAAAGCAGAAGGAAACCAAATTATAAAAATAGTACGTAGGAAAACAGAAGATATTATTATAATTAATGATCAGTTTGTGTGGAATGATTTTTTTATTTTGGTAAATGGTAAATAATCGGCCATTGGTACAATGAGAGCCAAAATGATTTGCTACTTTTTAATAAGCGATAATACATTTATTGCGTAATATACAACGCAAACGAGTAATTTATATTACAGACTTAATGATGGGCGGTCTATTTAAATATGGCGTGAGTTAAATTCACTTCTTTTCTCTACTCCCTCTTCCAGAGACGAACTCAGTCATCACTCTTTCAAGCACGTCCTGGGAATAGCCTAAATTTCTTTTTTTTTCCGTGTGGGTTTGCTAGAGCCCCCATTGGGCGCCTCCCCAGGTGATGGATAGGGGAAAGCCTGCAAGATATGGCAGCTACCGAAGAAATCTAATACTCGGGGAGAACCAAAAATAGCCTGGTTGAGCAGCAAATCCCAGTACTGCCATATAGCCGAATAGTATGGCTATGACACTGCGATGAGGAAGGCAAGGGAAAACTACCCCATTTTATATATTGCCTAGTAAATTAGTGATGGTTCCGATAACCTTCGAGGTACAGAGCAATATGGGTTGCTTTTCGAACTGAGAGCCATCTGTCATGCAGGCGCTGGTGGATGTCGCCTGCTCCTGCTCTGTACAACATCTCATCGCACCCTGTATAATGTGTTGTAGATAAAATGGCGAAGGCTTTAATTATTCAACCCTGGCTGCGCACGGTCAGGCTTGACCTCTATATTAGCTGAGGTATTAAGGTAAAAAATATGAGTTTAAGCTTGACAAAATATATTGTGGCAACACATGAAAAAAAGTGCTCTAAGATTGAATAAAGTATTATAAACACGTAACAGAAGCTGCTGATACTGCAGATTTATGCGATGAAGAGGTGCGATCAGGCTTTTGTGAAGAAAATCAACCACAAGACAAACAAAACCGATGAATCATTTGTTGCAGCAGTTTTTTTGAGGTTTCTGAGTAAATTTTGATTTGGAAACTAAGCGACTCATCTGTAAAAATTCTGCTTTCCATGGCACATCCGAGTTTCACAGTACTGTACGTTGAAACTTTTCAAGAAAATATCTTGCGAAATTGCAGTATGCTTAGTCTTCCGAATCCAGAACGTTACACTAGGTATAGTTTCTGCCGTTCCTCAATGACGTTTTTATTTGATTCAGAAGAAGTTAACGAATACTAAATAACTTAGCGGCTGAGAAACATTTTCGGTAGCAGAAGCTAAGATGGAACTATTGGAAAACCAAAAAGAAATATGTAATAAAATCCGCAATGTTCAACAATGAGCATTTCTTAAAGCTCATTGTTCTCAAAATTCTTTCTTAAAGCAGCTAACTTGGGGAATGAATTTACAAATTGAAAGTAATTGCTCTTAACGGTAATTATATTAATTATTAGATTAGATAACTGTCACTTAAAATTTTTGTGTTTAACACTTCATAATTACATTTTAAATTGAAAACACATTTATACCGCTATTGTTTTCTGAAGTAAGTTTCGTAGAAAAAATTATGTTGTAAAGTGTCTTTTACTAACTCGATTGATGCAACTGCAGTCAGCGTACGCAAGGGCCGTCACTTACCACACTTCTCAGAAAAATTACCATTTTGGGTACCAAGGCCAGAAAGCTTTGACTTTCATCTGTCTTTTCACTACAACAAATTTTTTTGAAAGTTGGCTTTTAACCCTTGATAATAACCAAAACGAAAACCAAAATCAGGCTGATATTCATTCGAAACTAAGACTAAAGCACAGCTGATGACAAAAATTCTTCAAAAAACACTTTAAATGCGTATTGTTTTGTATTTAATTAAATCAAATGACTTAACAACTTAAGAATCCCTGACTTAAATAATTGAATAGGGGGATATTATACCGTTGTCGACAACACTGTACTCAGCAAAAATAGACCGACCATACTAAAAGTTAATGAGAGGTAATGCAGTTTTAAAAACTGATGAATATTTTGGGCTACTTGTAGATTGGCAATTGTAAGCTAACGAGGGGTCATTATGTAATGGTCAAAACACAATTTTTCAAGACTAGAAATAACGATTTTGGTGTTTTTCAGGTTACATATGTGTATGTATATAGTTGTGCTTAAAAATACATGAGCTACTGCTGATGAATGTATGGTGTTAACATATGTCCCTATGTAAAATAAATTTCCATTTTCGTTTACTTATGGTAGACAACCCTAGACAACGGTTGCATCAAAGTGCCATTAGAAACTAAATGTAGTTAAGTTTTTGACTATTCCATTTCCAGACAATTATTGTATCTTTGTATTCGTTTTACTTTTTACTAGAAATTAACGACCTCAAACAAGACAAAACTTTAACTTCATCCACTTTTAGGAGCGAATAACCTTTTTAGGCTGGGTGGCAGGTTGTAGGACTGCGAGAGCCATTGGACTCCAGCTTTAAAGATGAAACTATGTGACGACACAATCAAATGCAAACTCATGATTGGCTAAAACTTTGTGATCATCATTTTTCGGACGTTTCGGCTTTAAAATGTTACATCATCGCTCGCCAAAATAGGTCACTTTTACGTCACATTCTTCCGACGAATGTGTCTCAAAAAATGACATAAAAACGACGTCAGCTCGGCAGGAGCCCGGGCCCCAACTAAACTATCAGTAAAACAGCTTACCTGCAGAACAAAGGAGAATGATGCACTTCTTCTTTACTTGTCAGCGGAATTACAATAATTGAGACAAAAGCACGATCGTCTTCACACTTTTTCACTCAGCAGCAAGGTACCGTACGACCGCCCACTACATCAAGAGTGCCTATTAAAATGATAAGTCTCCTGCAAATTTGTACATTTAATGAGCTCTGCTAATTATCTATTATCTCGGGAACATATTTGCGCAGGGAGTTTTAGCATTAAGACGATGAATTCGCGTTTTTAATAATCATTAATGATTCCGCAGTTTCCGTCATTGATACGGCTGAAAAAAGTTCTGCCGCCCAACAGGCCACATCAATGTATTATAGAATGTCGATGCCGACCATCGAGCCCAAATGATAGTATGCGTATGGATATGTAATTTCAGCTCTTATTTCACGCTGCGTAAGTACTTTGGCCATAGGTTCTAGGTTTGCGATAAATTTACGGTCCAACTGAACATGTAATACTCGGTTTCCGGTAGTACCCACTGGGATTATAATAAATAGGAAAAGCGTGGGTGCTATTTATTGGGGATTTGGTTTCCCATACCCCGTAACCATACCAATGCTTTAATAATTCTAAACTTTGGAGACAATCCGGATACAATATAGGTACTTAAATTAATCATCGCATTAGTTTAAATTTAAATCGAGTAGCTACTAACACTTCCATTTGCATAGTCTTTATACAGCACTGATTATGTATGCAAGAAGCGTTTGTTTCTACCAGTGGGTTTTAAGTTATATATTTGCATAAACAGTTTGAACTTTTCTTGCCGCTTCTCAGAAATGTTTGAATAGTTACCAGTACAGTCTAATTCCATGATGCCTCATAGAGTTTTGAAATTATTATTAATACCGCAGGCTAAAGGCACGAATAAGTTCGACAGATGGTTGATGTTGATGCATGGGTGTAGAAGAGAATAAAAAACGGTATTTATTGGTGAGGAATTAAGTTACCGTCACCTTGTGCAAACAAAAAGTGAATTATTTTATTTTCAAGTTCACAATGGCAATAATTAAATTAAGTAACCTTTCTGTTATCTTAATATCCAGTAGCGCAATTTACATACATATTTTCTAGAAATTCTAGAGATTAACTGAAAAGTACTTGTCATTAAACTTTAATTGTGGTTATAGTGCTTCTGTTTCCAGGTCAGAAGGATTACTGTTTTGTTTGCAGCTTCCAATTATTTACTACCGTAGTGCGGTTACAACCAACCATTGTTATTATTATTGAAGTGGTATTTGATTATCATGGCATCAGTCATCATTCCTCGGTCATCAAGTAATCTAAGGTATAATAAAGAGAAAGAGCACACACAGTACAAGTGCTGACGAAGAGCAAGGACTAAAGAGTCGTCATCATGGTGGTCCGAAATGCAAAAAGTAGGTAATTGTCGTCCAGTGTGGCATACCGAATACGTGCTGTAATAACTAAATACTTCACGACTGCAAACTACTACATTTACTCAGCTACTCTACTAATTTTCCATCCAACGACTTACTAAGCCATTGTCTTCGTTCTTGTCTGTTTGTAGTTTAGCTTGTTTTAACACAAACTAACAATTTTTGTAATGGAGCTCAGTGCTGGAGCTGACGAATAACTAGGTAGTCATTAAAATCTGGACCCTGATGATGACCTGAAAGCTGAAACTGGTCCGCGAAGAGGGTGTTCAACCTTTTATAAGAAACGCTAGGGTAGAGTTCCGTCAAGATCCGCTTTTCAGTTCACGCATTTTTCCCTTAAAATATATTAATTAATTCATATTCAAAACAATAATAACTTCCATTTTACTACAGTCATTTAGTTTGCACAGTGACAGTGTTCTGTTTTCACTTCGTATCAAATAAAGCCATCTCTAATACCGTGTCATTTTTACCATTGATAACATTAAAACCTCGACATCGGTTTCCCATATGAATGAAATGTTTTAATTTGAATGTGGATCATGTTATACCTTATTTGAATTTTTTTGGAGTGTGATAGTCCGGGTAGGTTCTCCCACCATTCCTGAGACTTGGCATTGCTCCATTTCTGGAGTTCAGCCTTGACCAGAGAGAATGGGACTCCCAGTGCCGGCTCCGGGCCTACGAATGCAGAGCCCGCCGCCCTCCGAGAGAGAAGCGGCCCTCTCATTGCCTTCGTGACCACGATGGTCCAGGATTCATACCAGTGTGACGCTGTTTTCCTGCGCTAGGGTGTTCTGTGGCAGTTCCAAACAGTTTTGGAATTGCAGTGCAAAGACATACTCGCTAGAAACGCTGCCCGACTATCCCAGCAGATCTTTAATGATCGATTATGTCCTCCCTCCTCTAATAGGTGTCGGGCACACAATTCAGTGGCATGTATCTCTGCCTGAATCACTGTGGTGAACCGATCCAGGCTCTCTGCCCTGGTAAGTAGTACTCCTTCGGGTAAATGGCACAATCATCGTTTTCCTAGGGTTTATTGATAGGTTTTTCTTTGACCAGCAGCTGTGTACAACATCCAGCACCTGTTGCAACGTGCTGGAGATTTGTTAGTATGTTGCGAATCCAGTTGGTTATTGTTGTTTCGATCCTTCTGGCTTTACTGGCGCTGAGGAGAGAATCTGTAGGTGCATTATCAAAGGCCCCTTCGATGTAAATGAAAATACCAACTGCGACACTCTTTGAATCCAGGTTATCTTAGATTTCCACCACCAGGAGGGCTAGTTCTGTTGATTTGTTAGCCTGGTATGCGTACTGAACCGTATTAAGGGGGTACGTTGATAGCGCACCCTCCCTTATATATAGGTCTAGTCGCTTTTCTAAGCTTTTCAGCAGAAATGAGATTAGACTGATTGGCCTGAGAGATTTAGCATCTTTTCCCCCCGACATCCCATCTTTGTTATGTAGACGACTCTCACCCTGGACTAGCAGTGTGGAATAAAGTTCCATGCAAGGCTCGCTCTAAAGAGGTTTGTTAGTAAAGGTGCGAGTTGATCTAGGCCCTGTTGTAGTAGTGCCGGGAACACTCCTTTCTCCCTGGGGAATTTGTATGGTTGAAAAGCCATAATTGTGGATTTTAGCAGGGTTGGTCTGACCACTTTTTTGAAAACCTTTCAATGTGCCTTGTTGGGCTGTTTAAATCGTCCCAAGGGGCATGTGTCCAAATTTGTCAGCCGGCCACCCGGAAAATAACTGCTTGCGAGTATTTCTGACGTTTCACTACCAGTGGAGGTGTATCCAATGGATTCGGGCTCCTGTTGGCAGGTTTTCAATCCCGCGACAGAACCTTCTCCAAAACTCTCTTTTAGCAGCCCTGATCTGCTTGTTGTAGTTGGTTAGGGCTTATCTGTAAGCGTCCCAGTCGCCGGTTATTTTTGCTTTATTAAAGAGTCATCGGACGTTTTTTCTCTAACTTTCCAGGTGGTTATTCCACCAAGATATCTGTTGTCTTTTAATGATTCTAATACGTAACTCGTCGAGACAATGAGAGCGTAGACTTTGCTCTTCAAGTGTCCCCAAAAGAAATAATCGAGTGGAGTAAGATGGATGGCAATTTTACTGGATCTCTCCTATTAATCCATCTTGTAAGAAATTCTTGGTTTAGGAATTGTTGGACAAAAACAGTGTAGTGAGGAGGCGGTCCATCCTGTTGAAAGACCAATTATTCTTCTATGAGATGGGGACTCAAATAACGAGAGTTGTGTAAATTCAAATCAAGTGTCAAAACAATCAAATAGTAGGGCTATACGACAAATTTCTGTTTAGAAGTATCATGTTGCTAAAGAATTTTCAAAATGTAAGTGATGATCGAAGTTAGCCTCATTTAGTTCCTATACTGATTTGATGACGTGAAATGTGAAACCTTATCCGTGTATATCACCGTTAGAGACATGTCAGGAAAATAGCTTGTCACTCTTCCTCCGTAAGGACAGTACCAAGTCCCTATAGGTGATTTCTTTCATGATGCATAGAAACGATTTGATTCATTTGCACAATCTTTAGAAAACGAATCACAAGTTGAAGGGCTTGTACACATCCGTCATGAAAAGGTAATTACATGTCGAAGATTGAAAATCAATCCAGTTTCAAATCACCCAACTTTTTCTTACCTCATGATACTCAAAGAGTAGAGATTTTTATTCATGAAATTAATCAAATTCTTCAATCAGCTGGTTACCACTTAAAGAAGTGGGTTTCAAGTCACACGCCTTTCAATATTCTTTAGAAGTAATTCAATCTGATCAAGTGACAAAAACCTATGGGATTAATAGGACTTTGCGTAATCTTGCCCAAAGTTATTTGCAAATGCTCTGGCAATAGAGTTTGAACTGGGACAACTCTATTCCATCAGAGTTGCATAAACATTGAATATTGTTTTGTGACAAAAATTGTAAATAAAATAACTTTGTAAATAAAAAGTTTAGGTTTAAAAGTTAGTTTAGTTAAAAGAGTCATATAGTTTCAGTGATGCTTCTTAGAGGGCTTATAGTGATGCCTGTTACGTTCGTTAATGTAGTTCTATGGACAAAATTAAAACCACATTTTAATGGACTGATTCTTCAAATCGTTTTCTTTTTTTATTTCCTTACTACTCATAAGATTGAGTACATTTGTTGTAAAACGAATTGCTGAAATTCGAAACTGGACTGATCCCTACTCCCCCGTTACTTTGAACAAATTAGAGTGCTTAAAGCAGACCAAAATTTCGCCTGAATACTGTGTGCATGGAATAATGGAATAGGACCTCGGTTCTATTTTGTTGAGTTTTAAGTAGGACTTATTCAAATGCTTCTTTCCACCCTCCAGAACCAAAACTATTACGATTAAATGAGTGCATTGACACATTACTTAATAATATTTCGCTGTTTTCTAAATTATAGCGTGTAACAGCTTTCTGCGTGCGATTCATAAATACTTCAAAATTTAGAATAAACACGCTTACTTGGCCTTCTAACATTTTCAGAGTTGACTAAGAGTACACATATTCTCTCTAACTCAGTTTTCTGCTCATCTGAAGGACCAACGCTCTAGAAAGTATAAGGATTCAAAAAAGTCAATATTTCGATTTATAGCCCGTTTATTGATGCAATTGGCTCCCTTTGTGATGAGGGACATCTTGAATTTTCAATACATTTTTTGAGATCCTGTTCTTTTAAAAGCCTAGCGACACCTGCCGTGAGCTTTAACAGTTATGAAAGCAGGAATCATCTGAGAGACTACAGCATTGTTTCTGCCTACGTCGGAAACATAAATTAGTGAAGCATTACAAAGAATGCAGGAGAGACACAAATTCGTTTTCCTATCGACCCATCTACGAACGCGTTTCGCTAAAAAACACCTCATCAGCGTAGCTATTGATTAACAGACAAACGAAAAAGGCCTCAGCAGAA
Source organism: Taphrorychus bicolor (assembly GCA_951812265.1). Taxonomy (NCBI): domain Eukaryota; kingdom Metazoa; phylum Arthropoda; class Insecta; order Coleoptera; family Curculionidae; genus Taphrorychus; species Taphrorychus bicolor. The sequence continues at coordinate 12,135,797 of OX638299.1, read as the reverse complement.
AAATAATAATAAAAGCGATGAGTGAGATATCGTGCAGTCCATGCATTGACACCTGGACCAACTTGCATACCAGAATACCTTCTGATATCTGATTATCTATGTTCTATACTTCAGGACCAGAAATATGCAAGTTAATATATTCAATTAGGAGCTGACACATACTTCGAAGAGCCCAAGGGCATTCGCTGCAGACATCAACTCAAATTCAAACATCCTCAACGGAGACGGACGCAACGATATTATTCTGAATGATAAAGTTCCACTTTTTAGAAGGAGAAACCATATATCTGGTTTACACAGATAGATGCTTCCTTCGCCATTGCAAAATTATCTTATAGCGAAACAAGTATCAACATTTAGTTGCTAATCCAGTTTCCGGCACCCTACCATTTATCACGGAGATCCTGCGAAACCCACTAGCAGCTGCTAAATATGAAGTGATCAAATAAGGGATTTTAGCATATTTGGGGGAATCAAAGGAGGATCTAAAAGCGACAGGGGCGGAGATGGTGTATGGAAACACGTTGCAACTTCCTGACGGTCTTAGCAGATATCGAAATGCTTCCTGATCTGCAACCATTTGCAGAAAATTTCAAGTAACATATGCAGTCCAATTCCTGCAGCTCATCAATCTAAAAAATCTGTTTACTCATAATTTAGTTATTTAGTTGTTTCCATGTTTTTCTTAGAATTGATGCAGTTAAGAGGCCACTGCAGTTTCCTTATGATGACCCCTATGAAGTCATGTCCGACTTGGTCTTGAAAATAAACTTCAACGCATAACTGACCATAGTCTCAACCGAGCTATTTAAGTCAATTTCAGTCGAATTAAACCAAGTCAGCGTTCTTTGACAACCTCCTCTACAGAGCAGTTCCACCTCTCTTCTTTCGACGTCGTTCTCATGAAAGAAGACAGTCCATTTCCGCGAACTAGGCCATTCCTGGCCATGTCACTTGGGGGGAGTACCTGTGGGACATGGTGCAGATATGCGCCTGTGCTCTATACACCGGGACCAGAAAGCAAGTCGGAAGTTGCCTGGAATAAGACTTTGAAGAGAGCCTACAGTTTTCAAGTTCCTTACATGGTGTTTTAAAAATCCTGAATTAACTCCAGTATTTCAACTAACCAAGTTTCTAACTGCCTCTATCTTAACTGGCGACACCTACGGTGAGTTTGAAAAACTAAACCCCTATCCTTTTGCCCACTAACCTATTAATTCACCATTTTCACTTACGCAGTCTTCATGCCGATGCCTTCGCAGCCATAAGATGTCAATTTTCTTTCTCAGAGACCTTTTTTCAATAGGGATTTGATGTTGCCGAATGATGGCAAAGCAAAAACTAGATGTTTGGTTGAACTTTACATGTGGGTGTTCGTTTGCTTTGCCTCCAAGGCGGCTCATTTGGAGTTGGCAGGTGATTTATCAACAATATCTTTTATTAATTATCTAAAGCGATATGTGGCTTCGTAGAACGATTTCAAACATTTACATCGACAATGGAACAAAATTTGTTGGGGCTGTTGCAGACAGCTGTTGGGACAGTTGCAATTTCGAAATATAGTGAGAAGTTGAAAGCTGAATCAAATCTCTTGGAGCGTCTACACTCCAATTGACCATTCCAGAATTACATCATTTGACATGTGCCCCTCAAGGAAGGTGATATGGGTCGTTTTTGTTTCAGGATGTGGATTATTTAAGTCATCATGTCTAAAATCAATTAACCTTCTTCTAGCTCTATATATGTTAAGTGAAATATGAGGCTCACAAGGGTCGAACGACTCCAGTCTCTCTGTTTCGTGGAACCCATAAATTAAATATGGCATAGAGAAATGTATTTCTTTCAACACTGAAAAGATAGTTAATTGGATCGATACCGTTCCATTGAATACACTTCGGTCACATCTTTCTTTTTACTTTGAAATAAAAGGATAAGTTCAAAATAATAAACACGTGTGTTATTAAAGGCCTAACTTCCAATAGACCGATTCTGGTTCAAGTTGACATAAAAATGGCAGACCAGCTGATATTCTACCATTCAGATTTGTTGAAAATTAGATGATCTGCCAATTTTATGTCAACCAGAACTAGAACCGATGTGAAACTAAAATGTCTATGGTCGACGAATCTAGTAAAATATCAAACGAAATTTTGAGATCATGTTTGATTTGAGATATATCTAACTGCAAGTTTTCCTCTAAAGCCCCTAATCTTCATCTGTTGCTTATTTAAATGTACCATTCTTGAAATATCGTTAATGTTCAAATGTGAATAAGACAATATTCCATTCTTTACATTTCATCCTCCGCGACACTAACCTGAACGTGGAAGTGCTTGGGTTGGGTTTGATTTTGATTCCAGCGCTGCTCTGGAAGGCAAACCCAGATTGTTTTTACAGCTAAAATTGACTCAGACACAGCTAAGTCTGTTCCAGAGGTTTGGTTTATAAATAGAGCTTAAGTATTGTAAGTTGTCACTTAGGCAGAGGCGCCAATGCTGTATTTGCAGCTGAAGAAAAAAGAATGTCCTAAAACATCAAAACAAATATGATCATTAACATTAATAAACTGGCAGTGCGGTGTTGTCATTCTTACTATTTGTGTTATACATTTTATGCCTGTGGTTATAAATTATATAAAGATGAAAATAAAATATGGTTAATTAAATGCGAATGACATCACAAAAATATAATTTTCTTGAAGATCTTGATTCATCATCCTAAAAATAGAAATAACATTGAAATTTTCATGATTCTTGTTCACTATTTCTGTATAAATACAGAAAATTCTGTATGTTTGAGGACATCGTTTGTATGCGTTTTTTTGTCAAAATCAGCTGTTCTGGAATGGTCAATAACAAAAAGTGGCATTTCTCTGTCATCTTCAAGTTTATGCTCCGAATTTGGTCGGCTTATCGGAGGGTCGTGTAAAGCTAAGAATGGTCCAGAATTCTGGATTTCAGTTATTAACTTTTAGATTTTAAATCTTATTCGTGTACAACAAATGGCGATTTAAATCCAAAGCTAAAATTAACGCATGTCAGCTTTATATTAACCACTTACCAATTATTATAAAATAGCTGAAAACGCCAGATACTCAAATATAACGTATATTTGTTATTATTTCATTTTAAAGTACAGGTAATTCAGCATTAGGCTGACAACACTCCGAAAATAATTCGTTCCTCAGAATCAAGACTTGGGCCTCTAGAGGACACATTTGAAATCACATTAACAAATTCTAGTGACTTTTTTGTCCAAAATAAAAGTTATTGTAGCAAACTTTTAAAAACTGATTGGTTCTTTCACACTATCTCCTTTAATTCATCATTAAACTTATCAATGTGCATTGATGTTAGCATAGGAGTGCAAATTAAAACATGGGAGCAATAAAATTCAGCTCGCATTAATTGAACCGGTCAATAACTCATTAAGCTCTTGTAAAACGCAAGATAAACATAAATAGGCACTAATTACCAGCATCTCTTGTTAGATCCATCATTCCCAGCGTTTGACTGGTAATCCGTCCCTTGTTTTTCTATATGAACCAACGATTATATTAGTAGTATGAAAGAAGAATTCTAAGAAGTAGGTCTTCAGTTTTTTGACACCCACCAATAGAAAACTTTATTACAAGCATCTAGGACGTAGGTGTTAATTTAAACAGGCACATCTGCCGCTTTGCTTCAATCATTGTAAACAGTTACCTTTCTTCGTCAAGTGTGAACCGTTTTCGTAAAATTACGTACAACTTGTATCGCCGCGCCGTACTAATCAAGACGTTGAACACAATTTTCATGAAAATCGGAGCGTAACTGTTTATTTTGAGAGAACGAAAAGTAAATGGGATAATGTGACACACTAAAGATAGAAGTTTGTTTTGCTTTCTAAGCCTGTAATCCAGATAATACGGTAGTGGTAACAGAAAGGTTAAAATAATAAACAGAAAGAAATTAGTAAACATTCGATTAGGTACCATCTGCAAATAATCACTTAATACAAAAAATAGAAGAATATACAAGAAGCCAATTCATTTAATTTCCTTTCTTAATGACAATATTTACTTAATATTCTTTAAAAAATTTTTAAGGCCTGATGGAATGTTAAACATGAAAATCTAACATGGCGCTGTCTTTGAGAGAGATCATCAATCTACGAGTTATTCTTTACATAAACCATCATTCACCGAACCGCAAGAAGTAAAAGCCTCTGTTAACCCCACGGGAATAAACAAAATGAATTCCTTAAAAATGCACTCTTAATTGCAAGCCATAACTCCACTTCAGTTTGCTTATACCGGGTGTAAAAGCGGATTTATTATTTTGTCGATTGCGTTGGAGGAACGTGTTCAAATGCGGTCTAAAATTGTTCCCCAGACGATGGTTTATTGCTTCTTGAGATTTGTTGCATTTTGTTTGTTTATTTAACAAAAGCTTCGAGTAAATAGCGGCGCCTGTGGCAATTAATTCTGGCAGGTTCCGACAAAACGACTTCTAGGTGTGACAGGTCACCTAATAGTCGACAAGTTTATTTAATAATAACTAACCCTGATAGATTAAGCCCAGGTGCGCCAATAAACAAGAGCAATGTTTTGGCCAAAAAACGGGAAAAAAAGTTTTGGAATACAACAGGTCATCGAAGAGATAAAATGAAGTCGTCAACAGATAGACTGGTAAAAAATGGACTACATGGTTGAATCACAAATGCCATTGTCAGTGGGACTAAGGTAAGAACATTATGACGGAAATGATAAAGATGACAAGACACAAGAAATAATTGGGTCTTGACCTTCAATAAATGCAGTTTAAGAATATGTATGATTAGTGATTACCAATCTCACATGTTTATGTTCATATCTATTACCTCAAAAGTTGTTTACACCGGAACATGTTTTCCAAATTGAATAAATTAATAAAAACTCTTTTGAAAGCACTAATGTACCGGAATAGAGGAACAACGCGAAAAATTACGTACTAATATTGCACAAAAAGGGTCCTATGCAAGAGAAAGAAAATATAAGGATTTCTTGCTAACAAGCTTAAAAAGTAATGTATCCGTATTGAATTTTTTTAGATTCCCAATTTTGGTGCAGTTCAAAATGAAGCAACTTTTATAGTTTTTTTTTCTTTATTACATACAAAACATAATAGGCAGTCTTACAGATCTCATCATTCACACCTTCTCACCGACATTTGGAACGTTTTCGTTCCAAGGCTGCACCATCCCAGAACCGAAAAAGTTAAAGAAACTAGCAGCTGCAAAGTTCAATCCTGCTGTTATGAAAAACACGGTCCTCCATTGTAATGGATCAGTCAGGGCGAAGCCTATGAGTTTTGCCTAGGAAGTGATCTAGCAAAAGATAATAGAACTACTGGTCGACGAGATGGTCAGAAGTCAAAATACCAAATCTATCGTTAGTGAATCGATATTCATCAATTGTTACTACGTTAGAGCCCTAATCGGTAAAAACTTTCAAAAGAACGTTTGAGAAATTGTTCGTGAGCATATTCGGGAGCATAGTTCAGGTTTAATAATGCCTAAATCTCTATAAAGCAGTTTCGAAGGCGGCTTTTGATTGAGGAGAAACGATGCAAATATTTAGAAACTACTACTGCACAAAGGTGGTCCCACGAAAAATCAGAAAAGCAAGAAAAATTTATAGGAAGATTTCTTGCTACCAAGCTTAAAAGGTCCATACTGCAAAAAGACAGAGCATATTCTCGAAGGCTGTGAGTTTTGCCTAGGAACTTGGAAAAGATAATGAAACTGGTGGTCGACGAGGTGATCAGAAATCAAAGAACCAAGTTTTTGAGAGTAAATCGGCACTCCTCAATTGTTGCTACATTCAAGCGCCAATCGATAAAGACCTTGTTTAAAAATTTTAAAGACGACAGTTTGAGAAATTGTTCTTGGATGGAGAGTGGTGCCATATAGCACATGCAGAGTATATTTCACGTTAAATTAGTGAATGGAAATTTTTCATTGTTAGAGCTAATAAAAGTTTGAATGTGCAATAGATGGACCAGGGGAAGAAAAGAGATGAATGGAAACCTTTTCAAAATGATGCTTAAGTCTCGAGCAACTATCCGTGACATAAAAATGGCCTCAGATAAAAGAGTCAGGCAGGACTTTTGCCTTTTACTCTATCATCGCTGTGGACCGGACCAGTCTGTTACAGAAATTTCATCCACTCATGTCCCTTCTGAACAATCTTGAAGATTGCCCAGTCCTGAGTGGTGGCCATTTCTGGGTTCTGTTTAGAAGTACCCGCCAACTGAGACTCTTCGGGCGCTCTTGTTCTTCCTTCGTCAGCTGTCATCCTTTCGGGTTGTCGGTTTTCAAATGAAACAAATAATATAGCAGTTTGAAATTGCTATATTTCTGTAACAATTCAGGGTGGGTTGGGTTTATTCGGTGGGTAGGAAGTGAGCAACCCTGGTGAGTGAGCGAGATGTGGAAAGAGCTGGTTAGCACCAGTTATCCACTGTAGGTTATACCCGGGGTTTAAGGATAAATTCTCGCGGCCTGGGAGGAATGTCTCGTATGTAGAGTATATCTGTCTCTTCTTTGAATGCTCCTGGCTTCTGTGGGATCAGAAAATTAAACTTTAGCTGTTGCAAACTTTGCAAAAAATGCCCTCATTGCTGAGAGCATTTCTTACATTTGCTGTGCTGCTAGAGCGAGGTTCGGTGGCAGTGAGGTGTTTCCTGCTGCTGGGGCTTTTGGCTGGCTGCTACTTGCTTTAGCGGCGGCTGCGTAACTCTTGTTTGGGACTCTTTGACTGTTCTGCTGAGTTTTAGGAGCCTTTTCTGGCTTCTTGTGAGCGGGGTTTTCTTTACAGCTTCGATAACTTGCTGGGTGGGGGCCACCGCAGTTCGCGCACTTGGCTGAAGTCTCCCTCGTTTTCCTACACTCTACTGAATGGTGATCACCTCCGCGTTTCACGCACAATGCCTTTGCACGTGCTCGTACCGCTGGATTCGGTGGCACATTTGGGGGGTTTTGCCTTCTCTGGGGCTCTACTTGGACTGCTAGGTCGCAGCAACGCTTCAGCTTCAGCATAGCCTTTCTCGTCCTTCTTCACTTGCACGAGCATTAAGGGCAAGGGGTGTTTGTCCTTAAAGCTGTGCATCCGTTGCACGGAAATTGTGGTTATGCCTTGTGCTGTCAAATCCTGTTCAACGTCTCTAGTGCTATAACATTTAGGTACGCCTTTAATCACCAGTCGTTCGGTCTTGTCTTCGCTTGGCGTGACAAGGGTACGTGTGGTACTCTTTCTTTGTATCAGACAGCGTTTTAGTGAGCTGCCTGTAGTCTGTCGACGTTTCTGGTGAGATAGCTAGTCTCATCTAGAGGTAGAAGTTAATTTTATTTTTGACTTTCCAAGTCGTTTGCAGACTGTAGGCCATTCGTTTGCATTTTTCAATCCCACAGGCGGGACCTTAGGTGTTGTTTCTACTGCCAGTTTTTTCGATAAGGTCGTCTTCGTGTTTTCTTTATGAACATTGCTGGGTCCCACAACATCTTGACGGATATTTCTATCCAAAAGGACATCACTGGCTCCAGCAACCTCCATTTATTGATCGGGTGTTTCTTGAAACATATCCTCGACCATTTTCTTGTCGTGTGTCATCTCTTTGTCTGATTTAGTTGACTTTTTCCTTTTCTTTTCTTCCGGATTGGTCGTGTTTCTTTGCATGTCTTCTACAGTTTTGCCTCATTTCCGTTTCTTGGATTTTCTTCTGCATTCTAATGCTCTCCTCTTTGAGTTGAGTATTTTCTATCTCTATCTAATTTTTTTATCCTTTTAGCTTCTTCTTTTTCGCTTTGATTTTTTTCTTTATAACGTTTGACCTGTTTGATGTAGATCGTCTTCCTTGTTCTTCGTTGGCACTTTCACTACCACCGAACGGCGGTCTGTCAAATTATTTTTTAGCTGTGAAAAGAGCTTAAATGGCAATGACAATTGCCTAGGCTTTAGCGCTAAGAAGCACCGCAGTCTGAACCCACACACACTAACACACAACACTTCGAAGAATCCTACCTTCTCGAGAATCTTAGTTAGGCGACTTAGACACTATGAAGATGAGATAAGAAAAGACAATGAAACTACGGATCAAAAACTAGTCAAACCTACAATTCCTGATTCGGAAGGAGACATTTTTCAACAACTGATAAAACTGGAGGTAGAATCAGGTGTAATGCAGAACTGACCTTGCACTATATCAACAACGTGACAAATGGAAAGCTGAGGAAAGTGATGGAAAAGGTCTTCCATAGGCTTGAAAATATAGTGAACACATGGAGGCCAACGAAATCCTAGGGATTGGCAAAAAATAAATTCGAATGGAAATAGGAAAGACATGAGCTTTTCAGACGTGGATAAATTGACAGAATTCGATCTTATAAAAAATATTACCAACGCATATAGAAGTTTTGTCGATGCGACGCCAGAGAGGAGGCAGAATGAAACAATCAAGGAGTGCTCGGTGATGACAAAATCTTACACCCAAACAAAAACAAGACAAGGGACACAACAAACTCTGGACACAAGCTGCCATGCCAGTATGTTGTGTACACTTGATGTAGAAATGACATTTTACCAAAAAGGAGTTTTTGCCACTAAACAAACAGGATAGGCAAGATAACTAAACAAGAACAAATGAACAAGAATAGGCGGAAACTGCCTCTATTTTAAGCAGATACAAAACTAATCTGCTTTGGCGTGAATGATTGGCAAAAAATAAATTCGAATGGAAATAGGAAAGACATGAGCTTTTCAGACGTGGATAAATTGACAGAATTCGATCTTATAAAAAATATTACAAACGCATATAGAAGTTTTGTCGATGCGACGCCAGAGAGGAGGCAGAATGAAACAATCAAGGAGTGCTCGGTGATGAAAAAATCTTACACCCAAACAAAAACAAGACAAGGGACACAACAAACTCTGGACACAAGCTGCCATGCCAGTATGTTGTGTACACTTGATGTAGAAATGACATTTTACCAAAAAGCAGTTTTCGCCACTAAACAAACAGGATAGGCAAGACAACTAAACAAGAACAAATGAACAAGAATAGGCGGAAACTGCCTCTATTTTAAGCAAATACAAAACTAATCTGCTTTGGCATTAACCCATTGCTTCCTCTCTGAAGCTAGGCTTTCCTTATGAAGATTTTCATGGAAAAAGACGATGTGGACGAAACAAAATGTGTTATAAAGAGGCTTATATTAGTACAATAGTACTTAAAGAATAATCCCACACATTGAGAATGTCCGTCCGAACAGCAAAAAAAGGTAGTTTTAACAACTGGCTTGTTTAAGGCACTACCACCCTCGGAGGATGTATAACAGTGCTGACATCAATGGCCTCCTCTTCTTTTTACTTAATTGTAAAGTGAACCAAAACTAATTTACGTTAAAAAAATAAATAAAGTCTGAAGCGTCTGAACACTCAAAGTTTTGCAGCCCGACCCATTTATACAGCTTTTATGATCAGAATGTCTCGCAGGAAAACAATGACATGTTGTCTTTTCCATTCAATCAATCTAGAGCACAAAATTCTAGCGATCATGGGTCCCTTTGAACCTATGGAACAAATAATCATAGGTTATATTTTATGGTCATGATTGAAAATCGAAATGATAGTGAAATAAGATGAAAGATAAAAGTAGCGAAGAGTAGGTGGTCACCAATTTGTCGATCAACCCATCTCCATACTAGTTTAGGGGTCTACCCCTCATCAGTACAGCTTTGGCTGGTCTCCAAATTGTAAACCGTGAGTTAGCGGCTTAAATGCGAAAATGTATGGAGTACCGGTGAGATGTTGTACAGAGGGAGCAGGCGACATCCACCAGCGTATTTTAGATCCAATACTGCATGACAGATGGCTCTCAGTTCGAGAAGTAGCCCATATTGCTCTGTATCTCGCTGGTTATCGGACCAGAACGAAGTGAAAACAGTATAGGTGGTCACCAATTTGTCGATCAACCCATCAAGATAAAAGTACTTACTTAGGACTGATAATTTGTCAGCAATGACTTACATAGTTATGTAGCAGAAAAGAAATTGGACATAAGAGACTCTGCGCTTATATCGCAAAACAAAATAGATATGCTGAACATGACAACAGGACTGGTATGCTATCAGTGAGGAAGCTTCGATATAATTGGAGACAAAGGTGTTTATAGATTGATGCTTATTATATAAGTCTACAGAAAGACAAAATACCATTTGAGTTGTGGAATAGAATGAGATGCAATGTGGAATTTGATGAAATAGTAAGTGTCCATATTCCCAGCAAAGACTACTTAGAAGTTGATGACTTGCTCATTGCACATGAACATGAGATCTCATCGCAGTGGCTGTGCTGTAACCAGCTCGAAAGCCTGACTATATCGGAGGTAGGATGTCACTATTCACGATAAATTCAGTCGCGCGGCCTGACACAAAATTCTCAAGCCTCTTAGCAAGAATAGGTAGCTTACTGATCGGTCGCAAGTCGTTCATAAATTCAATTTTTGCTTTTTTAGGGAGTACTTTTACAAAATTTTGGAATCTCACCAGATTGCAGACATATATTAAATAATCTTGTTAACGTTGGCACAATATGTTCCAAACTGAATAACAGCATGTCAGGCGAAATGTTGTCACTACCAGATGACTTTGATTTCAGTTTCCTAAAAGCCTCAAATACGTCAGATTCAGAGACATCATTAAAAGAGAATTTTTCGTGTTCTTCCCTTCTTGTAAGATAATTATAGAGAAATCAACAAGTACCTCATTAGTGTGCATGTCAGTTTCACAAACACTGGCAAAATGGTCACTAATTTCATTGATATTTTTCATATGTGGGGGCATTTCGAATTCTGGTTTCCTATGGATATTCCACTTCCTGAGATTGCAACAAACTTTTTTAGGATCTGTAAAAATAGATCCTAACAAAGTTTGGTTTTACTTAATTCATACTCCATGTACGCCCTCTTCTAACTCCTTTTAGCAAAGGACAAATAAGTCTTAATGTCTAGGTAAACATTTTTATGAGCTAAGCTATTAGATTTTTAGTAAGCTTTGTGTGATTTATTTTTTAATTTAATTATTTCTTTTATTGTGTCAGTTATGTAGGGCTTGTAAGGATGCTTAATGTAATTAGTTTTAGTTGGGGCATGTTTATCGAATATTTCATGTATACCACAGTCAGACCCTCCACTCCCAGTTCGGGGTGCCATGACATACCAAATTAAAGTTGACATTTAACATATCAGAATTGAAATCATTCAAGTTGAAGTATTTAAAGTTTCTAAAAGTGACGATTTTTCCTGCCGTTTGAGGAGCTGCTAATTTGATATTAACATACACTAACCTATGATCTATAGTACAACAGCATTTCTATAGTACCTACTCTATTAACCTCAAGCTTCCTGTCAACAAAGATAACATCAATCAAACTATCACTAGTTCTTTTTAGGCGCGTTGGTTCATTAATTACTTGATTTAAATTATCTACTCTATACTACAGATACTCTGGATCATCTGTTAATAAGTTGATATTTAAGTCACCAAGCAAGCAGATGAAATCATATGATAGAGATAACTCAAGCATTAGGTTTTCTAGTACCTCTAAACTCTTATATCCTATTAAAGGGGGTTTATATATTAAACCAACTAATCCTTTTAATCCTTTGACATATACCTCACACCAGAGATACTCCACTCCAGCGACATGTTCAGTTGTATCTATAACAGTTGTCTCCAGCTGAAAATTCTTGATAGAGTTCACTACATAGAGCGCCACTCCACCTCCTCTAGTCTTTCTATCATTTCAAAACAAGTGGTAGCCGTTTATATTAATGGAAGAATCTGGGCAGTCCTCAGACAACCATGTTTCCGTCAAAGCAAGAACATGAAATTTCTCCGTGAGAGCTAAGTCTTTTATGTCGCCAAAAGAAGGAACGAACGACCTGATATTGTCGTGAGCTAACAAAAAAAATTTCTCGCCTGACTTTGACAGCGAATGATCTTGAGGTATTTTATCAGGATTCAGCGGTAGATTATCCCCCGCACTGTCAATTAATCTTGGCCAAAAAAAGAACCACGCGCCGATTGTAAGAAATGTTTATGTTTATTAAACCGAAATCTGCCAACACCAAAAAATCTGGGCCAGAAGGCAACGTTATACATTTCATCCTTTTTATGGAAGGGCGCAACCACCAAGAACCTCTTAAGGTTCCTCAATTTCCCTAACAGTGATGGCAACTCCTTCATAACCATCTTTTTTTCCTAATATAATTAAGGATCATTTCTTCAGTGCAATCTCGCTTTACTCTATTAATATATAGCCAAGCGCGCCTATCTCCTCCAACAAACTCAGGTTGAGCATCACCCAACAAGCATCAGGTTGAGCCTCACCCAATCTCCTTTGCTTCTTGAACCCTCTCTTATTAGGAAAAACAAATGGGGACTCACCCTCGCTTGCCTTAGATTTATTTTCAAATGTTTACCTGAGTGTTTGTTGGGAGACTTAGATATGGTTTCCAATCTTAGGTTCCAATATTAGGTCCATCAATATTTAAAGAGGTATATGGGTTATCATTTGTGTATCGATGAAATGGCTGAGACTTTTCACCTGTAGCGGCAACACTGCCTGCCTCCAAAATCTTGTTTGCATCCGTAGAATCCAATTCTATTGTGTTTAGTATTGGTATGTTTATATTGGGAGTTTTTTGCCGTCCAATTTCAGAACCATTGCTCTCAAGGACTTAAAGCCTTTGGAGCAATAATCTATTATTTTGTTTCAAAACAGCATTCTTGTCAAGAATTTTCAAGTCAATCAATCAATCAAGAAAGATCATTAAATGCTTTGGCCCCAGGTGATCCAATGCTTGACAGCCAGCCAAATAATGTTCATTTTGAAGAAACTAACCAATTGCACTTGGACGAAAGTGCATAGGTTCCGGTTAGGTGGTGCAAAAGCAAATTGCCACAAATTTAGTGGAAGGACTGTTAAACGAGTTACAAAGAAGTCTAACTTGATTATAACATAAGTAAACCTGGCCTTAGTTTTTACTCGTCAAATGTGGAAGGTATTACCATGTGAAAGTTAAAAGAAAGTTATTTTCTGCGAAATATGTTAGTGAACGAAATGTTTAGCTTTTTCGCAGGAAACTCTAGTTTAAAATATGCAAAAAGGCAGTATTTACTAATTGGAAATCGAAAACTTATCTGCTTTCAATATTTCCAAAAATATTGCAGCGTTTAAGAAGGAAACAAACAGAAACAACTACTCCGAGGGTTAATACCCTTACCGGCATTGAATTACACTGTTTGTTTCAAAGCTCATTTTATAAAGCAAAGAAAAAATATTAAAATGAATTAATAAAGTAATAAAAAAAAATCAATTAAGCATTTAAAATTAAAAGCATTAAAAATATTAAGCATTTTGCAAAGAATATAGAACCAGATAAGATATGCGAAAAATGCCCATGTATAATTACAATTTGGAAATTTGAAAACTTGTCTGCTTTCGGCATTTCCAAAACCTTGTAGTTATACATAAAGAAGGAAACAAAGAGATATTAATAGAAAACATACATAAAAGCAAAGATGAAATACAAGAAAGTGCTCTAGAATAAAACAAAAAAATAACATAAAAGATAAATTAAAGTTTCTTTTTGAAATGTGGGTCAAAGTTACTAAATGCATATGTTAATCAAAAGTACTTACTAACTACTCTCTTTTGGACGAGATATATATTACCATGTATCAATGGTGGGAATTCATAAAAGAAACACCTTGTATGTCTTCTACTCTGCTCTTCTTTTTGCTGAGGCGTAAAGTTACCTTTGGAGTGCTCTTGGTTGGTGCAAATAATTTGACACCAAACTGCTCTAATCTAATAGATGGTACAAACGTAAATTGCAGCAGTTCTGGCAAAGAGCTATATTTTAAACTCGTAAACTAGAGTCTGAGTTTGTGAACTTACGTCTCACAGTTAGTGAAGCACGTTGAAATAGGAAGTTATTAATATATTTCTTTCATTCACAATTATCTTTTATAAAATAAAAAAGTCGGCAATTAAAATCAATAATGAGAGCAACAAGAGATGGAACTATGTAGATATTAGCATACATTTCGTCAAAGAAATTAATAATCAGTAGCAAGTCCAGGAATTGAGGCTTTTGGGTTACATTCTAAGTTTCTTCTGGCATTATATTAATATCATCATCCTAAGCTAAGTTTGTTAAAGTTGGTTAAGAGATGTATGGTCTACAATGAAGAGATGTATGATCTTCAATATAGCAACAAAACGTCCTTTCTTCTCTAATAACTTTTATTTCAATAAATAAACATGGTCAAGTAAATGGGTTTTTTTATTTTTGTCAAATTCCTGGATTAACTCTAACAGTAATTATTGTAATTAGCGTCCTTAAGTTGTAAGTTGTTGGTGAAGTTAGCAGGATTGGGACAAATAATGCACCTCTTCTTTATTCGAAAATGGCCGACGTTTCAACTATTTATTTAATCTTCTTCGGGGCTCTTCTCACTTAGAGAGGGTAGTCAGTTAAAAATCTATTCATGATGGTCAAAATAGCAAACTCCATTCGATTGTTCGGTGACCCTGGTATCTTAGGCTCGACAAACTACACGTCCGCTGCATAAGGTACAAAATTTGCGAATAACGCATAGTTATTCGCAAATAATAGCAAAAATAAAGCAGTTATTCGCAAATAGTATTTGGTAATGTAAAAAATGTAAAATGACTCGTCATGTAGGCGAAAAAGGCACTAAAAAGATCGACTTGGCGACTTTTTTGGTGCCAAGTAGGGACGTGACGGGGCCGGCCCTCACAGTAACTAAGTTTCCGTAACAGTAACATCTAAACTACCTGAACTAATCTTGACCTGGAGCATTGGACTGTTTATTTGAAATAACAACTAAAAAGATTGTGCAATTAGAAAGATACGAAGTAACGTGACCTACGAGAAATGAGCAGAGCCAACAAATCCAGAAATTTTCCTAAAAATGGTCCCGTCTTTTGGCCACCATTGTTAAGGTACCCATGGCGTAATTTCATCGCCTGAGCACATCAATTGGTGAATCACAAATTCAAATGATTTGACGTAAGACGTCAAGTGACGTAAATTCAAGGGGATATCGCCGCCATTATTAAGGTACCCACTGCTAAAACGAGGAGGCAAAACTGTAAGCATACACTACAGCCACCAATGATGAACCAAACGGATTCGTTTCAACGTAGATCGCCCAATCACATCAATTTTAGTAGGTACCGCCGAAATTACAATTTCCTGACGTCTAATAACAAACGGAAGCGTATAATCCAGGTTTGAAATTAGTTAACTGTAAGTCAACAGTCTCAAGTTTAGTTTAGGTGGTTAGGTGGTTTGGTGGTAGGTTAGGTTGTGGCCTGATGATGCCTTTTTAGGCAAACCATGTAGCCGTACAACTACAACATAATAAACTTGAGACTGTTGACTTAGAGTTAACTAATTTGAAACCTGAATTTCTACCAGTCTCTTAGAGAAAAAATGGATTTTTTCTAAGAAGCGTATAATGTTTTATATACAGGATGGCTCATTGAAAAGGATCCACCTCGTATTTTTTCCAATTGAATATATACATCGAAAATCACTCGAACACATTCCTTTGCTTGAATTGATGCGGATTGCTTTTTGACATTTCAGAATGAAGATAGCTAAGGGAGAGGGGGTAAGTAGGACTTTTTCTTACCATGCATAATCAATCTTTCCTCTTCAAATCTAAATAGACGCGTTTTTCTTGGATCAATAGTTATGAAGGGAAAGAAGATTATGGCGTTTCTTTGTAAAACGAAAGCTCTGTATCTATGATAATAATAGATTCTACAGGGATTTTTGTCCCATGGTTGTAGATGTCACATCAAATCGTTTTATGGAAGCAACTGTATTGACCACTTACTAAAATATATGCTACATGAGATTTATTGAAACCAACAATCATTAGACCGCAAAACTCGTATCCGTTGACAGATCAACTACTGTGTGTGGGCACAACCGATACAAGCTTAAACGCCTTAATGGATTATAATTGTGTCGCATTTCAGTCTGAAATAGAGTCCAGGGCGTTTCGCGTGCACCAGACACAATAAAACGAATCGTCATACCAACAGAACAATAATTATTTGTGGGAACTTTTATGTCGGTTTTGCCTAATTTATTAGTCATGCACGCACCAAGCCAGTCCTAATTCTCTTTTTAAGCACACACACCCCGATTATGGTAGACAGGAGGCAGCAGGTTATCTTTAGCCACTCTTGGTCAATGTCGATTCATTGCATGGCGATAAAACCCATCAGAATTTGCAGTTAAAGTATTTTTCAATAGATTAGACTTTGTGTTGCAAGTCATCTTTTTATGGGCAACAACGAAGATAAATTGCATTTCTTAAGAGAGTCAGTAAACCCTGATTAACGAAATAGTCAGTATTATCGCCTGAGGTGAAACTTTAACCGACGATATACCGCAAAAGGTCTATTTACAATTTTAGTGATTATCTGGAGTTCGGGTTGAGGTTTACGATTCAAATCGCATACATGGCGGCATACCATCACACTCGTAAAACAATATTAATGTTTACTGCATTTAAAATATCTTAATGTGTGTATGGTGTACTCTGGTATTATGTGATGTATTTCTATAATGTTCTTTGTTTATCAATGAATAACACGTGCGTTGACATGATATGATATGACGTGAAAATAGATCTAATTGAAACCTATTGTAAAGTATAGATTACGAAGTCAAAACTTCTAGCCGTAGCAGTATTTGTGTTTCGGCGCTTCCAATCTTCTAAATGCAGTCTCACCAGTTCAGGGCGACGGCGCGGCGGGGGAATAAAATCCACGGAGCTCACCATAGTCGAATCAGTCAAGGTCGGAAAGCACGAGTGATCACTTCGCCCATTCATCCACCCAATCATCGCCTTTGATAAGATCAGATGAGTTAAATCGCTTTTAATTAGCGATATACATACAGTCGCACCTATCCCGCTATTAGCGGGATTGATTGCCCACTTTTTGAGTTAACTGTACCGTGTACCGCACATGACCTGGGTGGGATACCATATGTTCCGCTTTTCGCGGTTTTTTACAAAAATTTTTATGGGAAAGAAAAACCAATTTTGCATAATAAAATTTTTATGTTTAGTATAAAGCTTTCTCGAATAATAGACACAAATTATATAGGGTCTTGCTTAGTGGAATGTCGTAAATCTCAGGGCGCATTCCTGATCTGACATCAAACAGAAAAATTTACATTAACTTATATCCTAGAGAGTCTGGTTTTCAAAGTTATAGGGTGTCAAATTAAAAAAATAATATTGTTAGTTTATTAATATCTCAAAAATCAGAACCTCCACAAAATAAATAGATTTGCGTCATTTGCGAATTATAGAATAATTAATTGTTCTTTTTCATAGGACCTGAAATTGTTGCTTCCAGAAGAAGAAAATATGAGGTGAGAAAGCTATTCCTCAAAGGAAAAACTTCATGGTTTTTAACTTTGAAAACTGTTCATACTAAGATTCCAGGTATACAGTAATGTTAGGAGATACTTATGAAACTTTCTCAGTTATCTCTCTCACGTAATTAATAAAGTTTTTGTTTTTAGGAGAAGGGAATACACGGAGTGAAGAATTGAAGCTGTAGATAACGAAAAAACTGCATTGTTTTGAAATTTCAGAATAGTTCAAATTGAAGTTCTATAGATATTCAAAGATCATGTAATGAGATACTTTGAAACCTAATCAAAGTATTCTGTATCAAGAAATAAATTAAACTCTTTGTTTCCAGGAGAAGAAATTATCATGTGAGGAAATTTGACACCGTAACCAAAAGAAAAGCTGAATGATTTTGACATTTCAAAACGGTTCAAAGTAAGGTTCCAGGTGTATAGAGTCTCCTGTTTCAGGTAATTAAACAAGTTTTTGCCATTAGGAGACGATGTGTGGTAAGAAACTTTGACGCGGTAGATAAAAGAGAATATGCATTGTTTTGAACTTTCAGAATAGTTTAAATTGAAGTTCTAGACATTCAAAAAACGTGTAATTGATACTTTGAAACTTCTGCACAGTTTCCTGTCTTATGAAATAAATTAAACTTTTTGTTACCAGGAGAAGAGATTATGAGGTAAGGAAATTTGAACTGTTCAAATTAAGATTCCAGGTTTACAGTGATCGTGTTATGAGACAGTTATAAAATCTCCTCAAAGTCTCCTTTCTCAGGTAATTGAAGAAGTTTTTATTTTTAGGAGAAGAGCATGTGCGGGGAGAAAATTTTTACGCTTTACGTAAAAGAAAAACTGCATTGTTTCAAACTTTCAGAACATTTTAAATTGCAGTTGTAGACATTCAAAGACCGCGTAATGAACCTTTGAAACCTCAAGGTCTGCTGTCGCTGGAAAATTAACGATTAAACTTTTTGTTTAGGGATATGAGGTCAGCAAATATGAAGCTGTAACAAGCAAATACTGCTTGGTATTGTACTTTCAAAATTGCTCAAATTTAGATTCCAGGTATACAGTGAACGAGCTATAAGATAATTTTGAAACCTCCTCATAGTTTTCTGTCTTAGGTAATTAAAAAATTTTGTTTTTAGAAGAAGACAATGCGTGGCGAAGACCATATAACCAGAGAACAAATGATAACAAAGTGGCGCGAAAAGTCAACGTCTTTATGTTCATAATAACAACCTTGCCTAAAAAATGAGCAAAGTTACCTTGATTTATTTTAATAGTTATTCAATATTATGTTTTACCATTAGAAAACTTCATCTAGTTGGCTGTGAAATGTCAAAAGAAAAGGATGAAGAAGAAAGAGTCCATTTACTTTGATTATGTCATTTTTTTTTCTGTTAAAACTTCATAGCCTGCTAGATGAATTTTTGTAATGATCACCCCGTGTATGCTACGGTATAGTTCTACAATTTGACCCAAGGCATCAAACTACTTGTGACTAAAAAGTTGCTAGCAGTGAAAAGAGTAGGTGGTCACCAATTTGTCGATCAACCCAACTGCATACAAGTTTCGAGGTCTACCCCTCATCAGTATAGCTTTGGCTGGTAGATGGGTTGATCAACAAATTGGTGATGACCTACTCTTTTCACTTCGTTCTGGTTCCAATACCCAGCGAGGTACAGAGCAATATAGAGGGCTGCTTCTCGAACTGAGAGCCATCTGTCATGCAGTATTGGATCTAAAATACGCTGATGGATGTCGCCTGCCCCTGCTCTGTACAACGTCTCACCGGTACTCCGTACATTTTCGGCTTTAAGCCGCTTACTCACGGTCTCCAACTTGTCGACCAGCCAAAGCTCTACTGATTAGGGCTAGACCCCGAAACTAGTATGCAGATGGTTTCATCGACAAATTGTTGACCACCAACTTTTTTCACTTCGTTGTGGTTCCGATAACCAGCGAGGTACAGAGCAATATGGACTGCTTCTCGAACTAAAAGCTATCTGCTATGCAGTATCAGACCTAATACTCTGGTGGATGTCGCCTGCTCCTGCTCTTTACAATATCTCACCTCTCTTCCGTAGATTTTTGGCTTTAAGCCGCGAGCTCACGGTCTCCAACTTGTCGATCGGCCAAAGTTGTACTGATGAGGGTTAGACGCGGAAAGTAGTATGCAGATGGATGGGTCGACAATTGGTGACCACCTACGGTTTTCACTTCGTTCTGGTTCCGATAACCAGAGAGGTACAGAGCAATAGGGGCTGCTTCTCGAACTGAGAGCCATCTGTTATGAAGTATTGGATCTAAAATACGCTAATGGACTTCGCCTGCCCCTGCTCTGTACAACATCTCACCTTGCTAGCAGTACTGCAAATTTTAGTGCATTTCTAGCGGAATGCTTAAGAGACCAATTATTGGTTTGTGGTTTAAAATCGCTGGTAATAAAGCGCAAACTGTTATCATAGGACAATGTCACAATTGAAAGAGCTTATGACATTGCCTTGTCTATGGAGCTTGCTGAGGGACAAATAAAATCAATGAGCTTAGAGAACCATATGTCCAGAGCACAGAAAAATTTGGATAAGATATTTTCAAGTTCTATTAGCTAGTTAGAATAGTTTCCAGAAAAAAAACAAGTACAAAATCAAACCAATTTTTTTTACAAGCTGAAAGGTGCTTTCTCGTTAAAAGAAGACGTAGCGCAGAGCCATAATTCACCGTCCTGCTGAAGAATTGGAGTGCTGCAGGTGTAGGAAAAAAGGTTATACTAGCCAAGCCTGTCAGAGTGAGAATTTAAATGTTTTGGAGCAAGATGATACCATAGCATATCAGAAGGGTAGTTCATGTGATTTAGGTCATCTCTTGTCATTAGAACTAAGTAACCCAAAGCCGGAAGAGGGTGCAATGGGTTATTCTGGATAAAGTACAGAACTTTTATAATGATTTCGGATTTTAACAAATGTCTTCCAAAACTGAATATGTATAGAATAAAGCATGACCTTAGAGTCCTCACAGGTCAAAATTTATTAGTAGTAGGGCAGGCTAGTGTCTTAATTAAAATTAATGATAAATTGGTGGATAAGTCACCATTGGTAATTCTAGGTATTAACATAACTTTATGGCCCTATAGCGTGGAAATACGCTAAATGTTGTGAATCCAAACTGGAGAAAGTTGTCTATCGAATGATTCTTTGAGCCTGATGTCGGAAACACCACTTTAATGCTCAAAAAATCCCAAGAAAAGGAGCTTAACCTTATTTTCACAGGGCATATTATATGGCTTTTGCCTAAAGGGAGAACGTTAAATCTAATAATCTAAGTTGCCTAATATGGTTTAGTCTGGGGTACTACAAAAATTAAGTTTTAGCAATTGGGCTAGTCAAATAGTTATTGTCCCTAAAAGATATGCAAATGAGGCTAAAACTGTGTCGATTTTAAAAAAACTCTGAATCAAGTGTTGGACAAGACTATGAAAGCTTTTACGGCCGGTAAAAATACAATCTAAAGTGTTTTCCGGGCTTTGAAACCATGGCCAAAGGAATTTCTTTCTGACGTTTCGTTTACAGCTAGGGCAGAAATTATCAAAGGCGATGCGAAATAACAAAGCCTTGGCCTCGAAAATTTTCGTAAGGGCAAACTTCAAAGTTTCCTCTTACACCTCAACCCTCCTCCTGCTCAGTCCTTTGCCCTCGAGAGAGCTTGGTGACATCATGTAACAATTCTCTTGATTGTCTGTTTCCAGGCAGTTCTATTCTGTGCCAGGTGTGCTGCATCTGGCAGACTATGGCCCACCATGTGTTTGACTTGGTCTACACATTGCTTTGGTGATCGCCCAGGTGGTCGTCTCCCTTCAACCCTTCCTTCCACGTTTAGTCTTTCCATTGAGTCTGTCTAGAGATGTGTTTAAAATACTTCACAGTTGATTAACCAACTTTTGTGACTAATTGGGTTTTAATATGTAGTTCTTCTAGTATGGACACATTAGTTCTGTGGGCCGTCCAGAGTATTCGCAGGATTCGTCAGTAAACACACACTTCGAAAGCGTTTATTATCTTTTTGTCCGACTCTTTCAACGTCCATGTCTCAGCTGCGTACGTTGCGATGGCAAATATGAACCTCAACCCTATCAACCCAAAAATTCAATTCACTATGGAGATAAAAAAAGGAAGGGCGCCTACCGTTTTTGGATGTTGTAATATCAAAGAGGCCGAATTGGAAGCTAGCGCACATCGTTTGTAGAAAAACAGCACACATTGACCGATATCTCCGTAATCGGTCAACGTCGGGAAGCACGGGAGATCACTTCGTCCATTGCCTCATCTCATTTGATAATGTCTGCCGCAGCTGTAGACGAAACGTCAGGAAGAAATTCAATTGAACCACTCCTTCAAAGCCGAGAAAACACTTTAGACACTTGTACAAGTGTTGGATATTGATCATTGCGTAGTATTTCACTGTTGCCAAAAGATTTTGTGCTTCACTTAGATGTAAAGTGAAAAATATTTTATAGTTACTGATTTAAAAGAGGCTTATTAACAGCTTAGCGTACGTGAAAAATCTGAGGATGTGCTCGTCATAGATACTCATTTGGGACTCTTTGCCTATAAAACTTCTGCACTTGACATCTTAGTTTCAGTCTGCAATGGATAGTATTTTATCAAAGTTAAAAATTACCAAATACTACTTAGATAATATTCTAAATATTTTGGATAATCTTTGCAAAAATATTACAAAAACATAAAAAGGTTGTTAAAAAGATTACAAGTATTTAATGTAAAAGAAAACCTTAGAAAATGTAAACTTTTCCAAATGTCAGTAGAGTTCTTCGGTCATGTTGTTGTGATGACCCAGGAGAAAATTTAGGCAATCAAAGGCTCCGCGTCCCTAATCTGTCCCTGTTTATCTCTTTTTGGGTTTCCAGCAGAACTTGTATCTGATAATGGCCTGCCATTATCAGCTCTAGTCAATTTGTGAATTTCGGTCGAGTAATGCCAAATAAGTATCCGCCATATCATCCACAATTAAACCACCAACAGGAATTTCGCCAGCTGAGAGTGTATTCAAAATTCGGTTTATATTACCATTGTTTAAGTATATGTTGATGTGTATAGGCAATGATAATACCTCCAAAACATAAAGTAAATTGTATAAAGTGAATGAGTTTGGTGGGAACAAACAAACCACACTATGGCAAAAAGGGTGACACCATCAAAGTAAATGCACTTTTTTCTTGATTTCTTTGACATTTCACAGCTAACTAGACGACGACTTCAAATGAACACCCCTTATAACACCAAACACAGGGTCATAGTGTTTATTAACGAATGTCAACACTGAAAATGTCAAGAAAAACAGTTTAGATATAAATCAGAGGATCATTCGAATGTAAACGATACTGGCATTATATCATCAGGAACCATCGTTTAGGAGCCAAATTTCGTGCTAAATTGCGATGTTCGCCTGAAAGGCCAAGCAATCTAGACTTCCCAAGCTAACAAGATCTAGAAGGGTCGTTAAACGTCCCTCCTGGTTAGATCTTTAACAACAGGTGAAGAAATGCACTAGTTATTAAGTTTGTTAAGTTCTTAGATCTTGATACAAGTGGCAGCTGAAGGCTTCAAGGGAATGAAGGTTCGGGAAATCGGAATCCTGGATCAGATTGATCCCTACAGCTGATTTTCATGATCAAGCAAATCAGATTGATATTCGATCACAAGCCAGTTAGTTCGATTGGCCGAAAACCAGCTTGCCATTGATCAACTCGATTCCAACTTCCAAGCATAATATCATCAGGAACCATCGTTTAGGAGCCAAATTTCGTGCTAAATTGCGATGTTCGCCTGAAAGGCCAAGCAATCCTAGACTTCCCAAGCTAACAAGATCTAGAAGGGTCGTTAAACGTCCCTCCTGGTTATATCTTTAACAACAGGTGAAGAAATGCACTAGTTATTAAGTTTGTTAAGTTCTTAGATCTGGATGCAAGTGGCAGCTGAAGGCTTCAAGGGAATGAAAATTCGGGAAATCGGAATCCTGGATCAGATTGATCCCTACAGCTGATTTTCATGATCAAGCAAATCAGATTGATATTCGATCACAAGCCAGTTAGTTCCATTGGCCGAAAACCAGCTTGCCATTGATCAACTCGATTCCAACTGCGGTTTCTTCATTGTGTTCGGATTAATAAAAACAACAGAAAGATTGAGACGAGTTTAAGATAAAAAAAGATCGGTTAACAATAGTTATTTGTTTAACAAGGTGAAAAACTAGCAAATTTACTGCCGCAGCGTTATTCAAAGCCGAGTCGAAGACAAGGCCGTGAATGAAGCCAAGGCAGCAAATTTGCATTTTCGCCGAGAAAAACACATCATTTTTTTGCCGATTATTGTCAATTAAACTCAGTTTTTATATTTGATTTGCAATATTATTTCTAAAGTAAAAAAACTGTTTACCTATATAATGTGCCACCAGCAATTGTAAAATGTAGGTATACCAGTGTACCATCCACCATTATTTGGTTGCTAGGATTACTCTTAAATAAATCTAAATAAAACGTCAAGAAATTTCACTCCCGCATTTCCTAATTCGTTTTTTCTACTGGACCATGGAAAGTGAAGAAGACATTCAATTAACTCCTCCGGAGGTTCGAGAGGCCGCCAGAGAGGTGGAACTAAATTTGTTCCCGACGAAAAAAAAATATATGAAGATACTGTTACGAATTTAACGGGAAGTCAAACACTCTCAGGATGATTATCCAATTCAAACTTTAATTAATAAAGCTGAAAACTTACTTAACTAAATTAAGAAAGAACACATTCTTGTTACTTGTTACTTTGTTACTCACTAAAAACTTATTATTTCCAAATTCCAGTACTTTTGGAATTTTATGCATTGACATACGCCACATGTCAAAAATCACGTTAGGCGTTTTCACTTGTACTACCGTTCTAATGTTTACAACAAATTAATAATTGTAACAGATACGTATAGACATTTTATACATTACCGGACGAATAAGAACATTGCGTCGTTTTCGGAAAATGTTATGATTGTATACTTTTCGGAATTATCCCAAAAATTAAAGAGTTCTACATTGTGGAGTATATATTCAATGTTAAAAGCCACCTTAAGTGCTCATCATAATGTGCTCATCATAATTTGTCTCAGTTGTACCGTTTTCCCTTAATAAACGTTAGTTTTTGAACTAATTTTTGTGTGAATGATTTACCTGCGACAGGTAAGCGGCAGTAAACATTTTTTACTGCCTAGGTAATAATAATGATAGTTTACTGCCTGTTATTAGCCACTAAAATGGCACTTTTTTTGACAATCGGCGAAACTAGTTATTTGTTTTACAAGGCGAAAAACTAGCAAATTTACTGCCGCAGCGTTATTCAAAGCCGAGTCGAAGACGAACCAAAAACTTGCCAAAAAGTGGCGCAGTCTATTGTTGACATTAACAAAATTAACTAGAGTGATGGATACATTTTAATATATTAATAATTATGTTACAAAATTCATGTGTCGTAAAACTGTACTAAAGCTATAAAGTAAGTAGTAGCAGTCGCCACAATGGATAGTAAAGTAGGCCTGTTAATTTCCACAAAATTGGCAGCGGTAAACCTAATAACGTTACTGCTAATGTAGGACGAAAGAGACTGCAGTTCTTGATACTCTGAAGAGTTGTAATCAAAGGATTCCTGGACTTCTATGCAGGCGGCCAATAGTTTATCCGCCTCTGACGTTACCGAGTCACAAGCAAATGCTATGGCACATGGCCCAAACTGAAACAAAGAAGATCTGTTTAAATATAACAACTCAGTTAAAAGAGGTTTTTTTTTATTTGTTACAGTAGTACAATAGTAGCAAATATATAACTGTGCATAACTAGCAAGTTAATGCTTATGAAGTAAAGTTTCTTCACTCTTCACAAGTTCGTAAGTGGGGTGAGTTCTTCTGTTGTGCTTTTTGGATGAGTTTAATTTATCTTCTCCGGCAGGATTTGGTGGCTCATAAGACTCTTGGCTTGGTAAGTTGCACACCATATTTTTCCCATCGCCGCCATTTTACTAAATAGGTCTGGCACGTTTTACAGTTCGGGGTTCGGGGTTGAAGCCCCAGCGGCCGTACCTACCACTGGTACCACCTCCATAGTTCAGCTCCATAGGAGGAGGAACTTTTTTATTAACAAAAAAACCCTCAGTGAGGTAATTATTGAATTTTTAGTGTTTGCCAATTTTTTTTTATCAAGTTTTTTTTTCCCTTAATAAAATTTGAGTTTGCTAATTGAAATTTTACATAATTCGACTTTCACATAATTTTTTTATCTGTATGTATGGTTTTGATGTATTGAAATTTGACTTTGTTCGTCAATGCTTACTTCTCTCTCTTTTGATCTTTGAATTCTAGATTTAATGCTATTACTAGGAAAGTAATCTCCTGCTTTAAAGGAAAATTGTTTATATAACAGGTTTTCTTTCCTACGTTTTTTTTTTCTGGCTTTTAATTAAGCATAACCTGTACCTAATATCGAGCCACCTACTCTCACTGCTGTAGAAAGACAACCAACATCGAAGACTCTATGTAAGCACACACCCATAACTAATAATAGATAGCAACTAGCAAACTACCAAGTTGATATTTTTTTGAATTTACATATTGGTTTGGTGTAGAGTTCCAATATTCCATCATTGGAAGTTTCTGGCTTTACTGTCATAGCCAGTGGCGCTAACCTACCCCACTCTTCGAATTATCTGAGCTGGGGCATTCTAATTTGCCAGGCCACTAGAGAACTCACACCCCTTTAGTAAACTTAGTTTGTATTTTAGTTTTTCCTTACCTCTCAATCGTAAACAAATCTTTTTCTATAAGCAGGACTTTATCCTGTCGAAAAGACCTTTCATCTAGCTGAATGTCTTGATATTCAAAGAAAGCCGCCGTAGTAGAATCTAAAACTAGTCCATACCACAGTTTTATTACCCTAGATAACGAGGACGTCGGAATGCGTTTACTGATTTCCCCATTGTCTGTGCAGCATCGCGGCAGGTTTATGGTATCGATTGCTCGGTATGATTTCCTGATGTCCCCCAGGGAGCGAACGAAAATGCATAAATGCGTTCGTTCACCGGAATGAAGAGAGGTCAAATTCAAATTTCGTAGGTGAAACATGGCTGTCTCCCGGGAGAAATATATCCCTCGAGAAGTATCGATCTGTAAGTCAGCTGGCTGAGGGGTCGATGAAGTAATCGTTTGATGTTCGTTCGGGCTTAATCGCAGTTTCTGTACTGATATATGTGTGTTTCTGTTATCTGTGCATTGACGAGGGTGTGCAGATTAGTTCCTCATAGTTTGCAATAAATAAACGTGATTTTTATTGCATAAATAGAGTTTATCTCTCTCTGTATATCCAAGTAAAGAGTGGTTAGTGTCAGACAACTGCACTACTACCTGTTCTGGACCAATCATAATTCAGAATAACTAATATAAGAATCTTGGCTGGCATAACACCAGTTACTCGACTGAAATTCACAAATTGAGTAGAGCCAAATGACGTGCCACTATCAGATACAAGTTCTGCTGGAAGCTCAAAAAGAGACAAACAGTGACAGAAAGAAACACAAGTTATGCGTTATTTTATGGTTTTCTGCGTATCGTATGTTTTCTGATTGTTCGCATGGATGAACCCGTTGTGGAAGGGTTCTAGGTTTAAACGGCAGATACATCTATACAATATTGAGTTGTAAAGATTGCAGTGCTTTGCATTTTTTTTTGTGTTTATATCTGCATAAACGGTTTACAATGCTAGTGCATATCTGTTTAAACGGTGCTAGTTTACTACGGTACTACATATTTATATATTTAGTTGCATAGACGGTATCATAACTTATTTTTAAGAATTTCATTTAGTATTGCTGACTTATGGCAAGTGATTTCTCTTGTAATAAATACCAGCTATTAGCAATGCAGCCCTATCCTATCCTATCCTATAACAACCTTCCAGCACCATTTGCTTTATATCCGTTAGAAAATCAACCTTGGTGTAAAACCTTTTTTAAGGACATGTCCCCACCAATTATAATTTCTGTATTATACTATATATTTTTTGAAGAGTTCCACAAGCTGTTAAAATAAATGACACACTTTGAAAAAACCCTGTACAGATATAATCGAAACAGTTTCTTCAAACCAAGTAATACTATCTTTTCGTCCCTACACCAATAGTATCAGCAATAAAAATATACTATAAATTTGAAGTAACATACTATGTATTAGACATAGATTGTCATATTTTAGCCCTTACACAACCCCCGTAAACCAATATACTTACAAAAACATGAAAAGTGTTACCCAGAGTCATAATAATAAGCTCAGTTAACCCTGTCGGAGTCACTATAGGATCAACGGTAGTGGTCAGCAATACAGCGCTTAAGAGTACTGTCACAACAGCAATCATCCATTGAAGATACGTGGCCAAGAGCTGATAAGCAAAAATCGTGTTGAACATTTGAACTCCAGTTTCCAACTTCATAAAAAGTTTCGTAGCAGCTTTAGTACGTATGGTTGTTATATCAGAAGTTAAATAAGCCCTACACCTGCAAAGCTGCTGGGCTATTTCCAGTAACGTCAACAGCATTAAAGTAGTTATGGCTGTTGAATGATGAACATAAATAAAGGGGCTTATAAATATTATCAGAACGTCTGAGAGTTTTCCTGTTAGCAGGTATACTATTTTCATGTGAGAATAAAGTGAACATGTCACAATTAGAGAGGTCAGAAGGAAGAAAATTAATACAGTCCATATCCTTTTGGAATATTGGGTAGTCCAATTTCTCTCTGAATATTTAAGGATATCTACATTTTCATAGAGATCCTTCCAAATATGGGATTTCAAATACATTAAAATGGATAATACAAATCTTCCAATAGCAAAAGCCATAGTCAAATTATACAGGCATTCCAGTATAATCGTCCTCGTACTAACTTTTTGAAGAGGAAGGAGGGTTATAACTCGGTAATAGGACGAAAATATAAACAAAAAAAACGTATTTAAGGAGACCAAGCCTACAATGCAGTATCGCTTGAAGCTCGTTGCTTCGCCTCTTCTTGGTGCCAGCCAAAAAAAGTGACTGTAATTAAGAAACAACTTATAATATACCTCAATTTCAAATGGTCTCATTTTGGGATTTCCAAATTAAAACTGCTTACGTCCATAAAATAGTCGCACCCGACTCTATTTCGATTAATTTAATATCAAGATGAGATAGAATCTATGACTTCCATTTGCGAGCAAGTAAATACAAATAATGACCATTTAATGTTCAAATCGACGTCAATGGTAGCTTTTGATTAATCACTATTTTCGACAATACAGATACTATTAATGCAAGTTGCAATGCAGTCAAAGAGGGTAGTTATACTGTAAAGTTACAATCACTACAAATAACAACAAATCTGTGTTTAGCAAGAATTCTTGTGGTTAACGACATCAAATCTGCCATTATGGTACAGTCTAGTGGCTTGATGAGAAAGACATAGAGGCGCTCTAAAAAAATGGATTTTAGTGTTTTTTTTTTGCTATTGCAACTCCAGAAAAATCAAAACTTGGGGCAACACCAGAGCCCTTACTTCATTATTACATCGGTTTCAGGTCCGACAGTAATATTTGTGTTGATATAAGGAGCTTTTAAGATAGTGACGGGTCTGACCCATCTAACCAAGCTAACTTGTCGAATTCTTCAATTTTGAGAAGAGGCTTGGTGCAATTTGCACTTTGTCTTTTTCTCCTTAAGTGGTTTTTGGTTCCTTCTAACAAGTACATATATAAGAATATAATAAATAATACAATGAGTCATTAGCCCAGCATAACCACTCTATTTTTTAAATTGTCCTAGAGTTAATTTCAACTTGATGATGTCTTCTGCTGTACACAGGAGCATGCTTTTCAAAGACGAACGAAATGAGGACATCTTATCTGGAAATATCTACAGATTTTGTCTCCACAACACTAGTTGGCACGAGTTGAAAAGTGTTGAGAGTGATTGCAAAAAGTGTCATAGGATCATTTTGAGCCTACTTATTTAAACTGTATGTTTCAATTTTGTTTTTTTATACATACAAGATGCAAGAAAATTGTTACAATTTTTAATCTTATAAGCGCTCCTAGCAGTTAATTTGATGTTAAGTAAAGTTAAGCAAAGAAGAACGCTGTGATGTAATGATGTAGAACATACTGGACACAGCATCTTTTTAAGAGTTTTGTTCCTTCTGCTCGCCGTGACCAAGTGTAGCTAATTTTCATCAAAGTATAGTTTTTTAAATATCATTCGGTGTTTTCAGTTTTTTTTAACTTTATCATAAATCATTTGCCACACGAGAGGTAGCTCAATAGAACGAGGTCAAATAGAGTTGCTACTGAACCTGTTAGATAAACCGGTAACATCTTAAGGTTGCATAACTGTTAATCAGGTAACAAGGACTTATTTCTGCCTTATTTCGAAAGCTCTTCCTTTAGGGGTTACTCATTCTTAAAACGTGGGTATTTGAGGTTTGGTATGATGTAGAAAATACCCGTACTAAATATGACTTTGATATTTGAAAAGTGTAGAAAATATTTTATAGTTCTCTAGGTGCCATGTATCTATTACATCCTTCCAAATATCCATAATTACTCTTGACATGGATCGACAGCAACTATCTGGAGATAGACACTCTAATGGTTTTTTGAGCATACCAGAAACTGTAGTGTGGATATGTAACGTCCTTTTTGAATAATGTATGGTCAGATGGTATTGAGTGAAGGACTGGAATAAAACCCTTTCTTCTATGGAAGAATTCCAACATATTGTTTGTATATCTAGCGAGGCATCCATATATTCTGCCGAATGGTGTCTTTTCTTTGTCTGTCTGGGGGAGACTCTATGCGATTTGCATTGACACTTTCTTCTAATTAGGAAGCTAGCCTTGATAAAGACCGAAACACGGTCGAAACGTCGGCAATTCTTCCATAGAAGAAAGGGTTTTATTCCAGTCCTTCACCCACTACCATCTGACTGATGGTCTGAATGAAAAATACATTATGCTGAACCCCAAATTTTTTCCAATTACGAAGATGACATCAGCCTCTTTGACTTTTGGGCAAAACTTGCTGGTAATTGATTTTAATGTCATAGGATTAAGCAATGGTCAATTGGTAAATCCGATAAGTTTATCTGGCCTTACTATGGTGGTCTGGATCTTCTGTTCCTTAGTACGCCGGCCACTGTAAGATTTTTGCGTCCCAAATTAATAAAGTTAATTAATCATTTACATTGACCAAAGTTAGCTCTACTGGGGCCTTGTTTGATACTGGTTGCCGTCTTCTAAACAGAGGCGATGGACTTTGTGCTCTACTATACACACATTCTACCTCTGGCTGTCTACCGATCGTGGCTCTCCTCCTCATCACCGCAAATTGCTATTCATGCACGTGGTGAAGAACTAGAGAGACCACTCGTGACGCTTGAACTCTGAACTGACACCTCGCTGATAGTTCAGGGTCCCACGAAACGTAAATGGTTTCTCATATCACTATCCCGAATTTCCCCTTTCTGATCAGAAATCGTTAAGTGTAATTCAGAACATTCAACTGCTATTCGGAAACTTTAAACTGTAATTAGGAAGACATCAAGTGTAATTTAGAAAATATCAACCAAACTCAAAAGTCAAGAAATTATAATTTATATGGAACAATAACAACTCTTTTTATTTAAACAATTTGCATGATTGAAAAAGTATTAGAGTCGATTTCAAATAGATGTTCCTCTAGTAGGTAAGCTGAGAAACATTTACATGACAGGAATAGGACGAATCTGTCAATTCCTCAGCCTGCTAGATGAATATCTATTTGAAATGGCCACCATATCAAAAACCATTACTGAGAAAATACGTGTCAACCCCAACATCTATGTTCAGGTCAGCTCTATGAAGAGTCTTAGAATATTGAGCGGTTCTACCAAAATCTCTACCAACAATCATTCATGCTAAGAAACCTTCGCTCGCCAACTCCTGGAGAAGCAACATTGGGTGTTCTTCAATTTATTTTAACAAAGTTTCGGTTGACTAGATAGTCTTTTTGATAGGATTCAGTATTGATTAGTAAGGTGCTAAAGATAACAAAGTAGTTTCTGTTCCGTTTAACATATTTTCTAAAGTTATGCAACAAGCACCCTTTCTCACACACCACCAGTGTCACCAGTTCATGTCACATTTCCTAAAAAGTGTCTTTATCCATTCATTTGTTCGTTTGAGAAAGAAACCCCTTCTTTTGACTATTAATAAAACATCATTTGATGCAGGTAAGTTTTGAACGATTCTGGAACCAGCTAAACTCTTACCTTTAGAATGACATTAGAACATATCGAAAAATCTGACGGAAAAACGAGTTAGAAAGGAGCTTAGTTCTTTTTCTTTTCCAATAAGAGCGAAGTCGGTCTATGATTCCTCTGTCTGAGAGAGAACTGAGTTTGATATCCTGCTAAACGTCGCTCCCAGACCATATAGGTACGAAATCTCGGCCACCTGTCTGTCCAGAAAACTGCAGGTTTGGTTCACTTCACGATTTATCTCGCATGCCCTAGTGGAATAAGCTGCCATCGTCTGATGGCGCCACTTAAATATATGCACAGGGCCTTGAGCAATAAAAAGAACCAAGCTCTTTTGGAACTCGTTTTTCTGTCAGTTTTGAGGTTTACTATACTAAGAGCAAAACCGATATATGGTTCCTCTGCCTGATAGAGAACTGAGTTTGATAGTCTCTAAACGTCGCTCTGAGGAATGTAGGTACGAATCTCGGCCATCTGTCTATGGGAAGTGACAACTTCGGCGGAAAACTGGTTCGATTCACCCACTTCACGATTTTATGTTTTCAGAATTACACTATTCTGAATTACAATTGACAGTTTCTATATTACAACTGCCGTTCTGAATTACAACTAACGATTTCTGAATTGCACTCGATCTGTTCTGAATTACAATTGATATTTTTTTAATTACAACTGGAAATGACGTAAAGCTGTAAAATTATTTTGCTCTGCTGTCGACAGTGATTGGGGCAATACAGCAGCTTTGCCTCAGGCAATTTCTAGTGATCTAGTTTTCTATGATCTGGTTTTCTGTGGTCATGCTCAGGAAAGTTCTAATGATTCTGTGGTAGACCAGCTATTGACTTTTACAGCTGCTTCGAATTGAATTCTGTAGTTATTTTTTAAGCGGTATTTATATTTCAAGTTCAGGGAACTTTCTGGTTACCACATCCACTTTTCCCATTATCCAATTTTCCAGCAGATGCTCTCTATATGAAAAATGGTCTATTAATATCTGATAACGTCTTACTTGCTCTTGCGTAAGGGGGGCAGATTGATGCACCATAAAATTTCGACAAGAAAATAAAACGCGCGACATGTCAATAACACTAAAAAAAAGCAAAAAAAAAGGTGCTAAATCACCCTTCGCGTTGATAGGCTGGTTGAGCGACATTGACACCGCCCCTGTCCCGCACCACTTCTCGCAATAATATTAGCCCTTTTCGGAAACCGTCGTCCCGATAGGATTGAGCAATATCAGCTGATTTTCAGCCAACTGAACTGACTGCTAACCTGTCATCGGTCATCAATATCGTTGCCTGAAAATCATCTGTATGGATCAATGTGATCCAGGATCACCATTTCCGATAAGTCCTACTCTACATAATATATACGTCATAATACAAAATACTTACGGAAACATGAATTGCATTAACTATGGCTGTGAATATAATCTCCGATAATGGCAGATGGTGCATCGGAGCTTCTCCAGTAGCAGCCAACATCACAGCGCTTAGTAACAACATTTAATTATTAATTACATATTGAAAATAAGTGAGTAGAAGTTGATATGCAAAAATCTTATTGAACACTTTGACCACCATTTCCGTCTTCATAAAAATTTGTCTGCTCATTTTTGTGCTTGCCAGATTCGCTGTGGTTAGATATCGTCTAGACCTGCCTAGTTGTTGGCCAATTTCCCATTTATCCATCGTTATTAACATTAAAGTTGCCATAGCTGAAGAGTGGTAAAAGTACACAGCAGGAATCAGAATAACGAAGAAGCTCGGAAATAATTCACCAGTTTATAGGTATACAGTTTTCATCTGGGTGTACAGAGAAAACGTTTGGATTAATTGGTTTAGTAGAAAAACGCTTAAAACTGTTCAAGTCCCTGTAGCATAGGGCTTTGTCAAAGTTTTAAAGTGGTCTTTTAGAAGATATAAGTTTTCGTAAAGTGTTTCCGACAGGTCATAATTTTGAGTTTTTTCACTGACAAACTAGCTTGGGCTAACCCAATGCCCGTTACCATATCAGACATCAACTGAAATATGCGTTTTCCCGCATTAGGTACATCGTAAGGTTTAAATATTTTAACACGGTAATAAAGGGATGTGGAACACAATATCAAAGCAGTTAAAAATGCACACCCCGCTGAAATATAATGTTTGACACTTTTCACTTCTTTCCTTTTTGGGGCTAACCATAGACAATGAACATGTCTAAAAAATAAGCAATAAAACACGTCAAGGCGAAACGCCTTCATATCGAAGCAAAGAATAGTAGTGGAGGCAATATGGCGTGGATCGATGGTCACGAATAATGTAATTACATTGTTCCACTCCATCACTAAATACATAAGACTACAAATTATAACGTTTTTTTCAAGCGGACTAAAGTACGCCATTTGTTTTCTCCTAAAGTGGGCTTTCTAATCTTGAGACCAAAAAAGTCCTAGGCAGTAAAAGTAAAGTCAAAAGTCACCGCTACTGTCATGGTGGCGTATATATAAACGATTTTCATTCAGCAAAATTATTTGAACACTAGATGACGCCAAATAGACCGATCTGAGTGTATTGCCATTTTTACATTCTTATTGGAAAAACAAGGGATGGGAATACTCTCAGAGTGCTCGAGAGCACTGTCGTAACCGTTATTAAGTTGAGTTCGGTAATTACATCCCGAGCTGTCGAGATGTCAGTCTACCTCACTGTAGCTTATTAAGATTTTAGAAGATGGTCTATGTCCGGAGGGCTCGGATGGAATTACCGAACCAGGTTTAAGTCGAAATCGCATATGTTCTGAAATTCTAAGTTCGTCTGTTACATGTCATGCGCGTTATCATATTTATCTGTCAATGTCATTTTTATTAATTTAGTAATCATGCTACAAATTTTTAGTTTACCATAATTTATCTAAACCATCTAAACCATTGGTTATGATTTAATAGCATTAAAACCATCGAATATTGAAGGTCACCGTTCTAACACTTTCTATTTATTTAACAAATAGTTTTACACCACTATTGGGGTAAGTACTTAGACCCGCTTAAAGAGGATGAGAGCAAAACTGAATCACTCTGAAATAGACTTCTTATTCCCTGCATGCTTGAAAAAAAAAGTATATGTTACTCGGAGTAAAAGTTCTTTTTGTGCTTAGCCCAGTTGCAGGCCTCAGCTTCGCTTCGGCCATCAATCTCTGGGCTCAGCACGAAAAGACCCACTATTACTCCTAGTGACATAATCTACTATTTGATAGATAAGCATAATAGTTGCTAGACGGAACGTCCTCAAAAGTATACTCCGAAGGTTATCGGGAACAGGACAAAAGAAAATTTTCACAAATTAAGCAGAAACTGTCGACGATTCGACGTTTATTGAAGTTTTTATCAAAGCTATTATACGACTGGAGTGGAAATTGTGTCGTAAACTAGTACTCAAAAGCCATCAGCACAGGCAAGGAGAAGCAGGCGATGCGCAGTAAACAAGGCGACATAAAACTGGTGTTAGTGCTTATATTAGGGACGTACTCGTCACCAAGAGACCACCAGTGCGAATATAACCAGTTAATAAACACTCACACCAGTTTTATGTGGCCTTATTTACTCCGCATCGTCTGCTCTTCCTCGTCTGTGCTGATGGCTTTTGAGTATGAGTTAACGACACAATTTCCACTCTAGTCGCAGAATAGTCTTAATAAAGACGTCAGTAAACGTCGAAACATCGGCAGTTTTTGCTTAATTTGTGGAAATTTTCTTTTATCCTGTTCCCGATAACCTTCGGAATAAGTATAATGTTTCTAATTTTACACTAGACTCGTTCTGTTCGATCTTCGCTCGCCTCATTCTATCATCTCTCAGCCTTTGATAATGTCCTCTACACTTGTGGATGAAATGTCAAGAAGAAAGCTGTGGCCCAATAGAATTTCTATTGGACCACGGCCTCAAAGTACGAAAAAACTTTTAGAATGTATCTTAAAGTGAAAGTTTCGATTTTCAAGATCTTACAGAAAAAAAAACGTTGCTAAAAGGAGAGTATATTATTGCTAATGTCTACCAAAAAGATTACGATAGAAAGATAGAAACTACTTTTTGTGAAAAACCTTAGGGGTGGCAATAAACCACAATGTTTGGGAATAACACTGGTTTTCTGAGAACGCATATCATCCCTCTCCACACGAAAGAGGGTTAGAAAATGGACATGCATTGAAAAAACGTACAACGGGAGAAATAGTATTATAAGTATCAAGAACAGTAAGGAAGTTTTACCGGTTGAAGACAAAATTTGCCTGATACCGGTAAAACTATTACTGTTTGTGATGCTTATACTCTTTTTTGTACGACCAGTTTTGCGTAATCATAATAATTTTTTTTAAGTAATGGAACTTTGAAAAATACACGACAATATTATTCAGATCGACATAACCAGCACCAGACGCGTGGCCATATGTGTGCCCATTATTTGGTTGCTAAGGATATGAATGATCCTTCTCTTTATTGATGTCAAAATATTAATCAATTTGCGTCAACTTCTGAATTACAAACTATTAATTTCGTGTGTTCTGGTTGAAACTGCAATCCTTGTGTGACGAGATAACTGAATAGGAAGTATCAGATATTGAAAATGCATGGCAACAAGGACGTTTAAAAGCCTTTAAAATATCGGATTAACCCCACATTTTACTTACCGTTCTAGAACAGTAAATATAGTTATTTACGTTATAAGTCCGGTAAATATAGTTTTACAGTAGGAGTAAGATGTTTCGATTTGGCGAATATATTTTTGAAAATCCGCCAATTTGACAAATAGTTTCATTACGGTATCCTGTACCGGTACCGGTTTCCAGGTTACCATGGATACAGTGGATTTATTGAAGATGTGCCGGTACTCAATAAATCCTGTAAAAAGCTATTTACCGGATTAAAGTCAAGTACGTAAAATTGTTCTAAATGATACAGTATGAAGTAAAATCACTTACCGTTTTGTTAGCCTTAGCAACAGGGAACTTGTCCTTACTGTTTCGAAAGCAGGTACGGTAAACATGCCAGAATAGACAGGTTGAACAAAAACTTTTTTTTAACAAACTTTTAGGGGGTGGCAATCAGCCACAATGCCACCGATGTATTTCCAAGGTACTCGGGAGCACCAATGGTATTCTGAGTACGCACATCATCCCTCTTGATACCAAAGAGTGTTAGAAATTGGTCATGGACGGCACAAAAACGGTTGAAAACTTTTTTTTTAAACTTGTAGGGCTGACAATCTATCACAATGGCACCGATGTATTTCCAAAGTATTTGGAAACACCACTGGTATTCCGAGAGCGCACATCATGCCCCTTGATTCCCAAAGGGGTTAGAATGTGGCCATTAACCGCAAAAAAAAACATACACCATGTGGAAATATTACTTTTTTTCTGTGAACAACCTGTAGGGATGGTAATCAACCACAATATACCTATATATTCTCAAGGTGTTTGGGATCACCAGTGGTATTTTTAGAACGCTTATTATCCTCCTCGACAAACAAAACTAACCCTTTGTGTGTCGATTTTTCATCCATTGAACATGGATTGAAAAAGCGCACAACAGGTGAAAATCTTATCTTTTTATGAAAATACTTATAAGGGTGGCAATCAACCACAATGGCACCAATGTATTCGCAAGGTATTTGGGAGCAAAACTGGTATTTCTTGGAGAGCGCACTTTATCCGTCTGATATCTAAAATGGTTAGAAATTGAATATGCACCGAATAAACGTACAACTCATAGAATTATTTTTTTTGCAAAACCTATAGAGGTAGCAATGAACCATAATGATACTGATATATTCTTCAAGTATTTGGGAACACCACAAGTATTTTGAGTACCCACATCATCCCTCTTGACACCAAAGAGTGTTAGAAATTGGACATGGACGGCATAAAAACGGTTGAAAACTTTTTTTTGAAAAACTTGTAGGGGTGGCATTCTATCTACCACAATGGCATCGATGTATTCCCAAGGTATTTGGAAACACTACTAGCATTCTGAGAGCGCACTTTATGCCTCTTGATTCCTAAAGTGGTTTGAAAACCGAAAAAAAACATACCACAGGTGGAAATATTACTTTTTTGTGAACAACCTGTAGAAGTTGCAATCAACTACAATGTACCGATATATTCCAGTGGTATCTTGAGAACGCTTATTACCCCCCTCGACACCCAAAAGGGTTAGAATTTGGACATGGATTGAAAAAGCGCAAACAAGTGAATGTCGCATGTCATTACCTTGAGACGTAGGGGGCTTAGAACTTGGGTGTGCATTGAAAAAACGTACAATAAGTGAAAACTATATTAATACTTTTTTAAAAAACCTGTAGGGCTGGTACCCAACACCCGCACTGGCACCGATACATTATCAATATATTTGGGAACTCCACTGGTATTTTTCTGAGAGCGCATAATATACTCCTTGACGCCTAGTAGGGTTAGAAGTTGGACATGCTTTGAAAAAACTTACAACAATTTTTTTTATGAAAATCCTATAATCAATCTCAATGGCACCGATGAATTTCGAGAATATTTGGGAACAACAATGGTATTTTTCTAACAGCACACATCATCCCCTTGACACCTAAGAGGTGGACTGGCATTGAAAAAACGAAAAAGTTGTTTGGGAACACTACTGGTGTTCTAAGAGCGCACTTCATCCCCTTGACACTTCTAAGACAAACGATGTTTTTTCTATTTTTTTTTTTTTTTGTATGGCCCATGTTTTTCAGAAAAATAGTGTACACAAATCGCAAGATAATGTTTTGTTCTTATTTTGTGGACATTACACTATCATAATGTTTGCAGCAAAATATTGTATTTTAGTATGTTATCAACTTTGATTTTGTTATCAATTACCTACTAACACTACAAACTTTGAGCGCCTTATACCTAAATAACTAGTAGTTAACTATCTACTTACCGATATCACAACGAAACTAAAGACAAGCCGAATGCACTTCTGGAATATTGAGATATTCGGTGCAGTGGAATCTTCTATGGAAGAGTTAATTATAGAGGCTAAGTCTAAATAGGCAGCCACAATATACAAATTCCATTGAAAGGACAGAGCAAAAAGCTGAGATCCGAACAGCTCATTAAACATTTTCGTTCCATGGCAGGCTTGGACGAACAGCGTCTTCGACAATCCAATATTGACACTGATCTATCGCCTTCCTTCATTTAATGTGTGGTCAATTTCCTCGACAGTATTCAGTATGAAGGTAGTCAAAGCTGTTGTGTAGTATACATTTCCAGGTCCCTTTTTTGAAGAAATACGTAGATGACATCATAACAGCTGTACCAACAGATCAGATCAATCACACACTAACAATTTTTAATAGTTACAATCAACATATCCAATCTACAGCTGAGGAAGAAACTAACAATTCAGTTCCTTTCCTTGACACACTGGTGACCAGACTACAGTCGCAACAAATTATCCTAAACTGGTATCAGAGACTTACTGACTCCAATATATATCTGAATTTTCACTCTAGCTATAACCAAAGGACAAAAATCAACATGGTACTTGCATTGAAGAATAGAATTGAAAAAATTCCACATCACAAAACCTAAAACACCTAAAGGACATCTTGATCGAAAACTCATACCCTCTAAAGTTAATAAGAAAATTGCTTTTCGACACCTCACAGACGCAACAGACAAGCATCCATATAAATGACAATTCAATACGTGAGGAGGATGATTTTTTATCCTCTAGATCTTTCAGGTTTACAGACATGGACTTGTCTGCGGACTGTAGTTTGAAGCTGTCACAATAAGGGAAAATTAAGGACTTGTTTTGTGTTATTAATTTAAAAGCTACTTAGTCAAAAAGGACTCACTTTGATATAACAGTAAGACTAAACAAAGAGTGGGAAGCCCTGTAATTTTTACTACTCAATATTGTATAGATGTATCTGCCATTTAGACTGAGAACCCCTCCACAACGGGTTCATCCAAACCAACAATCAAAAGCACACAACGCAGAACTTGTTTGTTACTTATCGCCATTAATTAGAGAGTAAAGTCTGACTAAAGCACTTAGTCACTTTAAATGCACAACTTACGTTCACCTACGAAATCTGGACATGAACTCTTCTTCACCCCGGTAAACGAATGTTTACCGGGGTACCATTAATCCTTTCCTGCTCTTATTTTGCTCTTGCATAAGGGTGAGGACAGTGGCAGGTTGATCTAACATAAAATTTCGACAACAAAATAATACACGCGATATAACACCAAAAAAAAGCAAAAACAGTGCGAAAAGGTGCTAAATCACCCTTCGCGTTGATAGTGTGGTTGAGCGACATTGACACCGCCCCTGACTACTAACCTGAACTAACTTGTCATCGGTCATCAATATGGTTGTCAGAAAATCATCTGTATGGATCAATGTGATCCAGAATCACCATTTCCGATAAGTCCTACTCTACACAATATATACGTTATAATACAAAATACTTACGAAAACATGTACTGCGTTAACTATGGCTGTGAATATAATCTCCGATAATGACAGATGGTGCACCGGTGCTTCTCCAGTAGCAACCAACATCACAGCGCTTAGTAAAAACATTTCAATATTAATTACATATTGAAAATAAGTGAGTAGAAGTTGATATGCAAAAATCTTATTGAACACTTTGACCACCATTTCCGTCTTCATAAAAATTTTTCTGCTCATTTTTGTGCTTGCCAGATTCGCTGTGGTTAGATATCGTCTAGACCTGCCTAGTTGTTGGCCAATTTCCAAAATCGTTATTAACATTAAAGTTGCCATAGCTGAAGAGTGGTAAAAGTACACAGCAGGAATCAGAATAACGAAGAAGCTCGGAAATAATTCACCAGTTTCTAGGTATACAGCTTTCATATAGGTATACATAGAAAACGTTTGGGTTAATTGGTATAGTAGAAAAACGCTTAAAACTGCTCCAGTCCCTCTAGCATAGGGCTTTGTCAAAGTTTTAAATTGGTCTTTTAGAAGATATAAGTTTTCGTAAAGTGTTTCCCACAGGTCATAATTTTGAGTTGTTTTCAGTGACAAACTAACTTGGGCTAACCCAATGCCCGTTACCATATCAGACATCAACTGAAATGTGCATTTTCCCGCATTAGGGTACATCGTAAGGTTTAAATATTTTAACGCGGTATTAAAGGGATGTTGAACACAATATCAAAGCAGTTAAAAATACACACCCCGCTGAAATATAATGTTTGACACTTTTCACTTCTTTCCTTTTTGGGGCTAACCATAAACAATGAATATATCTAAAAAATAAGCCATAAAACCCGTCAAGGCGAAGCAGTTTCATATCGAAGCAAAGAATAGTAATGGAAGCATTATCGCGTGGATCGATGGCCATGAATAATGTAATTACCTTGTTCCACTCGCACATTAAATACACCACACTATCTCTTAAAACGATAAAACCACAAATTATAACGTTTTAAGAGATAAGCAAAAATGTTTCTAATTTTACACTAGACTCGTTTAGGTCGATCTAACTTTCTATTTTTTCTCGCCTCATTCCCTCATCTCTCAGGCTTTGCTAATGTCCGCTGCAGTTGTGGATGAAATGTTAAGAAGAAAATTCCACTATACCACGGCTTCAAAGCACGAAAAACCTTTTAGAATGTATCTTCAGGTGAAAGTTTCGAATTTTGAAGACCTAACAGAAAAAAAAAACGTTGCTAAAGGGAGAATATATTATTACTAATATCTACAGAAAGCGCACTGATGTGTGCTCTTCCAGCCTTCTATCTCCCTTAACAGCTAAGAGGGTTAGGAGAAACGTACAGGTGGAAACATTACTTTTTGTGAAAAATCTTAAGAGTTGCAATCAAACACAATGGTACCGATGTATTTCCAAGGTGTTTGGGAATACCACAAAATCCTAAGGGTGGCAATCAACTACCATGGTACCGATGTTTTCCCAAGATATTTGGAAACAAAACTGTTATTTCAATGCAC
Organism: Taphrorychus bicolor; assembly: GCA_951812265.1. Lineage (NCBI taxonomy): Eukaryota > Metazoa > Arthropoda > Insecta > Coleoptera > Curculionidae > Taphrorychus > Taphrorychus bicolor. The sequence goes on along the minus strand of OX638299.1, from coordinate 12,093,948 downwards.
ATCATCTCTCTTGATACCTAGGAGGGTTACAAATTGTATATGCATATAGAGGTGGCAATCAACCACAATGATACCGATATACTCTTCAAGTATTTGGGAACACCACTGGTATTCTGAGTACGCATATTATTCCTCTTGACCCAACGAGGGTTAGAAGTTGGACATGGACGGGACAAAAACGGTTGATTTTTTTTTTAACTTCTAGAGGTGGCAATCTATCACAATGTCACCGATGTAATTGGAAACACCACTGGTATTCTGAGAGCGCACTAAAGGGTCACGCATCTAAAAAGGTTGGAAATTGAAAATGCACTGAATAAACGTAACTCGCAGATTTTTTTGTGCAAAACCTATAGAGATGGCAATGAACCGTAATGATACCGATACCATGTGTTCATTAGAAAACTTCATCTAGTAGACTGTGAAATGTCAAAAGAAAAGGATGGAGAAACAAGAGTCAATTTACTTTGATTATGTCAACCTTTTCTGTCAAAATTTCATAGCTTGCTAGATGAAGTTTTATAATGAACGTATATTCTTCAAGTATTTGGGAACACCACAAGTATTCTAAGTACCCATATCATCCGTCTTGACACCAAAGAGGATTAGAAATTGGACATGGACGGCACAAAAACGGTTAAAACCTTTTTTTAAAAAAACGTAGGGTTGGCAATTTTTCACAATGGCACCGATGTATTTCCAGGGTATTTGGAAACACCACTGGTATTCCGAGAGCGCACATCCACTGGTATTCCGAGAGCGCACATCATGCCCCTTGATTCCCAAAGGGGTTAGCATTTGGACATTAACCGCAAAAAAACATACAACAGGTGGAAATATTACTTTTTTTGTGAACAACCTGTAGGGGTGGCAATCAACTACAGTGTACCGATATATTCCCAAGGTTTTTGGGATCACCAGTGCTATTTTGAGAACGCTTATTATCCCCCTCGACAACCAGAAGGGTTAGAATTTGGACATGGATTGAGAAAGCGCACAACAGGTGAAAACTTAATTTTTTTATGCAAATCCTATAAGGGTGGCAATCAATCTCGATGGCACCGATAAATTTTGAGAATATTTGGGAACAACAATGGTATTTTTCTAACAGCGCACCTCATCTCCTTGACACCTAAGAGGTGGGCATGCAATGAAAAAATGAAAAAAGTTGTTTGGGAACACCACTGGTGTTCTGAGAGCGCACTTCATCCTCTTGACATTTCTAATAGAAAAGATTTTTTGTTTTTGTGTCCATGTTTTTCAGAAAAGTATTGTACACAACTGACAAGACAATGTTTTGTTCTTATTTTGTGATCATTTTTCTTCTTAGTCGCTATCTCGTATTCGAGAATCGTGTTTTCGAGATTTGATCTCTCCATTCCTCCCTGTTCTCTGTCATCCTAAATGTGCAGGCTAGACTTTGTCCCGTCATGTTTGTGATGAGGTCCGTATATCTGGTGGGGGATCTACCTTCTAGGTATTTTTCCGGCCAAGATGCCCTCAACGGTTAGTCTTTCAAGGCCGTTTCTTCGTACTACGTGACCAAAAAATTTGGCGATGTTTTCAGCTACTATTGTTCTTAGTCTCTTTTTTGGTTTTATTTGTTGAATAACTGATTCATTGGTTCTTCTTTGTCTTCACGAGATTCTCAGCATTCTACGCAAACAGAACATTTCCAAGGCGTCAATTTTCTTTTTGTCCGTTACTTTGAGTGAGCAGCATTCTGACCTATAGAGAAAGATTGAGAAGACCAGACTCCTTACTAGTCTCATTTTTGTTGCAAAAGAGATTCCATGACTTCTCCATCTGTTTGTAAGTTTAGTCATAGCTTTCTTTGCTAAGGAGCTTCTCCTTTTGATCTCTTCACTGGATCCGCCCTCGTTGGATATTAATGAATTTAGATAAATGAAAGTGTTAAATGTGTCGATTTATTCTCTTTATTTCTGATCTATTGTTGTTAGATAGGTCAACTATCATAATTTTGGTTTTCTTTTTAGTTATTCTCAAAGCAATCTCCCTGCTGAAATGCTCTATTGGGCTGATCAGGTCGCAGAGTTCCTCCTCTGATGCCGCAATTGCTGTAGTGTCATCAGCGTAGCGAAGGTTGTTGATCTTTTTGCCGCTCAGTGTTATTCCTCCAGTCCAGTCTTCCAATGCTCTCCTTATAACCCGTTCGCCATAGATGTTGAACAACAGAGACTGACACCCTTCTCTACCTGAAATGGGTTCGTCAGCTCATTCTCCATTCTTACGTATGCTCTGTTATTTTCATAGAGACTCTTGATGAGAGATATAAGGTGCCTTGGTACGCACATTTCATCTAAAATACGCCAAAGGTTGTGCCATTGAACGCAGCCAAAGGCCTTGGTATAATCTATAAAACACAAGTATGTTGGCATATTGAACTCTCTTACCTTTTCTATAATTTGCCTGATGTTCAATATTTATTCACGCGTACCACGTCCCGGCACGAAACCAGCTTGCTCTGGTGGTAGCTGAGACAAGATGTGAGGCTTTATACGTTCTGATATAGTCTGGAGCAGCACTTTCGATAGTTGTTGCAGATCTCGCGCGATTCTTTTTTATAGAGCGGGACATAAGTTGATTCGGGCCATTTACTCTCGTTCCACACCAGTTGGCAGATCCTAAGCAGAACGTCGATCCCCGAATCGCCCAGAGCTGTTATCATTTCCGAGACGATGTTATCCTCACCTGGCGACTTGTTGGTTTTCAATTTCCTGACTGCAGCAGTTACTTCCTCCCTCAGGACTGAGGGCTCTCTTTCAGCCAACCCTATTGTTTGCGGTAGGTTATCTCGGTCGCTATTGTCTGCCATTAGTTGTTTACGGTAATTTTTCCATCGTTCTTTGAATTGGGATTTGTCAGTCAACAGTGCACCATCTTCGGATCTTATTGCTGTGTGTTTCGGAGGGAAACTGCGCGTTATTTGTTTAATTTTCTTGAACAAATCCCTCGTTTCATTTTTGTGTGTGTGTTCTATTTCGAAATAAATGTCGTTTAGGTACTTGTTCTTGTCTTTCCTGCATTCTTGTCTGATAACTCTGCTCAGTGCTGCGTATTTCTCTTTCTCATCGTAATTTGGAAGGCCCTATACTTTCAGTTGCTTCCTCCGCTCTGTGTTTCTTGGGTTATCCAGGCTTTCCTTTGTTTTGTCACCTTCTGCCTTTCTTGTTGTCCACCGTCAGTTATTGCCTTTTTTGTTCTGGTCCACAGTGAGTCAGCAGTCTCATTTGTGTTTGCGCTCGAGTTCATTTTGGCGATTTCTGCTTTGGCCTTTGCTTTATAGTTGTCGGAGTTTTTAAGACACCATAAGCTTACAGTTAGATTGTCTGGCTTTGGTTTACTGATTTTGATGCGGAGTTGTGCCGCAAGGAACTGGTGGTCCCGATTGCAGTCTTTACTGGGGAACGTTCGTACGTTATAAATAGAGGTCTTCCATCTCGATTTTATTAGAACATAATCAATTTGATTTCTGTATCGGCCACCCGGGGATGTCCATGTGTAGAGTCTTCTCGCGTGGTGTTGGAAGCCTGTGTTAGAGATGAAAAAATTGCTTTCTGTGCAGAATTGTAGTAGGCGTTCTCCTGTTGCGTTCCTTGAACCCAGGCCATACCTTCCAATTACTCCTTTACCTTCTGAGGTAATTACACTATCACAATGTCTTCAGCAAAATATTGTATTTTGTATGTTATCAACTTTGATTTTCTTATCAATTACCTATTGACACTACAAACTTTGAGCGACTTATACCTAAATAACTAGAACTATTTACTTACCGATATCACAACGAAAGTAAAGACAAGATGAATGCACTTTTGGAATATTGAGATATTCGGTGCAGTGGAATCTTCTATGGAAGGGTTAATTATAGAGGCTAAGTCTAAATAGGCAGCCACAATATACAAATTCCATTGCAGGAGCAGAGCAAAAAGCTGAGATCCGAACAGTTCATTAAACATTTTCGTTCCATGGCAGGCTTGGGCGAACAGCGTCTTCGACAATCCAATATTGACACTGATCGATCGCCTTCCTTCATTTAATGTGTGGTCAATTTCCTCGACAGTAATCAGTATAAAGGTAGTCAAAGCTGTTGTGTGGTAGAGCTTTATGCTGGGACATAAGATTATTACCACACTTTGCGAAATGTCCTGTGTTTCTGAAAGTATTTTCAAAAAGTGGGCAACAATGAAGTAAACCATCAGCAAACAAATCAATAGACACATTGTCAAGATGATTTTGGTTTTCACGCAGTAACGGCTACCCTCTTTTTTCAATAAATCTAAGTTTTCGAACAGGGAGTTCCAACAGTAGCAATTTGCATACTTCTTGTATGTTGCTATTAACTTAAAACATCCAAGAACTTGTGAGATATCATATACATATTGGAAACGCATTAATGTTTTAAACTTATCTTGTTTATTAGAAAATGAAATGCTAAAATAAAATGCTGCCACGGTCAAACTAACTTCACCTATTATGTATACCGCACAGATGATCCCAATATGCCTGGACCTAGATGAATCCCTAACACCTGGAACAATCAGCGAATAACGAAGACATCCCATAAAGAAGCTGTACAATGTTTCTATCTTCAGTACCATTTTATTTAGTTTAGTGCTATAGGCGAACAAATTGTTCCCCTCAGAGCGTCGTGTTAGGTAATGGAATATGCTAATAACTTTACTTGCATAATTTATAGAGATTAGCCTAATTGGTAGTTTGAAGCTCTCATAATAAGCGAAAATTAAGGACTTGTGTTGTGTTTAATTAATATAAAAGCTAATGAGTCAAAAAGGACTCACTTTATGCAGATATAACACTAAACAAAGGGTGCAAGGCCCTGCAAATCTTTACTACTCAATATTGTATAGATGTATCTGCCATTTAGACTCAGAACCCCTCCACAACGGATTCATCCAAACGAACAATCAAAAACACACAATACGCAGGGAATAACAAAACAACGCAGAAGTTGTTGATTTACACATAAAATTTAACAATGACCACAATTTACTCTTGGCAAATATAAAATTTACATAGTTGAACTGGTATAATTTATATTACTAAGACGGCAGCATTAAGTGAAATGCTAAGTTGTGCGAATAAAGTCCAATTTTTTAGAAAATATATTGTGTTGAAGTGGTTTTTGAGTCCTTCACTTTTGCACTGTACTTACCTTTTTGAAGAACTCCACACAAATGCAAATCACAAACTTTGTTTCCAAAACAATTTTCTGAAATTCAAGTGATATCTTCTAAACTACAAGTGACGCTTTCTGAAATACAAGTGATATATTCTAAAATCTAAATGATTGTTCTGAAATTCAAGTGTAGTTTTCTGAAATACAAGAGACTATTCTGAAATGCAACTGACGATTGCTAAAATCAAAATCACTATTTTGAAATACAAGTGATATATTCTGAAATCCAAGTGACTGTTCTAAAATACAAGTGACACTTTCTAAACTACATGTGAAAATGGTGTAGAGTAATAAATCTGTGGTGTGGGCTATTTTTAGATTTTATTACGACGGTTGCCTTTTAATATAAAGACATTGAACACGATTTATTTTCTATTTGTCTGCATAGAAACAGAGGATTTATTTGGATGTTGCCTGTTTGAAATCGCTTTAAAATGCTTTTATTATTCCTTCTTATGTTGGGTTTCAACAACAATAACAATAACCCTGTATGTTAAACTAAGTCAACTTACTTATTAAACAACTTACCGAAGTAATAAAGACATTTGATCCCAAAACAAAAACGACAGTCGAAACTGGATGATCTTTACTGTACTCAGGTAAGACTGCCTCGACCATAAAAAGCAGCTGTAAAAGGTAAAACATCCACTGAAAGAAAATGAACAGCAAGGTGTTACCAAACAGCTTGTTAAAAATCTCTACTGCTTCAGCAGCGTCAAAAATATTCTTTGCAAGTTCTTTCGGATTTTTCTCATTCAAGAGACTAGTCCATGAATGTTTTAGAATTTCCCTTATTTCCAGTAATAACAAAAGCATGAAGTTTATTAGGTTTACAACGAGCCACACTTGTAACCAAGGAAATAGCAGCAAAAGCATGGTGTCCCAACGATTTCCTAGCTTCTCATAAATATTTCTAAATTGTTGGACGGCCAAACTCATTGTGGTGATATTAGAGGCTACAAAGAGGAAATTAATCGCTTTAACATTTTTTGACTCATTAGGTTCTCTCAAGGCTTTGCTACAAATCCCATATAGTGACTGCCATAAGTGGACTTTGGTATAACAGTAGTAAGTGAGTACCACAATGACCTGTAAAAATATGTCTGAGAAGATGTGAAAGAAATTAATGATTAATCGTCCTGTATCTGTTTTGATTTGCAAGTGTGCTCTTTGTGTGAATGCACGCTTGACGTTTTCTACGATATTCCTTATGAACATTATAGATGTTCCTAAGATCATACAAAGAACGAGAGTATAATCGCACCAGGTCACGCTTTGATGGTCTTTAGGAATTATTAGCAAGAAATGTATGCATTTTAAGAACATTTTGTAGATATACTGATGTGTGAAATGCATTAAGTTGATTGTTGAAATGTAGCCAGAAACATTTAGTTATTTAGTTCCCTGTGGTAATATACATTATGAAGGAAAAGGAACGAGAATTTGTCACGATTATATTGATGTAAGTTATTACTCTTGTAGATTAACAGTTAGCAGTTAGTGTCAGTAAACATTTGTACCTCTTCACAAATTACTAATTTATTACAAATGCCAAACGAAGTTTAATTGATTAGTTTAATCATTAAGTATTAAAATGCTTATACGCAGTTTTTTTGGACATATATACACAATTAGGGTTTTACGTGTTAGGTTAGAACCCCATCTCTGGTCCTGCTTTACTACAAATAAAGTGATGAAACTTATCAATTGGATCAAGTGTCAAGTTCGCAATTATATTCTCCTTTATTCAAAATCAGTTCCAAACATAGATAGTTTCATTGTATTTTGTTAATGAGCAACCTTTCCTTTTTTGAACTGAGTTCCGCTGAATTTTGTAGATCAATGTTCTTCATAACTTGTGTAAGGCCCTTAATTTTGGCTGAGTTTGGGTTGACTTCCCATCTTCCGACATGGTTACAGCCACTCAAATTCACCTTCTTGGAAACCGAGGCAGTTAGCTAGCAAGTCATATCTTGCCTTGGTTTAGTCACTGGCGATCCGCAATTTATTCTTGAGTTGCTCAAGTACCACGTCAATCCTCTATTTTGGTTTATCCACAAAACTCTCAGAGTTTGCCGGGTGTTAACAGGAGAGATAAGTGTAGGTCTCAATCACGCTGAAAATCTACCACCATTTTTAACAAATTTTGTTTTTTTGTCCGATTAAATATCTTCACCATCGCATCTGACTGGGAGACGTAGAAGAATTCCAAATCTAATTCAATTACCAACACCATTGCCACAGCTTGTTGATTAGGCAGGGCGTAAGCTTCGGGGTATTTTATACTTTATCGTCAATCTTTGACAAGGGTATGGGTCATATGAAAGTGTTTGTCTGGTCCAGCCATTATTCAATTCGACCAAAGTCTCGTTTTCCTCCAATTACAGTTAAATTGCTGTGTTCTTTGGCAATCAAGACAGTCTTTTTTACAGGAACTTATAGACACTACATCGAAATGTGCGAGAGACCTTGAGACCTTCCTACGGGATGCTCATTTTGGCTATTTGCCCTTCAAGCTTTTTCCTTGGTAATAGTCACTCTAATATTTCATGTACAGTTCAAGTCAAGAACCTGCAATGGCTACGCTTGAAAGTTTTAACGATAGCTCTAGTCTAATTTCTTTCTAGTTTGCTCAATATCCTACTGTAGTACTTGATGACTTTCTCTTTCCCGTTATGCCTTTGAGAGATTACTGCACTTAGACCACAACTGTTTACCTTCGTGTCCAAAATATGATATCCTTTCCTTAGAGGGTAAGCCAAGATTGAACTAGAACAAAAGGCCGCTTTCACCTTGCAAACGCAAGACTGCAATTGTGGGTGCTTAAGAACAATGTTTACATTTCCGTTAGTTTATGCAGCGTTTTGCAATGTCGGCAAATTCCTCTAAGAAACTGCTAATTATTGTTGATAAGTTATTTTCATCGGAGTCCTCATGGATGGCTTCATTCTACCAAGAACTCAATGTTTGTGGTGCCGTCTACAGTTCCCCGACTTTGCAGAAAATATTTAACATCCCTTTCACTAATCTTTCGATTAATGTCTGCAATACGTTCTGGAGTAAACTTGACTGTATATCTTTGTGGCAATGTGGTCTTGCACTCGCGCGATTCGACGAAAATTGTCGGACCAAACTGCGTTTCTATACTGTCAATGGACAAAATTTCAAATTTTTGCCCGACCGGAAGCGACCGCACGTTTTCCAAGTCTTAGTTCAAATGAACGGACAAACTGTATCGACAATTAATCCGTGCAGCTCAGTTAGTGAGATTGAAGCTCGACCTAAACTGGTGTAAACCAATAAGGAAGAGCAACGACTATCAGAGTTCTTAGAGGAAGAATCATTAAACTTTGAAAATATAAAAGGAACTACGTCATTGATAGAGCACCGCATAGAGCTAACAGATCCAGAACCAATAAAATAACAATATCGACCAAGAATGCAAGAAATAATCAATACGGAAGTGGAGCGGATGTTAGAATATATTACAGAACCGTCAAGCAGTCCTTGGAGTTCACCTGTGGTGGTTGTGCGCAAGAAAGATGGAACACCACTTGGAACCCACATGGAACACCCATCCAAAAGGATGCTTACTCGCTACCGTATATCAATGCAATCTTAGACAAACTACGAGCAGCTCGCTATGTCTGGAGCATAGACCTTAAGCAGGGGTATTGGCAAGTCCCAGTTAGTAAAGATAGTGAACCGATCACCGCTTTTATTGTTCCTAAGTATGGCTTATTTCAGTTCAAGATAATGACTTTCGAGTTCCATTCAGCACCATCAACGTTCCAACGATTAATGGACCGCATAAGAGGACCTGAACTTGATTCATTTTGTTTTGCCTAAATAAAAGATATTTAAAATTATCGCAACTTTTACATTTTTCTAAATATTTCAGCAACTACTTAAAATGGGGCAACACTGTAAAGGTTTTCTAAAAGTCTCAAATTTTGCAATCTGTTGAAGCAAAAATTTGGCCAATCAGTTGAAGGAAAACACTTAAAACACAAACTTATTGTTTAAGTTTTTCGTTATTGGGTCTGATCCCTAAGAAAAAGTCATCAGCTTGGAAGAAAATTTTAATAAAGAAAGGATGGATGAAGTAATAAAAAAAGTTGATAAAACTCTTGTTTCTCCTGTCTGTTCTCTTGACATTTCCCATCCAATATGATGGCCGATTTCTCTTGAACACCTCTACAATGCAGTTTGTTCACTAATAACGATTAATTATATAATAATCTATTTCCTAAATTAAGCACAATTTTTTATTGTGGAGAGAAATTAATCAATGTGCCTTTTTAGGACCGAATAAGACGTATGGGGATACGTAAAGAAATAATACCATAACGATATAAAAAAGTATATTTTTATTATTTGTACATTTGAATGAATGTAAGATACTTTATTAAGTACCCACGCTCCTACAGAAATAACACCAGCAGCAGTTAAGCTACTGAAATCCTATATATCCTAATTACTAATTATAATTACCAGTTGAAGAACAAGGATCCTTCTTAAATAAAGGTATCTGTATTTCTTCTTGATTAGTAGACGTCGTAGCAGTCGTAGTATCTGTAAAATGTACTTACATATTAACAACCTTATTAAGCATAAAAATTCTCGCTATGGTTTTCTCATATGGTTTTATAAGGGCATAGATGCCGATGTAGCAAGTTATTAATATCAATAATGATTCAATAAGGCTTTCAGGTTCTGTCTGTCTGAGTCCCAACAAGCTACTATATTACTGCCTTTGAGGCCCGATATCTCCCTTGGGAGTGACGTTAAGAAAAAAATAAAGCCATACGCTCCCAAGGAATGTTCACGTATTCATGGAACACCCTAGTAGCATTGTGTTTTAAACAGTTTAAAAAAATTTCGATTTTTCTTGAAAACCTTTCATTTTATCGAAATAAAGGTAGAGTACCTCTTTTGATAACACTCTCAAGAATATCCAATAAATGTGGTTGCAGCTGAAAATAATGATATCTGTCTAAATTTAAGCAAATTATGTGTTAAAGGCCAGTCTGTTACTGTCTCTCAGCTAAAAATAGAAGTCCGGGTTTAGTGTCTGATAATAGATATTTCTGGATAAAAAATTACACAAAAAATCGAACCAATATACAAAGTGGTTCAAAATTTATAGCCAAAAGCCCTGTATGTCCGTGAGGTCCTGTATCTCCCTTAGGAGTGAGATTATAAAAAAAAAGTTATATTACTACCTTGCTGTTAATTTTGTGAAATTTGTCAGTTGGTATACAATAATTATAATATACTCTATTCCAGAATGATTGGTAGATTCCCCAAGTAATTTGGCATAGTTGTGGTCATGCAATGCATGCAAAGCCGCTGTCTGCTCTATAGGCCAAGGCAAATATCTAGAAGGAACAGGTCCTTTTTTTCAATCTCTTAATTCTCCCAGTTTGCTTAAAGTCGGCAGGATCAAATTGTTTCTCACAAACCATGTACCTGAAAAAGTTATAAATCAAAATCAAAGTGTACTTTTGCCATATCCTGATCACACCAGCTAGGTAGGTATTAACTTTACCTATCGATATATCAATTTATTTAATATGTCAATGACTTTACCAAATAATGTTAAAAACAAAAGTTGTAGGTTTTGTATTATATAATATAGTAATTCATGGTCTGATTATCTAGAGCAATTAAACAATTTATTGAAAATTATATCACGTTTGCCACTATTCCACTTACTGGCTTATATCCGAAATTTGAAGTGGTTGCACCCTGGCCTGATTGAAACTTTGTTAAATTCTAATTGCAGAATAGGATTTAAAGACCTAGGTCTTATAAATACGAGATGAACATCAGGAGATATGTGATATACCAAAAATTCATCTCTTCTTATAGGTTTTACTATGTGACAAGAGGTAGGTCTTTCCAAAACATATGGAAAACCCTGTGTAATAATACATGTTTTGCACCTACCTGCAGTCCATGTTATTACAATACTGGAAAAGTAACAAATGTCCTAGTAACATTTTCCAGACCCTGAACACCAGAGACAACGAGACCGTTAAAAATATAGGCATTTTTGTCTTATTAAAAATTTTATTATTTGTCTCGTTTTAAACGAAAGTAACAGTTATAATGCGATCTTTGTTCCACTTTTCGGTAAGTTTTCATAGAGGCGCTACTTTCTCCGCAAAAATATCAATGTTGTCATGTGATATTTTTTTGAAAGTTCATAATTGGTTTCCTTGTTCAATGTCGAGTTCAATAAAGATACCAATATAACTGCGACTCGCAAAATTTTACAGCAGAATTTTAGAGGTTAGGGTTTAGAATTCTCTAGGAAACCGTTAATTTTGGGGCCTTGTCACGCGGCTAATTTATATTATTTCCTTTCCTCGTTTCTGTTCTTAAATATTTTATTAATTTTGCTAATAGTCAGTCAAGAAAACAAAAAACAGCAGAGACAACGACTATATAGTCGAAGAATAGAAATATCGTGGCCATGAGTAGAAGGTTATGCCATGTTTGTGGCCTCTCTGAGGATGATGTATGACGACTACATGTTTTTCCATCAAACATAGAAAAGTAAGTGGTACAACACTTTGGATCTTGTGTGGCGTGTAAAATGTTGAGTCAGTTTAGTGCTCAGTGCTAATACTTTCCCGATTTGGGCGGGAGTTTTTTCCTTTTGACATGATATGCCACTCCTCGCCCGCCTCCATGTAATCCCTTAAGGTTTCCCACTTTTACTCAAGTTACACTTATTATAAGTACAAAATAACAGCATGATCATCAAACTCATCAGCATAATATTTTAACAAAAGGATAGCATACCCTACATGTTTTTAATTTTACTGGTGTTTTTTTCCTATACAAAGTCGAGTCAATAACTAATGACTACCTACTTAATTTTTTCAATTACAAATTCTGTTCTTCTCTTTCAAATCTTTGTTGTCGACCTGCGCTATTTTTACCCACAACTGACTTCTGTTCATAAGCAATAATATTTAGATAGATAATATTTTAGATGTAAAAAATGGAAAGATGCATTAGGATATTCGGCTTTTGGACCTGTTCGAAAATATCAGACAGGTTTTGCAACAATCATTTTAGTGAAGAATCTTATGTAAATGTAGCAAACTATGTGAGACTGAAAGATGGAAAACATGAAGAAAGTGTCTTGGAAATCAGTATGGAGACTACCGCCAATGCCCCAACTACTTTTAAGACAACACATAAGACTATTTCTTTTTCAGATAAGGCAACCTCTCTCGCAGAATAAATTGGAAGTGAAGGTTCAAGCAAGGCGAATCTATCCCATGAATATAGCACCACATGTTTTGTCAAAGATGTAAAAGTAGGTAAGTAAGTAGTTATTGTGTTATAAAAATTTGCCACATTTTAAAAAATCTATATGTACAAACAGGTATTATAAAGCAATTAAAAATATTCTATTATTTTAGTGCTAGACTGATGAAAGTCTCAACTACAGTCGAGACCGCGACTGACGTTATTCTTATTATCACTTCCAAGTTCTGAAAATGTAAGCATCATTGCTTTGGATCAGGGCCCCCAACTAAGCGCTTCAGGAACTACTTCAGCACTCGAATCTTTTCTTTTATGCCACTCGCCAGTTCCCAGCTTTTCAGAAATGTCAAAGTAAAAAAACAAAGGCCTGTCGAAGTATTGCGAGGTTAAGCAAACACTCAGCGTCCACAAGAAAGCAACACTTGATCAAAATTATTGAAAGAAAAGAAGATCAGCTCAGAAAAGTGAAAAAGCAATCCAAGAAAAGATCCAATGACATAAAAGCACTCTCAAATTTGTCCGAACGAGAGATGTTAAAGACATCTTCAAAAACATCCAACCTCGATGTTGTGACTGCAGTTTGTGATATGGGGGTCTGAACTGTAAAATGCCTGAGGCAATTAAGTGTATCGATCAAACATCCCTTTTTCGAAGTAAATTCAGAAAAGATTTTTACCTTTTTCGACCCACCACATTTATTAAAATATATATACTCCTTATTTCGAAGGCACAATGTGTTTGTTTCTGTCGGAGAAAACAAAATGGTCATGGAGGCAAGATTAGGAGACGTACGATGGGCTTACGAAGAGGACTAAAACTGTGCATATGTTTTGTGCCTAAGTTCTTTCATGCAGCACACAATGAAAGTATGTGTTGCTGCACAAATAATGAGCCATACAGTTGCAGCATATTTGTATTCTCTAACTAGTACAGGTAAGTTATCTATTTCTAATTATGGATATTTAATATGGAAAAAATTAAATTTTAGGTGCTGTTGAACAAAGAGTCATCGCAACTGCCACTTTTTATTCAGGAAGATAGATACACTGTTTGATAGTTTCAACGGAAGTAGGACCTTTGCTCCTTCTGGTAAGGAATTGAAGTGCCTAATATCAGAGGATTCTCCCCACATGGCTTACTGGGATAAAGCGTTTGACATGGTAAAGTCATGGCGTTTCCGGCGTTTAACAAAAGGAGGAACACTCAATGTAGGAAAGGGAGCAAGGAACACTCATGGTTAACAACTATTAACAGTGTGAAGGGGCTGTGGACGTATTTAAAAACGTACAAGAATTTTACATCACTTCGGCCTAGGTCACTGCAACAAGACTGTATTGAAAATTGCTATAAGAAGTGGATGCGGATGTCGTAATAATCCAACCTCCAAACAGTTTATTAGCAGTCCAAAAACTAAAATCTTGAATGGCTTGACTAACAGAGCCTTCAATGGCAATTGTGAAGAAGATGACCACTTCCTCTTATCTAGATTAATATCATTCTTAGATGTACGTGAAGAGGAAACGGAATCATCGGTCGCAAATACTGCTACTGGAACTACCCAGATATCTATAGACCACACTGAAGAAATAGCGGCCCAAATAGCTGACGATGTCTTAACTGGTCAAGCTAGTACGTTTTCAGTGGCATATGTAGCGGCTAACTCAGTGGATCCTCAGAATCTATTTATTTCTTTCAATGAATGGTCTGAGAAAGAACAGCGGCTGTTGTATCCTAGCCAAAATTTGCCCGTTGCAGTGGGGCACTCAGTTACAATTTTAGAGTCATATCTGGATTTAAATGCAAACGAATCAAACATCAGTCGAAAGAGCTGCCATGTCATTAGAGAAAGTATTGACTTTAGTTGGGTGAGCTGTACAGATCATAAACAATTCGTACCAGAAGCAATAATCAAAGCTGTACGCAAAGTTGGAATACTTTGCTGGTGCAAAAAGAAAAATGAAGAATTCAAGGAATCTAAGAGAGAGAGAAAAGGAAGAAAAAAAAGGAACATGAACACTTTTCTGTATATGTAGTGATATGCGATATTCCTGAACTTGGTATAGATAATAGATTTACAATATGCAACCAAACTGAAGAAACTATGTACTAAATGGAAACCAGCGTGATAGGCAGTGGACAAAGCCACAGGACATAGACGTTTTGAGAAAATTATTAGTTTAGTATTAGTTTAATAATGGAACAGTTAGCTTGTAATACATACACCTGGACAATTCTTGCGCTAAACGAGAATGATGCCTTCAGGTTCCATAAGCAGATTTATATTCAGATAATTCAAAGAAGTATCATCGTAGTTATAGTTCTTTTCCTAGTGATATATACAGAGATTTGTATCCTATTCATCTTTATGTATTTAAGACAAGGGCTACGGTACTTATTCTTCAGTAGTAACAGTACTTCTTGGTTATTAATTCATTGTTATTAATATTATTTGACTAGTAATGCCTGTGTCACCCGGTATATGTATTTGGAAGAATATTATCAGATAATTCCAAATAACGTTATTACTATGCCAATTCAATGTAAACATCAGAACTCAAATTCTACTTAACTCTACCTATTCCTTAAGAAAATTGGTGCATAATTTATAATTCAGGGATAAGCATCTAAACAGTAGCTTTATGTTGTAGGGATAGAACTCATAAAAGTATTTTTTTATGAATATATTATGTATTAGCATACACACTATCAACGGAGTATTAATTTCCTGTTTTTGACACAATATTCTGCTGAAATTGTGTATGAAATTGAAGCGTAATGACTTATTTAGAATACAATTAGCGCTGCTTTATATTTTCTTTCATTCCCCGCCATCATGTATTCGCACTCACGAGGGAGATAGACCTATATTTGGTCAATCTAGAGTTTCAAACCGAATTTGACAATAAACTGGCATTGATAATAATTGGTTGATTTTTGACAAATTGTCAAACATACTCTGCCATCTGGTGTATGACTTTTCGTCTAAGACTTTAAAAAAATGTCAAAAAACCGGCTTCAGACCCGCCATTTTTGATTTGACTCTATTATTGGATACTGAATGACCAACAATGTCAAATGATTACATTGAAGTTTGACGATTTTTAGTGCTAGATAATGCGTAGGTTCCACCGACGGCAGCAGCTGAGAAGTTTAGTCAGCGAACGCTGAAAATCGGCATCTGATTGGCCAATTTCAGGGTTCGCTGACTAAACTTCTCAGCTGCTGCCGTCGGCGGAACTTACGCAATGTAAAGTATAGACCAATTATTTAAGAAATATGGAAAATAGAACAAACAAATGCCATTTTTAGGGAAATTATATTTCCCTATCAGTACACCAATTGGAGAATCGCAATCTTGAATTATTTGACTTAAGATGTCAGTTGACGACAGTTTCGGAGGATTTCGCCGCCATTTTTATGGTGTCCACTGTAAACGTGATTTCAAAACTGTAAAACAGGTGAGTCTCTTCACGCTCTTCAGATGTAATATACTAGCTGGTAGATGTAGACAGAGCCTAAATGTAATTCTCTCTCTACAAATTTTAAATGAAAAAGCCTCAAAGTAAAAACTAAAAAAATGTGTCATTTAATTTTCAGTTTGCAGCTCTATAGCAATTTGCGAACATTTCTAATTTTAAAACCTGATTCAGAGATTAGAGAATAGAGATACTGTCGGATTGCTCTAGAATAACAAGCTAAAAATGCTATTAACTACCTTATGCTGCGCATGCGACTTTTGCGACGATTACAGCAAGGATTTTCAAAAACACGAGCGCTCCCCGGAAGCGTTTTTGGTAAATTAAATAAGCGAATTTAAATTTTCAACTTGGCAATACTGGTTATGGAAGATCATTCTTCTGTAACAGATAGGCCTATATGCACCGGACACAGGTTAGATATGCTGTGTCATTTTTATAAACATTTTATTGATGTGATAACCTTCGTTTGTCCTTCATCTTACATAATAATTTTGACACAGAGATAGCGGACCTTGATATCTATTACCTAATTTATTTTTTTGTACGTGTTAAGATTTGTGAGATGTTTGAGTGGATCATATATCAATATCATAAATAAACATAATGATCCTTTCACCAGCGAAAGGGGCTTCAAAAACCTTTTTTTTTTCTTTGACGTTTATTCGAAATAATAACCTCAACGGAGATACAGGGTTCCAAAGTTTTATTTTTGAAAAATTAAAATGTATTGATAATTGCAAACTACTTGAGATGATTAAGCAAAATTTTGTAGTTGTCAGTAATGTAATTTGACTACCTATCACTTGCCACAAAACTTATTGTAGTTTAAATTTTTTATTTAAATAACAATTCATCTAAATAAAACTAAAAAAAAGCATCAAAACAGTTTTTTTTATTCAAAGCTACAAGAATTTAATAAAGGTTATGATTGGTTTGGTTAACTTTTAATAGCATAGAGGCAGGACACAATTCTAAGTAACCTAAAAAAAGAAAGCGATATTATAGAGCTATAATAAAGTGTTAGTAATAAATAGTGGACTATAAGCATATACTAATTGTACTTGTGTTTGTTTGTTGACAAGTAACAAATACATAGTGTTTTAATTAAAGTCTGAATTATTCGAACACGCAGTTCGCAACAATTCCATAAATAAATTAATTTGATTTTTCTGATACACCCGTATGAGCGAGGTCATAAAACTCCAAGTGGGAAGGACAGAATCTAGCTAAGTTTGTTTTTGAATTACCAGATTTATATTCGGCAAATAATTTTTACAAATATAATGACTGTTTAGTGACCGGTAAGTTCCTGTGTATACAAAAAGAGATATTAAATTTAATACGATTTTTCTTTGTTCCATTGTTAGATATAGCAGAAGCCCAAAAAAACAATGTAAGCTAATGCCTTCTAGATTAAATTTAATATTCATTTTTACTATTTTATGTTTATACAATTATAGGAATTATTTGGATATACGATAAAAACGTATGATTTATGAATACTAACAATTTTTGCGTCCATTGCGTAAAAAATGTTGTGAATTCGGAAAATTTATTTAGAATGACGGACAACTTTATCCAAGAGTTTAGATAGCATAAGTCAAAATGGGAAGGAACTATAGAAAAGAAACTTTTAAAATTTAAACCCATGAATCCGACGTTAGTTAATCTCTCAAGAGTGGTTGGCACCCTGTTTGAGGCTTAAGAAGATCATTTATACAATATATTTATATTACGAAATTTAAGGATAGTGACACCGCATACTCTATTCAAAAGGCCCTTCATAGCGACTATCTTAAGCCGGTTTCCCACCGCCTGTAGTAGCACGGGTCGACGAAGTACCACGGACGCATTCAGACGAGATCATCCCGGGCGTACTTCTTCCCACGGCCTGTATGCGCCCTTTAGTAGTTGGTTTAAAAGTTGGGACAGCAATTAGTTTGTTAAATGAATCAAACGCGCACAAAAAAAGAAAAAAAGGAGAACAGGCGCTGGTGGATGTCATCTTTCAATAAAAGCCGAGAGAGGTAAATGCTTACCAAATTTTGGAATTGGATATTTATTAATTCTTTAATTAATTAAGTAAAGCTTAATACATACTTATTTCTCGAAATGTGCAATCGACTTTTGCAAGGATATATACAAATCAACAAGAAATCGAGCAGCGTTTTATGACCGACCCACAGAGTCGTAAAGGACAAAAGGCAACCCCAGGAATCGATTCGGATACTAACAGGCATCTAGGGTGGGGACCGCGCCAGCTTCTTCCCAAGGCCTGTTGGTCCATACAGAAGCGGACCTCCAGTGCTACCACGGGCCGTGGGAAGCCGGCTTTAGGAGAGGAAGCATTTCCAGTAAGGTAATTGAAAACTGTACAAGAGGCCGTATGATTTCGGTACCAATCAAACAAAAGTGTACCGTCTGATTGACGAATCACGAGTCTAAAAATGGGACTAGATTATTAAGTTCTCCTTCCATAGTAAATTGCAAGTTAGGATGGAACTGTGGTAGTACTTGCGTTTGGTAATCTGAACAAGCCACGATACTATCGTCCACATACAATTTTTTTTAAAAGTTGTTTTATCTATCCGGGACCACACTGTATATGCAATCCTCATCTGTTGACGCCGAATTTTAGCTGGGCTCCGATTACTTTCATTTCAGGAAGGCCTTCGATAGGGTTGATTTTATTTTCGGTGTGGTCACACAGCGTGTTTGGCAGACACTATTATATCCATTGACGCCTTATCTATTATCCCATAAGGTTGTAACTTTTCTTATTCGAACACCAGTGAGGATATAAATCTGAGTGTCTGGAGCGATTTTGGTTGTATATAATTGGTATTTTTTTACTTCTAACGCTAATAACTCTTCGGGGCGGTATTTTGAATCCCGATCACGAACCTGATCAAATTCGTGATCCTATGACTGTATCATTTGACCGATGATTACATCGAGGATTACATCGGTCAAATGTTACAGTTATACGGGGTGTTCATTATAAAACTTCATCCAGCAGGCTAGGAAATTTTAACAGAAAAAATTACATAATCAAAGTAAATGGATTTTTGTTTCTCCATCCTTTTCTTTTGAAATTTCACATGCAACTAGATGAAGTTTTATAATGTGAACACCCCGTAGATAATCAGTGTTCAATTAATTTCATCGAAATTCAAACTACCGGCTTCTTGACTTCAAACTACGAATTTGATGGGATTTCGCTGTGAGGGGCATTGGTCTAGCTCTTATACCGGGCGAGCTATAAAAGTTTTTCTGTGCCACATTTTTTGCCAGTTTGGGTGTACTTTTGTCACATATCACCCTGTAGATTCCAGATTTTCGCAGCAAAAATCTGAAATAATTTAGGGAAGTATCACACATATGGGCTTTCGATCTGGCCACAAATCAAGGTCCTAGCTTTAGAAATTTTTATGAGTTTTTAAACTTTAAATTTCAAACTGCCACTTTGAGGTCTATTTGTGCCGAAACCGTGAATCCAATCGAATGGCTTTCTATCCCAAGGGATACCTTGGAATGTTTTCTTTTAGGCTCCTAGAAACCACGTTTTGGCTGGGACGTCGCGAAATGGTCTTAATTGAATTTCGAAACAAAAGATGCAAATTCTTTAAATTTTGGCAAAATTTCCGTTAGCTCCGGCAATTAGCGCATGAGTAAAGGGGTAAACTGTGCGCTGCGATCGCATTTTTGGACTCGGGACATTTCTCATTTGACAAATCAAACTTTAAACACTTAGGGGAAAATAGGCGGAAAAGCGTGGAAAAAAGTATGGCAGGTGAAAATTTGAACATTTCCAGGAAGATTATTGGCAAAATGCTCAGTCCTCGAAAACGTTTTCACAAAGACTGGTCGCTTTGAAAATTTCGTGTCTGGATGTATATCAAAAACTTCTCCTAAATCAAAGACCCTCTTTTTCAGATGTAGAGTTTCAACTTGAATTTGAAAATGTAGACTAAATATACGAGGTGTTCATTATAAAACTTCATCTACTGTGGATGGACCAAAGGATGGAGAAACACAAGTCGATTTACTTTGATTATGTCATCCTCCTCTGTCAAAATTTCATAGTCTGTTAGATGAAGTTTTATAATGAACACCCCGTACATTTCATTAACATACCGGTTGTGACGTAAGCGATTAAAGTTATCACTGATATCTTTAAAACGATTAAAATTATAAAGCTGAAATTTGGTATGTGTCTTACTATGGCTACATGGTGCGATACGACGCACATAGGGGTATTTCAGCTCTAAACGCGGACAAAAATCGAATAACTTAAATTTGTTCATCCATCGCGAAAATTCTGTTAAAGAATGTATTAATGTACAAAAAGTCGATTTAAATTGATACGATATCAAATAAAACAAGAAAAATTGAGAAAAACCTAAGCATGGCCATCAGCTATCCAGCTCGTATTATAGGCATTCAAGTTTACCTCAAACTTTATGATATTGCGAAGTAGTTGACATTAAGTAATTCAGCAGTATTTGTGGAGGATGTTATTGCTACGTTAGTGTTGCGTACATTTGTCGACTTTGATCGATTTTTACTCAAGATTAGCTAGGTATATTACACCTTGTTTTGCGAGTCTTTCTGTATTTGAAAATTTTAAAAACGATTATTTTACTTCTGGTCTTCTAGTACATTTTCAACGAATATCAAAGTCTGATTTCAATTCTAAATTAAAGTTTGAAGTAGCCATTTCAATGTCCCATTTAAAAAAGTTGCGGATATTTGCGGTTTTCCTATGGCAAGCCACTTAAAGTTGCGTCTATAATATCCAGATATAGAGCGTAACTTTACTAAATGCATACTAAATGATTACTTTGTACTTTTATAAGCATTTATTTAGTCCTCAATGCTTTGCTTTCTCTCAGGGTGTGTGTCTTTTACACAGTCATGAACTCAAATTTGATCATACCATGTGTTCATTATAAAACTTCATCTAGTTGGCTGCAAAATTTGAAAATGCAAAAAAAGTTAATCTATTTTTTTCTAACTAATTACCACTTGTTATTACTATTTAAGTAAATCAGTAATTGGAAAGTAATGCAAAAAAACCACGTGAAACATTAATTTTATATAATTATTTTGAGGGTTTTTGAAATCTTACTGCAAGACACAGAATAATATAGGGTATTCCATGATATAAAACAAACGCTTAGAATATCACACCTTTTTAGACATCCTATAGGTGTTATTACTATTTTATTTTATTATAGTTTATTATATTAAGCCTACTAGTTTTATTTAAAACATTTTTTTATAAATTTTTTTGAAATACATACAAAGTTGCTAATTGTTAATGGAACACCCTGTACCATTTTCCAAAACTTAAAAGATCCGTTTTAAAATTATTTGCATTTAAAAATCTAGATATTATTATATTTACTATAAGAAACTATGACAACCTCATTACCGTTAACGAGTATTTTATTATTGCATAATGAAGATTTTTAAATTCAAATAATTAAAAAATGGCTGAACCATTGAATGTCAAATATTATAGAATTAGAAAAAATATATCACATTATGAACAGATATACTTACAGGGTGTTCCATTAAACATGTATATCATCTACGTACATTTTAGTAACGTGGCAATGTTTTTACAACAGCAAACATGTTTTGTTTCTTTAAATAATATTTTCTGCCGAATTACGAAAAATCCTACAAATTTTAAGTTTTCTCTTTCTCTTTTAAATAAGCTTGCTAGTATATAGCGAAAATGAACTGCGTAAATAATATACGGACCAACCGAACCCTTATAATTACTACCCGAATAATTACTTTAGGTTTACCTAAATTTGCTTGGTGCAACTATATATTTGGTTACCAAACCACTGTATTTGGTTACCAAACCTTGGTAAACCCTGGGGTGTTCATTATAAAACTTTATCTAGCAGACACATTTTGATAGAAAACGATGACATATATACAAAATAGATGACGAAACACACCAACTGAAAACATTTCAGAAAACGGTTCGAGCTAGAAAGCTGAACTTTGGCACGTGGCCACTTCATGAGAAGGGCTAGAGGTCTCTAAGGGCCGGAACATTGTCACGTGTATCAAAGGTTCCATTTTTGATTCTTTTTCAATTTATTGACCCTTTTTTGCTACAACTTAATGATTGTTACTAAAGGGTGCTGAAACCAAATATATGCCATGTTTCGACTTTTTGCTTACCGTACACCATCATCAAGATATACTTCTTTATCACAATCATTGCTTTATAAATGTGCCACGCCCAAACAATCAGTTTTTCGTATACGACTGACAAAACAGCTTTAAAGAAGGCTTTTATTGGTGCTGATTATTCAGTTTTATCGCTTTTAGCTTATAATAGGGGTATAGTGACATTTGTCATTTTATAACAAAACCATTTATGACGATAGAACAACAGTATCTCAATTAAGTGTGAGCCGTCTCAAATACTGCTCAAAACATTTATTGCTACCATTTTGCTTAGTTTAATAACGGTCTCATAGGAAGTGAAAACCTGTTAAAATTTTATGAAAATTAACTCATGTTTTTATTTGATCGAACATAACGTCAAATAAATTAAAAACCTTTGAATAATAAATTAAGCAGGTATTTTGTGGTCGTGAATGCTCTACTCACTGGTGTCACGTACCATGTTCAGTTTTCGAATTATATAGATATAAGCATTAAAATGTCGATAAAAACTGGAAAAATTACGTTTTAGACACCATCTTGAGCGGGAAGAAAATTACTGAAAATTCCAGAATTGCATTTTTTACATATTTTTGTCTCCTCTTTCATATGAGATTATTTTTAATAAAATCTATGACAATTGATTTTGGCTGAAAATTCTCACACCTACCTTTCCTTTTGAAATTTTTGAAATTTTTATATTTTCCGCTTTTAGCTGTTAAAGGCCGCAATGCACGATTTTGATCTCAAAATTTAGGTTTTTGGGCTGGTTTGACATGCCTAGCATAGAAATATCGATTTTTCCCATATAAAATCAGTAGTAATCGATTTTATTCGTTGGCTCTAGTAGTTTTATGATAAAGAAGGCATAGATTTACGTGTTAGCTAGTATAGGGTGACCTAAAAAATGTTGTAACATCGCATATTAGGATTTTAGCATATAAATCGATATCAATTAATTTACTGCGTTAATTCGATCAGTTTTATGATAGAGCGTTGATTCCTGTTGTAGATAGTATAGGGCGCCCAAATAATACTGTAACATTTCACTTTAGATTTTTTTTTGTCTACCGATATATTTTGTTTGTTTTATTCAATTTATTATAAACAGTGCCTTAATTTCTGATTTAGTTGCTATAGGATGAACCATTAAACTTAGAAACCTGAAATTTTGCTTGTAGGTTCCTTTCATAATGACAAACAATATGTCACAAATGGGAACCCTGATATTGGTACAGTGATATTGGTACGTGGTACCATTTCACATCTTTTCATGAATTGTAGCACGTTTTTTTTACACGTTTTACCATTTTTTTAAAAGTTGTCAGGTTTGCGAATATGAAATAAAGTCTTTCAAACGTTTCGACATTTCAGCTACTTCTAAGCATCATCAGGTGCTTTTTTCATAATTTTACGGTAGTTTAGGCAACATAAGAGGAACGTTTGGATATTTCCTAAACTATGGGCGCTCTGCGCGCGTGATATTAACCCACAAAACTACAACAACAGTTTGCCCGGGTTTCAATATTTTTTTACTTTAAACATAGCGAATGCATTGGCACTTGTTAATGCATTAAACTGCAAACAAAATTATCGAGTACGAAAAACAATCCACATCCAAAATTTCCACACTTCTCAGGTGCTAAGATTGTCCATAGTCCTGAGGGGAAAATTCGTCAAGAGCCCTTGGCTTACGTAGTACACTTCGCTTTGTAGATAGCTTGATGGAAAGTGGCGGCAGAGTGATAGGACTCGTATTTCCACATTTCCCGCAATGAAATTAGACATCCCGGAAAATGTTGCCTTAAAATGCAATTGATTCCCTAGATATCGTTCCAGGTCGTTCCATCTTGTTAATACCAAACAGTGTTAAGATCAAGACATAACTATGTCTATGTTAGTTCAATTTGCAAACTTAACTACTAGGTTAAGTTAATTAAGTTAAGCTTAATCTAGAGACCCCCCCCCCCTTTTTTTACAGTTCTGGCCCCTCTTTTTAGCAGTGGTAACCTTTAAACTGATGACGATATCCGCCGGAAATGACGCATCGGTGACGTCATGACGTCTTACGTCAAATTATTGCAAAACAATTGTCACTGTTATTATTTTCATTACTTCTTATTTCAAATCCAATCGAATATCGAACTTATATCTTAGCTAGAGCGTCAGGGCTCCTAGCCCTTAGCTGACCTACCTTCAAGTTTTCTAAAACTTAATTTGCAACATAACGAAAACCAAAAATATTCGACACAATCAATATTCGACCCGGCTTTAAGTTGCTATGACGGTTGTATCACATGCGCTGACGACAACATTCCGTTATGGGAACCTTAGGTGTGCCGGACTTCCGGTCAAAAAACGGGACCATGTTTACGGAATTATCGGCATTTGTTGGCTCTGCCCATATCTTCTAGGTCATTGATCGCGATAGTGGGCGCCATTGATCATTGACAATGACAGACTTGAGAGTGCTTCTTTTCGGCCATCGCCCTGTCACTGTCGATGTTACAGTTTTGACGTCAATGAGATTACTATACTCTCTACTAGTATTTTACACAAAGTGTTAAATATTGGTAGTGCCGATGATCTGGACAGAATTGATTCCTATAGCTGATTTTTAAGCAATTTATTTTCCAGTCTATTATGGAAGATCAATTCGATTGTTTAAAAATCAGCTAATAAGAAAAAAACCCTTACAGACCAAGAGCTTCACGATTTCTGAAAAAAGTCAAGAGAAGAAAGATAAGGCCACATAAATCCACATAACCTTTATTAAAATATTTTGTGTTTGACGACAAAGTTTTTTGTAAAGCTATAAAGATGAAACCAAAAAATACCAAATTGAAGATACACAGGATTCCTCAACTTTTCACTCGACACGATATCATTTTGTAGCAATTCTTGAACACCTACGATTCACGATCTAGGGATGGAAACGGAGGTCCAAATCTAATATGCTGCGAAGACATCCGAAAGCTTTCAGCGGGACGAACTGCCAAACGACGATGGATAGTTCCTATCGCTTGTCCCACACTTTCCACATTTGTCGGGTGCTTACACCGGTTGGCAACATCCTGTTGTTTGGAAACAGTTTACCAACTTGCAAATAGTAACCCATATAAGAACGACCATAACGATCTACATTAAAATGATTTCGAAAATCAACGTGGTGTGAGGGAAACAATTTCAATGAAGGCGTTGCAGACAAAGAAAGTTATAATATCAGTTAAAACTTAAACGTTAAAACGTATACATGAAAAGTTTATAGGTACTTTGCCATTAACATATCCGCTGCTTTTTCAGCAATCATTACAGCAGGAGCGTTTGTGTGGCCCGAAGTAGTCGTCGGTATCACACCTGTATCTACTACTCTTAGCCCTTCTATCCCATGAACTTTTAGATTCGAACCTACCACTGAGGTATTAGTATCGGTTCCCATGGAGGTTGTCCCAATTGGATGGAACTCCTACAAAAAGAACATTTTTGTTAATTAGTGACCTAATATAATATAACCTAAAAAGTGCATAAATGTGCAAAGTATAGACACAATTATGCATAAACTTACGGTTACAGTAAGATATCGTTCAGCACAATACCACCACTCCTTTGATAAATAAATATTAGTATCACAAGAAGAAACTGGAAAGATCTGGAGCGTAGCTCCATAATCTTGATAAGCTTTGGAATTATTCAAATTTAAAGCGATTTGAATTCCTCTATATAAAGTTTCTAAATCCGATTCATCTGAGAAATAATTTGCGTTTATTAGCGGGAAGTCTCGTGGGTCGTTCGAAGCAAGTGTAACCTCTCCGGCTGAGCTTGGATGGAGAAGAACTGGTACTACAAGAAAATCAGTGTATTTCATCACTTCTTCAAACTGTTCTGAAACTTCTTCTGTGTAACTGCAAAAAAATAGCTGTTGAAATTTACTTCGTCATTTTATCTTTTTTTTTGATTGTTTGTTTCTACTTTAAATTTTCAATAAATGTAAATAAAAATATAATTTATTACATGACGATGTTACTAAATAAAATTTAATAACAACATCTTGATAAGATCTATTGAAACATGCTCACCCTAGTGCTAGACCTAATAAAGGACTGGCATTCAGAACAATAAATTCTATATCTGGAATAGAGTCATCGTTGAGGTCGTAGAAGGCAACACCTTCACAGCCATAACCAGATGTTAACGGTTTCTTATTCTGAGCCCAAAGGTCAACCAATTCTTCTAAACTCTCATTGTAGTGTTCAGTGGATGTCCTACAAAAGCCGAGTTCGGTAATTCCATCCAAGCGCTCCGGAGACAGATCATCTCCCAAAATCTTAACAAGCTAGAGTGAGATAGACTGATATCCCGAGCGCTCGGGATGTAATTACCGAACTCTACTAAAATATATGAGTTTCTACGGAATGATGTTCACGTTAAATAAAAAAATAATTTTGATTTAAAGATTTTTTCTAATACTATGAGGGAATGTGTCTATTCCAAGCCTAAATGTAACTGCAGAATGAACTCATTCAATCCCTAGTTACAGAATATTATTATATATCCGAACGAAGAGAGGCTTTTTCGGTACCGAAATTTCCGACGGTTTTACCGTAGATCCG
Organism: Taphrorychus bicolor; assembly: GCA_951812265.1. Classification (NCBI taxonomy): domain Eukaryota; kingdom Metazoa; phylum Arthropoda; class Insecta; order Coleoptera; family Curculionidae; genus Taphrorychus; species Taphrorychus bicolor. Next base: position 12,067,156 of record OX638299.1, on the reverse strand, counting down.
GGATAAGTCTCCCCATGGGTAGATATCCTCATATGTGTAGATGATAAATTTTGAAGTCTAATTCCGATAAGTTAAATAGGAAAATCTAAAAAAAATCCGCAAAATTCAATGGTCAACTTCTGACCGCCTAAACCCCCTTAGTTAGACAATGGCCTAATGAGCGTGGTTCCAGGGGAAAGGGCATATCTTTGGGCACTTTTAATCCTACCCCCCCCCCCCCAAAGACGTCAATTAGTAGTCCAAAGTAAAATAAAAAATGTCCAAAGACAGTTAAGAAAATGTATCCAAAAAACTATAGTGGAGCCTCGTTTCGGTTGTACTTGTACAATAGGTTGGTAACCTATTGTTGAAGACATGATCTCCAACAGGGAAAAGAAATATATGCATATTCGCACGCCTATGCTTATTGCTCCGCTCTGTGTTGTCTCTCTGTCTCTTTCTCTGTTGCCACCCTGAAAACTTGCTATGAAACCCCCCCCCCCCTCCGCCCGCCGCCATCAGCGACATCAAAAGCGTCACGTGTACGCAGTGCCCGTACAAAGTACAACCCCAGTGCAAAAAACCCCGAAGAAGTGCCAGTCTGTATGTCGTCGCCACCACAGTATCGCGCCGTTCGCTTATCAGGAGCATTTTTATGCTCAATTCCTCGCCCTCTAACTCTTTTTGGCCCCATCATCTCTATTCAGTTGCATGGTTTTGCAGATGCCAGCATGTGCGGTTACGCTGCTTGTATTTACATGAGAGTTCTCTATGCTGATCAATCAGTCTCATGTCAGCTTGTCACCTCAAAGTCTAAAGTTGCATCTCTGAAGGTACTCTCCCTACCCCGATTGGAGCTATGTGCTGCTCTCTTGCTCGTAAAACTCGTGACCCAAGTGCGTGAGATTTTAGGCCGCAAATTTGATTTTGACTTTAGCAACTTGTGGAGTGACTCCACTATTGCCCTTTGTTGGTTGAATTCTCACCCCAGTCGTTGGACTACCTTTGCATCGAACAGAGTAGCTCAGATTCAGGAGAAGACAGTGGGTTGTGTGTGGAGACACGTGAAATCTGAGGATAATCCGGCTGATCTCCCATCTCGTAGAATTTCCCCTCAGGAACTTGTCCAGTCAAGTTTGTGGTTCTCTGGTCCAGAGTTTCTTCATAGAAATGATCTTGAACTGAGTAAGCATGATTTTGATCGTAACCACCAATCTAACCTTGAGACCCTTCCAGAGATGAAAAAGGTAACACTTGTCAACGCTGCATCCGTGGAACGAAATAGTTTTTGGAATGATTTATTTGGTCACTTCTCTTCCTTCACTCGATTGCAGCGTGTCTTAGCTTACATTGTTAGAGCGGTCAAAGTTTTTGCAAGGAAAAACTCTGATGTTGGTCCACTCACTGTTAATGAATTGAGACAGCATCTGCTCATTGGAAATGTACAGCGCATTCACTTTGAAAAGGAACTCAGGGAATTGACTAATGGTGTAACGCTCGCTAACAAGAACTTGATAAAATTTAAACCCTTTATAGACCAAGATGGAATTCTCAGAGTGGGAGGAAGACTCACTTACTCAAACATGCCATATGATCAAAAACTGTTCTTTCTCAACTGCGACTGAGATACTGGCCCCTGAATGGTCTTCGAGAGATTAAGAGAATAATACACAAATGTTTGATATGTCATAGACTGAATGCCACGGCCGCTCAGCAGCAGATGGCTGACCTGCCAAAAGATAGAGTCCAGCTCACCCGGCCCTTTGAAAAAGTGGGAGTGGTCCCTTTCAGAAAAAGTTTTCCCATCTTCGCAAAGCACCTGTTACTAAAGGCTATCTGGCTCTTTTCGTATGTATGGCTAACAAGGCTGTACACTTGGAGCTTGTTTCCAGTCTCACCACTGAAGCGTTTCTACAATGTTTGAGTAGATTTATTTCTAGAAGAGGAAATCCAACAATCATCTATTGTGATAATGCAACTAATTGTCAAGGAGCATCTAACTATCTGAAAGAACTTTATAACATAGACAATATAAGAGAGTTTCTGTCTCTGTCGAGAAATTAAATTAACTTCAATTTTATCCCTCCTCGCTCACCACATTCGGGAATCTGGTATCAAGAGTGCCAAGTTTCATATCCGCAGATTGATTGGAGAAACTACGCTGACGTTTGAAGAATTTAGTACTCTGCTCACTGAAATTGAAGCCATTTTGAACTCCAGACCTCCCTGTGGTCTATCTTCCGATCCTGGTGACTTACAACCATTGACTCCTGGACATTTTTTGATTGGTAAAAGTTTGATGGCATACCCAGATAAGGACATTACCCAGATTTCATCTAACCGACTTTCTCTTTGGAAACAGTGTTCGCGAATTTATCAATTGTTCTGGAATAGATGGCATGTTGATTATTTGAATCGCCTGCAACATCGACAAAAGTGGTTTTCCACTGTTCCCCTGTTCCCCGTTAAGGTTAATGATTTGGTACTGGTTAAAGATGAGAACAATCCCCCTTTGAGATGGCCTCTTGCTCGAATCATTGAAGTCTACCCGGGTCGTGATCAGAAGTTGAGAGTCGCCAAGGTGCACACTGCAAATGGTATCTTCACTCGCAGTATCACTAAGCTCTGCCCGCTACCTATTGGTGACTTTTCAAGAATCTCTCACAATTACTCGGCATTTGTTCTGATCAAACGTAGCACGAACCCTCAATTTTAAAGTAATTTCACCGGATTTAAGTAGTTTTGAATTTCTTTCAAAATTAAATTGCCTGTTGACTAACACGCAGCGGCGTTCGTTTGGACTTTATCTTATTGATAATATCGGATACCGAGCAGTGGCGTCTCACAAATTGATTTCTCTTTTTAACATACGTTGTTTATTTAACGTTTAGATATTTTATTGTTTACTTTAAGGTTAAGTAAATAAGCGTAAAGCCTTATGCTGTTCAGGTTTGACTATATTTAGTTTAGTTTTTTTAGATTAAATAATCTCATTCATTGACAAATCTAGGTAACATATCAAAGTGATTTGGACATAAACATTGTAATAAATTAGTGTCTTTTCGAGCATTTGGTGAGTGGTTTGTTCATTCCTTATTCAGAGTTCTGTTAATATAAAAGAATCTGACGACAGGTGACGGTCCGAAAGTCTTCTTAGATTTTCAACCGCTTTATGTCACAGTTGACAGATATAATCTAGTCAATCTACAACACCTATAATTAGAAGAAGTGGAGAGAAAAAATCGGTTGTTAGTTTTGGTCTATCTCATACCGGGAGAGCTACAAAAGTTTTTCTGTGCCACATTTTTTGCCAATTTGGGTGTACTTTTCTCACATTTCACCCTGTAGATTTCACATTTGTGCAGTAAAAATTCAGAATCTGAAATAATTCAGAGAGGTAGTACAGATATGGTCCCCCGACCTGACCAAAAATCAACGGTCTAGCTTTGAATTTGTAATTTTGACGAATTTTTAAACTTTAAATTTCAAAATGCCACTTTGAGGTATATTTGTACCGAGACCGGGCATCTAATCGAATGGCTTTCTATCCCAGGGCATACCTTGGAGTGTTTTCTTTTTGCGACTTAGAAACCTCTTTTCGGTGGGACGTTGCGAAATGGTCTTAATTAAATTTAGAAGCGAGAGATGCGGATTTTTTAAGATTTCGGACAAAAATCCCGATTAGTTCCGAAGATCGCCACTTAACTAGGGTATCGGAAGCATTCGGAATTAGGTTCTTCCCACTGAACGTCAACTGACAGCCAAGGTTTTCCGAAATGTAAACATTAACTTTAAAGGCTTGAACCACGGAAAATCGGCCGAAAAGCGTGAAAAACTGTGTGGCAGGAGAAAATTTGAACATTTCTAGGAAGATTATGGATCTCACTGAAAAGTTCAATTTTGCATAGTTTCTACTTATTTTTGTTCCCTCTTTCATATAAGACGATTTTTGATAAAATGTATGACAATTGATATCGGCCGAAAATTTTGACGACCACCCCTTTGAAATTTTTAAAATTTGTATATTTTTATATTTATCTTGGAATCGGTAAGGTTTTTTGATATGCAAGTTGATATGATGCATGAAGAGGTCATTGAGGAGTATCATATACCTACATGATTCAGAAAGAAGCTGCTTTTCATGGTTTTCTAGAAAGTTAAAAAAAAAGTGCAAAATATGTACCTTATATTTGAGCCACCCGTGCTCAGTTACTGTTCTAGACAGACTCTACGTGTAGCTCTATTCTTTTACTTCCTTAGCTCTTCTTATAGAATTTCGGATAAATCTTCATCGAAACGAGATATGAGGTGTTGAAAGCCGAAATGTGCGATTTTGATATCAAAATTTAGGTTTTTTGGCCGGTTTGAGAGCCCCATATACTTAACATAGAAATATGGACTTTCCATATAAATCAATAGTAATCGATTTAATTTGTTTGTTGTAGTAGTTGCATGGAAGATAGAGCGTTTATTTCTCTTGATGCTATAAAGTGACTCAAAAACACTGTGGCAAAATATGCAGACAATTTTTATTATGTAAGGTGCGCAAAAATTGCTGTAACATGTAATTTAAGATTTTTGTTTGTTTACCAATATACTTGTATTGGTAGTTATATTAACATTTTTGATTTATATACTATTGGATATCCCGAAAAGTTGCAAAATATTACATTTTTAGGAACCACTAAAATTAGAAAACTGAAATTTCTTAATTGCCGGTGGTCCCCTGTGTCTGCAAAGTATCCGCTATCTGCAAGAAAATAGCCTATTCGGGAAAAGGACAGGGTGGGATGAAGCTAAATCGTCCCAATCCGAAAACACTCCACGAAACTTTTTGTAGGCGGGCAAAACCGGTTTAGTTTTTGGCACCAATTGAAAATTACAAATGACTAGATTAAAACTTAAAACTGAATTAAAAAAAAAGGAAAAATACGACTTTGCGGAAATTAGAACGGCGGAGCCCAGGACTTTTTTCTCGAGTCGAAATTCAAACTTTTCCGCCTTCCCAGTTAGGTCGTAATTCTCTACGGTTCAAAGCGCGTCTCCCTCTATAGGTCGTAACTCTACCGAATTCAAAACGCGTCTCTTTAGACGAAGATCCTCGGAACCACCATCTTAGTACTTTTTATCCGCCAATGGCCACTATATGGCTCTTCAGACGGTGCGGGCATAGGTTTAAAAAATGCACTTTTCGGGTAAATCGGTTGGAAAAAGGGATTGAAGGGAGTGAATGTGATAATTGAACAGAGTAGAAAATGCTCTTTAAAATGACACCTCACATAGTTTAGTTGGCATTAAAGCTTTTTATTCAAATTAACCGTTAATTTCCTGGCCCAGTTAATTAAAACATAAATTGGTCAAATTTACATTCAAAGGATGCGAAATTAAAAGCCCTCTGTAATGAGAGAATAAGATTTTAATTTCAATTAACGATATTCGCGAAATCGCTTTAATTATTAAACTATTGTTCGGGTACGTACAGGTCTGAACTTCTCGATTTTGATCTCAAAATTTCGGTTTTTGGGCCGGTTTGCGAGCCTTATATGCTTAACATAGAAATTTCGACCTTTTCCATATAAATCAATAGTAATTCGTTGTGCGATTTTATTCGCTGTCTCTAGTAGTTTTATGACAAATACACTTTATAATAAACATTGATTTCTGATTTAGATGCTAAAAGGTGTCCCAAAAATTTGCAAATACTACATTTTTAGGAACCCTTAAAGTTAGAAACCTGAAGGTTTGCTTGTAGGATCATCATCAAGTCTTTCTATTTATAATTCTGTAGTAGTTTGGGTTACATAAGAGGAGCGTTCGGAGATATGCTAAGTTATGGGCGCTCCGCGCGTGGTCCTGAACCCAAAAAAGTTCTGCAGCATTTTGCTCACAACGTTCGGATATTTCCTAAATTATGGGCGCCCCGCGTGTGTATTCAAAAAACGCAAAAAAAAATATTATACAATACGCACAGACAAGTAAAAGCACACCATAAACAAACCAAATCAAGATTTCTGCTGACCAACTTGTTTAAAATAGGTACGGTTAGAATAGATATAGTCTAAAACTTATTGGTATAATAATTCACCCTCCCGCGAAACTGTATACCTTCCTTTCGACTCGGAATACAAACTTTTCGTTCATCTGTGAAACATCCATTTCATAGCCATAGAATATACTGTTCTATTAATACGATATCCATAAGCGATGCTTCAACATTGTCTACTTACTTGTAATGCACTGCTGGAAACATAATGTGATCATATAGGTTTTTTCCTACCGGTAAATCAGCTATAATTTCAATTCCGTGCTTTACTAACTCCTCAGCAGGACCAATACCAGAAAGCATCAATACTTGTGGGGAAGTTATTGGACCGCATGATACTATAACTTCTTTTGAGGCACTAGCAAAATACTTCACTCCATCTTTCACAAATTCCACGCCAACTGCTGTTTTATTCTCAAGTACAACTTTTGTAACTAATGAGTTCAAAGTTATTCTGAGATTTGGACGGTCAGCTACGGGTCTAATGAATGAATAGTTAGTGCTGGAGCGGATATTGTAAGTTAGGTAATTTTGAAATCTGCTGTATCCAATTTGGTTTCTGCCATTATAGTCAGTCTCTCTTAAACCGATTTCTTTAAACCCTTTCAATATGGTCTCAGTCTAAAATAATTTTACCAGTTTAGTACAAAAATTCGTATCTTAGGGATACTCAAAGTACCAATCCAGGAGTATCTTCGACTAAACCTATGCTCTGTAATCCATCAAATCCATGATAGTCGGGGTTTATATTTGCGGTAAAATTGGCAAATTCTGATTTCTTGAAGTACGGCAAGACATTCTCGTAACTCCAATCTTCGGTGGATAGTTCGGCCCACTTATCGTAATCCTTTGGGTTGCCTCTAACATACAAACCGGCATTAATGTCGCTAGTTCCTCCTAAAGCTTTTCCTCTTGAGAATTTGCAAGCTTTTTGATTACTACCTAACGTTAAATGGTTAGTCCTAGTAGGGTGATAATATGTAATATTAGAGTTACCGAGACATGAATTGATTTGTTCCGTTGTGTTAAAATCCCAGGCCCATGGACTACGTAAAAAATAGGGAGCAATGCCTGTTATAGCAGATGTGTCTGGATCAGCGGATCCTGCTTCTATTACTAGTATCGTAAAGTTGGCTTCAGTTAAGCGATTAGCCAAGACGCCACCAGCTGTTCCTCCTCCAGCTATTATGAAATCGTAGTTTCCAAAATCTGCAAATTGTTAAAAACAACCCTTTTTTAAATAAAGATTTGCACGAAGTGTATTGTTATGCCCGACCGTCGGTCCACAGAGATGCGGGCCGAAAGGGCCACGCCAAGCGACGACCGCCACCCCGGAAACCCACCTAGACTAAACGAGAACCGGGAACAATCGCCTCCGTTCTCGAAAGTACGAGAGTGTGTTCAGGCCGGATATATAAACCAACGAGCCGCGTGAGATGGGATCGATAGACAGTGCAGTGTAGTAAATAGGCAAAATAAGCGGACAAGCGAACAGTGCCAATTGTTAGCCTATCGACGTCTTTTTTTTGAATTATACCAAAACCACTGATTGATGGCATCGTTATGACCCACAGAAGTCAAAGAATCAAAGAGTAAGTTTATCGTGTTTGTTATGATTTTTATTGAAATCGCTTGATGTTTATACTATTAATCGGTCACATGCTCCCGGGCTAAAATAGCCAGAAAAGACCGAACTTTACACGTGTTGTAATAGTTAAAAGTAAATAAAAGTGTATAGATAATTGACGATAAATTATTGGAACCCGTATCCCGTAACAGTATTTTACTCTTTTGCCACCCGACTAATTTACTATTGTTATTATTCTTAACTTACTATTTATTTACCGTACTATTGTTATATAATCTGGAATGGATTAAATTTGGAAATCAGATCGGGCATACGGTATACGTATCAGTTATCGTTATTGTAAACTTCGCTTTAATCCTGCGATTCAATCATTGAATTTAGTATCAAAGTGTGACCAATGAAAGGGGAAATCTGATACGCATATTGGTTTCCACCGGCTATTTAACTTAACGTCTTAGAAATTAAAATTACAGTGAATAATAATTTCCAGCGTGAGCAAGGCAAAGATAATGAATGTAAAAAAACTTTTTTTGCAATCACGAACAGATTAACAGCCAGCAAAAGAAAATCAAGGAATACTCAATTAGACTCTCCGAGTTACCTAATGACCTGACTGAAGCAAACAAGGCGAGACCAGAATATTCTAGGAAAATAAGCCAGTTGAAGGATGAGATTTCTAAACTAAAACAGAGGAACCTCAATCAAACATCAATTGATGGCGAAACCTTAGAGACAAACCTGGAGAAAAGACTCAGTAGAAAATTCCAGGAAATACAACTGGAATTTAGCAGACTTTCCTCATCAGTGGATGAACCACTCAATAATTTTAGATCAGAGCTTTCTGTTAAACAGCAGCCTGCTATCTGCGAGGCTCAAGGTGGTGAAGACGTCGATCCTGGTGTCTGGAGCCTGTGGCGCCCACTAACGGGACCGAGCCGATGGAATCACTTTGCCCTGCCGTTACCTACTCGCAGGTTGCTGCGGTTGTGGAGTCGGCTGTTGCATGTGCTTCGATGGACGCGGTCATCGAACTGGTTTCTGGCGGACCTGGCACGGGTGTTGGTAATGCTGCACACCGAGAGTTGGATGTACGCCCTTCGGGTGAAGCTGAAAAATGGAAAACTTAAAAAAGAAGACGTCTCCGTGCGAGAGGTGAGCGGATTGGTGGACGAGCTAGTCAATTGCAGCGTGCCCCGAACACTACTCCTTCAAAAGGTATGTAAAGGCCGGGCCCTCTGAGAGGCACTGGCGCCAACACTGGTTTGCTGAGGATGGCGGAACAGATGAGTGCGCTGTTTCTGTCTGGCCTGGCTCCTGAAGTTACCAGTAAGGAGGTGTTGTAGTTCCTGGCCACGGAAAATATGAGTGCTAACGGCCTCTGTGAAAAGATGCGAACAAAGAAAGATAAGTACAAGTCTTCATTTAAGTTAATTGTACCATGTGTGGACAGGGATAAATATTTGAATGCTGGTCTGTGGCCCGAGGGAACCTTTTAGTTAATCATTTTCAGAGCGTTGAGTGTCCCATCAACACAAAAGGACTAAAGACCAACGTGGGAAAGCCTCAATGAGGGTCGTGAAGATGATGCACATTAATGTGAGGTCACTAGGAATAAAGTGAACAAGTTAGAGTGTTTTCTGGCTGACAAAGAGTATGACATAGTATGCATAACTGAGCATTGCCTAAGTGCGGACGAGTTGCTTGCCGTGTCTATAAAGGGCTATGTGCTGGTGAGCTGGTGGTCTCGGTTAGACAGTCTGCAGTGGGCGGTGGAACTACAATTTTTGCATGTGCATATCTTTCTGCTTCCAAAGTAATCATTAATCCATCACTAATTTTAGATAAATGTATTGAATGTTATGTGTGTTATGTGGCTAAACTCTGTACTTATGTATTAGTTTTTTATAGATCCCCAGCCGGTAGTCTTGACACCTTCCTGGCAAAAACCGATGAAATATTGAGTAGTCTGAGATCTGACAGACATATTGTTGCTCTTGGTGATTTCAATGTCCAATTCCAGGTTGATGGCACGGATGGCGCTAGACTGTGTGACGTGTTGGGGGCTATGGGCTCCGCAGGACCGTCTACCAGCCGACTCGCGCTCTTGCATGCCTTGACAATATATTTGTTACTGTTGACAGGACTAATGTGAGATGTGTGGAGGTACTCAACACAGGGCTATCTGACCATCATGCCCAGAGTATTGAGTGCCCTTTTGATGGTGTTTCGGCTCCTGCAGTAAACACTAATAAAATCTGTTATGACTATTATGCCACTGACATCGATACACGTGAGAACTGGTAACAATAGAGTATTTACCAACAGGGTATGACCAATGCCACCTAGACATAAGGCCTGGAAGCGATATTTTAATGGCCGCCAGGGTGGTACGACGGGTCAGCTGTTTCATATGGCCTGTTTTGCATTTTTCGTGCATATTCAACTTGTTTTTTTGCCTAGATTTGTATAATTAACAGTTCTGTGTCTTTTCTAGAAACGTGTATTTTAGTATTAGCTGAATTAGCTCGGAATTAAAGTTTCAAAAGTTAGCAAACCATTGCCATGCCTCACGGTTGCTGTGTAGAGAGATGCAAAAGTAATTACAAGACTGGTCCGCGAAATTCAGTGTTTAGATTTCCAGAAGATGTTATTTTAAAAGAAAAGTGGATTCACGGTATTAGAAGGGATAATTTTATACCAAATAAGCATAGCAGGGTAAGTCTACCTAACCTAACCTCATACAACACTACATAAGCATAAGTATAGGAACATATTCCGAAAAAACCTCTCATATTCAAAAAATCAGCAGAATTTATTGGGTTTTTTATTTTAGGTATGTGAGTTACATTTTCATTCACATGAAATTCAGAGGAAAGTAACATACTTACATGTGAAAGAACTGGCCAGTCCTTAGAAGCTCTACTGTTACTATTAGATGTCCCAAGATTAATTCCAGGTAGGACTTTTTTTTAAACATTTTGTTGTGTAGGGTTTGTGCTATAGTTTGTTACCAATATGTTATCTAAATCCATCAAAGATTTTTATGTTTGTTTACTAGGCCTAGTTGTAATCAAATCGAGAATCAAATCAACCAATTCCTGTTTGCAAAAAAAGAAATTTCTCTAGTATAAGACAAAGTGTGTAGGTAGTGTGTGCAATGAACCAAATAATGTTTTCTGAGGTACACATGTATATTCAATTTGTTTTTTTTTATTTAATATAATGTTTTAAAATGATCAAATGTTTTTATTTTTTTCATCTAAATCCCTATTACCAAAGCAGGCATCTTTGAAAATCAGATGGTAAGTATCTATGTAGAGCATAATGATTCGAGTTATCACATTTCAATTTTGAAGTGATTATATTCAAAACTGAACGAGCTATTTATGTGGAAAAAAAGAATTTAATTTAAAAAGTTATACCCTCTATCTTTGTAATGAAACGTTTGAAAACCTGTCTTTATACTATTTAACCTGTTGATATACATTTTATCTTTCTTATTCAAAAATACCTAAGCTGTTACATTATTACACGCTAATTTCAGAATCCCCTGTATATAACAAATTCAGCCAAAAAGAGAAAATAGTATACTTATTCTTCAGAAGTATTAAAAATTATTGTTAGTAAACCACTACACTGTATAAAAATAATATACAGTATTAAGTATTATATTAATATAAGTGTACCCTGGTATAGTTAAATTGTTTATTTATTTACGTTTGTATTGTTTATATATATTACTAATGGTTTTATTTTTGTCCGTCTAAAATCTAAACCCCAACTACGAAAGTATTCACCCAAAAAGCTTTCCAAAACTTTCGGGTTTTGAGCGTTGAAACGGTCGTCGAATTTTCGTACCACATATGATGACGTCACCGCTCTCCCGCTCGGTCGCTTCCAGGCCTTATATTGTCAAGGTGGCGTTGGTATGACACGTCAGTCTTGTCAGAAAGCTTTTATATTATCTTTTTCAATAATTTGTATGCAATTAGATGTTTACAGTACCATTACAAACCGTGTGTCAGTAAACTCCTGGGTTTTCATTTACAGCAGTTTCGTAGTCCAATACATCCGGACTCGGATATACAACAATTGGCGACGAGGTACGTACGAGCCCCAGGCTTTCAAGTCAGATTTTGGATCCTCATTCAACATGCCTAATCAAGGAGAAGCAGCAGTGCCTACAGGCGTGGTACATTCATTACAAACCGTATTTTCAATAGAAACTTACGACACTTCAAAAAAGTTTGATCGTTGGTTAATGAGGTTTGTCAAGTGCTTTCAAAGAGTCAAGTGCTTTCAAAGAATTTTAAGTGCCAGATGATAAGAAAGCGGCGTACCTATTACATTATATGGGTCCAGATGCATACGACGTCCTATGTGACAAAATATGGCCAGATTTGCCGTCAACAAAGACTTATGAAGAACTCATACTGACCATGAAGTAACACTACAATCCAGAACTATTAGAGATTGCCGAAATATTTCGATTTTTCCAAAGAAAACAACACGAGGGGGAGTCTGCACAATGCTATTTGACTGCACTACAAAGATTAGCCACCACCTGCAATTTTGGTGATTATTTAAAAAAGCTTTACGGAATCAATTTGTTTTTGGCTTAAGTTCACAAGCTATTCAACAAGGGATGCAGCTCAGCTACATAGTACACAAGTAGGAATAATATACACCATTTACAAGGTAAGGATGGGCCAAGAAGACACCAAGAAACAGGCAGGAGTAGACCAGCTACAATACAAGGAAATCCGAAGGCTGGACAAAAGTGTTTCCGATGTGGGTCCACAAAACATTTAGCCAATAAATGTGGAGCTAAAAACCTTAAGTGTACAAAATGCAACCAAAAAGGTGACGTGGCTCAGGTATATGTATGGAGGCGAAACAGGGTAAGACTTTGAATGATATTGAGGAAATGCTTTCAATTCAGAGCGTCCGATTCAATTTGCTTCACAAACTCTTACTGCAGTACAGCAGAAATATGCGCAAATTGATAAGGAAGCTTATGCAATTATTTTTGGTATTAAAAAATGTTATTATTATCTGTGTGGCAAATATTTCACTTTATTCGTTGATAATCAACCATTGGTTCAGATTTTTTTACCTTCAAAATCTCTTTCTACACTTACAACTTCACGTATGCAACATTGCTCTCTATTTTTACAAGGTTTTACTTACAACATTAAATATAAAAATACGAAAATGCATTCTAATGCAGACGCGATGCCTAGATTACCTGTAAAGAAAACTGCAAGCTATTCACATGACACGTTAGATCAATTTGAAGTTTTCCGAATTGAGACATTGCCTGTAACTTTGAAGGAACTTGAAAAAGATACTTCTAAAGACGATCAACAAAAAGAATTACTTTTCACTCTAAAAACTGGGAAAGAAAGTAAACCAGAGCATCGTTTTAACATTTTACAGATTGAGTTTTCTTTAAAAAAACTGTTGCATTTTTCGCCGACAGACTGCGGTGATACCAAAATTTTTTACGAGGTAGAATTTTGGAGGAGCTGCATGCTGTACATTTTGGCATTTTCAAAATGAAACCACTAGCAAGAAGTTATTGTTGGTGGCCCGGTATTTCTCACGATATAGAGGCGATGTCTCAAAATTGTGCAAATTGCAACAAGTTAAAAAATGATCCACCAAAGGTTACATGGAATCCTTGGTAAACATTTTTTATTCTTGTAGATGCATATACGGGTTGGCCAGAAATTCATATCGTTAAGAACAGGACCACTAACACCACAGTTTCTTTATTGAGAGATTTATGCAACTTTCGGGATTCCAAGAGTTTTGGTATCAGATAATGCTCAAAGTTTTGTTTCTTATGAGTTTAAAAGATTTTTACAAGAGAATGGCATTGTCCATCCAGGTCGGCGTTGTACCGTACCATCCTGCTATCAATGGGTTGGCCGAAAGCTATGTACAAACATTCAAAAAAGCATTAAAAGCTTTAAACGGCAATGACTCTGAAAAAGAAGCTCAACTGTCTAAATTTCTACTACATTACAGAAAAAACCTCGCATTCAATAACTGGAGTAAGTCCTGCGTTTTTGATGTTTAATAGGGACATTCGTACGCGTTTAGACTTAATTAAACCATGTTCTTTAATACAGAAAAAAAATTGTTTTCAGTCCACCTTTTTACAACATGAAAATGAAATATCCCGAAATTTTCAAGATGGGGAGAGAGTTGAATGTCGAAATTATACAAACCAAAATAAGTGGGAATTTGGACGAATACATAAAAAATTAGGCAAATTACACTACTTGGTTAAATGTGACAATCAACAAATGTGGATACGCCATGTAGACCAGATTAGAAATATTGGAGAAAATACACCAGCTATTGAAAGCGCTCCTTCTGCAATAATTCCATTAAGGGATTTAGATGTTGCACTTGCGGAAAATCATAAATCTGAGTTTTCCAAACGTGATTCTGAGGTTTCTTCTGAACAGCTGGAAAAATCTAGTAGTTTTGATTTAAGAAATGACAACTCAAAGCATTCAAGTACATCCCTTGTTCCACCTGAATTAACACCCGAGTTACGTAGATCAAAACGCGTTACTAAACCACCTGATAGACTGGACTTGTAGATTTCAGACTGTGTTACAAAGTTACTTCTTTTTGGGTGTGTACTTGTTTTTTGAATAAGTACTTGTATATTTTCCCCTATAGAGGGAAGAGTGTTATGACTATTATGCCACTGGCATCGATACAGGTGAGAACTGATAACAATAGAGTACTTACTAACAGGGTATGACACGTCCGTCTTGTCAGAAAGCTTTTATATTATCTTTTTCAATAATTTGTATGTAATTAGATTTTTACAGTACCATTACAAACAGTTTGTCAGTATCCGGACTCGGATATACAACAAAATCTGTCAACCAATAACTCAGAGAGGTCGAAACGCCTTTTACAATGCGGTTGAGATTATGGACTGGGACTTTCTTCGGGGCCCTGTGTGCGGTATGGACATAGACGAAAGGTTTCACACATTTATGAGCAAGCTAAGAAATGCATTTGATGATTGTTTTCCAAGAAAAAAGTATATTGTTACGATTCGCAGCAACGCCGCATGGGAGGCGGGGCAACGCATGGGAGCGTGTTGGTTGGTGGAGCTTCGCGACCTATCCGCGCTGCGTCATGGCTGACACGAGTGATTTATTGCTCGTCTGGCTTAATCTAGAAGTTAGTTGTTTACAACCGTTTTTTTTTTTATGTGAGATTATTCAAGAATTCTTATAAAGAACTTTCTAGGTTTTTCTGTAATTTTAGGATTGTATATAAAAGGCGCATAGAGCGGCGGTTGAGAGTAGTCGTATTTTAGTCGAGCTATAAGTAAGCTAAAGTTACGAAGCGATATTAGAAGGCTATAAAGTGTTAAGTAATGAGTTATTCAGTAGTCGTGTGTAATTGTGGAAATAAATAAATAGTGTTTTCGTGTTAAATCGTTACACTGGAATTATTGAACCCCGAGTTCGCAACAATTGGTGTCAGAAGTGCGATTCCAGTGGGAATTTGAGGACTAATATTGCTGAACTGTAAGTGAGTGCTTCATTGCCGGACATTACGTGTTTATGCCAGTGACCAGAAGCCAGCATCAAGCGATGGAGGATCAACTTGCCGCCCTGCTGTCCCTTATGCAAGAACAAAAAGAAGAGCAGGAAAAACGTTATAAAGAACAAAAAGAGGAACAAGAAAGACGTGATCAAGTACAGGAGCGACGTTATCAAGAACAGAAAGAAGAGCAGAAAAATCATTATCAAGAACAAAAGGAAGAACAAAAACGGTTTAAAGAGGAATTAGTGAACCATCTCGCAGTTAGGGAGCAACAATTGGAAGAAAGAATAATGCAATCCGTTAACGAATCCGTTAACGGCGTGAACAAATCCATTAACGGCGTTAACGAAGGACTCGAAGCTGTCAACCAGAGGGTTCTCGAGCTAGAAAAGAAATTCCGGGAACAACTTGAGGACGACAACGTGTCTACAGAGAGTTTTTGCACATCCAACGCTAAAATTAAGCCTCCCGATTATGACGGTACTACGGCATGGGAAATTTATAAAACCCAGTTTGAGGCAGCTGCAAAAGCTAATGTACACTCTCTGCAACTACGATTTGGAAATGAACACAAAGAAACCGTGTTCCAGGCCCAGCTGAAGATGAGACAGCAAATGTCAGGTGAATCCTTACAAGAATTTGAGGCGGACATAGACAGACTAATTCACCTGGCATACCCATCGGCCCCTGAATTTTTTCAAGCGCAATTTGCCGCCGAAAGGTTCATTGAGGGAGTTCGCGATAGTGACATGAGATACCACTTACGTCTAGTAAGGCCCAAGAATATCAGCGAGGCACTAGTTCGGGCCCTGGAATTCGAGGCGTCACGAGTGTCATCTAGTTCTTCTGCAAGTGTAAGAGTGGCAACTTGCGGTGACAAGAAGAATGCGTCTATGGCTGAATCGATGGCCAGTTTACATAAAGCGATGAAGGCTATGGCAGTCAGTATGCAAGTCCTGTTAGAAAGAACTCCTCTATCAACAGACAATTGGGGCATAAAATGTTTTAACTGCGGCAGACTGGGTCACATCAAGAGTAACTGCCGTAATAGGGCAAGAAGTCCGTCGCCGTCGTTTAGAAGACCAAGCGGCGACCAAGACCGCCCTAGGTCCCAGGAAAACTAATTCCGGTCAATGCAAGGGGGCAATTGACCGGGCCCGTTAAGACCCCCAGGATCTTTAAAGTCAATAATTTGGGTGGAAAAAGTCTCACAGTGGCCGGACGCATTAAGGGGCAGAAGATCCAGATTACCATCGATACAGGAGCAGATGTGACCATTGCAAGGCCAGATAAACTTGTCGGATCTACCATACAACCATTGCCCAACCCTATTATGTTAAAATCAGTCACTGGAGAGTCTTGCCCTATAGACGGAGAAGCCGATGTCACCATTATTATTGGAGAAAGACTTGAAGTTCGGCATAAAGTGTTGGTTGCCAGGATCAAAGACGAGTTTATTTTGGGAATGGATCTCATCAGGAAACATGGAGTCTCCTATGATCATAAACGGAATATTCTCACGTTCGGAGATGAGGAGTTTGCATTAACCAATGGAAATGTGGAAACTAGTATCCGTTTACTGGTGGTGGAAGATGTGAAAATTTCTCCAAATTCAGAACAAATTATCACAGTGACTTCTGAAAATGATCCTGGGTGGTCCATAGGACTTATAGAACCTAACCTGGATTTGACGACTGAAATCATGATAGCCCGAACTTTGACCGACACGAAGAAGACTATGCCAGTACGAGTTGCCAATATTGGAGAAAGGACCATCAAGCTCAAAGAAGGAACAGTTCTTGCCAATTATGAGCCTGTGCAATGGGTATGCAATTGTGTCGAAGCAGAGACATCCAAAGTTAAATCTTCTAACCAAGCTTCCCCAGAGGTTATTGATGCTTTCAAACGACATTGGAGTCATCTGTCAAGGGAACAACTTCAATCTGCCATAAAATTTGCTATGGATGCATCTGATATGTTCAACTTCAAGAGCAACGACAGTCAAACTGATTTGGTTGTCCATAAGATCAACACAGGAGATGCCCAGCCAATACGACAACACCCACGAAGGGTCCCTCTGGCTAAACAACAAGAAGTTAACAGTTTGCTGAATGAAATGTTAAAGGAGGGCGTAATAGAAGAATCATCTAGTCCATGGTCGTCGCCTGTGGTTCTTGTTAAGAAGAAAGATGGTTCAACGCGGTTCTGTGTTGACTACAGGAAACTTAATGACGTGACCAAGAAGGACAGCTACCAATTGCCACGTATAGACGACACCTTAGCAACTTTATCAGGATCAAAGTGGTTTTCCACTCTAGATTTAAAAAGTGGGTATTGGCAAGTAAAGATTGCTCCCGAAGACAAAGAAAAGACTGCATTTTCTACTGGCTCTGGGCTATACCAGTTCAGTGTTATGCCTTTTGGATTGTGCAATGCTCCATCAACTTTCGAGGGACTAATGGAACTTGTTTTGAGGGGGCTGACTTGGAAAACTTGCTTGGTATACTTGGATGACATAATTGTCATGGGACGTAATTTTGACGAGCATTTGAAGAATTTAAGAGAAATCTTCAGCAAGTTACGGAATGCTCACCTGAAGTTAAACTACAAGAAATGCAGCCTATTCCAAAAGCAAGTCGAGTACTTGGGGCATACTATCTCAGAACAAGGCATTAAAACTTGCCAAAGTAAAATATCTGCCATTAAAGATTGGCCAGTTCCCCGAGACAAACACGAAGTAAGGAGCTTTTTGGGACTATGTACGTACTACAGGAGATTTGTAGAGGGATTCGCCGACATCGCAAAACCGCTGCACAAATTAACAGAAAAGAAAACACCGCTCTTGTGGAACCATGATTGCAGTCAGGCGTTTGCAAGGCTTAAAGCTGCCCTCTGTTCTAGTCCAATTTTGGCTTACCCTATAAAGGACGGACTGTTTATTCTGGACACGGATGCAAGTAACTGTGGTCTAGGTGCAGTACTCTCTCAAAGACAAAACGCGCAAGAGAAGGTCATTGAGTACTACAGTAAGACTTTAAGTAAGCCAGAAAGAAACTATTGCGTCACTAGAAAGGAGCTGTTGGCCATCGTTAAAGCAGTTGAACATTACCATCGCTACTTATATGGAAAAAGGTTCCTGATTAGAACTGACCATGGAGCCTTGAAATGGTTATTACAGATGAAAAACTCTGAAGGTCAAATAGCCAGATGGATAGAGCGCCTGCAGCAGTACGATTTTCAAATTGAACATCGACCAGGAAGGTCTCACGGAAATGCCGATGCATTGTCTAGACGGCCATGTAAAGAAGATTGTCGGCATTGTCAAAGAA
Source organism: Taphrorychus bicolor (assembly GCA_951812265.1). Lineage (NCBI taxonomy): Eukaryota > Metazoa > Arthropoda > Insecta > Coleoptera > Curculionidae > Taphrorychus > Taphrorychus bicolor. Next base: position 12,048,630 of record OX638299.1, on the reverse strand, counting down.
CTGAGCAGCGTGAGGGACTTCCTTCTGTAAGGAGAACGTCGGTAGAAATAAACGATGGCTGGACCACACAGACGCTTCGAGAAGAACAAATGAATGATTCAGATATTGGACCCATCCTCTCTGCAAAGACTGACGACAAGAGACCAGAATGGCAAGAAATTTCTGGTAAAAGTCCAAACCTGAAGGCGCTATGGGCCCAGTGGCACTCTCTCAAAATAGAAAATGGACTACTGAAGAGAGCGTGGGAGAGTCCGGATGGCAAGTCCGTAGTCAGTCAGTTGGTTGTTCCTGGTAGCAGAAAATCAGATGTACTACAGGAAATGCACAACGGAACAAGCGGAGGCCATTTTGGGATCAATAAAACATTGGCCAAAATTAAAGAGCGGTATTATTGGGTGAACTATCATGAAGACGTCGAATCTTGGTGCCGCAAGTGCGAAGTTTGTTGTGCCACAAAAGGACCTCGAACAAGATCACGGGGCCGAATGGTGCAGTACACTGTAGGTGCTCCATTCGAGAGGGTAGCAATTGATGTCGCGGGACCATTTCCTCAGACTGAGTCGGGCAACAAATACATCTTGTTCGCCATGGATTACTTCACTAAATGGCCTGAAGCATACGCCCTACCTAATCAAGAAGCAACGACTGTGGCAACGGTGCTAGTAAATGAAATGTTCTGCAGATTTGGGGTCCCTCTCGAACTTCATTCTGATCAGGGCCGAAATTTTGAATCGGCTGTTTTCCAGAAGGTCATGGAACTTCTCGGAATTCGCAAGACCTGGACAACTCCTTTGCATCCACAGTCGGATGGGATGGTAGAGAGGTTTAATCGGACCATGGAACATTACCTGTCTAAAATGGTGGCAGATCATCAGCGTGATTGGGACCAACATCTACCTCTCATGTTGATGGCATACCGAGGCTCTACGCATGAAGCCACTGGTTATACTCCGGCGAAAGTGATGTTCGGAAGGAAAATGAGGCTTCCTGCAGACTTGATGTATGGAACACCAGAAAAAGACTCACTCAACTCTGAGAATTTTGTGGAGGAGCTTAAGGAGAGGTTGGACAATGTTCATGAACAAGTCAGGAATAAACTGCGGATATCCAGTGATCGAGCCAAAGCAAGATATGACTTACTAGCTAACTCCCGCGGCTTCCAGGATGGTGATTTGGTGTGGTTATACAATCCGAGGCGAAAGGTGGGGAAGTCGCCCAAACTTAGCCAAAATTGGGAAGGACCTTATACAATTATAAAGAAGATTAATGATGTGGTGTATAGGATCCAGCGGACCCCTAGGTCAAAGATGAAGGTCGTTCATTTGGATCGATTAGCACGATACCATGGAACTCTATCTGTTCGGGACGAACAGCCTTAGGAGGAGGGCAATGTTACGATTCGCAGCAACGCCGCATGGAAGGCGGGGCAACGCATGGGAGCCTGTTGGTTGGTGGAGCTTCGCGACCTATCCGCGCTGCGTCATGGCTGACACGAGTGATTTATTGCTCGTCTGGCTTAATCTAGAAGGCAGTTGTTTACAACCGTTTTTTTTTTATGTGAGATTATTCAAGAATTCTTATAAAGAACTTTCTAGGTTTTTCTGTAATTTTAGGATTGTATATAAAAGGCGCATAGAGCGGCGGTTGAGAGTAGTCGTATTTTAGTCGAGCTATAAGTAAGCTAAAGTTACGAAGCGATATTAGAAGGCTATAAAGTGTTAAGTAATGAGTTATTCAGTAGTCGTGTGTAATTGTGGAAATAAATAAATAGTGTTTTCGTGTTAAATCGTTACACTGGAATTATTGAACCCCGAGTTTGCAACAATATAGTTAGATCTGACCAATTGAATAATATAAGCTGGTTCACGGATGATCTCAGAATAATGTGCGACTGCCTCCAATTCCTTATGGATCTGGAAAGGCAATACAATCCTATGGGCATCCGGGATATCGTTAGGAGTTACCGTAATCAGTACCAGTCTGCTATAGGGGACGCGAAGAGAGTGTCCAGTGATAACTATAAAAGAAATGCCCCTAACCCCACCAGAGCCATGTAGCATTTGATAAACAAACATAGATCGGGCGCTGGTGATGGTCCGGTAGAGAACATTCCCATTGCGCCTGATGAATTAAATGACTACTTAGTCTTCTATACTGGAAAACCTGCGGCCCGCTTTGACCGACCCTATTGAGCTCTTGAGCGGGCAAATCTGCAGGTGCCGCAGGTTCCATCTTGCTTCAAAGAGCGGTAACATTTGTCGAGACGCGTGACATTATCGATGGTTTAGGTAATAAGCGGGGAAGTGACATTTTTTTATTTAATTTAAAGATTCTGAAAACCATTACCTCATAATAGTACCACTGACAGGATTGATAAATGCCTGCTTCCAATACGAGAAATATCCAGATGTTTTAAAGACTGCCATTGTTAAACCTATTCATAACAAAGGAAATATTGCGCTTTCTGAAAACTACCGACCTATATCACTATTGCCGATAGTATCTAAAGTGATGGAAAAATGCATGGCCACAAGAGGCGTTGAATATTTTGAAAAAGAAAAATTGTTTGCGTCTTCTCAATATGGATTTAGGGCGGGCAGAGGTACAAGGGACAGTATACTGGAGTTGACTGGACACTTGTTGGAAGAGTTTCATAACGGCAATTACGGTCAGGTTGCCTTTTGTGATCTGAGCAAGATTTGTCCGGTGCGGTTTGTTGACGGTGCCTTGCGTTTATATCCTCGAATGCCTGATATATGTGAAACAAAACAACAATCGATTTACCATCCATGGAAGTATGCATGGCTATGATACTCGGGCAAGAGATAGCCTTATTCCTGAATATTGCCCACTGAGAAAGTGTCAGGATGGCCGGAACTACTGGGCCATAAAAATTTTTAATGTTTTACCTCCTGCCTTGAGATCGTATGGTCTGAATAGTTTTAAGAATAGGATTAAGGATGTACTAATTTTTAATACATTTTATAGTTTTAATGAATATCTTAACTTTAATTCTAGTCAATTGACGTGATCAATTTTAATATGTAAGTAATTGTTTAAAAAGGCTGCTAGCACCTCAACTGATTGCCAACATTCCATTTTATTATTATTATTACTTTTTTGTATGACGTGTGTAAGCAGATTCCTGTACTTGGCATGAATAAATTATTATTATTGCAGAAGCACCGTTAGACTAACACTTAATAATTACGTTAAAATCCAGAAGCAGTAAGAGACTTCATGGACTCGGCGTACCATTGGCGACGGTAGCACTTGAGCGGCACTTTTTTCTTTGTTGCTCTAGCATGGCCTAGAAGTTGAGCATTTTGTCCACTTTGAAAATGCGAGTATCTGCATACATTCTTAGGACAAGCGATAGCTCTTCCTATCTGTCATGTAGGAGGAGAGGTCTGCATTAATTCCTTTCTCGGAAAGTTTAGTCTCAACAATCTTGAGGTGACCTGTGGCACAAGCTTCGCTCTTCTTGACTCCGGGTTTTTGGACGTTCTATTCTAGTTAGTTATAGTTCCGTTTTGACGAGTGAGATTTTGAACAAATACTTACTGTTTACAACAGATTTGGCGACGGTGATGGCCTGAAGGCCGAAACTGATCAGCCTGTAATGGTCACTTTATGGTTGATATTTAAAAAAATCTTTTACAGGCACGTATCAAACGAATCGTAGCAAACAAACGTCGCACGTTTAAATGCACTCTATATGGAGGTGTTTATTTTAAGACGTCATCTAGTTGGTTGTGAAATGTCAAAAGAAAAGGTTGAAAGAACAAAAGTTTATTTAATCTGATTATGCCATCTTTTTCTGTCAAAAATTCATAGCTTTCTGGACGACGTTTTCTATTGAACACCACAAGTATATTTATACAGACACTTTTTAACGGGATTTAACAAGACATGCAATAATTGAATACCAATGTTTCGTTTTCGAGTAACCATCATTAACTTTATTAACTTTTTTAAAATACGTTTTTGCTCTGTTTTGTGTTCTTCTGAATTCTGAATTTAGCTATATATTCAGACCGATTACTTACCTAAAGGGGGAATACTATCGGTTTCGTTACCAAAATATATCTCATTATTCACTACTGCAGTATAGTTACTGAATGATGTCACCAAACTTTCCGCCTCACTATACAGACTACTAATATCCAAACCAGCAACTGGTAGAAGGAACACCAATGCCAAAGTAAAGGCTAAGGTTATTATTTTTTCAGACAACATTTTGTCACAGACGTTTGCTTCTGTTTCATGTAAATGAGTCTCATGCCTTATAAATAAGCTCTTCTAATTTGTTTTTAAGACTATCTACGAATAAGCTATTTGTATATAATCTGTATAAGCTAATATACAAATAGAAATAACTCTATAGGCAAAACAGCATGGTAAAAAAATGGAAAGTCACCACACACTTCAGTTGCAAAGTGTAAATTTTATTAACACAATATGCTTTGTGTAAAGTCGAAATAATCAAGGTCGAGATCATGGCAAATATACTGTTGCGAACTCAGGGTTCAATAATTCCAATGTAGCGATTTAACACGAAACTACTATTTATTTATCACACAAATACACAAGTACAATTCGCCTACTAAATAACTCACTACTTAACACTTTATAGCCTTCTATTATCGTTTGGTACTTTAGCTTACCTATAGCTCGATTAAATAAGACTACTACTACTGCGGCGCTATTCGCCTTTTATACAAAATCCTAAAAATACAGAAAAGCCTAGAATATCTTAGAAGAAAAATAATTAATTCGAGACACATAAAACAAGGTCGTAGTACATAGTGAGACATTTTAAACGAAATTTATTTTTTCTACGAGCGTGCTTATTATGTCACTTTCTCGCACGCATTTTGTTTTAGAAAGCTTTACTTTTCCGCACGGCATGCGTGAAAGTAAATTTAGCGTGCGGGAAAGTAAATATTTAAAGAATGACTGATTTATAATATAAGTTAGACTTTATAGTCTGTCTATCTAGATAGGTGCATCTGCCTTACAGTCGTGCAAAACATTTTTATCTGTGTTAAGGAACTATTATGCTGGCTTTTATTGATTTTTGATACAAAATATACCTATAATATACGTACTTTTTATTCCAATGTCACCAGTTCATGTCTGAAATATTACATCACACCAAGTTTTTGTCATAACAACCAATTGATTGTTGATTAATTCTGCTGTCATACTGTTGACAAAGATAAAGTTGTTTATGTATTGTATGTTTATTCCTTGTCTTTGTTACAATGAATTGGCTCGTAGAAAAAATATTGTTCCTAACTCGTGCGGAAAGTGTCTTTCCCGCACTCGTCTGCTGCCCGAACTCCGCTTCGCGTCGTTCGGGCATCGGCGGGAAAGTATCACTTTCCGCACTAGTTAGGAAAATAACTATTTTCTACGAGCGTGCTTATTATGTGACTTTCACGCACGCATTTTGTTTTAGAAAGCTTTACTTTCCCGCACGGCATGCGTGAAAGTAAATTTAGCGTGCGGGAAATTAAATATTTAAAGAATGACTGATTTATAATATAATTTAGACTTTATAGTCTGTCTATCTAGATAGGTGCACCTGCCTTACAGCCGTGCCAAACATTTTTATCTGTTTTAAGGAACTATTATGGCTGTCTTTTTTGATTTTTGATACAAAATATACCTATAATATATGTACTTTTTATTCCAATGTCACCAGTTCATGTCTGAAACTTTACGTCACGCCAACAATCACACCAAGTTTTGATTTTGACACACGAGAATTGATTGTTGATTAATTCAGCTGTCATACTGTTGACAAAGACAAAGTTGTTTATAAGCCACTCACTTATTATTCTCGTCAAGTAGGCGTTGGAAATTTGACTTTGACATTTTTATCATATCTTCTCAATATGTGCTAAAAGGAGATTGGGTATAAAAAAAATGAAGGTTTCAAAGGTAACTAGATGACAAAAATAAGTGAATGGGTAATATGTATTGTATGTTTATTGCTTGTATATGTTACAATGAATTGGCTCGTAGAAAAAATATTGTTCCTAACCCATGCGGAAAGTGTCTTTCCCGCACATCGGCAGACAGCGTGCGGGAAAGTATCACTTTCCGCATTAGTTAGAAAAATAACTATTGCAGCTTTATCACAGTATTTTTTGTAATTTCTGTGTAACAATGCATAAATATGTGAATGTAATAAATAACGTCACAAGAGTTTTGTCGAAGAGCAAAAAAAGGACTACATTTAGAAAATATATAGTTGCGACGTATAAACGTGCGTCGTTCTTGGACTTTGCTGTACATACGGGGGGTGTTTTTGGGGTGTGGTCCTTGGTGATGGGAAACAAAAAAAAAACATAGTGCTTTTTTCCTTTCCTCAAACTTCTATTGTGCTAAACGTTTCGATGCCCTATGCCATTTTCATCACTTATGGCTCATATATTTTGCAGTCTACTGATGAAGATGCCATAGGGCATCGAAACGTTTAGCACAATAGAAATTTGAGGAAAGGAAAAAAACACTGTGTTTTTTTGTTTCCCATCGCCAAGGACCACACCCCAAGAACACCCCCCGTATATTTAGAAAATAGTAAAATAAAATAGCATTATAGAAATACAATTAAACTGTAATATTACAAGCATACCGGGAAATCACATAGTGTAAACGCCATCCAATCACCTTTTCGTAGTTAAGATTATGTGACGTGAAAGGGTTGATGCATGCCCTGCGTAATGGAGTCACGTTCACAAGGACCTAAGTTAGCATTTTCTATTTTATTATTTGTTTTAGGCCGTGACAAAAATAAGGCTTTTTTAATGCAGTTTTTAGTGCGAAATAATATTGTCAGGAAGGTTATTTGTCTGATCAGAGATCAGACAGATCAATCTGAAATTTTAACAATGAATGCTCTGGGTCAGGAGCATTATTTTTGCCAAGTTTGGGGTAAATCTGATCAGAATAAATACCCAGTCAATGGGTTTTTATCCAATTTTTCTATAGGGTAGTGTCCTTGAGACTGGATATCCGAATCTGAAATTTTAACAATGTATTATTGCGAACTCAGGGTTCAATAATTCCAGTGTAACGATTTAACACGAAAACACTATTTATTTAACCCACAAATACACGCAAGTACAATTCGACTACTAAATAACTTACTACTTAACACTTTATAGTCTTCTATTATCGTTTGGTACTTTAGCTTACTTATAGCTCGATCATACATAACTTTATAAAATATAGATAAAAAGCAGACATAGGAGGCTCTGAAGGTGGAAATTGACATTTCAAAAAAAGCTCCCAAGCCCCCACCCCATCCAAAAGTGCCGGTATTGGCCGATTTCTACGCGGAAACAGCCGAACTGGCGAACAGGCGAACTCGATTTGTTTGTATCGCAAAAATGGCGTCGGTTTTTGTGTTTAATGATAAACTTTAATTTATTTCTGGTTTTAAATATAAATTTAATATAAAATTTTCGGGTGTATCACGTTATTAAGTGGTTTGCTGTAATATGTGGGTAATGGGGATGTTCCTACCTGGTAAATAAGAGCAGCAGAGGCGATGGTGTAGCAATCATACCACCGGCCTGTACAAAGAGGCCCTAAGCGAAGCCGTTACTTGGTTGATTGAAACATTGATTTTAACAAGGCACAAAAATCAAATTTGGCGGGGAATCCCTCTACTGGGCAGAGGCTCGCTCTTGGGCTTTGGTCATGCAAGTTATCAAGGAATTCCGTTTTATTTCAACGGTTGTATCCAGTAAACCAGATCCCCCTTAAGAATTAAAAAACGTCCAACATGTAGGTAGGTTTGAAGCAGTAACCACTAAAGCTAATCTCATGCATAAAATTATGCATGATTGCAATTTGAAAAAACAGTAGTTTTGTGTAGGTATTTGGTGATTGTGATTCAAAGAGCTATTTCTATGCAAGCAACAAGGGACTACAAAGCTATAATTAACATGGATTGATAAGTCAATACCAAACAGAATAGTCCACTTTAAAATTTGGTTGTCTCTGCCCTGCTGTTTCTCAAGGGCAAAAATCCAGAGGCAGGATTAAAGTAAGTACCATAGATGATTTTTTTTTACTTAAGTAAGACAAATTGTTTCTTCTGTCATAGTTTTTTCCTCCCAAGATGTATTTTCAGTATTTTGTATGCATTTTATTAGGTTTTTTTTAGTGTTTGTATAAATATCTTAAATAATATCTACTTATTGGTTTACAGGAACTAAAACCCATAGCATATTTCCCAGTTCCACACTCTGCACCTCTGATATTTGAAATGATTCATTCCGCCTTCCACTTGCAGACATTGTTAACAGGATTAAATATTCTTAGACTGACTACTTGAGTAAGCTGAGGGGGGCTACAATCACGAAAAGACACATGGCTAAGGAGACTCAGGTAATTTGAAAGGGCTCAAGCTGAAAACCAATTTTATTTTTCAGTATGATTTATTTCATCCGTATTTATACAGAATGTTACAAAAAAGAAGGCAAATTTGTGAACCACAGATTCTTTGATGAAAAATAATGGACCTTTTATTACCCCATGTTTCTTTTGGTTGTTTCCTTGGTTGTAAATTTTAAAGTAATTTTATTTAGTAAGTCAAATAATCACTTCTCAAATGATTTATTTCATATTTGGTAGACCTATTAAGTCGAAAAAGCCACATACTAGAACAAAATTTGACAGCCAATATAAATAATATCTTAATGTACTTTTTGCGCCCTTTTTGGTTCTAGGCTGATGGCTTCCAATCAAGATCTGTTTAAAATAACAAATATAGCTCCAATTTGTTGTTTTAAAAAATGTTGATAAAGTTTTTTTGAGACTATTTTACTAGAGTATTTTACACAGGAAAAATGTCATAGCAACAGCCTATTTTCTACTGACAAAACTGCTACCTGGTCCTACCTGGACAAAATCAACATGATGGTTTTTCAGCGACAAAATTTTGTTAGGTTTAAGTAAAAAGTATTGTCAGTTTGACGAGTGTCACCTATTTGCTTTTAACTGCAGGTTGAAGTTTTCTCGTGAAATAGTCTTGTCGAATACCATTCGAGATAAAATTTGCTAAGGCAAAATATTTCTCTTGTTTTATTCAAGTTAGTTGCTCTTTGGCAATTTCGTTCATGACATTTTTTACAAAACCTGTCCTAATGTCGTTCATGAAATTGCCGAGCAACAAACTTTCATACTGTTGCGAACTAGGGTTCAAAAATTCCAGTGTAACGATTTAACACGAAAACACTATTTATTTATTTCCACAATTACACACGACTACTGAATAACTCATTACTTAACACTTTATAGCCTTCTAATATCGCTTCGTAACTTTAGCTTACTTATAGCTCGACTAAAATACGACTATCCTACTCGGGCGCTCTATGCGCCTTTTATATACAATCCTAAAATTACAGAAAAACCTAGAAAGTTCTTTATAAGAATTCTTGAATAATCTCATATAAAAAAAACGGTTGTAAACAACTGCCTTCTAGATTAAGCCAGACGAGCAATAAATCACTCGTGTCAGCCATGACGCAGCGCGGATAGGTCGCGAAGCTCCACCAACCAACACGCTTCCATGCGTTGCCCCGCCTCCCATGCGGCGTTGCTGCGATCGTAACATTGCCCTCCTCCTAAGTCTGTTCGTCCCGAACAGATAGAGTTCCATGGTATCGTGCTAATCGATCCAAATGAACGACCTTCATCTTTGACCTAGGGGTCCGCTGGATCCTATACACCACATCATTAATCTTCTTTATAATTGTATAAGGTCCTTCCCAATTTTGGCTAAGTTTGGGCGACTTCCCCACTTTTCGCCTCGGATTGTATAGCCACACCAAATCACCATCCTGGAAGCCGCGGGAGTTAGCTAGTAAGTCATATCTTGCTTTGGCTCGATCACTGGATATCCGCAGTTTATTCCTGACTTGCTCATGAACATTGTTCAGCCTCTCCTTAAGCTCCTCCACAAAATTCTCAGAGCTGAGCGACTCTTTTTCTGGTGTTCCATACATCAAATCCGCAGGAAGCCTCATTTCCCTCCCGAACATCACTTTCGCCGGAGTATAACCAGTGGCTTCATGCGTAGAGCCTCGATATGCCATCAACATGAGAGGTAGATGTTGGTCCCAATCACGCTGATGATCTGCCACCATTTTAGACAGGTAATGTTCCATGGTCCGATTAAATCTCTCTACCATCCCATCCGACTGTGGATGCAAAGGAGTTGTCCTGGTCTTGCGAATTCCGAGAAGTTCCATGACCTTCTGGAAAACAGCCGATTCAAAATTTCGGCCCTGATCAGAATGAAGTTCGAGAGGGACTCCAAATCTGCAGAACATTTCATTTACTAGCACCGTTGCCACAGTCGTTGCTTCTTGATTAGGCAGGGCGTATGCTTCAGGCCATTTAGTGAAGTAATCCATGGCGACCAAGATGTATTTATTGCCCGACTCAGTCTGAGGAAACGGTCCCGCGACATCAATTGCTACCCTCTCGAATGGAGCACCTACAGTGTACTGCACCATTCGGCCGCGTGATCTTGTTCGAGGTCCTTTTGTGGCACAACAAACTTCGCACTTGCGGCACCAAGATTCGACGTCTTCATGATAATTCACCCAGTAGAACCGCTCTTTAATTTTGGCCAAGGTTTTATTGACCCCAAAATGACCTCCACTTGTTCCGTTGTGCATTTCCTGTAGTACATCTGATTTTCTGCTACTAGGAACAACCAACTGACTGACTACGGTCTTGCCATCCGGACTCTCCCACGCTCTCTTTAGTAATCCATTTTCTATTCTAAGAGAGTGCCACTGGGCCCAGAGCGCCTTCAAGTTGGGACTTTTATCAGCAATTTCTTGCCATTCTGGTCTCTTGTCATCAGTCTTTGCCATGAGTATCGGTCCAATATCTGGATCATTCATTTGTTCTTCTCGAAGGGTCTGTGTGGTCCAGCCATCGTTTATTTCCACCGACGTTCTCCTTACAGAAGGATGTCCTTCACGTTGCTCAGTTCTTCGACAATCTTGACTATCTTCTTTACATGGTCGTCTAGACAATGTATCGGCATTTCCGTGACACCTTCCTTGTCGACGTTCAGTTTGGATCTTCTGTCCTTTAATGCGTCCTGTAACACTTTTGCCACTCAAATTATTGACTTGACTTGATTGGTTGACTTGACTGATCCTGGGGGTCTTATCGGGCTCGGTCAATTGCCCCCTTACATTGACAGGAATTGGTTTTTCCTGGATTCTAGGGCGGTCTTGATTGCCGCTCGGTCTTCTAAACAACGGCGACGGACTCCTTGCCCTGTTACGGCAGTTACTCTTGACGTGACCCAGTTTACCGCAGTTAAAACATTTTATGCCCCGATTGCCTGTTGATCGGGGAGTTCTTTCTAACAGGGCTTGCATACTGACTGCCATATCCTTCATCGCTTTATGTAAACTGGCCATGGAATCAGCCATAGACGTATTCTTCTTGTCACCGCAAGTTGCCACTCTTACACTTGCAGAAGAACTAGATGACACTCGTGACGCCTCGAATTCCAGGGCCCGAACTAGTGCCTCGCTGATATTCCTGGGCCTTACTAGACGTAAGTGGTATCTCATGTCACTATCTCGAACTCCCTCAATGAACCTTTCGGCGGCAAATTGCGTTTGAAAAGATTCAGGGGCTGATGGGTATGCCAGGTGAATTAGTCTGTCTATGTCCGCCTCAAATTCTTGTAAGGATTCACCTGACTTCTGCTGTCTCATCCTCAGCTGGGCTTGGAACACGGTTTCTTTGTGCTCGTTTCCAAATCGTAGTTGCAGAGAGTGTACTAAAACTGCATAATTACTTTGATCAGCTGCCGACAGAGATTGGAGTAACTCAGCCGCTTTTCCACGAAGTGCTACCACTAATGATGTAGCTTTCTGGGGCTCGGACCAACCATTAGCTTTTGCAGCTGCCTCAAACTGAGTTTTATAAATTTCCCATGCAGTAGTACCGTCGTAATCGGGAGGCTTAATTTTAGCGTTGGCTGTGCTAAAATTCTCTGTAGACACGTTGTCGTCCTCAAGTTGTTCCCGGAATTTCTTTTCTAGCTCGAGAACCTTCTGGTTGACAGCTTCGAGTCCTTCGTTAACGGATTCATTAACGGATTGCATTATTCTTTCTTCCAACTGTTGCTCCCTGACTGCGAGATGGCTCATTAATTCTTCTTTGAATTGTTGATGACGTTGCTCTTGCACTTGATCACGTTTTTCCTGCTCTTCTTTTTGTTCTTTATAACGGCGCTCCTGAATTTGATCACGTTTTTCCAGCTCTTCCTTCTGCTCTAGATAACGTCGCTCCTGTACTCGATCACGTTTTTCCTGTTCTTCCCTCTGTTGTTGCAAAAGTCGCTCCTGTACTTGATCACGTCTTTCTTGTTCTTCTTTTTGTTCTTTATAACGTTTTTCCTGCTCCTCCTTTTGTTCCTTATAACGTTTTTCCTGCTCTTCTTTTTGTTCTACATAACGTCTTTCTTGCTCTTCCTTCTGTTGTTGCATAAGGGACAGCAGGGCGGCAAGTTGATCCTCCATCGCTTGATGCTGGCTTCTGGTCACTGGCATAAACACGTAATGTCCGGCAATGAAGCACTCACTTACAGTTCAGCAATATTAGTTCTCAAATTCCCACTGGAATCCCACTTCTGACACCAATTGTTGCGAACTCGGGGTTCGATAATTCCAGTGTAACGATTTAACACGAAAACACTATTTATTTATTTCCACAATTACACACGACTACTGAATAACTCATTACTTAACACTTTATAGCCTTCTAATATCGCTTCGTAACTTTAGCTTACTTATAGCTCGACTAAAATACGACTATCCTACTCGGGCGCTCTATGCGCCTTTTATATACAATCCTAAAATTACAGAAAAACCTAGAAAGTTCTTTATAAGAATTCTTGAATAATCTCATATAAAAAAAACGGTTGTAAACAACTGCCTTCTAGATTAAGCCAGACGAGCAATAAATCACTCGTGTCAGCCATGACGCAGCGCGGATAGGTCGCGAAGCTCCACCAACCAACACGCTTCCATGCGTTGCCCCGCCTCCCATGCGGCGTTGCTGCGATCGTAACAATACTGTTACGATCGCACATATCGATGTTTCGATATGTCTGCAGCATCCTGGGGGAAAGCGCTTTAAAGCACTCCCAAATATTCTCCAATTAATGGCTGAACTTTCATTACAGAAAATTGATATACACTTCTTGACTTTGCCCGTTACAGTAGACAATTTCAAACTGAAAGTCAAACAACATCCACTCATTTTATTTTTTGCAATCTGTTTGGAAACACGTTGTATAACTGCCAAGTCAAGTGTTAGGGGCGTAAAACCATTAGTATCACAAAATCACAATATTTTATATTTATTTCTGCTTAATGTGTATGTTTCTTTTTCTAGACAAGCCCGAAAAGAAAACATTGTATTCCAGATAATTCAGTCAGACACAGAATAATATTGCAAGGTATTATTTTTAGATGTTTATGTGTTTATTTGCTGATAATACAATTTAAATAGATTTTTTTCCCTTTTAAGTTATATAAAAACGCAGCAAAAGCAAGTAAGCTAGTAAGTACCTAAGTGGTTTTTGAATTTAAGGCCATTTCAAATTGATATTCATCTAGCTGGCTGGAAAATGATATGTAATATTCACACAGTCTGCTAGATGAATATTTATTTGATATGGACATTACCTGTGGATAAAAAAAAACTATGCATGGACAATTGTTACGATTCGGGAGGGTAAATGATTAAGTTGATCGCTAATGGAAATGCAACCCGAATGCGCTGTGTCACTTGTCAGCTGTGGCAGCTTTGGTTTGGGAGCAAAATTTGGCCTGTCATAATCCTCCCTTCAGTTGATTGACTTTGACACTTACATCTATTTGGATAATCTATGAGCTCGATTAGATAAGACTACTCTAACGGCGGCACTATTTGATGATGATTGATGAATAAAAATACAGAAAAGCCTAGAACATTGCCTAGAACAGAAGAAAAATAAGTGATAAGAGACTCACAAAAGAAAGTCGTAAATAACTGCGTTCTAAATAAATACAGCAATAAATCACTAGTGACAGTCCCCATGGTCATTGCCGCAGCGCTCGAATAGGCCGCGAGCCGCGAAGGTCCAACCTAGAATGTCGCTCCACCTCCACAGCCGCCGCTCACCGTAACAGCATGCTCCGGGTCAATAGCATCATTTGTGCCAAGTTTGATGCAAATCTGATAAATACCCAGTCAATCGGTTTTTTTCTGGTCCATAAATTAGATATTTCCCATGTCACATGATTATGAGAGTCTATAGGGTGATATTTTTGCTAGGGCTATGCCCACGCATCTTCACTTGTATACCAATAACTGTTTGCAATCCATTGCCAAAATATTATTTCCCTCAGTGCAGTTTTGAGCCAGGAATAAAGGAATGAGTTGCATGGATTTTTTTTATCACTACATAGTAAATGTGGAAGAATTTTAAAATTGATAATCAACTTTTTTAATTTTTTTTTAGGGTAAGTATGTAAGTAAGTTTATATTTAATTTTTTATTATAAAAATTTCTCCAAGCTATCTAGGAATTCAAGTATATTTCTATTCATAAAAGTGTAGGTAACAATCATATACAATTTAAATTAATACATGATAATACTAACAAAAACATGAGTAAGAAGGAAGTTAAAAAAAGGTAATTTAACAACATTAAACAAACTGAATCATAACACCAAGTTTTTCTCGTTACACGTGTGTATAATTATTCTTAATATAATCTAATTTTTGTACTTGGACTCTGTCCTCAGAGATCTGATCGTCGCATCATTCTTTCCCCAAAAGCCGAATTAGTTGTTCAATTTAAAAACTTTTTTGCGTTTTAATTTTTCCATAACTTCAGTTGTTTCCGAGGTATACAAGAAAATAACCAAGAAAATAACTAATTTTTCAGTAATCTGAGACTATGCATTTCCCATTGTTTTCGCAAATGTTTAGCTCAGAAGCGATAGCAGCTTCTTTTTCTTCTCACCCATCTAAACAACGTAAGAACACACCCCCAGCATAATGCAACCAGCATCTAAAAAACGACGCACGTTTAAACGTTGCAACTATACCTACAGGGTGTCAAATCGAAAACTTCCAATGCGAATATATCTGAAAATAAAAAAATTAGAAAAACGCAATTTGGTGCTATTGTTATACAGGTGGTTTTAAACTGTGTTTTTGAAATGCTATTTTATTTAATTAGATGCTCAAAATGCATTCTATTTTGGGCTAAACAAAATTATAATCTGTTTTCAAACTCATTTCTTACATTCTGAAACACTTCTCTCGGAATTGATGCACATTCAGTTGCACATCCGTTGTCCGTTGCTGAAGATCATCCAGTGAAGCTGGTTGTGTTTTAAATACAACAGTTTTTAAGTGACCCCAGATAAAAAAGTCGAGGGGCGTTAGATATGGTGATCTTGCCGGCCATTCTATTGGACCTCTTCTCCCAATCAACTGGTTTGGAAAGGTATCGTTATTAAAAAATTGCCTCACTCTTGAAGAACTTGCTCCATCTTGTTGAAAATGTATTAAATCTGCGTTTAGATTCCTACCTCAATTAATATCAAACTTATTTTCTATTTCGTCGGCAATGGTGTTTTCTAACATTTCCAAGTGAGTATCATCATTAAGGTTACCATTAATAAATAAAGGCCCAACAATAGTATCACCTATTATTAATACCACACATTTATTTTTTCTGGGTACTGTGGGTGTCCTTTTCTGAAAACATGCGTATTGTCATCGCTCCAGTGTGTTTATTTACAGAAAGAACCATGTAAAAAAAATGAACATTTGTCGATAAAACAAGTATTTTTTAGCAACCCAGGAGTAATGCGCAATTTCATTTTCATTTCCTCGCAAAATTGTAATCTTCGATCAGGCGCCTTCACGCAATTCATGAAGTATTTGCATTTTGTATGGATAGAAATGATTTAACTTAAATAACTGACGAACTGATTCATGACTAATTCCTGTTATCCGTGAACTTTGGCATAGAGACATTGTAGAATTTATAATAAATAATTAATTATTATAATAAATAATTAATACTTCTACTTGTGCCGCTTCATCAAGTACTTTACGCTGACCTCTTTTTTTGTTTGCTACGGATCCTGTTTCTTGAAACTTGAGAATCAGTTGTCTCACGTAAGTATGACTTACATTTTTTTGCAGGATTAGTTTCATTAAATACTGCGTTAGTGTGAAGTTATCCATAAATGGAACTGTAGATAGTGGGTGTAGGACACGCTAACGTTTCGATACAAAATAAACATCGTTTTTGTTCCTGGCGACTGGTATTTCGTTTGTCCTTAACTCATGTGGTCGTTGTCTGTTTGTGGATTGATTGTTTTGTTTTTGCATTATGTCCGGTAAAAGACATACATATAGCTTAGGTGACATACATCGTTCGTTGGCTTATTCGCAACTGTGAAGTAGCTTCTTATTTGTCCTACATCCGCTATCTACAGTTTCATTGTACGGGGTGTTCATTATAAAACTTCATCTAGTTGGGTATGAAATGTGAAAAGAAAAGGATGGAGAAACAAAAGTCCATTTCTTTTGATTATGTCATCTTTTTCTGTCAAAATTTGATAGCCTGCTAGATGAAGTTTTATAATAAACGTATTAGAAAGACACAAAGCACACATATAGTTATCCATAAAATGCCAGCCATACAATTTCCGAAGATGCACGAAGCGACGGCGTGGCCTGCAGTGCTACAGACCGCCTCCCGACTTTCTTCTAGCCTACTGTACAGAAAATATTTAATACTATAAGCTAAAATAATATAAAATTATATTATTTCAGGTATTTAAATGATTCGAAGTTGCAAAATGCTTTACCGAGTAGTGCTTACTTCATGCAAGTTTCCACCTGTTCCACGTTTTTTCAAGGCATGTCTTATTTCTAACCATGCTAGGTGCCAAGAGGGATGTGCGTTCTCAGAAAAATATCAGTGGCATTCCCAAATATGTCGGGAATACAATGGTGCTATTGTGGTTGATTGCCACCGCTATAGTATTCCACAAAGAAATAGAGTTTCCACCTATTGCACGTTTTTTTGAAAGCATATCTCACTTCTCACCGGTCTAGGTGTCGATAGGGATGATGTGCGTTCTAAGAAATATTCTTCTTGTGGTTCCTATCCGTTACGGATGTTGGCAATCAGCATGGCGAGCCTAACCTTGTTTACGGCAATGCGGAAGAGTTCGGTTGATGTTTTTCCGGTCCACTTCCTGAGGTTATGCAGCCAAGATATTCTTCTCCTTCCTGGACCTCTTCTTCCATCGATTTTTCCCTGGATGATTGTCTGGAGTAAGGAGTACCTGGAGTCGTTTCTCATGATGTGGCCCAGATATTGCAGTTTTCGGATCTTGATGGTGTTCATAATTTCTTTTTGTTTATTCATCCTTCTTAGTACCTCTTCATTAGTGATATGTTCGGTCCATGATATCCTCATCATTCTTCGATAGAGTCGCATTTCGAAGGCTTCTATTTTCTTGGATGTGTTTTCATTGAGTGTCCAAGATTCCGTCCCGTATAAGAGGATAGAAAAGATGTAACATCTGAGAAGTCTCATTTTTGTTTCCAGTGTAAGATCATGGCTTCTGAAGAGTTTGCTCATTTTGTTGTAGGCGGCTGTGGCTTTGGCGATTCGTGATTTGATTTCTTGAGTTGCGTCCCAGTTCTCGTTTATACGTGTTCCCAGGTACGTGATGTGTGGTACTCTCTCTATTGGTTGGTTGTTGATGGATAACTGGATGTTGTCGATCTTGTTTTTGCTAATGACCATAATTTTGGTCTTTTGTATGTTTATGTCCAAACCATATTCCTTACTAACTCTTGCTATTTTGTTGATAAGTTGTTGTAGTGCTTGTGGGCTATCTGCGAACACGATGGTGTCGTCCGCGTATCTTATATTACTCAATTTCTTCCCATTTATTGAGATGCCCTCCTCTTCTTCGTCGTCGAGCGCTTCTTTAAAAATCTGCTCGGAGTAGATGTTAAATAGCAGGGGTGAGAGTACACAGCCCTGCCTCACTCCTCGCATTATTTTGACGGCCTCAGTTGTTTCTCCGTCGACTCTTATTGTTGCCGACTGGCCCCAGTACAAGTTACTTATGATATTCAGGTCATTGGTATCGATCCCTGTCTTCTTTAATATTTCCATCATTTTGCCATGTTGAACCCGGTCAAATGCTTTGGCGTAGTCAATTAAACAACAGTAAACGTCAAGGTTAACGTCTCTGCATCTCTGGACAAGGACTTGGACAGCAAAGAGTGCTTCTCTGGTTCCCATCGCATTGACGAACCCGAACTGGTTTCGAGAGATTAGGTTCTCGCATCGATTGTATATTCTTTTATGGATGACTTTGAGAAAGGTTTTCAGCAGGTGGCTCATCAGACTTATCGTTCGATATTCTTCACATCGTTTTGCGCCTTGTTTCTTTGGCAGTGCAATGAACTCTGAGACTAGCCATTCTTGTGGTATTTTACCTGATTTGTAGATGTTGTTGAAAAGTTTGGTGATCTTCTTGAATCCATTTTCGTCTAGAAGTTTCAGGAACTCTGTCTGGATGTTGTCAGGTCCTGCTGCTTTTCCTTCTTTGCTCTGCTCTATAGCTGCCCTCACTTCTGATTCCATTATTTCTGGCCCACTCTGTGCATTACTCCGGGGATCTGGGGGGCTCTCTCTATTATCCTCAAAGAGGTGCTCTACGTACCTAGTCCACATCTTCTTCTTCTCTTCCATGTCTACAATGAGGGTCCAGTGACTTCTTTCACCTTCCGGTGGACGTTAAAGTAGTCATATTTCAACTGCAGTGCCTCTATCTCCTCACAGTTCTCTTTCTGTTCCTTTTCTTTAGCCATTCGTATTTCGTTCCTTATGATGTTGTTTATCCTTTTGTATTCTATGGTGTTATTCTTGTTCAATCTTCTCTCTTCCATTAGGTTTAATATGTAATCTGTCATCCAGGTTTTCTTCCTTACTCTTTGTCCGTTTTCCTTTAGAATAGTGTTCTTAATGTGTTCCACTTTACTTTTCAGGTGATTCAAGTGTTCTTCTACTGAGCTATCTTCTGTTGTTTCTGCCATTGCTGCATTCAGCTCTTTCTCTACACATTCTTTGATCTTCCCGTTTTTCAGCTGTCTTAGGTTAACTTTTAATGGAGCAGCTTTCTTTATCTTCTTCATAACCACTTTGAATCTTCCGATAACTGGCACGTGGTCGGTTCGCATATCTGCTCCCGGGAAGGTTCTCATACTTAAGCAGCTGTTTCTGTACCGCTTGTTGACTAGTACGTAGTCTATTTGATTCCTGACTATTCTCCCAGGTTTATCAAGGGGCGATCTCCATGTGTATAAACGCCTCGGTGGTTGTTTGAACTGTGTGTTGAGGACTACAAGGCCGTGTTCGTCTGTAAATTTTTCGAGCATATCTCCTCTCTCATTCCTCTTTCCCAAACCGAAAGACCCGATGAGCTCGGTTTTTTCTCCAGCTCCCAACTTTGCGTTAAAGTCCCCCATGATGATGTTAACTTCTTTTTTGGGTAGCCTCTCGAGTATTTGGGCGACATTCCTGTATAATTCTTCAACTTCCCCTTCATCTTTATCTGCAGTGGGGGCATAAATCTGGATGATGTTTAGATTTAGTGGTCGGGCGTTAATCTGTATTAGAAGGACTCTTTCTGAGAATGGGACAAAGTTTATGACACTCTGCGCTATCTCCTTGGTGACAACAATGCCTACCCCATTCAGAAACTTACCATCTTGTGTTCCTGCATAGTACACTCGGTGTTCGTCCACATCCACCGAACCCACTCCCGGCCACCTCATCTCACTAATTCCCATGATGTTTACTTTCATTCTTCTCATTTCTTTTGTTGCGTTGTTGATATTTCCAGCTTGTGCCATCGTTTTAACATTCCAAGTACCAATCCTTATCTCCCTGTTCACTTTCATTACACTGCTCAAAACATTTCCTCCCGGAGATCCGATCGAGGAACTATTCCGGACTTGTTTTGTTGTGAGCCTTGCCATGATGATTTTTACTAGGACTTATCCATTCTGGATCTTTAATGAGGTGGTTTGTCCAAAATTCTTCCTCATCCTTATGTCGTTGATTACTTGATTGTAATTCATCCGCCTTTGGGGCCGATTTCTCAACCCCAGGACAATAGGGTGCCCTTACTCTTGTCGGCTCATCCACCCGAAGCTGTTGGCTGACAAGAGGGGATTACTTATACCGGTAATCACTCGGTCGACAGAGCCTCGTTAGTTGTCTAGCAGGGTGCACCACGTGCAGGTGAGGTTGTCAGTTGGTTAGGCTTTTACATTGTTCTGCCTACCCCTTATACCCCTTATACCCCTAAGAAATATACTAGCGGTATTCCCAAATATGTTGAAAATACTACGGTGGTATTGTGGTTGATTGCCACCCCTATAGGTTTTCCACAAAAAAAATAAGTTTTCACCTGTTGCATGTTTTTTCAAGGCATGTCTCATTTCTAACCCGTCTAGGTGTCAATAGGGATGATGCGCGTTCTAAGAAATATACTAGCGGTATTCCCAAATATGTTGAAAATACTACGGTGCTATTGTGGTTGATTGCCACCCCTATAAGTTTTCCACAAAAAAATAAAGTTTTCACCTGTCGCACGTTTTTTCAAAGCATGTTATATTTCTAACCCTCCTAGGTGTCAAGAGGGATGATGTGCGTTCTCAGAAATGCGTCCCAAATATGTTGGGAATACACCGATGCTATTGTGGTTGATTGCCACCCCTATAGTCTTCCACAAAGAACTAAAGTTTCTACCTGTTGCACGTTTTTTTTTAAAGGCATGTCTCACTTCTCACCGGTCTAGGTGTCAATAGGGATGATGTGCGTTGTAAGAAATATACTAGTGGTATTCCCAAATATGTTGAAAATACTACGGTGCTATTGTCGTTGATTGCCACCCCTATAGGTTTTCCACAAAGAAATAAAGTTTCCACCTGTCGCACGTTTTTTCAAAGCATGTCGTATTTCTAACCCTCCTAGGTGTCAAGAGGGATGATGTGCGTTTTCAGAAATGCGTCCCAAATATGTTGGGAAAACACCGATGCTATTGTGGTTGATTGCCACCCCTATAGTCTTCCACAAAGAAATAAAGTTTCTACCTGTTGCACGTTTTTTTAAAGGCATGTCTCACTTCTCACCGGTCTAGGTATCAATAGGGATGATGTGCGTTGTAAGAAATATACTAGTGGTATTCCCAAATATGTTGAAAATACTACGGTGCTATTGTCGTTGATTGCCACCCCTATAGGTTTTCCACAAAGAAATAAAGTTTCCACCTGTCGCACGTTTTTTCAAAGCATGTCGTATTTCTAACCCTCCTAGGTGTCAAGAGGGATGATGTGCGTTCTCAGAAATGCGTCCCAAATATGTTGGGAATACACCGATGCTATTGTGGTTGTTTGCCACCCCTATAGTCTTCCACAAAGAAATAAAGTTTCTACCTGTTGCACGTTTTTTTAAAGGCATGTCTCACTTCTCACCGGTCTAGGTGTCAATAGGGATGATGTGCGTTGTAAGAAATATACTAGTGGTATTCCCAAATATGTTGAAAATACTACGGTGCTATTGTGGTTGATTGCCACCCCTATAGGTTTTCCACAAAGAAATAAAGTTTCCACCTGTCGCACGTTTTTTCAAAGCATGTCGTATTTCTAACCCTCCTAGGTGTCAAGAGGGATGATGTGCGTTTCCAGAAAAATACCAGTGGTATTCTCATATATGTCGGGAATACGATGCTATTGTGGTTGATTGCCACCCCTATAGTTTTCCACAAAGAAATAAAGTTTCCACCTATTGCACGTTTTTTTGAAAGTATATCTCACTTCTCACCGATCTAGGTGTCGATAGGGATGATGTGCGTTCTAAGAAATATTCTAGTGGTATTCCCAAATATGTTGAAAATACTACGGTGCTATTGTGGTTGATTGCCACCCCTATAGGTTTTCCACAAAATAAATAAGTTTTCACCTGTTGCATGTTTTTTCAAGGCATGTCTCATTTCTAACCCGTCTAGGTGTCAATAGGGATGATGTGCGTTCTAAGAAATATACTAGCTGTATTCCCAAATATGTTGAAAATACTACGGTGCTATTGTGGTTGATTGCCACCCCCATAAGTTTTCCACAAAAAAATAAAGTTTTCACCTGTCGCACGTTTTTCAAAGCATGTTGTATTTCTAACCCTCCTAGGTGTCAAGAAGGATGATGTGCGTTCTCAGAAATGCGTCCCAAATATGTTGGGAATACACCGATGCTATTGTGGTTGATTGCCACCCTATAGTCTTCCACAAAGAAATAAAGCTTCCACCTATTGCACGTTTTTTTGAAAGCATATCTCACTTCTCACCGATCTAGGTGTCGATAGGGATGATGTGCGTTCTAAGAAATATACTAGTGGTATTCCCAAATATGTTTTCACCTGTTGCATGTCTCACTTCTAACCCTTCAGGTGTCAAGAGAGATGATGTGCGTTTTCAGAAAAATTCTAGTAGTATTCCCAAATATTAGTTTGTTGAATTTGGCGGGTTGGGACAAAATTAAATTAAACTACAGACTCTTCGTCGACGTTTCGTCTAACAAACTCAGACTTCTTCAGTTCTATAAAGATATTAATTAAACCGTCAGAGGGAGCAACAGAAAACATCAAATACACCTCACCTCAAGTCTAAACACGTTGGTACGTTAAATTACAAATTAAAAAAAAATTATGGGTTACGGCACACGTTAAAAATGAGATGAAATTAGTAAAATAATTGGCACAATACAATCAGCACATTATAAAATAGACTGGCGTGTCTCTCAAGAGTTCAAACAAGCCTGCACAGAGTTTCTGTATAGGTACGCCGCATCAATGTTTATTATTTTCTTTTTTTTTTCTTTTTTTTCCTTTTTCCATCAACACCCAAGGGGGAAAAAACCATATAAATAATAATTGACATATAATTATAACGTAACATTAAAAAGTTCAGCCCGAAAAAGTCCGACTCAGTGGCAACAAAAGCGCATGCGCGGTTGGCAAGCTCCGCCCCTTAATTTTGAAAAATCGACGATGCCAAGCTTTATGTTTTATTAAGTTTTCGCCGAAATATGAAATATCTAATAATGTATTATATCAATATATAAAATACTAAGAATTATTTTTAGTTTCTAAAATTTTTGAGCTGTTAGTTAACTTGGCAAATTAGCATGGTGTGGTGAAAGAAAAAAACTAAAAACTCATAATTTATTTAAAATAAGCTTCTGTTCTATTCCTGAATATAATTTACACATGACAATGCCGTAATGCTTTCAACGTCATTTGCTGTTAACCTAACTTTTTAGGTTTTATTTTGGCGGGTACGCGCATAACATTTACACATTAGTCAGTAGTTGATATTGATAATAAAACCATAATAATGTAATTTATTTTAATTAATTATAATCAAGAAATCTCAAAAAGACTCAATACTCACCATTTTCATGATCAGAAAAAGTCTAACCATCCTATAAAATATTGGCGCCTTTCCATGTCTTGGCTTACAAGTCAGGTATCAAGAAATCAATACACAATACACTTGATAGTCTTTTGTCGCCCTTCCTTGCCTTAGCTAACGAGTCAGGTATCAAGAAATCAATACACAATACACTTGATAGTCTTGGTGTTATTGTCGTAGGACAAAGTATTTAAACCTACGCGATCTTTAACGGGAACGGTCCACTTTCACTACCACCAAGCGATGTTGCAAGCCGCCCGATGAGTATTTATTACTTATTACACTAATTTGTTTTAAAATAAATACGAGCCTATAATCAAAAAAACAAATCTTTGATCTTTCGTTATTACAAATTTTCTTTTCATGTCAAAAAGTACTCAGAGTTGACCTAACCTCAAACTTTTGTCCTTTTAGAGTTTTCGGTAGACTGCTTTGTGCGCTGCGAGACTACTACCATTCTTTGTTTTCTCATTGCGAATAGAAGGATGAGAATATTCCGAGAGCGCACTAGGGCGTTCGGCCGAAAACGCAATTATTTTTGTGGGCGTGTCCTCCGCATACGTCTTGCGCATAAGAATGTGCGCATTAGCAAGCAGTGAGCCTAATCTTGGTTTCCATAGGTCACTAGAAGCTGCACTTTTAATCCGTGGGGAAAGATTGACGTTCGTAGTATATTAACTAGTACGAATATGGAAAAAACACCTTCACCTGTTGCACGTTTTTTTGAAGGCATGTCTCACTTCTCACCCGTCTAGGTGTTAAGAGGGATGTAGTTACTTAAATGCTTTGCAGCTTTACTAATGAAGATGTCATAGGGCATCGAAACGTTTAAAACGAATTAAAGTTTGAGGGAAAAAACACTGTCATTTTTCCCATCACTATCCCAATATCTACCCCCGTATATACAACCAAGGTCCAAGAACGAGTTACATACGTCGTACCGTTGTATTCCCAACATACTTGTGAATACCACTGGTATTTTTCTGAGTACGCACTTGATCCCTCTTGACACCTAGGAGGGTTAGAAATAGGACGTGCTTTGAAAAAACGTGCAACAGGTAGAAACTTTATTTTTTTGTAGAAAACCTATAAGGGTGGCAATCAACCACAATATATGCCGTCTCAAATTATTATGGACTGGGGTGTGCCATGGAAAACAGATGTTTTGCCCCTGTATAAATTTTTGACAATAACTTTGAGTGAATTTGGCAAGTAAATGAGGTTACAAATTTGACAAATGTCTAGTTAATTCAGGAAATGTTGCCAAATTAATGTTATGAAAAAAAGTATTAAATTATACAAAATAAAATAAAAGGCCTGTTATCAGCATAGATGTTATGAATCTAATCATAAAACTAGGTAGTTGGGTATTAGGAAACTATAATAAATAGCTGGTGTAAATACATTTTTTTAAGTAAGTGGGGAATAACAAAAAAATAGACATAGGTATACCCTAGAAACCAACAGAAAAAAAATATATCTACAACAACAAACAAACAGAAAGTATAACATTCAAATTCAGCCCTCCTAAATTGTTTTCCGATCTTTGAAGTGGTGGACCAATGAATTTTTTATCTGATGCTTTTGCAGAACTTGTTTCCAGTCTGAATTTTGGAGCGCAAATTCCTCTTTTCTGTCAAAGATGTTTTTGTGCCTAAAGGTATCAACGGCTTTTCTGGTTACTTTCAGATAATAACTCTGCGATTGATGATTGAAGAAATCCGTCTTGTTGAAAGGATGAAAGGCATATCTTGACCTTCAGCAAAAGCGTACTCTGCTGCTGCTGACTTTGGTATTTATCCCAGCCTGCAACTCCTTTTTTGTTCCGTAATTCTCTGTGTTTGTTAATACTGACTTTTGTGGTGTCAATACCAATATGTACAATGAGTCAATCCCAATATGTACACACACTATATCTGCATGCAATCTTATTATCACATTTGTGCAGGAATGTCAAACAATTGTTCTGCTGAATTTAGAGTCGTTTCTTACCCTAAACAGATAATTTTAAAATCAGAAGAATTTAATTTTCACCTTGGTTTAAAAGCAACATTTTCTGATGCTTTTAATTCGTGTTTTGCACTCAGCTTTGCTTATATATCCCAAACTCTGCATAGGTAGTCTAACATTAGATTGCAATAGATACCTAATGTTTGGCAGTGTAGATTCGCTATGTTCTGATGTTCGGATGTTCGAGCTTATATCATTAGTCCTTTATTTACCAAAATTAAAAAATGTTGTGAACTAATTATCAAGTATAATATCCTGGGTTTTTTACCTCCCCTACCCATTTCATGATTTTGCTTCTTTATACTACACATACTGCCTACGTATGGTGGGCTCAGTATTTTGAATGATTGATACTTAATTTTTGATTAATTTGGCAACGTTGTACAAATAATTTAGACATTTGTCAAATTTGTAACCGCATTTACTTGCCAAATTCACTCATTCATTCACTTACTCACTCATGTCATTGTCAAAAATTTATACAGGGGCAAAACATCTGTTTTCCATGGCACACCCCAGTCCATAATAATTTGAGACGGTATATAGCACCGTTGTATACTCAACATATTTGGGAACACCGCTGGTATTTTTCTGCGAACGCACATCATCCCTCTTGACACCTACGAAGGTTAGAAATACGTCACCTTTAATCCAAAATCTACTTCTCTAATTGATTAATAGTAATTATACATGTACCTAAACTTAGTTTTAACGGCACGAAGTGTAATACACTGTAGGCCACGCCGTCGCTTCCTGCATCTTCGGAAATTTTATGGCTGGCATTTTATGGATAACTTCACACTAACAAATACTGCCAGTGGTGCCAACTCGTGGGAAATTTCCCGATTCGTAGGAAGTTTCACTGCTCAAGGAAAAAAGGGAATTTTTACTCTATTCGAGGGAAAAAAGCTACAAAAAAATTATAGATTGTGATTCGTGAAATATGTTCGTAAATCGTCATTTAAATTCTGTATTTGCATCTCCCCACATTTAAAAATGCGTATTTTCAGCTGCAGCCTTTCATAAATATAAAAGCATAACTATTTGACCACTGAACTAACCTGAACTAATCTGAATTGAAAAAAAAAGTCGTAATACCCCCCCTTTGGAGATTTTCAAAAAAATTTCGGAATTTTGATTTTTGCTGTTTTTGATCGGAATATCACGTTTGCAATCCCCTGAGAACATAACAAACTCAATTCGAATGGAATTAACCTCTAAAGAGTCTTTTTTAAAAAATGGTCAAAAAACGCGATTCTAAAAGTCCCTAAAAATCGACCTCCGAAGGGGTCTATCTCCGGAAATATTGCACCTTTGGAACTTCCTCCGCCCTTTGGATGGTGGGAGGTGAAAGAGGACATCAAGAAGAATACAACACAGTTGGATTCACTCTAATCGGTTCAGGCGTTCTCAAGTTACAGGCGGTCAAAGTTGAGAATTGAGAAAAAAGGCGTAATACCCCCCACTTTGGAGATTTTCAAAAAAATTTCGGAATTTTTTTTTGCTGACTTGTTTCCTTGGTTATAAAGTGAATCGAAAACGCGCCCTGTTCGTTCGACTTTGTCAATCGATCGATATCAATTCCGATGCTCGACGTTCGAAGTTCGAGTTATTTGTTTATTTTATTTTTTTTCTTGTTATTAGTTTTCAATTTTTATATCGATCATTGGTGTTCGGTTTCGAGTTTCGTTTATCCAGCTCCAGAAAGTAAAATCTGCAACAATGTCTTTCTCGATAGTGGATTGAAAGTTTACAGTTTACATTAGAATTGTCTTTTAGGAACATTTAATTTTGTATACTAAAACTGCAATTTACTAAAATGTAATTTACTACTTAGCAATTACACGTTATATTTTTAGTAAAAATAAGATTTAGGTAAGTATTTATAAGATTATAAGCATTCGTGGGAAATTTTATGAAAAAAGGGAAATTTGTTAGTTCTTATGGGATTTTATGTTCAGAAGTTGGCAACACTGAATACTGCAGTAGTCCTTAAGGCACAACGATTTTTAGAACCATAAATATAAATTGTCTGAATTCTTTCAACCATACTGCAAACCATTCGGACAAGATATCGGATTAAGAAAAAAATTAAATATTTAATATGTTTTAAGTTAAAAAACTTAACTACTAACCTAAGAATAAATTGAGACGATACACCCCAAATTTTGAATGAAATTTAAAACTGTCTATCTCTAAAGCCACTCAACTGATTTTTGTTGGCGATGCCATTTTGGTAAGATCCATGTATAGACCGCTTTAGTTGGTTATGTACCCGGTTATATGTTTTGCAGGTTTCCTAATACAGGGTTCAATAAAACTTTTGATGCATTCTAGTAAAAACTTTTTGAGCCTATAACTTTGCGGAAAACAAATCAGAACATTTTTTGCTACGGGACTATGTGGAGACGCGCCATACCTCGGGACATGTTTGGTGTTATTTGGATATTTTGCCTAGTTCTGTGTGTAGTGATAATCGAATGTCCACATTTAAGTGATGTGGAACAAAATATATGGATGATTTTGGAGTTCCGCTGCCTGATTATTGGAGCGATTAATGATACCTCGGGACCTTTTTCTGTCCTTCTTTATATCTCCATTAGTTTGAAAAATGTGGGTTTTTCTAAAAGTGTAACATTTCAATACCATAAAAAAACAAATCTCCTATTCAATGAGCATTACAAAAATTTGGAATTGAACGTAGTCATCTGAGAACCAAAGCTATGCCTAATTGTTTAGATGTACAGGGTGAGCCACGAAACTGACATTAATCCTCATTTTTTTAAGCTTTACATTCTGAATTCTGACTGAATGAAACTGAGCTTCGAAAATTGATTATATTAACACAAACAGAGATAATTAACCGATAGTGGCAATTTTTAATTTGAATATATTCAGGAAGTACGGCTAATCTAAAGAATGGGGAATAACAAGATGTCACACGTAAAGATGAGTAACATGAGGGCCTTGAAAACACTAAAAGATACTAAGTTGAATAAATAGGAAAAGCTTAGAACAATCTAAAATTGTTTTTCAGAACTTAAAAACTTTCAACTGCATTCGAGAATCTTTGAATAATTCCAAAGCCTTGAAAAAAATTCATCTATGCTGATAGTCAAAGCAATGCAAGAGGTATAGTTGTAATATCATAAAAAGTCACTAATAAAATTTTAATCATATATAATATAACAAGACCTCATATTTTATCGGATAAATTTTGTCTGTAGGTACGAAATCATTGTTGCCTAGCAAAAGCACGATACACCAGCAAAGATAAAAAAAAGTCCCGAGCGCTTTAGCGCGAGGGATTTTGTTTGCTGGTGTTGAGTGCTTTTGCTTAAGGAAACAATGGTTGAGTACAAATACAGGCAAAATGTATCAAAAAATATTTGAGGACGAGTTATATTCGGCTGGACAAATGCCTGAATTGCGATATAGTTTAGACATTGCATATTTTGACCATACTGGCCTACTCTTTATGCTTTCTGTCATGTAGGCTGTAAACTAAAATATCTTAACAGATATTTATTTCAAACAACATAACATAATATTTAATTAAAAACACAGTTATTAAGAGAACAATTTTCAAACTTGCGGCAATTAGTTGACTTGCCAGAACTGGCTGCCACAATGGACGTACTGCCCGATTGTGCTCCTGCTCCCGCTCCCCTTACTCTATCGATGATGTTTGAGTGATGCTCATCATTAAGCTGAAGGTATGCTTTAATTTATGAGCTGCTGCTATGACCACTGATTTTTATTAACTCCTATTTTTTTATGCCTACTTTGGCCATGTGAGAAATTATGGTTGCACGGCTGGAATGATTTGTAATCTTTTTCTTTTTGGTGTCCAAG
This sequence comes from Taphrorychus bicolor, assembly GCA_951812265.1. NCBI lineage: Eukaryota > Metazoa > Arthropoda > Insecta > Coleoptera > Curculionidae > Taphrorychus > Taphrorychus bicolor. The sequence goes on along the minus strand of OX638299.1, from coordinate 12,019,133 downwards.
CCACATTTGTCTGCTGACTTTCTGTTCCACGTTGAAACAGTATTCTTTCCAACAGGGCTGTTTTTGAACCAAGGTGATGCAGGTGTATTCCAATAAGGATTAGGGGTAAGAAAAAATCTGTCGGTAGTTATGATTGAGCCTCTTTTTTCCATTAATTTATGATATAATCTCACAGGACACTTGTCACGCTGGTTTGGGTTCGGTATAAGCCACTTTGTCTCCGCACAATTCTTATCTCCTCCTTGGCACGTCTTGGAAAATATAGGGTTATACTGAATTCGTCCAGATAAATGTCCATCATTATTGTGCTCTACCTGAAAGTAACTAACCCTGCAATTGGCTGCTTCATTGCCTCTCCATGCTAATTCGAGGGATGCGACGTGGAAAAACTTCATCTGAAGTCCTTCTGGCACATTTTCATCACAGGCATTGATCATACGATCATATTCATTAATATTCAATGCAACCGCACTAACTTTACGTTTTTCAGGAAGTCGGTAGGTTGTAGTTGCTTACGTTTAGCATTTCTAGCCTCTCGGGAACTTTCAAATTCAATGTCGGAGAATGGGTTGATCCGTCTTTGGTAATCATTGAAATACTTTTCTTGCAACATTTTGGCAGTGCTGTTCCAAATTGTCTTCACTGAATACTCCTTATAATCTTCGCCGTTGGTTTTCTTCATATTTACTGCCCAGTCTTCCATACATTCTGCAATTTTTGATGTCGGAGTGGCTTCATCCAATACGTAGTGGCGCGCTTCACAAAAATAACTAAATTGCCTCCAAATAGACCTCCTGGTGTTTACGGAATTTGTTGGCTGCTCCGAAATAACTAAGTCCTGTATTTCTTCTCGAGATATCTTACAAATCGATCTAAATTCATTTTTAAAGTGATACTGTAAGTGTATATCAAGCGCTATATACCAAAATATTTGACACGGGATTCTTGTCAGTGTCGGGATGGTGGCGAGTAATAAACAAACTGGTCATATTTCTATACCGATACCGATAAAAATCCGGATTTTTATCGCGATAAAAATCGGGGATTTTATCGATATCAACAAGACTTTATTCAATAGCAAATTGACCGGATTGGATGAAAATGGCACGTTTCTATGAATGAGTGCATTTGTCACAGCAAAATTATATTAAAAATAACAAATTAACAAAATTAACAGATTATTAAACATATGCAAACTATAATAAAAAACATTTTTTTGTTAAATGGTAATTTTGGATGAATGATGATCTGATGTGTTTGTGTGTCTATATTTTTTAGTATTAGATTTCTAATAAAATCTGACAAAAAAAATCCTAAAAATTCAATATCGCTTGCACCAATTCATCCAAAATTTCAAAATCAATCCCTTGGCGACTCAAATCTAACTTTAATTTACTCCAGATATGCTCTATAGGATTCATGTCAAATGATATAGGCGGTCATATCATTCTGCCATATTATGTTCCCTTGTGGTGAATGATAGATATGCTCTATAGGATTCATGTCAGGTGATACAGACGGCCATATCATTCTGCCATATTATGTTCCCTTAGTAGCTGAATGACAATCCGAGCCCTTTGAGATTTAGCATTATCATCAACTAAAATAAAATCATCCCCAAAATGTCTAGCAAAGCAAATGATAACGTCATTTACAGACAAATTGCAATATCTTTCTCCATTCATATTATCGCCCATAAGAACAACCAAATCGGACTTTCTTCTATTTATATCACCCCACACAGTAACGTTCCCTCCGCCAAATGCCACTCTTTTTTCCATGAGCTCTTTTCGGTACCTTTCACCCGTTCCTCTCGATACCATAATACGTTCATCAGAACGGTACAAGTTGAACTTTGACTCATCCACAAACAAACACCTACCCCACTCTGCCACTCCCCAGTTTGGGTGCGTAGCCGCCCATTCTCTTCTTGCTGCCTTATGGGCACGACTTACGAAACAGAAATGTCTAAATTCTATAAAAGAGGTAGCTTGTAACCCTGGGGCTCCAATTTGCCCCATAATACAAATAATGATAAAAATTTCATATGGAATGTAAAGACTATGCATAGGGCAAGCTAGACGTATAGGCGTGATGGCTATAAAGTTAGACACATACAGATGCGAACAAAAAGAACAATTTTTTAAAAAAATTTATGATTTGATGCAAGAGATATTGAATGCTTGGGAGGTCATTCCTCAAGACTTTAATAGAAATCTGATAGATGCAGGGCGAGTAGATGCAGTGCTGCAATTTCATGGCGCTGCAACCAGGTACTACAAAATATAGAGCCACAAACACATCAGAGCATCATTCATCCAAAATTACCATTTAACAAAAACAGTTTTTATTATTGTTTCCATATTTTTAATAAGCTGTTAATCTTGATGCTTTGTTATTTTTAATATAATTTTGCTCTTATTAAATTTTATCAGTGCCTTCTTATGATATTACCAATATACCTCTTAAAGAGTGGGCATTGCTTTGACTGTCAGCTTAGATGAATGGTTTTCAAGGATTTGAAATTATTCAAAAATTCTCGAACGCAGTTGAAAGTTTTAAGTTCTTAAAAACAATTTTAGATTGTTCTGAGTTTTTTCTATTTATTCAACTTAGTAACTTTTAGTGTTTTCAAGGCCCTAATGTTATTCATCTTTATGTGTGACATCTTGTTATTCGCCATTCTTTACATTAGCCGTACTTCCTGAACATATTGAAATTAAAAATTGCGACTAACAGTTAATTCTCTCTGAGTCTATCAATACAAACAATTTTCGAACTTCAGTTTTATTCAGTCAGAATTCAGAATGTAAAGCTTAAAAAAAATGAGGATTAATGTCAGTTTCGTGAGTCACCCTGTATATCTATACAATTAGGCATAGCTCTGGTTCTCAGATGACTATGTCCAATTCCAAATTTTTGTAATGCTCATTGAATAGGGGATTTGTTTTTTCTATGGTTTTGAAATGTTACAGTTTTAGAAAAACCCATTTTTTGGAGATATAAAGAAACACAGAAAAAGGTCCCGAGGTATCATTAATAGCTGCAATAATCAGGCAGCGGAATTCCAAAGTATTCCATACGTTTTGTTCCACTTCACTTAATTGTGGACATTCGATAGTCACTTCGATATTTAAAAAACTTTACTTTCTGTTCGCCACTGTAGATGCGTCTAACTTTATAGCCATTACGCCTATACGCCTAGCTTGCCTTATGCATAATCTTTATATTCCAGATGAAACTTTTATCAATATGTGTATTATGAGGCAATTTGGAGCCCCAGTGTTAAATGGTACCTCTTTTATAGAAAAAACTAAATATCTACGGAACCAGGCAAAATATCCAAAAAACACCAAAAATGACCCAAGGTATGACGCGCCTCTACATACTCCCGTCGCAAAAAATGTTCTGATTTTTTTTCCGCAAAGTTGTGTGTTCAAAAAGTTTTTACAAAAATGCATCAAGTTTTGTTGAACCCTGTATTAGGAAACCTGCAAAACATATAACCAAGTACATAACCAATTAAAGCAGTCTATACGTGGATCTTACCAAAATGGCATCGCCAACGAAAATCGGTTGAGTATAATATTAAATTAATTTAGTTTTAAAATCCATTCAAAATTTGGGGTGTATCGTTTCAATTGATTCTTAATTTAGATTGAAATCTTCCATCAAAAACAGGTGAAGCCTGAAAATTTAACAGTTCATAAAAGACTTTGACGATACATCATCCCGCCAGATGGCGCCCTTTGACATTGACAAACTGTAGACGCGACATTTCGGCAATGTTTTGACAATATCGACCGAGCATGTCAATAGCCGCCTTCAAGCCTGCAACCGATTATTACCGATAATTACCAAATATATTCAAGCGAAATGGTTATAACCGGTTAGACAAATATGACGTCATGACTTGGCCCTTTGTCATGTGATATTCACGTCATCGTTTGACGTTTAGAACCGCAAATTCAACCTACCTTTAGAGCAAGGCTGTATCTACGGTTATAAATAGGCATGTGACAAAGACTTAAAAGGACAAACAAAAAGCAAGAGATTGCCTTAAAACTTCCCTCTTTGATGGTACTGTGAGTGGTGTAAGTAACAAATATTTGTACTAGCCAGTAACCAAACATATCAGATATAAACATGAAGAGATAAAACTGCAAAGGTTATTTAACTAAATGGTAAATATTCTATATAAATAAAAATTCTAATACAATTATTCAGTTAATGCACTATAATCCACACTTGTGCTTATGTTTTTTTCTACTGGTAGACGAATAAAGTTGATATTGATGGCAAGCAGTTTGTTACTGGAGTTGCGAATGAAGTTAAGCAAAGATTTTGACAATAAAAAAAAACACTAAAATTGAAATTGTCGAACAAGATTGCAGCAGCATTTTGGTCAAAAGATCACAATATTGGAAGCGATGGCAAAGAAGGATGGCGGCAAAAATTTGCAGCAACGTCATGTTAAAGGGTCTGTCATTTGTCAAGAAAAACCACAAACAACCAAGTGCTCAACCGAAACAGTAACCGGCTCGGCGCTTGAACACCGTAAATATTATTATGATGACGTCACCGAGATTACTTTCAAATACAATGCTCTCAACTAGCATCAACGCCATTTTATTGATTCATTTCAGAAATTTTGAGCGGTTGATTTGAATACACTTTTCCTACCAGTGTTCATTAGGGAACAGACGCATTTATTAAAAACTTAAGCAATAAGTTTTATGTTTTAAGAGTTTTGCCTCATCTGATTGGCAAGAGCTGGCAGATGAAAGAAACACTTAAAACACAAAATTAGTATTCAAGTTTTTAATTATTGAGTCTGATCCCTAAGAAAAAGTCATCAGCTTGGAAGGAAATTTTAGAGATGGGGGTTTCACCCGTTTACTCTATTTTTGAGGGTTTATTCCGTTTGAGGTAAAATTCCTGGTTTATTCCATTATAACCTCTAAATTTAACTTACGTTTCTATTTTCAATACGCCTAAAACACTTACCAATTAAGCAATTATTTGTTGGTTTGTGCAGTTTGAGGCTTTTGATCAACTGACCAGTGTTTTGTTTATCAAAAAACAAACCAAAATCTGGATGTATTGAATTCTAATCTAAAATCTTGAAATTGCCGGTGGCTTTCAAAAAAACATGGGAAAAAACCCAAAATTGGGTTGAAAGGTTTTTTTGGGAATTTTCCCTTCGCCCATCTATGCGTCCATCTTGTCCCACTTTGGATATTTTGTCGGTGTGCCGAAGTTTTAATTGCATCAATTAGTTTAATTGTGTAAGTGGTGTCTAAGGTCACCCATGTGTTAATTTCTGAAGATCTAAGGGCAGATTGTACAACAAGTCACCCTCAAAGTCGGGTTCAGCTAAACTCGACTGGTACTTGAACCCGCCCATAAGAATCGCATTGCTGTCAAATTAATTTCATTTGTGACACTTGCTGACAGCAATGCTTTTCTTATGGGCGAGTTCAAGTACCAGTCGAGTTTAGCTGAACCCGACTTTGAGGGTGACTTGTACAATCAAGCCTTAGTGTTTTTAATTGTAACTTTAACTTTGGGGTAAATCGAGCCTTTGTCGCCGCTGTCGGCTTAATTAAACGAAACGTCGGCAATTGACCATTATGTCATCAGAGGGTACTTAAAACTTGATCTTGAACATCATGTTTCATGCTTGATTTGCGATATATTTTTAGTATATTCCTAAATTGTGTCTTTTAGGCAACAGCTTCAAGGCAGAATTTATAGTTTTTTAGCTGAGGTGCTGAAGAAAATTCTAAAACATCAAAACAAATATGTTCTTCATAATGAATAAAATGCTTGATAAACTTGAACCCATATATAAATATGAAACCAGATATTGTAGACACTTTATGTTGTCTGGCATGATATGAATAAAATTAATAATAAATAAAGATGACGTGGGCTTAACGTACCAATTTGTCACATTTTTATGACATTGGTATATTTTAAATAATAAATCTCTTAAAAACCTCGATAAAAAGTTTTATTTTTTGGATGTTAAATGTTTACAACTTTATATATTTACGTATTAAAAGTACTTATGTGCCAATACCTCGGAAGCGTATAGAGTATAGACCATCATCACAATATAACTAGTTGGTCGAAATACCACGAGATTCATATTTTCGAGACCGTCATCTATTTTTCTTCCTTAAAAAAAACACAAAAAAAAAACAAATTTAAGTTCCTACTAAGCCTAAAGTGTGTTCGCGAATACATGAAACGACTCTTCCAAAAAGTTGCCAAATTTAAAAGTTGCTTTGTTTTGGGTTTAACTCTGCTTGGTCAAAGACCCATTTCTGGAATAATTTAAATTTTGACGAATCATAAAAGTCTTTAAAATTGCCAGAAAACTTTTTTCCCTTGTGTCGTGATCACGTCTTCTCAGTACTGGCAAAAATTAACCACGCAACATGGTTAAATCGCGTTCTGTATTAACCGTCACTGATGTGCGTTCATTCCACAAAAGAAGTAAACCCCAATGATGCAAGTTCGAGATACGCCGCATCAAAGAGTTATACTCCCTCGTAGTGGAGAAGTTTTTTTATGCAATTCACGCAGGTTTTCCGAAAAATTCTAAAAACGAATAGAAGTTTGAGGAAAGGAAAAACACTATGTTCCCCCCCCCCCCCCTCTGTTTTACAGTTTTGGCCCACCATTCTTAGCAGTTTAGCACATCTTTAAGCTGGTGACGATATCTGCCGGAAGTGACGTCTCGGTGGCGTCATGCCGTCTTACGTCAAATTATTGCAAACAGTTGTCACTGTCATTATTTTTATTATTTCTTATTTGCAATCCAATGGAATATTGAATTTATATCCATTTCCTAGCTAGAGCGCTAGGATTCCTAGCCTCTGGCTGACCTAGCTCCAAGTTCTCTAAAACTTAAATTCCACACCCTAACAAAAACCAAAAACAATCGACAAAGTCAATATTCCTATCCGGCTTTAAGTTGCTATGACGCTTGTATAACGTGCGCTGACGACAAAATTACGTTATGGGAACTTTAAGAGTTCTGCCTGAGGAGACTTTAAGGGAACCTGCCGAACTTCCGACCAAAAAAAAATACCATTTTTAGGAAAATATCGGCAATTCTTTGCTCTGTCCATATCATCTAGGTCATTGATCAAAACAGACAATCCCAACATTATCTCTATGAACATGAACCTACGTAGTCTCCAGTGTTATCAATTCGAGCGAAAACGCTCCATTTTGGATCATTTCATCCTTGATGTGAGCGAAGCGAGAAGCGTGCGTGAGCTTTGAATCGATGCTTGGAATCGATTTTTCCAGGATCATCTGTATTTAGAGTGATGCAAACGAAGGGTCAACAATGTCAAATGATAACATTGACGTTTGATGTTCTTTAGTGCTAGGTATTGTAAAGTGTAGACCAATGACTTAGAAGATACGGAAAGAGCAAACCAATACCGATATTCCCCTAAAAATGGCCGGAGGTCCGCCATTATTAAAGTACTCACGGCGTAATTTTATCGTCACAGTACATCAACTGACGAATCACGATTTCTAATTATTTGACGTAGGATCGCCGCCATTTTTTAGGTGCCCACTTTAAACTTGATGATAGAGTTCCACTTATAATCTTTATTCGTTCATTTCTTTTTTTGACATATTTTTTGAAAAAATGGGTTTTCACCCGGTTTTTTCATTCTTGAGGGTTTATTCCTTGGACAATTCCGAGTTTATTCCATTCTATTCTCTAAACTTAACGTTTCTATTTTCAATACGCCACCTTTTCAACACTTACCGATTAAGCAATAATTTATTTGTGTGCGCAGTTCGAGGCTTTTGGTATATTGACCAGTGTTTTGTTTATCAAAAAACAAACCAGAATCTAGATTTATTTAATTATAATCTAAAACCTTAAGTCTTGAAACGGCCGGGTGCTTTCAAAAAAAGATGGGAAAAAACCCGAGTAAAAACCCAAAATTGGGTTCAAAGGTTTTTTTGGGAATTTTTCCTTCGCCCATCTATACTTTTTAGACTAATTAGACTCATTAATCCTATTTTCTTTCTTTGTTAATATCCTAAATTTTTGCTTCTCAAATTGTCTTATCTCCTGTTTTTTTTTTTTACTCTCCACTCAAAACATATTTAAAACTCTCACTTGTTTTGGTGAATTTTCACAAATTTAATGTAGCCTTTCCACTTTTTGAATTAATATTTTTTTTTTATATTTCGTGGTTATTGTTATTGTTAATTTTTTTTTATTTCTTGAATGAGCCTATATGAATTTGCTTCTCAAATTGTCTTTTTTTCGTATTTTTATTCCTTGTTTATTGCGATAACTATGTATTTTTTTAAAATAACATTTGTTTATATCTTTTTTTATAAAAAACTCTGAGCGCTGTTATTTTTTTTTACTTCATTTCTCATTATTATTTTTTCTTCGATCTCTTTAGGTTCCGCTCATTTAATTTTTGCACATTTTTATGTTTGTTGATTTAATTCATTTTTCCGTCATATTTTGTTATGTCAGAGTTATTTTTTCTCAAATCGTCTTTCTCTCGTTTTGGAGCAACTAAAACTCCATACAAATGACATTTACAAATTTTGAAAATTTTATTGAAGAAGAATTGCAAGGAAAGTCAGAATGCAATATAAAAAATCCTAGACTGTATGTAAACAATAATAATTTGATGATGGATAAAAACGCAACTCTGATTTGAATATGAAAATTGAAAATACCACATTGAAGAGAGCAAAAAGGGTCATTTATTTTTGATTATCCCTTTAAAGTTGCTTTAAATTCTCTTTACAAACCTTAGTGAGAGGATGATGGAACTTTTACAAGGGGGGTTAAAAAAAATGTTGACTAATTTTAAGTTTAAAATTGTAAAAATTCTGTTTTATTTTTTAGACATTATAAGTGACTGATTGATAATTTTTTAGAAGCGATTTCTACGTTTTTAAAAAATGTTTACTAATTTTTTACAATTTTATTGCACATTTCTTTTAGTTAAAAAACAAATATCTAAATTTTATTTTTATCATTGAATCAAGTTGAAAGGATGATGGAAGGGAGATAAAAGTTCCACAAAAGCCACACACAAAAAAATGTTGACTAATTTTAAGTTTATGGTTCCGGCGGATATTTTTAATGTGCCCACTGCAAAATACTACTAGAGCGCTGATTGGTAGCATTGCTGACTTGCCTACGTCATCATATAAACTGCGCGGCAGAGTAAAGTTGCCTCTTATAGGAGTCGACAGTCTTATTCTTCATAATCGTTTGGGATAGACTGCTCCTGACTTTATCTGTCTATAGTGGTCTAGAATCTAGAGTCTAGAGTCAATGTGTACATTCCGCCGACGGCAGCAGCTTAGAAGTTTAGTCAGCGAACGCTGAAAATCGGCCCCTGATTGGCCAATTACAGGGTTCGCTGACTAAACTTCTCAGCTGCTGCCGTCGGCGGAACGTACGCTATAATATCTCCGTTAGAGAGCACAATAGGAAAAAATGTACATGAACAACTAGTGAAGTTTTCACCGGCCCTATATACAGCCCAGTGCAGACAATGCAACTTATCGCGGGGGCAAAGTTGCAGCAATTTTAATCCCCGCGTTTTCTTGCATTTGCGTTCAGACAGTGCAATTTTTTTTATGCACTTTTTTAGAAACTTTACTAGACTGCTACCAATTTATCAAAAAAAAAATCCATTCTGTCTTATTATTTTTGTAAACTATCTCTATGCCTAAAAGTTGATGGGTGAGGCCCTGGGTGTTAAAAAGAGATTTTGGGGGGGGGCCTTTCGATTAATTAATGAGGAGTTTGGAAAAGCTGATGATTCAGAGTGTTCACCTAACCACAATTTTTTGTTCAACTTAAAATTTTAAGTTTTCGCTGAAAAGGCACTAGAAACGTAACCAAATCCCCGCGACAAATCGCATGGAAAATAGAACAACTTCTATTGCTACGCAATTAATTGCAGCAACTAAAATGCACCGTCGGAACGAAAAAATCCCTGCAACTTTTGTCGCAGGGATGAAATCCCCGCGATAAATTGCATCGTCTGCACTGGGCTTACCCTACCGAAAAATAAGTAGATATTCAACAGGCACCTCGTATACACGAAAAGTTTATAGATACTTTGTCTTTAATATATCAGCTGCTTTTTCAGCAATCATTACAGCTGGAGCGTTTGTGTGCCCCGAAGTAGTCCTCGGTATCACACCTGCATCTACTACTCTTAGCCGTTTAATCCCATGAACTTTTAGATTCGAATCTACCACTGAGGTTTTAGTATCGGTTCCCATAGAGGTTGTCCCAATTGGATGAAATAGCTAAAAACAAGATTTTTGTTAAGTAGGTACCTAATAAAATAAAAGCTGGATAAATACGCTCTAAGTGTACCTAGATACATTAATTATGCAGTTTATGTATAAACTTACAGTTGTGGTAATATGCCGCTCAGCGCAATACCACCACTCCTTCGATAAATAATCATTAGTATTGCAAGAAGCAACTTGAAAAATCTGGAGCGTAGCTCCAAAATCTTGATAAGCACGGGTGTTATTCAACTTTAAAGCAATTTGAATTCCTCTATATAAAGTTTCTAAATCTGCTTCATTTGAGAAATAGTTTGTGTTTATCAGGGGGAAATCTCGTGGGTCATTTGAAGCGAGTGTAACTTCTCCGACTGAGCTTGGATGAAGAAGAACTGGTGCTACTATAAAATCAGTGTATGAGTTCACCTCTTCAAACTGTTCTCTAATTTCTGCTGTGTAACTGCAAAAAAATAGCTGTTGAATTTTACTTATTGCGTCATCTTATAAATCATCAATAAAGGCAAATAAAAAGTGACATGATGGTGTTACTAAAGTCTTAATTTTACAACTTGGGCCTGAAGTCAAAAGGTGTGAAAATTACGTACGTCGCAGAGTTTACATACATATTATCATACCATAACAAACATCCGACGAAAGTTGCCAAATATAAGGTCCCAAACACAATCAACTATTAAACTTGCGTCGCGCTTTTGCTTTTTGATTTACAAAAGTAGCGATTTAGATAGGTGTACGAACTTTAGGATGGGTAAGATTCTATTAGAATTACATATGAAAAGTATCTACGTAAGATGCAAATTGAAAAAGAAAAAAAAATGCAACATTTTAGCATCTTTCATGATTTCAGAATTATGGATGATTGACAAAATTACCTACTTACATAATATAATAATGTAAAAAGCCATCTTTTGCGGTCATGCGGAAAACGAATGAGTTTTGTAATTTCCTCTTGAATCGAGGAAAAATCTTTGCTAATTAATTAAGTAAAAGTATACGTACACCTTTACTTAACTTACACTACAAAATTCGGACTCTATAATAAACCCGGCTCAGGCAAACCTATCGGTTTTATTGTCGGTAATATTGTATTAACCTGAATTATGAAGTTAATCTGAATAAGTAACTTTCTATTCATATTTAAATTAAATGATTTATATTGATAGTTAAACTAAACTTATAGCCATACATTTTTTACAAACTAATCCAATTAGGTTCTTAAACGTGGAGAAGATTCAAGCAACAAATGGTCCAGTCGGTTGTGACAACGTGTTAAACAAATAGCTCGAACTGCCTTGAAAATTGCGAAAAAGCTACGTGCATTGAAACAAATTAAAAAACGTGATATTAAAACGGACAGAATACTTATTTGGATAACAAAGCAATGAAGCAAAAATTAAATAAAACCAAAATAACCGATTTTATGAAGAACAAAATTTGAGACATTATGTAAGTTATGTTTGCAATGAACATAATTTGATAAGTTTTTGACAAATCAGTTATTAAATTAGAAAGTAAAAGAACTGAGAAGGAAATAATTAAGATTGCGAGTAGATACTAAGGTAGGCAAGTAAAATACTCTCTACTAAATCTCTTCTTCCTCCGATCCATCTTCCGCAGTATCAAATTCGGAATCGGAATCATCGGAATGGTCCCCTGGCGAAATTATAAGCTGAGCAACATTCGAGCAGTCAATAGATTTCATTGCCTCCCATCCTTCTTTGATGACTTTGTTCACATGCTCAACATATTTTTTCCAATTGTCCCCTGTGACTTGTCCTATAGCATTGCTCCACGTAACCAGCACTTCCTCTACAGTCCCTCTTAAATGTTCAATTTGTTGATCATAAATCCTTTTACATTGTGACCATACCATTTCTATAGCGTTATACGGACAATGGTAAGGTGGCAAACGTAGTATTTTATGTCCAAAAGGTTTCACATACTCGTCCAATTCAAATTTCTTTTCAGGTAACGATTTAGCGGCAACAATAGTCCAAATCTCGTCTTTCATAGCTTGTTCCGGAAAATCGAAATTTTTGGACTTGAGCCAGTCAATTAACTTATATTTTGGCCAGGATTTGTTTGGAATTTCCTCATAAAGGCCGGAATGGTAAGAAGCGTTATCCATAATAATTAAAGATCTTGGAGGTAAGTTTAGAACTAACTGGGTTTTAAACCATTTTTGTTGACTCTGTTCACAGAATCATGGTAATCACCCTTCTTGGAACCACTTTTGTTCAAGCCATGTTCATTGCCGGCGTTCACCACTATATAACGACTTCCTAAATATATTTTTTTTAGATATTAATAAATACAGTAAAAGAAATATTAACCACAAACCATCACAAGACTTTTTGGAGCATGTTGCTAATGTACCATCCTGCCAACTTTTCCGGAAGCTTTCCTTGCTAAAAATCCAAGTTTCATCTACAAACACTGGGGTAAATTTGTCAGAAGCCGAAGATTCTTGATTTTTAATATATTCTCGCAGAAAATGCATTTTTTTAAATTGAATATCGGGCAATTCCATTAGGTATTTTCGGTTGTTAGATTTTTCCCATTTAAACCCTATACTATGACACCACTGAGTAAGGGCCGAAATAGAACAAGTGAAGAGTTGAAGAATCCACTTAGTTCTTCAAGGAGTTGTCTTCGAAGGTTTGTAATGGTTACATATTCATTTCGTGCAAACATACGGTAAATAATGTCTCGTATTTTGTTCTTCATAAAATCGGTTATTTTGGTTTTATTTACTTTTTGCTTCATAGACTTGTTAGCCAAATAATCCTTGTCCATCTCGACACCACGTTTTTTAATTCGTTTCAACGTAGTTTTCCCAATTTTCAAAGCGTTTGAGGCTCTTTGTAACACGTTCCCACAATCGATTGGAACACCATTTGTTACTTGAATCATCTCCATCTCAAAGAAGGCCAAAACATTTAGAACTAATAGTGTGCTTGCTGATTGTATCGTTTTGGAGCCATATTGACAGTGTGGTTTTCAATGTTTTTGAATGAAAACTTTTGACTTTTGACAAATATGTTTAACGTATTTTATCTTTTGACAATAATCGATCAGGTAAAATGTACAGAAATTTATTTGAGACCTGCCTTTAATTACTTTATTTTTTCTTTCATCCATTTTACACATAATAAACAAAGCAAGGAAAAAAAGATGAAGGGTCCAAGTTGTAAAATTAAGACTTTAGACCGGATTTGATGGCACCCTGACAAGATCTATTGACACAAACTCACCCTAGTACCTGACCTAATAAAGAATTGGCCTGAAAATTTATAAATTCTATGTCTGGAATAGTGTCATTGTTGAGGTCGTAAAAGGCAACACCTTCAGTTCCAAAACCCGACGTTAATGGTTTCTTATTCTGAGCCCAAAGTTCTACCAGTTCTTCTAAACTGTTGTTGTAGTGCACAATAGATGTCCTGCAAAATATGTTAATATTCACGTCAAATTAAAAAATATATATTTTTTTGTTTCTAAAACTACGTCGTAATGTGCTCATTCCAAGTCTAAATGTGATTGCGGAATGAACTCATTCTATCCCTAGTTAGATAATATAATAATAGTACACAGTAAAGATAAGCTTCAACTGTCAACTGCTCACAGCCTAATATTAACGCTAATCAGTGCTGCCAGATTTGACAAAATTTCACCAGATCTGTGAATTTATGATAATTTTTGATAATTTAGTAAAAAAAAATAAGAAGCGGGCATTTGATAAAGTAGATAGTGTAAAAAAAGTAATCTAAAGCTCATTGACATAGTATTTCACTGTCGCCTTCGGCTTGGTCTACAAACTTACGGCTCGTTGATGAAACATCCAATATTCCACACTTTTTATAGAATACCTATACTATTATATTAATACGATATCCATAAACAATGCTTGAACATCTTCTACTTACTTATAAAGCATTGCAGGAAATACAGTGTGATCATACAGGTTCTTTCCTACAGGTAAATCAGCTATAATTTCAATTCCATGTTTCACTAACTCCTCAGCAGGACCAATACCAGAAAGCATCAATACTTGTGGGGAACTTATTGCACCGCATGATACTATAACTTCTTTTGAAGCACTAGCATAATACTTCTTTCCTTCTTTCACAAACTCAACACCAACTGCTGTTTTATTTTTAAGTACGACTTTTGTAACTAATGAGTTCAAAATAATTTTTAGATTTGAGCGATCAGCTACAGGTCTAATGAAGGAATAGTTAGTACTGGAACGGATGTTGTTAGTTAGGTAATTTTGAAATCTGCTGTAACCAATTTGGCTTTTTCCATTGTAGTCAGTTTCCATTAAGCCGATTTCTTTAAACCCATTCATTATGGTCTCAGTCTAAAATAATTTCACTACATTAGTAAAAAAACTATTATATTGGGAATACTCAAAATACCAATCCAGGTGTGTCTTCGACTAAACCTATGCTCTGTAATCCATCAAATCCGTGATAGTCGGAGTCTATATTTGTGGTAAAATTGGCGAATTCTGATTTTTTGAAGTAAGGCAAGACTTTCTCAAAACTCCAATCTTCGGTGGACAGTTCGGCCCACTTATCGTAATCCTTTGAGTTGCCTCTAACGTACAAACCGGCATTTATATCGCTACTTCCCCCTAAAGCTTTTCCTCTTGGATAGTTACAAGCTTTTTTATTACTACCTAACATTAAATAGTTAGTCTTAGTAGGGTGATAATATGTAATATTAGAGTTACCGAGACATGAATTGGTTTGTTCCGTTGTGTTAAATCCCCAGTTCCATGGACCTCGTAGCAAATAAGGAACAAGGCCTATTATAGCAGATGTGCCTGGATCAGCGGATCCTGCTTCTATTACAAGTACAATAAAGTTTGCTTCAGTTAAACGGCTAGCCAAGACGCCACCAGCTGTTCCTCCTCCAGCAATTATGAAATCATAGTTTCCAAAATCTACAAGGTGTTAAGAATTGATTTGTGAATTTTCTGAACAACAAAAATCGTTGTTAAAAACCGTTTGTTTTTTCATAAAGATTTGAACGAAGTGATTTCCCTCTTTTTCCACCTGACTAATTTACTATTGTTATTGTACTTGTTTTAATATTTTTTAACCTTACTATGTATTGTTCGATTCATTCTAAACTAAACTAGCACGTAGATAATAATTGCGTAAAAAAACCTGGAGAAGTAGCAAACTTTATTTTTAAAAGGTAACACAACATTAGCTAAATAAAAAATCAATGTATTATCATTGTCTTTATTACATTCCTTACTGGAAATTTGGAGCACTTCTACCTCTGATCAACAAGTAAAAGCGAGACTTATCCCAGGACCAATGCGCACTCGACCAGCATCGGTCCCGTGTAACAGCGGTTACCAGAGTGGAGAGAGGTTAACCGCGGTTCACTAGAGACGCTTACATTGTCACCAAAGAAGGCGGCAACTTTCTTAAAGTTTCGAATATTCCAATGATGTTTCTTGTGTGCAACTAAGTAAATGTTCTGCAAGTTGACCAGGGATACCCCCATTTCTTCTTTTTTAGAGATTTCCAAATCTGAATCTGGATAACTTTAAAAATACTAGGTAGATTGGAGTGAATACAACCGTTTTTTCTTGTTGTTGTTGTCCTCTCTCAGATACCGCTAATAGCAGTCCCATCGGTTCAGTAGTTTTGGAGATACAGACCCTTCGATGGTCGATTTCTGGACCCTTTTGAAATCAGCTTTAAAGCTCTGCTAGAGATTGACTGATGACGTTCAGAGAGAATATGGAGAGGATTTAATCATTTCATTCAGAAGAAAAACAGCATGATTTTTTTTTTTTTTACTTTTCTGCAAGTTGACTGCAAGGGGAGGGCGCACATGTGCCAGATTGTAGAGTGCATGGTTGAGAGGGTGTCTGATGGCGACGTCGGGAAGATTGTGAGGGTATTTAGGCCGATGACCCGAAGAGGCCTCCATGACTTTTATAACGTCCTTAGAGATAAATCATAGGACTTTGTCCGGGAGAATGAAAATGTTGATGCGGTCTTCACAAGGTTCATCATGGTATGTACGTACGGTCGTTCCTTGAAAAAGCATATAGGGTAAAAGCGGAGCAGCTTAGCACCGTTGGATGGTTCGGTGACGAGCTGAGAACTATGCGTGACAGATTGCAATTCCTTGCCGAGTTGCAGCATCAGCAATATGGCGGAATAAGGGAAGAACTTGTTGGCTTCAGGAAAGCTTCTAGGGAAGCTTTGAAGAGGCCCAAGATAAAATTTAATGATGATCTAACACGGTCAGCGTCGAACCCCGTAAGGACAACATGGCAGATCATCAATAAACACAGAGGCAACAGAACGGAGCCAGTTAAGAATATTGATATAACACCCGACCAATTCAACCAATTTTTTGCCCAGATTTCTCAGAAAATAGTACAGGAGATTCTGCCGGGCGGAAGGTCTCCAGCGAGATACATTGAGCGTTTGGGTTCCCCGACTGTGTCGTTTTCTTTCAAACAGGTGACTTTTAACAGGGACATTATTGATGCATTAAAAAATAAAGCAAGCCGTGATATATACGGATTTAATGTCAAATTAATAAAAACGGCCAGGGAATGTGTTGCTCCACTGACTAAACTTATTAACCGTTGGGTCGCCTCAAAACAGCCATCGTGAAACTTATATTCAAGAAGGGAGACCCCTCAGATCCCTATAATTACAGACCAGTGTCACTGCTGCCAATCATATCCAAGGTGATGGAAAAATGTCTGGCAAACCAAATATTTCATGCTATATTTCATGCTCACATAGCATATGCAATTCTACTGTGGGGGCACTCGCCAGAAGCGAAAAGGGTTTTTGGCCTGCAGAGGAAGGCTGAGAGTGTGTTGGGTGGAATTGCGTATAGGGATGATTGTCGTGAGGAGTATGTTAGGATGCAGATATTGACAGTGTCATGTGTAATATGTATATACTTGACTGCTTATTAGTCTACATCAAAAGCGGGAAGGCCCGTTATAGAACCCATGAAGAGCAACCTAGTTATGCCACTAGAAATGGACATAGACTCGTTCCTCCAGAGCGGCTGGAAAGGTGTCGGGATGCACCGGGATATTGGGCGGTTAAGCTATACAATAAATTGTCTGCAGAAATTAAAAATTTACCCTTGAACTCCTTCAAAGCGAGGTTAAAGGCTTATACCTTGTGGAATCTTGCCCTAGGAGGGAATACATTGGATGATTACTTTGACTCTGATTTTAATTTATCGATAGGATGATTGCATGTTTGTATTGTGTAAGTAATTGTGAGGATTTCTTTTTTTTAATTATGTTTAGCTGTAGGATAGACTATAGGTTCTTACTTTTGACGTGTGTGACACAATCCAACAGTTTTTTATCTTTCTATTCTCTCTGAGATACGGCAAACCAGAGTTCGATCGGTTCATTAGGTTTGTAGATCGATAGACTGCTTCGATTGTCGACTTTTGGACCCTTTTGAAATCAGGTTTAAAAACACATCGTTGCGGTTATCCAGCAATTTCTGTCCCATCTTAAAATGCTTCGTCAAGTCGGGTGAATTATGATTTCGTTCTTCTTGTAAGTAGGTATATTTTCTAATGTCATTAAAGTCGCTTATTTAATGTAATAACGTTACATTAATCCCGGGGTTCCTGGATGCGTTGAACTCGCTGAAGGTACTGGGGAATGAAGTTTTCACGGTTCACAACCGGTTGGTGGCCATGATGTCCCGAAGGACGAAACTGGTCAGCCTCAGAACATTAATAAATTTTGCACGAAATATACCTGGGCCCTTTCCTCCTCAAATGTTTATTATTAACAAAGTTTTTCGTGACAAAATTTTTGGATTTCGTTTTTACCAAGAGTTAGTTTAGGGTTGATATTAAATAAAAAGTAAGAGCGCCTTATACAGGCACTTTTTGAGCTTTCACACGTCAAGCATTAATAAATTGAAACCGATCATTTTTGTTTTTTTTTAAACGTTTCTGATGCTTTTTTGTATCTAATATTATAAGAGTTTTTAATTCTGAATTCAACCATATACTCAGATCGATTACCTACCTAAAGGGGGAATACTATTGGTGTCTTTACCAAAATACATCTCATTGTTCACTGGTGGGGTATAATTACTGAATAATGTCACCAAATTCACAGTTTCACTGTACAAACTTTTTATATCAAAACCCGTAACTGGTAGAAAAAACACCAATGCAAAACAAAAGACTATTATTCCATACGACATTTTGTCACGTTCACTTTCGTTTAATGTAAATGAATCTAATGTAGATATTATACAAACTAAAACTTTGATATACCACACTCAAATAAGCTAATAAACAAAATATTATTGATTATCTCGGGTTGATTCAATCTGACCGTTCTGGGTCATTGCATATTATTTCATGTAAAATACAATATCTGCCGACCTAGAATGATTTTTCGTCTAAAAAGACGTGTGTACCTAATTAATATTGTTAATTGTACGTATACAGAGAGTGCTCATTTGAAAACGTCATCTAGTTGGCTGTGAAATTTCAAAAGTAAAACATGAAGGAACAAAAATCCCTTTACCTTGATTATGTCATCCTTTTCTGTCAAAAATTCATACTCTTCTAGATAACGTTTTCTAATAAAAAAATACCTTTTACTTTGATTATGTCGTCTTTTTCTGTCAAAAATTCATAGCCTTCTAGATGACGTTTTCCAATGAACAGGGGGTATGTTGGACAGGCCTCATCACTTCTGCAATAACTATTATAGATGAATCCCTTTAGAAAATCCCAAATGATGTCCCAAATCGCTCAGCCGTATTTACTTTTTATCTGCTTTCAGGAATAAAAAAAGAATAAATATACAGAAAGGCCCATAATAAACATTAGGTACTGAAACAAAAATATATAGTTGCGACGTATAAACGTGCGTCGTTCTTGGACCTTGCTGTATATACGGGGGGGGGGAGGGGGGGGGGGGTTCTTGGGGTGTGGTCCTTGGTGATGGGAAACAAAAAAAATACAGTGTTTTTTTCCTTTCGTCAAACTTCAATTGTGCTAAACGTTTCGATGCCCTACGGCATCTTCATCAGTAGACTGCAAAATATTTGAACCATAAGTGACACGGTGCGTGAGACCAAGAGATAGACTTACATTTATATTGTACATTGGAAATATTTTTAACTAATATTAAAATTATAAATATGTAATAAACATTATAAAACAGGGAAAAAAATGGAGACGGCTTACCACAAAACACTCTCACACGGGAGACGTGGCTGATGGACTTTCCTTTATTTCTTGTGATGTTATTTTTCTCAATAGTTTGGTGAAAATGGGTTACTCGTGTTGGTCAGTCTTGGCATCAAGTTATGGCAACCAACACCTGAAGTGGAAGTAGTAGGGTGCTCGTAACGTCTTTCTAAAGCACTTCAGGTTGTGCACATAACAAATATAGGCTCAAAATACAAGCCTCATAACAACTCAAGGCCGGACCCGATTATGATTGTGTCGATTGTTTTTGGTTTTTGTTAGGTTGGAAGTTAAGTTTTAGAAACCTTAGAACTAGGTCCCTTCTAAGGGCTAGGAGCCCTAGCCCTCTAGCTAAGAGATGGATATGTTCGATATTCGATTGGATTGGAAATAAGAACTAATAAAAATAATGACAGTGACTGTTTTGTAATAATTTGACGTAAGACGTCATGACGTCACTTCCGGCTTAAAGTTTCCACTGCAAAAAAGGGCGGCCAAAACTGTGGGGTCTCCAGATTAGCTCGATAGTTGGCACTGTCCATATCTTCTAGGGCACTGTGTGAATCATATCACTCAAATTCTCTTTTAAAGTTTTAATTCGTGATTTAAAATCTCAATCTCAAGAGAATTTAAAATCATGCTTAGCCCGTCAAAAAATTGGGTTGTGTCGTGGCAGTCTTTTCTTTATTGTTATCTGCAACTCTCTTCTAATTACACTCCGAAAATGCAACCCACGGCAACAAAGATAACATCAAAGAAATATGTCCCTTATCGGTGTTCTTGCTTCGTTTATCTAGCCGTGAAGAAATAAACATTTTATATGTAAAATTATATACTTCAAGGAATAGACCCAGGGAGTTAAACAAACACTCATATTCATAACTAACAAATAATATAATACACAATAATACCTTTTAAAAACTATGATTTGCCTTATTTTAAAGTAGGTACATTTTTTATAAAGATAAGAGAAATAAAGGTTTAGACCACTTACAGCCATTTGCACCTATGAGTTTAAGTAGAGGTTAAGGTAAGAGTTGATTTGAGTGTAACGTTATGAGTTAAAAGTATCACAGGCAAAACTTAGCTTAAGGTATCCTTAAATATGTCGGTGCAAATGGCCATTAGGTCAGGGTACTGCTAGCTTATCGCCCGAATCGATAGGCGGCCTAAATTTCTCCGAACCATGGCCGCTACAGAAAAGAAACATTTTCAAGTTTAAACCCAGTCTTTGAATCCGAAGTTAAGCTTTCATCCGTCATTTGTACCCTGTTTGAGGGGAAAGCTTAATAACATCCTTTTTTTAACCAAAGTTAAGTGTATGTATTTTAGGTCCACCTTACCTAAAATTTAAGCGAGAGTTGCCATATAGTTTGATACGAGCGTGTTTATAAGGAAAGTTTTTAGGATACACCTTATCTAAAAATTGTACCCAAGGGGAACAAGAAAGTACAAGAGAGGCACCCTGAATTAAAAAAGAACTGGAAGGAGCGTTTTACATTGAGTTCCTATTTGTCTTTTAATTCAAATGAATAAGCAGTATGGTAATAGTGATTACTTTGAAACTTTAATAACTCCATCCATGGATGCAGTTATGGTGAAACACTGGCTCGCCTTGCATAAAATTATATCCGAGATGCAATCCTTGTGACCAGCGGGAGGGGATTCCGGCCCGCCACGCGGTACGTCCTCTGTCTTGTCTTTGGGGATCGTGTTCGCTAGCTCTTCGTAGACTACGTCCGTCCCGTCAATCAATCTAGACAAAAAAAAATTAATTATGCAGTGTCCCAAAATCAGAGGACCTTTTGACACGACTATTTTAAAAAGAGAAGAAAACTATTTTCATCATTGAGACTAAAAAAACCACTTTAGTAATTAAATTAATATGGATTTGCGGCCGTCCTGTTCTACGTTCTGTCTATCTGGAGAACCTCTGGCCCATGATGTGGACAATGCACACGCTTTTTATATATTTTATACAGGACTTCGGCATATCAACAGCCTTGATAAAGACCATAATATATGGTCGAAAAGTTGGCAATTGAATAAAGCTGAATTGTCGTTATTTGTCCCTACCACGCTAATCCATCTACTACTTAGTTTTATTGGGACGCCAAATACTCGTACTATTACGAAAAATTTCCATTATGTCAGAGGAATTAACAAATGTTTTACTTCCTAGGGTGTGAATGAACATCATTAAGTTTCTTTAATTTCTCGACATGCACGGAAGTAATTTTCACAGATTCTAAAGGCTATCAAGGTTTTTGTACTAGTCGAACCGCTAAAATAAATAAATACGTATTTTATACTGACCTACTGCGGTACGACAAAGTGGTACCGAGTGGATCGCCAGCTGCAGGCAACGCCAAATAACTCTCCGCCGGACTCTCCAAATTCCAAAACCTAAGCCTTTGGTCAGTGCCACCGGAGAGTAAAAAAGGTGACCGATCAATGCATCCAGCGTACATAGAACAGACGCTGTGACTTGTTTGTTGATTTGCCTGGAAATTGTAGAGAATCCTATTTAATTGATTAATTTAATCGTTATGCTCTCTTATTTGATGTGCTTTCCTATAATTATAACTGAGTTCGCATAAAATTAGCGGCAACAGTGGCTGAAGCCTTTTTTCGTGACTTCAAAGCAAACACTTTTTGGAAATCCACAAGTTTGAAGTTTCTATCTGAGGCATTTGCAAGCATTTGTGCAGACACACTCATAATTTTTACGTGAACAAATGGCCGGCTGGAAAACGCTTCTGATTCGAATAATATGAAAAATGTTCGATATTTCAAAATTTGACTAAATGCCTTCTTGTGAAAATATTGTATTTCGGACGTTCTTCATACTGACGGCGGACACAAGGGGCTCCATCTTAAGTAGAAAGAATGAAGAAATTACATAGAAAAACTTAGAATGATGATAACGCTACACTGAAAAAAAGCTTATTGTTTTACTTACGTAACTCAGTTTAGAGAGAGGCGGTGTGGTACTACCCCACAAAACTTTCTGTCTGGATCCAGTCTCCAAGTTCCACATAGAAATTTCGTTGTTACCCTGAACGCTCGACATCAACCAAGAGTGCTCCGTTGGATGGGGAATCACTTTTCTTATCCTTACCGCCGAGCCACCTTATAATAGTGAGACAAATAATTTCGAATATGAGGTGGGACAGAAAGAGAATTTGCAGCAGCCAGATATTCCAATATTCAATTAGCCATATGTTCAATAATTCTGATTTAGTCAAATATTCATTCAGATAACCAAATATTGATATATTTAAAGAGTTGATTGACATGTCAAATGACGTTAATTCAAGCGGATATCGCCGTCATTTTTAAGGTGCCTACTGCTAAAAAAGGGGGCCACAACTGTAAAACAGGAGGGTCTCTTCAGATATAATATACTTCTTATAGCTTCAAATTATCGTCATCAAGCTATGTCGCTTCCTTCCTAATTCACCGCCAATTTTGTGTTGCAGTGCCAAAAAAAAAGACCAAAACTGTAAAACACGCGGTTCTTTCCACATAAGCCAGCTCGTTGGTTGAAGGTATATTGCTCATGTGGGCGAGACAATATTCGGGAGATCGCTTACGTCACTGGTGAGTCGGGGACGTTTCATACCACGGTTTACAAGAACGTTTATTGTCTATCAATAATGAGAAACGTAGAAAATGTATGAAACGACCCTGGTGAGGCACTTCCCTGCTATAAAAAGCGATGAAACAGTCACTAGTGTATAAACAACCATTTGTGGAAGAAATGGCGAAGGCCGTGTTTACCTCCCACTTAAAATACTCAAATCTGGTGCATAGTTTCTATGCTTTAAAAAACCGTGTTGCTCTGTTGTGTCTCCTTACAAAACAATCGACCGTTTCTGCATAAGATGACACAACATCTTGGCATTTAAAACACTTACTCGTAGGCAAAGAAATTGTCGTTATTGGCAGTCTAAACCTCAAGTCCCACAAGGTGTGTATCCCGTCGCTTGTACCCAACGCTAGCCAGTTTTGATGGGTATCGATACAAAATGTGGTTATAACCCCTTGTCGCACACCATTGGATAATCTCCACGCGGTCCCTGGTGCCCGCAAATCCCAAGCCACTGTAACACTCGTACATAATCATCAGGAATTCGAAAAATACCTCAAATCTACCTAAATCACCATACAATGTAGCGTAAATCACGGTACTTTGAGTACCCGGATCCAAGCACTGTAAATCGACTGCCAGGCCTTCGTTGTACGGGTCCAACTGCCTATGCTGAATAACGTTCATTCTGCGTAATACGTCAGAAAAATATAACAAGTTGTCTAAATATTAAATACACAGATTCTTACTTAGAACTAGAAGGATCTAGCCTTAAAATTCCCATCCAACCATTTTGACAAGAGGCAGCCAGTGACTGACCCCCGTCACAGACAGCAAGGCCTGTGGCTGCAGATCCATTGGGTAATCGAAGCTGCTGTTTCGATCTATTGGCAAAGCCACTGTTTTCAAAGGCAGCACAGTCCCAAAATCTAGAGAAAAAAGGACCTTTCACTAGTGTGAATATTGAATATAAATCTGTCTTCGGAAGCGCTTTGTTTCCTAGATATTCATTGTTTAAAATATAAAAAAGTATTGAGTTGCTACCCAGAAAAAAAAAATAAGTACGTTGGTCTATTTGTTTTTTCTCCCACCTTCTTCCGGGCTAAAACATTTCTGTCTCCTGAAGAGTCCTCTCCTTAACCTTCCTCGAAATGGAACTGACCTATTTTTTTTTAGTAAAAATAATATACCGCTATTAAAAAAATTTTTTGGAAAACTAGTTTTGAACTGGTCATTGTAAATAGACCAAGTAAAAGCATTTTGTATTAAGAAAACCATGGAAAAAATTATGTTTATATGTCAGTTCTTATTCTTGTTAATACAAAAGATAATAGGGTTTTCTGTTAGTTTCTGCAAAGTAATATGGCAACAATGCACTATTTGTGCACTAAAGTTATTACTTAAGTAATATGATGTTCATGATGGCTGTGCCAATCGCAGTATTGTAGGAGCAATTGTACAACTCACACTGAGGCTGCCGTCACATACAGCGGAAGGGAACGGAGCGGAACGCAGCAGAAATGTCAATAACGTCATTTCACATGTCAATTCCTATTTTAGCTTTTATCTGATTGGTTTAAATTCAACTGTCAAATTACGCTCCGTTCCGCTTTTAACCAAAATCCGCTGTATGTGACGTCGCCCTAAATGTCAGGTTGAGCTAAACTCGACTGAACCCACCCATAAGAACAGACTTTTTGTCATATTAATTCCATTTGTGACACTTGGTGGCAGTAACGCTTTTTTATGGGCGGGTTTATATACCAGTTCAGTTTAGTCGAACCCGATTTTGAGTGTGGCTTGTACAATTGCACTTCAGATCACAATCAATGAGTACTTTGTTAAGAGCCACTTAGGTACTCCAGATTGCACCAAACAAAATTTAAGAAATTTAAGTATCCTACTACTTAGTTAAGATATGCTCATAAACTCGCCCTGCAAAATCAAAGCTAATTTTGTTCCTGGTCGCTAATATACCGACCGATATACGAGATTTTTTTGAAATTTACAACAAAGAGGGCATCAAATTAGGTAGTTTAAAGCAAAAAAATATGCGGAATATTCATATTTGTATTAGGTTTTGTATTGTAATTAGGCAGAAGGTTTCTTTGATTTGGTCAGTTCAGTTGTAGTGTCGTACTCCGTGTTCATTAGAAAACATCTACAAAGCTATGAATTTTTAAAGAAAAGGATGACATACTCAAAGTAAAGAAACTTTTGTTTTTTTATCCTTTCCTTTTGATATTTTACAGCCCACTGGGTGCCGTTTTCAAATGAACACCACTACATGTTGTTTACGGCAACCCGCTAGGGGCGCCCCTCGACCTTGTCGCTGCGGCCCTTTGGCGCTGGGCCGCTATGACACCATGTGGGCTCTGCTGGTGAGGTTAGCTACGTTTTACTTTACGTTTGGTTAGTTCAGGTTAGTTCCGTTCAGTTTTTCCTTTGTTAGGATTATAGCTTGGTAAGCCCAATTGTACTAGCGGAGCTCAACTGCAGATGCGGCCCTCTGTTGGTTAATCATAACCCTTATTTTGTACCCCAAGCTATAGTTTTGTTTTTCCTGTAACAGGATCCTATTATATGCTTTAATTTTTTTATATAATATTTAATACTATTATGAATATTCCGCAATTTTTTTGCCTTCAAAAAATCTCGAAATTTCGTAATACTTAATACCGACCAGACCCACTAATTGTTATTTAAGTGACCCTTAACTTAAGGGATACTTCAGATAAACTCGACTGGTACTTAGAATAGCATTTTTCGAAAATTCATTTCATTGGTGACACTTGGTGGCGCTAATACTTTTCTTATGGCCGAATTTAACTTCTAGTCAAGTTTAGTTGAACCCAAGTTTAAGTGTGACTTGTAAAATAATTGCTCCTAATTAGTCATACAAAGAATCAAGACTAACCTGACGGTGCCGTCTGTAGAGCTACTGGCGAAGAATGACGAATCGGGCACGCGGCAAAGTTTATTCACTGTCCCCTTGTGCTCGTGCAGATGCGCGACCAAGATGCCACGAGGATGCCAACCGGGGGGCGGTAGTTGCGGTTTCCAGGCCGCCTGTTCCGCCCATTCCTTGTTATGCAATGCTTCGTAGTAATGATTCTGTTGAATCGTCTTTAACTTGTTGAGCTCGATCTGGCAGGTGGAAGGCTTACCTGTAAAAGCAAAATATGTTGACCTTTAAAGAGCGTTGAGAAGTAAAACTCACGAATAGTCGTGACTGCTATCGATTGGAAAATATCGGTAGAAATTTTGGAAAAGGTCTTTAACGCAATGGACAACCGGAATACATCCCTAGTGCCCGACAACTTCAATTTGTAATGTTATTATTGTTAATATAATTTTTTCCTCCTAGAGTTTTTCCCTGCCACTCATCGCTGGCAGGTAAAGTCTTTTCCTGCCTATCGATTGATTTGACATTAGCTTCCGTCACATTGTCGGTGACCGCCGGCAGGTAAAAACTTTACCTTTGGCTTTACTCGTGTATTGTCCCATCATTGTTTATGCTTCATTAGTTGTAAATAATCAGACGTGTTAGTCTCTTATAAAAATATATTTAAAAACCATGGTGACACGAATTTCTTCTAGGGCATCGTCAGATCTAAAATGTAACACGGACAACAGTATTTTCTAACAACAGTAACAGACCGTAGTCACACTGACACTAGCTAGATACGCCGTATGATGAAAGTTTATTTTGTGTAACAATTTGCTCTAACCCTAGTTTGCGAAGGCAAATTTCTCAATCAGTAAGCAAGTTATAGAGAAAAGAAACGGAAATTATCACATCACTAAGCATTGCCTTAGCAAGGGCTTTGGTATTAGTAAAACTAATCATGAACGCCGTACAAATAAAAACTTACATTGAATGAAACTTTTCTCGTGCAAGCTGGAAGCATCCGTCGTGGTACTTATAAACTGAGTCAAGTGGTTGTCCGGTGGGGGCGAGGAAGGTCTGCTATTTGTCGACCTCGTGGATGGTGCTCCACTATTAGTCGACTCAGACTGCCGCGTCAGCACTTCAGAACTGTAGTTCCAATCCGAATTGACGTTGGTATCGACTGAACCCAAGGTATTTGTTCTGGGTAATCCGGTTCTAAATAGGAAAGCGCCCTCCATTCTGATTTTGATTATTAGCAGAGATGCAGTTTTCAAGAACGTTGGCAGAGAGGTTTTGAAAATTCTTTGGAGTGCATTTTGCGGTCCCCCTCGTAGTTTCTTTGTTATTGTTTTAATGAGAAAATTTAAACACAAACTTATAAATAATCATTTAATGTAGAATTCCTATGTCGTAATAATTTTACCATAGCTCCAATAATAAAAAAATTACAAGGATTTTTAACGTATCCCATTAAGGAAAAGTGGTTTTAGCAAAGGTCAAAAACTCTGAGATAAAAAAAAGTTAGTGGGGACATGTAGATTCTACATAAAATTCTCCGTAAGACAGCATCTTTAATGTTGCCAAAGAAACTACGATGAGGGTCCTAAAGAAAATTGTGTATTTTCAAAAACAATGTATTTATCATAATTCCAAGAGCTACGAATAATGACGGCATTCGTGTGTTTCTTAAAAAAGTAGCCAACGTTCTGCCGAAAACCACTTCTGACACACCGTAGATCAAAAATATGCTAAATTTTTGATCATTCTCGGAGCGGTGAGATACAGTGGGCGATTAATGTCATAAAGATTCTATAGGCTCAAAACTCCGCCGAAGGGTGAAAAAAAACCGTTGTTACAAGTAAATCAAAGGTAGCAAGTTTCAAAATCTGAATGAATTGGTGAAGGCGATGAAGAAAGAATAAGAGGCTATTCTTAAGACTTAATTGCATAAACTTGGTTGACAGCATACGTAAAGTGCCGTCAGTTCGAAGTGAGCCTACAAAATATTTTACTTCATACTATATCATTTAGAACACTTTTACGTACTTGATTTTAATCCGGTAAATAGCTTTTTACAGGATTGGATATCGTAAAGAAATTTTACAGTATTGAGTACCGGCACATCTTCAATAAATCCATTGTATCCATGGTAACCTACCTAAAGCTACCGGTACAGGATACTGTAATGAAACTATTTGTCAAATTGGCGGATTTATCAGAAATATATTCGCCGCGCATAAAATGATTTTTTTTCCTATTTTTAATAAGTATGAAGTAAAATGTTGTACATCATACGTCCGGTAACGTGTTACTCCTACTGTAAAACTATATTTACCGGACTTATAACGTAAATAACTATTACATTGCCTCTTAGCAGTATTTATTTTTGTATGCAATAATTATCAATTTTTCCATTAATGTTTAAGATACTGGAAGTCGCTATTGCTGTTACTAGTAGTAGTGGCCATTACACAATGTTACTTTTTACAATCCAAAGTACTTTCGAAACAATTCTATTTATAAAAGAATAATTTGATAAAAGGTATCTCACCTGACGTATTCACCTTTATTGGTTTCATTGAAAGTAAACATCCTAAGATTAATGCCATCCATATCGCTTTTCCCGTCACTTGGCTTGAACCTAGCGTCAAAGTTACTTCTATGCTTATGTATTTTCTGCAAATGGGACTGCATTTTAAGCAAATATTCCTCCACTTCTTCCGTCATGCCGTTAGCCTCCAACCGCCGAAACAGCTAAAATTTTATAAAAAATTGAGAAGACTTCTTCAAAAGACTCTGCGAAGTATAATAGAGATTCAAATTTTTAACTTTTTCGCAGAAACTCTAGTTTAAAATATGCAAATTTGTGAAAAAAAAAATTACATCCGAACGGTTCACTTACCGTTCTCAGATTAGAAACTTTCATGCCGTCATAATTAGGAGTCATACCAGACCTAATGCAATCTCGGGTATGCTTTCTTTCGGCCAATTCCTCTATTATATGGTCTATATCTTTATAGGTGACTACGTTTTCGTAAACGACACGAGGAATGGGAGGCACTAGTGAATCTAAGAGCAGCTCGGACCTAAAAACCCACACTGCTGAAAGTTTATCTTGAAAAGTGTAATGGAGCTCATATCTCATAATTAATAGGCCTTTGCGAGATACAGACACCAAAATAAGACGAAAAATTTTACTGCATCGATCCTTTCCGTTAACAGTTTATTCCTATAACTGTAAATTGTTTTTAAGAAAATGGAGAACGAAAATTAATAGTCTCAAAGCGCACACCAGAAACACTGTAAGAAGCGGTTGTTCAAAAGAAAAACTCATCACACCGGCTGTAAATGTCAAACAAAAAAGACCAGTCAAATATTAAAAGCAAACTTGATGAGTTTTTCTACTGAACACCTAGTATAACTAAATATGAAAGAAGAAAATGGGCAAGGTACAAAGAAAACGGTCTACATACTTGTCAATTTGTATCAGTTTATACTTCATATAGAGGTCCAGGTGAGGCATAACCTTGCACTGAACATCCAAAACGCTCAGTTTTTGGCCAGCTTTGGCGATGAAACCGCACACGGCCTCTCTAATCCATAAGTTGGGGTGGACGAGAAAATAAGAACATTCGATTATAAGCTCGCACAATGCCGAAGTGGTAACGAGATTGAACTCCGTTAAAGATGCCATGGCTATGATGGCTTTTCTTATGACGAATTCAGAGCAATCAGTGAGACCCTGAAAATAACCAATAATTACCGACATTGACAACCATTTTCCTCTAATATTTTGATATTTCTGAACGAAGCAAATTAATATTAATCAGCTATACCATATTCCATTATTTTCTGCATCTTACATTGCCATGGAATTTACCCTGTATAACATCGATGGCAATTGTCGTTTACTTGTCGTCAAAGCAGATACGGTAAATACAGAATTGGAAGGTGATAACTAAAATCGGCAATTTGAAAGCTGGCCAATAAGATCGCTTGACATGTTTTTTTTTTTTTAACCAATACAGTCAAACTAATTACTAATTGATATTTTTAGTCGCAATTGTCTCCAATAAGCTTTAAGATTTTGTCAAATTGAATTTGCGTCGTTGTCAGTTTTCAATACGTGTATCAACATTTTAAGTGGATTAAAGAGTATCTGAATTCAAAATGCCCAAAATAATCGACAAGAAAATTCGAGAATTTATAAAAAAAGAACTTTCCAAGATTTGAAAAATTTTTGAGGTAAGTACGCATACAAGTATAATTTTTTCTTGCATTAGCTGTAGGATCTATTTGAGGACAGGAAATGCTACTGAATGTCTTCATTCATAAGCTGTTAATGGTTTAGGTATAAAAGTATTATGTACTATAGTTAATTGCTTTTTGTAGTTTTAATTAATATAGGATAGAGAAATGCAACAATAATAATTTTATTAACCAGGATATGCAAAGCAAAATAACCTAGGTAGATACCAGCACCCCCGACCCCCGAAAACGTCTACAACGACAGTACTACAATTCACATGTCAGTTAACTCCGCTCCTCGGCCCTTGCACAAATTCACTTTTCAGCTGCCAACTATCGAAGGGCTGAACGTCAGGCGTGAAACCTTGAGACGCAAACATTACAAAAAGTGCGCCAGGCGAAAAGGAAAATCATAGAAGAAGACATTTTGAGTGGCAGTAAACGATCATCCAGAAAAGCTAAAGGTCTCCTGACCCGCGATGATTAGCTGCAAAGCGACTCACGTCCAGAAGATTTCCTGGAATAGAAGGCTACTAACACTAATATCAAAAATTTAAATTGCCCCGTGTAGGGGGGTGCAAAGAAGCGCTTTCATACACGATCTGTAAGGAAATTACTTATTTTGTAAAAGCCAAATTTTTCATATACGAGTACATATTTCGCTTGGGTTTACAAAAGAGATCATCATGTTCACTCAGTGCCACTGCGCTATTATATACCTACTAGAACCTCAGTTCTGTAAATAACAAATTGTATAGGAGTACTGCAAGTACTCCACCAAGAACTACTCTACCAAATGTGATAAAGATCGTGCATATTCTGGTTGTTTGGTAAAGATAATAGTAATTTATGTATTAAGAGCGAAAAGTACAACTTTTTTGCTCGGAGAGTGAAGTTTGCCGCTCGACGCGAAGCGGAGAGCGGCAATCACTCGAGAGCAAAAAAGTAACTTTTTCCTCGTAATGCATACAACGTTTTTTCTACAAACGATCAATTTCAAATAATGTGAATCACAACTGAGCATAACTGAAGACACGATCTGAAAATTTAAATCAAAGTGACAATGACGTTTTTAATAATTGATTGATTGGTGGTAGTTGCTATTGACAGCAAGCGAAAAAATCTTTTTTGCTTGCTGTCCTGGGCAACGCGCGGAAAAGTACACTCACATTCTGATCCTCAAAAAAGGTTAGGTTTTCGTTTGTCTAATGAAAGCGTAAAATGCGTCATTATTTGACGTTTGTAGAAAAAAAATATTTAGTAGCACTTTCAGTTTACGATAAACAAAGAAAATTATTGAATCTAATTTATTAAATAGATGAGTTTTCAATATACTATTACATGTACTTTATTTTTAGGTGAGTACCTACTATAACTGTACAAAACATTATATAAGAATACGCCCTCGACAAGGATGAAGCAGACCATGTGACACCAGTAATTGGTAGACGTAAAAGAAAACTAACAATTATGAAGAATTGAATAAAGACAACTAAAATGTGTCACTATGGGATATATATAATATGGGATATATATACAATATCTGCTGACTAAATCATTGTTTTACTACTTACAATAATTACAGAATAAATTATTGTAGTTTCTTTATTTTTTCCTCAGAATGTTACTGTTAAACTTAATATAGCTATACCTTATTATTTATTATTATTTATATTATGTAAATAATGTTATAACCTCAAGGTAAATTGTAAAACTGTAAAATTTCACTTTTTGGAACGCTCAATATATGTAAAAATAAATAGGCTCACGAATTTTAATACCTTAGTATATATTATATGATGATGAATGACAATAAGCTTAGAGTTTTGGAATTGAATGAAAAGTAGCGAAAAGTGAAGAAAAGTCTGTTATATCCATTTATTGCTAATAACTGTCAAAGTTCAATACTTAAATTAACCAATAAAACCACATAGAGAATCGCGAGACTTAAGAACTATGAATAAATCAGTTGCCTTAAAACCTGGAATAATTGGTAGAGTCTGGCATCTATGTACGCTTAAGTGTAAACCATATCCATAACCTTAAACCCTTAATCAATTGGTTGTTATGACAAAAACTTGGTGTGATTGTTTAAGTGACGTAATGTTTCAGACATGAACTGGTGACATTGGTATAGAAAGTACGTATATTATAGGTATATTTTGTATCAAAAATCAATAAAAGCAAGCATAATAGTTCCTTAAAACAGATAAAAATGTTTGGCACGGCTGTAAGGCAGATGCACCTATCTAGATACACAGACTATAAAGTCTAAATTATATTATAAATCAGTCATTCTTTAAATATTTACTTTCCCGCACGCTAAATTTACTTTCTAAAATAAAATGCGTGCGGTAAAGTGACATAAAACAACGCTCGTAGAAAAAATAATTTTTTTCTTCGAAATATTTAAAAAAAACAAATCAAATCCAAACCAAAAAACCATTTAACCAAGTCTGCATCTATTGGCTTTACGAGATCTTTCTGTTGTACAACTTGTACGTAGACATCAGCAAAAGCAATTTCCTTGATTTATGGGCGATCACATGATGTGTTTTAGTTTATTACAAATTGTAAATAAAAAAACTGCTTACCTGCAATAGCAACGGCGTAAGAATGCCAGAACAATGCCACCCAATATATGAACAAACTCCCACAATACAGTCAAAAAAAGCTTTACGCAACTGGGTATCTTCTTTATCATTTAGAAACGTTATCATATGCGACAAAATAATGTCGTTTGCTGAAAAGTATTTATGCAACAATAACCAGCTAGAGGAGCAAACATAAACTTACCTTTGGCTTTTCCGAAAAAAATGCAGAGCTTGTGTATACCGCTATTCAGCAGCGCCTGTTTCACTATACTGTGCGTATCAGTCAACAGAGCGCTGACAGTTTGCTGCACCATTTCGTGCAACGCCTGCAACTCCAGCTCATAGTTGAACGTGTGTTCATCGTCGGTCTTATCGAGGTTTTCTTCTCCATACCACAGGTTTTGAATTTGATCCAAATATCTCAACGCAATTTCAGCGAGATCGTTAATGTTTCTGGCGTAAGCGGCTCTAACGCATGCGTTGGGATCGGTAGCCAATTGGGCCAATTCAGGCAAAATATATTCAGGAAAAACGTTGGCATCTGATCTGGGAAGCCTTTGCACCAAATTCAGGCACTTGGTTATGGTGTTTATGGCGAATATTTTTACCCTCGAATTGTTATCGTGAGCTAAGTACATCTGACCAAAAAACAAATCATTATGAAGCGGAACAAATTCAGAAATAGCAGCATTACAAGATATGGTAGTATTCTGTCCAAAATTGTCTCATCGCTAGCGTGGTGTGCCAGCTCAAGTAGTATTTCTAAACTAAATAACTTTGACGGAGCTTCGTGAAGACCCCTGGTACAAGAAGTGACTAAAGATATAATGAGCACTAAGCCCTCACACTCTCCCCTCTGTTCGTATTTTTCGGGGTCCCTTTTCTCATCTGTTTCTTCCTCATGAGAATCCTGCCCGTCATGGGAGTTCTTTACTGGACCCAAGAACTTAAAAAAAAACGCACAGAAATGCTGCTGATTTTTCTAAAAATTGACTGTTACCTTGAAAATACTAGCAATATCGCTTTTAAGTCTCATTATTTTCTCATCCGGGGACATTATCGGATTGGAGGAAAATATCAGCATGTACGACTGTAGAAAAGTATAGAAATATTTCGGAAACAAAGTTCCCTTATACTGGTCCAAGTAGTCTTCTGCTGACAGTCGCTTTGATGGTTCCTGCAAGTTTATCCTTGTTGCCAACTAGCATACGTTCTACAGAACACATTTCATACCCTATTAATCATACTGGAAATTAAATTTCTCAAGTTCGGATCTTCCAACTTATCCAGGTGCTTTTGAGGTAAATATTTCCCAGACCGGTAAGCTAGTAACTGAGAATAGTCAAAAGGAAAATGCAGCTCATTCCACAGCTCCAACAGCGCACATCTAACCAAGTTACAAACTATTCTTAGCTATGTGCACTTTAGACGTTAACAAACGGTTTATACCCTGCTGAAAATATATCCATGGCAGGTGTGAGATCTCCGGACTCACACAATGTTGCTGAAATAACTGCACTGGATTCATTTGTACTCAAATTGGCAGAACTGAGAAATCTTTCGGGAGCTATGTTGCAAGTCCTCCTTCTAGATGTGTCGAAGAAATACGAGTAATCTCCTAAAAGTTTTTTTAGTTCGCATCTGATGCTTGGAAATTTAACAAACTAGAGCATACCAGGGTTGTCTATGGGCAAAAATGTGGGCTTAAAAGAAGCGAAATCAACCAACATCACCCAGTTCCATGAGGTGACTGTGATGTTCTCTAATTTTATATCTCCGTGGCATACCCCCACTTTGTGACATTGGTGCAGAGCATAAAGGATTTGAAAGGTGATCCACCTAAAATAACGTCAAATACTGGGTGTGATAACTTTGGCAAAAATTATAGGGTATATATATAGGTAGGGGGTCCATAGGCAAGTATTTTGAGCAAATGAACCCATGTCCGCAGAAGCCCCATTTCGGAGATACAGCTGTTTTAAAATTGGACTCTTCCTGCAAGGTCGGTACAGGTAACACATTGTATATGAAAGGTATTTTTTCTGGCTGATACTGAAGGCCATGTGTTTTTCTGGTTATTCAGGTTGACAAAACTGTAAATCTCACTGGCAAGTAAAAATCAGATCATTGTTGTTTGATACTAGGCATGTGCGAGAATACCAAAAAAAATTTGTTGTCAATGTTTGGGCTGGTATGTCAGGAACCACTTACTTGGCCCCTATATTCTTCCAGCCTGCTTAAATGCACAAAAATATTTAGTTTTTCTCCAGGAACAATTACCAAACTACATTAATGATTTGCCCTTGCAAGTAACTAATAACATGTCGTGGCAGCACGATGGTTGTCCTGCTCACTGGCCAAGGCCGGTCCGGGATTACTTGGATGAAACTTTTCCCAATCGTTGGATAGAGCGTGGAGAACCCATTGCATGGCCACCTAAGTGTCCTGACCTTACACCACCAGATTTTTTTCTGTGAGGCACTATGGAACAAATGGTGTATGAAACACAGGTAGACTCAGAGCAGGCATTAATTGCCCGAATTGTAATGGCCGCAGAGTTTATTCGGGATCAACAGGATGTTTTTGCTAGGATGCAACCTGGATGGCACAAACATATCGAAAAATGCATCCAAGAGAACGGCAATCATTTCGAGCATCTCTTGTAGTGCACCGTGCATTGCGTTTTTTTGCTTCTTTGTCTTACGAATTTTTGTTTTGTTTCAATTTGAGACTGTAGTATTACTTTAACGTTAGTTTTATGAGTTATCTTTGGTATTTTGTACTAAGCACTTCATTAAAAATAAAAGGTTTTGTTTTGAAAATAAAGCGTTACTTATTGAAACTAAAGCGTTTTTTTTTGCTTCTTTGGACATGTGTTTATTTACTCAGACAGATTCTTCAGATTGACAGTTTTGGACCTCAATGACCAGAAAAACTACATGGTGGTCAGGACCCGCCAGAAAAAGACCTTTCGTATATAATGTGTTACCTGTACCAACCTGGCAGGAAGAGTCCAATATTAAAATAGCTGCATCTCTGTAATGGGGCTTCTGCGGACATGGGTTTATTTGCTCAGCTATGGATCCCCTATCTACCCTATAATTTTTGCCAAAGTTATCATGGACACCCTGTATATAACAGAAAACAGGTGAAACTTTATACCAAAGTAATGAAAAAGTGTAGACATGGCGGTACAGTCGGTGCCATTAATAATAATACATGCCAAAAATAATACAATACAAATTCCAGGATGAGTAAAATGATTTCAATGTGATCAAAGACCTCAATAAGTGAGCTCAATAAATGAGGTCAAAAAATGTCGAAAACTGAAATAACAAAACATCGGCGTATAGCAGAAGAGCGCCAGCAATAAACTTTCATCTAAGAATTAATTTTTTTTTATTCATCAGGATGATTCACACTACCAGTATCAACCTAGGGCATGCTTCTGAATATACTCACCTTTTCTCGATGTGAGTTAAAAATGGGCGGGTGCTGATCCGATCATAGAGACTATACTTAACATACTCTCGCATAAAGAAAGCAGCCTTATCTGTGATAATAAACTTCTGATAGGGGGTACAATTTACAGCGGTCGACAGCAACTTTCTGATCTCCTCCAATCGGTCTTTGTAGCCTTGTAATGGTAAAGTAGGGTCCCTTATTACAAATAGTTTAACAACCAAGGGTCCTTCTTGAGAGTGCACCCTGGCTACTTTCAAAAATCTAGTGCTACCTAAGCTAAAAAAAATATGAAATATTTCAGAGTTACTATCAGATCTAGTAGCAGACAATAAAGTTGAAGATTAAACTTATTTTTAGAGTAAAATCAAAATCTAGAGTACTGGACACAAAACTTTACAAAACTAAAATTATAACAGTTTACAACAAGCATTCTCCACTTATATAGGAAAAAGCCACAAAGTGGTTGATATTATTTTGGAACATGATTCATTTAGGTCACAATAAGAAAAAAAAGTTGAATGAATTTGTGTCTAGAAAATACCATTTAGGTATCCAAAGTTATTTTTTATTTATATATAACATAAATATGCTGTAAAGCACCAAAGTTTCAAGTACTTCCTGTCCTATGCTTTAATAAAGGATTACAACCGAAGAATCCAACCATCACTACCTTGATGACTATGGTTCAGTGGTTCAGCTTAATTATAATTTGTAGGTACAATCCACCACTAAACAACTGGTCTAATAATGCTTGACCTGTCTCAGTAGTAAATAGTTGGGTCTCCCTTGTTTATTAATCTGAGATATCAACCTTGAATTGAATTCCTGTTTTCAGGTCATATTCTCATAATTAATTCCCAAAAGTTAGCAAGGAGGATGACATCTATTTGCATTGATTGCATTCTTCCTCACATTCTTCAAAAGTGGATGTCTATCTTGTGATAACAAGTAAAATTTAAAGGATAGAAGTAAACTAGTGTACCCAGTAAAAAAAAAAAAGCAACATATGGCTGAGTAAGCAAAAATATAAGTTTTTGACCTCAACTCCTAAAATATATGGAGAAGTACAAAGAATATTTTCCTTCTATATTAAACTTTATTAATATATGTTAATATAAACCATTCACTTATTATTGCGGTCAAGTAGGCGTTGGAAATCTAACTTTGACATTTTTATCGTATCTTCTCAACATGCGCTAAAAAGAGAGAGGTATAAAAAAAAATGAAGGTTTCAAGGTAACAAGATGCCAAAAATAAGTGAATGAAGTATAGTATGGGGGCTTCATTAGAAAACTTCATCTAGCAGGCCATGAAATTTTGACTGAAAAGGATGACATAATCAAAGTAAATGGCCTTTTGTTACTCCATATTTTTCTTTTAACATTTCACAGCCAACTAGATGAAGTTTTCTAATGAACACCCTGTATATTATGTAATAAGGGTTGTAAGAAGCTTATTACCCACAAATGGAAAGTTTGCGCGCACAAACGCTTTACAACCTGCATTTCGTACTATACTATATCTACAACTACTAAGTAAATAGCAAATAACATAAATTTATATCTTCTTTTTGATTTAATCTGGAGGAACAAGCTGGTGGCGGTTTCTGCTACTTTAAAAATATTTGGAAGGGTTAAAATTTCACTCTCACTATTGCTAGGAATAGACATTTTGAAACTATTACGAATAAATTTTAATTTAAATTTAAACTATTACAAATCAGAAAATTGATGAAAGTTGAATTCGACAGCTAGGCGCCTTTAAAATTACAAATAAGTGAATGAGGTCACCCGACTGAGGGCCTTGCATGTAGGTATGATTCAGTGTGCATAAGCGCAGCTCCTTACTAGTGAAGTGGAGCCTGTGCTATTTGCTATTTACTTAGTAGTCGTAGATAAACTTTATTAAACAGCATTAACAAAATAATAGCACTAGTGTATAAAAATAACTGAAAAGTTTTGCATTCAAGCATGCTTTCTTTAAAAACTGTGTTATTTCCATTTTTATGTGAGTATGAAAATAAACTCATCCACTTTTTAGAAAACCCCTGAGAATTGTTTTTATATACTTAAAGAAGAACTATCATGTGACTAAGGACAAATTCTCGCTTATTTCCAAGTGCTGCTGAAGAAAAGAAAACACACTTTCTGGATGTGAATCCCTATGGAACAATCACATTACAGAATCAATAAATCAGACTACTTTCTTTATCACCACCAGGGCCTCAATTCAAGGCAACCTCAGAGCCAGTAAAAATGTGTGGATCAAGTATTCTTGACTTTCACAAGTAGAAACAATGAATAAAAAGACAACTGAAAGTAGAGACATGGGCATAAAGATAAAATTTTTGATATCTTACCTTTTGTCAAAGTTTATCTCTTGGTGCTCCTTCACATACCACTCAATGGGGTAAATAGGGGTATGGACAGCCGCCTGCTGGTTCCCCATGATGCTTAAGAACCTCCTAGAACTGAACAAGCAAATTGTTGATGTTGCCAGGCATAAGTCAGTAGGAGTGGAAGTATTACCAGTTCTGCTACAACTAGAGAACTAATTAAAATTGAAACCAATTATTTAAAACAATTAGTTCGATTTTAAAACCAAATTCAAGTCATCCTTCATAAAGCAGTTTAAGAAAACATTCAAAACAATCATAACAAATTTATTTTCACTGTCATTTTCCCGTGTTGACAGCCCATTCTTCGTTACGTCACCTTAGTCGGTTGTCAGATGTCAAAGTCAATAACATAACCTATCAAATATGGAGATATATCCATGATATATCTCCTTACCGCTCCAACAATAACTTAAGGCATATCTTTTAACAACAAACAACAAAGACGGACACAACATCGGCATATGTGATTTTACCAATCTAGCCACAACTACCGTAAGTAATTTTTCTAAAGTTTTATTAGGGTTTTTTCCGCAAAACGATACTCCTTGCTGTTGGCAGCAGTGTTCCCGGTCGCGATCTCAAAAGGAAATGTCGTCACCCGTTTACACATGTGTATATTTTTCGTAATTTAAACAGGATTATGTTCTATAAATTCCTTGAACTGGGATAATTTATAAAGCCCCAAATCGGTAATTCGTATGGTGCGCGTTGCTGAGTCATTAGCCCAGTACGTCCGCTGTCTCGACGACTTTTTTTACCGAATGTTAACACCCTCTCCAAGAACTTCTCCTGCCCATCGATTTTGTTGAATCATTCCTCAGCGAAAATGTTCCGCGAAAGACAAACAGGCATCAAACTACCTTTAAATGTGTCTCATTAGGCTTAAGTAAGTACCAAGGTGGTTTGCTGGCACAAAGCCAACATTTGGAAGGTCTTTGCTAGACACCTGCATCAGTCTGAAGTGCTATTGAATTACTATAATTGTTTATAAACTAATTACTTCATGTCGATATTAGGAAAGTTATTACCTCTTTATATGTTTAGATAGGCTTAGAGTATTGGACCTCAAATAACAACTTTAGTGGTGCAGGGTGCAGATACTATTCATTCAAATAAGATACATTATATTTCCATTTGTCAATTTCAACATACTTTTCTTAAAAAAAAAAAACATAATTTCTCTTATCACTCTACCAGATTATTCCAAACTTATTTTGCATTCATATTAAGGTATAATAATTTTACTGGAATTGTGCATAACATGCCAATTAGTTGAAATTTAGATTTCCTATTTCTGTTCTTGAGTTTATTTATGCATGGATATGCTAATAATTGTCAGGTTTGTTTACAAGGGGGTCAACTTATCACTGAAAATTATTTCCAGCATTTACTGCAATAATAAGGTAGGTTTTTAGTATCTAAAACTGGTTTAATTTTTCTGATAGCATACTGTTGGCAATTCAAAGCTCTGTTTCTTGAAAGGAGCAAGGCATTTTTGTAGGGGGATGGGGATACCTATATTAAATCAAATATGAATTGATAATTATTAGAAAAAAATTAGGGAGTGACACCTCCACTTAGGGGGTTTAATAGGTTGTGGTAGAGCACTGAATTGCAATGTAAACAATTTTTGAAGAGAACTTGTACACATAACTTATATTTCTCATTATACTCCAAACAAATCAAATATCTATTAGACAAGTTTATATTCATCAAGATATTTACGTTCACTTGAGCCATGGTTTTTGGAATAAATAACTTGATAAATAATGAACATGTTTTGTTTTTTGCAGGCTATGGAAGGTGTGGGTGGAGGTAGGAGAAGAATTGCCGCCAAATCCTCAGCAGAAGATCAAGCCCTTGATCAGATAGCTAAGGAGGTAAGTTACCATTGCATTAACTCCATAATTACCTGATGGTGCATAATACTCTGGAAGTTTTTTTTCTAATCTTTTCTTTGTTTTTTCTTGCTGCGATATGGAGTATAAAATTTTTTTTTTTTGAGTGTGACTCTAGAAGTGAAGAATACCATCTGGTAGTGTGAGATTTTTCCTCACTAAAGCCCCCTGTTTGGGGATTTGGTGCCAATGCCTTTAAATCCCCAGTCTGCTACTGGCAGTCTTCATTGGAGCTCGGTCTTTCCTGTTTTCAACATATCATGGCCTCACCAGCATGGCTGGTTTGTTATGACATATCTATCTAGTTTTTGTGAGACACTGCAGCTTGATATCATAATTTGTGCAGTGGCTGTTTCTAGAATTGCCCTGGTGTGGGATCCAGCTTGGTTATCTCGATGTGCTGTACTTATTGGAAGGTTTTCTCAGCTTTAACTCTCAGTGTTTGCAATTATAGATTAGCATGAATTTCTTTGTTACTATGAACCATGGAGCATACACCGCCATGCGGAGGCAATTGTTTTCAACAGCTTCTATCCTATATTGAGAGGTGGGCTTTCCCTGCACACATCCTTGAGGCCTACCCATATTTTATATTAACTACCAACTCTATAATTAATTAGTGAAGATAGACATTTTGACTAAACACAAGACATTCTTACTTGACTAAGAATTAAAAGATTGCACTGAAATTTATAACTACAAGGTTGCATGAAAACTTAAGAGCTTAAAATGTTTTTTTTTATTTAGCCTGTCCTGTAAACTTTCTAAAATTTAGGTTCTTTGTGTGTTTAGGTTAGATTACAAATCCATATATGGTGGTAAAATTTTCTCTTTTTATAGGGTTTGCAAAAAAAATTATGTAATTGTTTATCAACAAATAGAAGACTAAAACCGTGCCTAAGCCACAATTAGATGTTCCAATGGTGGATTGCAGGTACGTTTTAAAATATTTTCTTAACTTGTGGATAAAGAATACATTTAGAAAAAAAATGAGCGGGTTTGGAAGCTATGGCTCCCCCAAAGATTTGCCGCCCCAAGGAAAGGCTTCTACGACAATATGCTTTGTTGTATTATCGCAGAACCCTGTTTGTTTACTGGTTTTCCACTTGAATGCCCATAGTTGAGCCCAATTAGATAATAAAAAGTCTTCAAGTTGGCTATGAATTTGTTACCCAAAAGGATAGCCTAATAAAATTAGATGGTTGAATAGATGACACTTCTTGTCCACCTCCATCCCTTGTCCACTTTACTACTGAACACCAACAACGCCCCTATTCCCTTGTCGCATGAGTGAATCACATTTACCGGGCTATTTACTCTTCTGTGTATTTTTACAGCTCCCCTCATGGCTCAAGGTAAAATCCCGTTTCTTGCGCTATATTAAAACGGAAGCGCCTAAGCACCTA
Organism: Taphrorychus bicolor; assembly: GCA_951812265.1. Lineage (NCBI taxonomy): Eukaryota > Metazoa > Arthropoda > Insecta > Coleoptera > Curculionidae > Taphrorychus > Taphrorychus bicolor. The sequence goes on along the minus strand of OX638299.1, from coordinate 11,977,061 downwards.
CACGTTTCGGAAGTCGCCATTATACACGCATTTCCCTAGGTACGTGATAACAGCCTCCTAACTGAAGAGTGTTAGAGATTTTTTCAATCAACAGCGGAATTACGAGGAGGCGTCGCAAAGTCGAAGCCATTAACGTCGTGGTGTCTCGAGAAGAACAATGAAAAGCTTTTACTAAAGCGCATTATCAGTTGTCTATTTTATATTTTCATACCCTGTATATGGTAAGCAAAACATTTTTCGATATATTTATGTTCATAGAAAGATTTTTTTCTTCTTTTGGAGCCTATAATAAGTGGTTACATTTATGGTATTATTTTTCAGAAACACCTTGCATATATATAGTATTATTACTGCAACTATTTACGTCATAGGTCCAAACTAATAAGATATTCACGTTTTTTTCCATATTATACCAATTCATTTGCTCATCGAGATGTTATTTTTAGACAATACGCACTCCGTTCGTTTTTTACATTCTAGCCCCATTTCTTGGCAACTGGAATGTCGTACAGGACGCTGCAATTCCATAACTTTAGAACTGCATAATTTAACATGACACCATTTTATCGCAAATCATGCAGTTTTGCTGCATTGGTATTTCTTATGCAGTGTAGGTACTTCCCAAAGTAACCCAAGATTTAATGATAAAGAGTGTGCAGAATCTCCTTCACGTTCTTAACTCAGCCATGGAATTTTGAGACAACAGAAATTAGCAAAAACCAAATGACTTTGTTCCATCCTGTATCTGTAGCCCTTCTCGTTGCTGTGCCCGTTTTCATCTCTGCAGCGGCGTTTTCAGGCTTGAATTATGAATAGTCCTGCATCGGCCTCGTCGGGACGAACGTCGTCAGCTGTTTCCTGCAGCCGTCTAGCCGGCTTTTCTTCGTGAGGTTAGTGCACCTTGTGGACTTATCGATTTCGTCTGGAAAACGTGATAAAGTTGCGTGATATTTCCAGGGAAAAGTTCTTTGATTTAAGAGGGTTAAAGTGAGTTTTCTCATTGTGTGTTTTTTTTTTCATATCTGGTATCTAATGTTGATTTAGTCAGAGGTTCATAAAGAAACGCATTAGTATCTTCTTTAAGGTCCATAAAAATATTTTTTTTATGACAAGGCTATTGCACGTAAATGTAAGCAGCTATTGCATAATTACGTGATAATAAACTGCCGAGAGGTAAAGGTTTTACGTAGACAGTAAACATTTAATTTGGCAAATCTCAGAGCATCGATATGATAATTTTGGGTGTGAGTTTTTGCGGGACGCGCGTGCCTACCGTTCTGTCAACGAGCGATGAACAATTTGGAAAAATGACTGATGGTTCATTGAAAAATAGAATTTGCAAAGATAGAACTCTGTGTGGATTTACTACTTTATCCAGAAGCCCGTCATTGACTGACTGTTTGGAGGAGGAGTCCGGTTTAGAAACTAATGGAGGAGTCCTGTTGGTTGCTACGGTATCTGCTGCAAGGAAGAATGTGAGTTTTAGGCTTTGATAGGATACTGACTTGGTTTGACTAACCCTTTAAAGCACATAGGGTTTATCAAGGATTCCTTGATGCTCTTGGATCAAACAATTTTGTCCAGGATTTTAATGGTACCTACCTATTTTTGGTTCGCTTTTAAAGATTATTTCATTTATAAGAAAAACAAAGTATGCCCAACACATTTTATCTATATTTAACATAATATAAAATTGCTAAAGTGCGTTTCTTGCAGCAAATATATATTTGTCACTATTTAGCTCTGAGTTTAGACATGATTCGAACCTTGTTAGATGACGTTTTAAAGTACTTCGTTTTTGTTTATATTTCTTTAGAGTCGTTTCTTGTGCTTCAGACATAATTTCAAGAAAACTGTTATTTCTATATTTAGATATACCTATGCAGCCCTGTGTGGCTTGTATATTGGCTCGAAGGACCAAAATTTGAAAAATATTTATTTCGGGTTGGGATGGCATGAATTATTGTCCTTTATTTGTCACAGGACGAACAAATAACAATGTTTGAACAAGCGTTTAATTATTCACATAGGCATAGGTATACAATATTTACAATCAGTTATATCTATGATGGCTACATGTAAAAAAAAAAAATGTAAAAGTTGTTACGGTCTATTTTTGGCCCGATTTGCAATATTTACAACGGAGAAAAGGGAACCACCTATACAGGGGTTGCCTGGAACTGCATTGATCGATAATAGAAAACCACTTATACAAAAAATCTTAAAATGTGTACTAAAGTTGGTTGGCACTTTCTTGCTGAGCGAACTCCGCTTTGCGTGTTGCCTTCAACTGCAATCGCGGTATAGAACTTCTTTCCGCACTTGTTTAGGTAACTAACTCCATGGGTGAAAACTCCATTTATTTATCCCACAAATTCACACAAGTACAATTCGCCTACTAAATCTAACTCACTACTTAGCCAGCTAGCCTTCTATTATCGTTTGGTTCTGTAGCTTACCTATAGCTCGATTAAAATAAGACCACTGCTAACGGCGGCGCTATTCGCCTTTTATACAAAATCCTAAAAATGCAGAAAAGCCTAGAATATTCTTAGAAGAAAAATAATTGCTAAGAGACACAAAAAAAACGTCGTAAATAACTGCGTTCCAAATCAACAGAGCAATAAATCACTCGTGAGTTCCCACGCCGCAGCGCCCGGATAGGCAGCGAGGGTCCCACCTCCAATGTTGCTCCGCCTCCCAGCGTCCGCTCTCCGTAAAAATATTAAGATCCGAACTGGTAGGCTTCTGATACCAGACAAGTCTGATAGTATTAGTAATATCCCTCCAAACCAAGCTCCATACAAAGATAACTAGAAAGAAAACGCTATTATTATTTTTATTTTTTTAGGAGAGCAGCTATTGAAGATAGCAGTGATAACATCATCTACATACGTTTCGGGATCATATTATTAAATTAGTGAGCCAGCTAGTGGTGTGAGCATTCTGACGTGACATGGTCATGTCACGGTCATAATGAAAATGACCGTCACGTCACATTGCAACGTGACAAAATTGTCATAATTAAAATTATTGGCGTGCCACTTTCAAAATGACGGCAACTTGACATCAATATGGCGATTCGCACATTCTTTTTTACGCTCACCCGTAACAACGTAAAAGCTGCCACAAACGAGCGTTTTATTAATAGTTTTTTATTAACCAGTGGAAAAATAACAATGTTTTTCAATAGTGCTGAGAACAATTTTAAGTTATTTTCTTTATGCGCTAAAAATTGCAAATTTGTTGTTTTATTCATACAAATACGACATTTTTGGAAAATAACACATTTTGACCCATTGTGACACATTATGACGGTCATTTGTTACGAAAAATAAATCACGGTCATTTTACATCACTAGAGATATTCTACACGTTCTATTCTACACATATTCTACTTAGATCAATTAGCACTAGCAGACACTCAATTGAAGCCTCAAATAATATTAAGTTGACTGCTTTCCTCACACCATCTTAAAAAAGCAGGTAACTAATCGTCGATTCTTCAAATAATCGTCGGTTTTTTTGAAATAATTGTAAGCTTGGGTCCGCCCTGATCCCACCCTAGCCTTGTAGCTTAGGAGTTAAAGCACCGTCGACAAATTCGATTACTCCATCGATCGTTTTACGAAAAGGTGACAAACTATTGCCAAAGCCACTTCAAGCTCTCCGTTAGTGTATCAGTGATACCCAACAGTCCTTGTATTAGACAAGTACCTTGACCTACTGAAGGGCTCTTGATCTACTGCAGGGCTCTTGATCTAGCATCACTACATTCACTACTTTTACTGTACTCAACGCAAAAGTATCCTATACTAATACCGTACTCGTCCTTGCGTCACCTCAGTTAATAAACAATTGCGATTGTAAGCAAAACTGCGATAATGTTTAATCACCACCAACGGCCTACACCAAAACAGCGATAAAAGTTTATGCCGAATTGCTTAGATCTAACCTATAAACAAGTAGTGGTACCATACAGAGGTATTTACTATTTTTAGTAGTGACTCCACCTTCCAGCGATAAACAAGCGGATTTTTGCGGCCGGCAGACAAGAATAAAGAACTGGTACTTCCGGAACGCGCCGAAAGTTCGTTTAGTTCAGTCATATTCGTAATACCTACTCATTTTTTTTAGTAACTTGCGAAAAGAGTCACCATCATTGAGATGATATCTCTTTATCTATTTCTAGAACTCTGTGATAAGGAAGGTGAAATGTAAATTCATTGAATTCCTGCTTTATTTAGTACTTTATGGACTCCTGTCGCGTTCAGTGTTCTTCTTTTCCATGATTCACATTTTTAAGCAGTAATGTGGTAATGTCTGGTTTAGTAGGGTCCGACGAATCTAATAACAACATGCTGAAAGTGGAAGGTGTAACCGAAAGTGAAACGTCGTTGGATTTCATTGATGCGCGTGGTTTTCTTAATGGTGATTATCCGATGATGAATAACGAGAGTTATTTGGACGACAGTGATGTTATTAATACTTTTATGCAATCGTCGAGTGAGGAAGTAAGTAAATATCTGTGTGTAGGTAGTGTCTTGCACACAGTCAGTGTGTGTCTTCAGTTTCAAAAGAAAGAAAATAATAGGCTTGTTTCGGTTATTTTTAGATAATGATATGATTGGGAGGATTATCAGTGGTGCCAGAAAGTATTCGTTATCTAAATGGGTATCTTGCAAATCATTTCGTTTTTTTTTGTCCTCGGTGATTGTAGTCATTTTAGGTACATTTTTATAAAACTAGATATTAATAATTGTATTGAAATATGTTAAAATATATTAAATAATCTAAACTAATCTTTTATTGAATAAGTACAACATGTATTTTTGTTAAACCATAATTTTAACATATTTTAATCCAGAGTTTTCAGTGCCATCTTAAGATAGATTTAAAAAAAGTTTCGTTTTGCATCCATTTTATCGAAAACTAAATTCTTGTTAACAAAAAGTCCATCACAAATTGGTTGTAGAATCCTCGCTAGAATCGTCATCCCAAATAAAAATTCGTTGTTTTCATCATAAATACGAGTTAAAATGCAAAGATTTTTTGAGGTTTTGAGGATTTTAACCCATAATCGATCTACTAGACGAAACGCATCATTGGGCGCCTTGGCAGCCGATTCAAACATTATAGACCTTTATTACGAATTTTGAGCAAAAAAAGGCTTTGTAGTTTAGCCTACACTTGTTCGTTTAATCACACTTATTCGAAGAGTTATCTTCCTCTGAGTCCGTCTCAAACTTATTAACCTATGATGTTGGTTAAGAATCTCTCTTTGAATCAAAGCTCTCTTAAATCTTACATTGTCATTTCTAATGCTAATCGATGTGGCTAATAAAGAGAAATTTACGCGGATATCTATAGGCTAAATTGTCACGATTGTCACTATACATTGGATGATGCACTTATAAATCGAATGAGGCAGATCGAATCACGTTTCCACTAAATGTAACGTTAACTCGTTTTTAAACTTAACAAAACTCCAAAACCTTTACTTGACGACCATTTACTCAAATCAATGGGAAAATCTGATACTACAAAATGCCCGATTATGCCTACTGGCTTTTCAATTAACAGTTACGAGTTTCTCAAACTATATGAGAGATAACGTCAAATCTGACAACTGCGTTTTCTTAATCGGGAGAAATTACCTGGAAATGAGTACAAACCTGCAGAAGAGAGGTAGGTAGTGAAAAAATGAACATTCATTCCATGGCCACTAATATGCCTTTTAATTCTGTATGGCAAAATTGTAGTATTATATAGGATGTAGTAGTAGACCTTAGCAGCTTGTACAATTTTATGATAGCTCTATGCCATTACCTGCGTGCAGCTGGTGGCCCTCTAAGACTTTTGTTCTAGGTGAACCTGGTCACCCTTTGACGGATTTGTCCTGCGAGGACACCATTTTCTTTCACCTTTTAGTTTTCTGTCTCAGAGGCAAATAATTGCAGTTGCAGAGATTCCAAGAATTGAGAAAAGGGTAGAAGGTGCTTTGGTGTATTACTATTTATTTGGCCTACCCCAACAAATCCTTCACCACTTATTACTATTTATTGTTGTTTTGATATTCAGCAGCAATTGTCTTTGTTTTATTGCTTTCTGGTGTGAGTTGCCTATTGGCTACCTAAACGAGACATCAAATGATCTCTCGATTCGCCATCAATTTTAGGAAAATATCGGCTCGTTTGGTAATTCCACTCCAGTAGTAGCAGTAGTAAACAATGGGGGGGGGGGGGGGGGCGAAGCCTTGCGACTGGGCCTTAGAGGCTCTTTTCGCAGTTCCCCGGTCCACCCATCCCTACTCCACCAGGGCCCTCATTCCCTCCACGAGTCGTTCAAGCGGTTCTAAGTGTTCTCTGCGCCCACCTATGTCTCACTCCCAGAAAGTGGTATGACGATTCTTCCCCTGCCCAACAGTGGGCAGAGTGGACTGTCAGCCATTCCTAGGAGGTGCATATGCCTGGTTAGTCTGCAGTGTCCAGTAAGGATTCCTATAAGGTCTCCCAGGCACTGCCGGCTTCTCCCAAGAAGCCACAAAGCCTTGGATCTATCCGGGTTAGGGTAGATTTCCTTCTCTACTGGTCTGTCTACATATTCCTGACCGTGTCCTGTTTGTCCTTGTTACTCCTAGACATGGCTCTGGTCCAGTAAAGCATGTCTGGGAACCACGCTTGGCCGATTCGTCGGCAGGTTCGTTACCCTCGATGGCCCCATTTCCAGGAACCCATCCCGCAGTGACCCTTTTTGTTTCTGCCAGTGACTCTACAGCATCCCTGCAGTCCTGAACGAGCTTTTAACTCGTTCTGCTCCTGCAGATAGCTCGCAGAGCGTCCTGACTGTCGGAGTAGCTATAGATGTACTGTTCGTGTGGCCACCTGAAGCCACCTGAAGTATTGCAAACACCTCTGCCTGGAAAACCGTCGTCTGGCTTCCCAAGGCGAAGCCATCGCCCTCTATATGGCCTGCTTTGCATATTCCTACTATTTTTGACCACTGAGTATTAGCCATTCTTGATCCGTCTGTATACCATACCTGATTATTCTCAGAAGGTTGCTGAAGCAGCTCTTCCTTGAATTCCAGTGCAACCTGGACTTCTTGTAACCATATTGCTATGTTCCAAGTTACGTGTTTTACAAGTAAAAAGTAAAGCCGTGACGAGAATATCTTTAAAAACTAGACAGTGACTGAGTTTGGTGAGTGAAAAATTCGTCAAATCTGACATAGTCTTCTTGATTGGACCAAATTAGCTCTAAAAATCATCTTGAAGGTTTTATATTTAAGATTTTACGCGAATTAAGAAAACATCATCTTCTTAATCGGGAGAAATTACCTGAAAACGAATAGAAACCTGACGGGTGTACCTTTAAAAATAAAAAAGTTACGAGTTTCTCAAACTGGGTGAAAAATACATCAAATCTGACCGCATCGTCTTATTAATTGAATCAAATTAGCTGAAAATGGGTACCCACTCGATGGGTCGAAACCAGTTACTTAGAGTTGGTTAAACTGGATGAAAAATACGTCAAATGTGACAGCATCGCTTTCTTAATTGGACTAAATTAGTTGAAAACGACTTTCTACTCGATGGGTCTAACTTTAGAAATAAGAAAGATACGATTTTGTTAAACTGGATGACAGATACGTTAAATCTAACAACAGCATTTTCTTAATTGAGAGAAATTGTTTTGCAATCAGAAGACTTCCTTCGCAAGTCCCCACTTTGACCTTTTTTCTGCAAAACCGTTAAATTTCGAGACTCAGCAGGACTGTTAGAACTCGTCGAGTCCGTGCTGACTTTTCGTTTTTCAGCAGTTTTTTTATTATCGAATTCCGACCTTATTTGCAATAACGTCAAAAACCTCGCACTGCTTTTTTGACTACTTAAATGCCCGAAGCATAATTTCGCGATTTCACCAACTGTTTACTTACGGATCATTGCCAGTCCAAGATTGTTGCGACTTTTTTCTGTTCGGTTCTCTTCATTTTTGTTTTCGGTTCTTTTCCACCAAACCGAAGTGGCTAGAATTGCTGTATACACATCGATCATCTGATTTTCTGCGTTCGCCATCATTTATTCATTTGCTTCTTTATTATTTGTTTCGGCAGCCCTTTATAAGAGAGAAACAACAGTTTCTTATTTCGTAGCTCTTTGATTTTTACGTCTTCCGAGGTGTACCCGAGAACAAACAAAGTAGCTAGTTCTGGTTTAGATTTAAAGCCATCATCAGCGCTAAAATCGTTAAAAAAAGGGGTCCATAAGTCCAAACATAAAAATAAAATGTTAATTATCGGACACCACGAAAACAAGCACATGTTATAATTAGTCAAACATTTAAAATTGGCTAAAACTGCACAAATTAGTGCTTCTTGTTGGTTAGGTTTTTTGGCTTGCAGGTCCCTAAATCGTTAAGCCAGAAAAATTAACAAAAAAAACACGAATTTGTGCTATTTTAGACAATTTTTAGTGTTTTAACTATTTCAAACATGTCCTGCCTGTTTTCGAGGTCACCGTTACATAAAATTTTATTTTCTACGTTTGTTCTTAAGAACCTAATTTTTGACAAATTTGGCGCTGATGATGGCTTTCAGCCGAAACCGGTCCGCTTAAAAGAATATTAAATCCCTTGAAAATTACTATTTATGAAAGATATTAAATTTTGTCCTTTTTTTTTAGGCAGAAGCTCGATTATGGGCCAAAAGGCAGGCACGCGCAGAGGCTCGCGAGATCCGCATGCGGGAACTGGAACGCATCCAGCGGGAACAGGAGGAGAACGCCGACCGGCAATTCGACATGATGGCAGCCGCCTCCACGGAACCCGCCTGGGGCGCGCGGCCACGAACCTCCGCGGTCACCAGGCACCGCCCCGCGAGTCGGCGGAATTCCGAAGACTCGGTTGAAGATGGAGGGGGTGGAAGTAGCAGTTTGAGAGATTTGCGAGTAAGTACTTTACTACTCATAAATAATGAAAATGATTGTGATGATTAGCATGATAAATGAAGCAAGTGTCGACTTGGGGAGGTTGTGAGAAAGACTGCAGTGCACAATATTTTTTGCTGCTTTTTTTTCACTGTAAGCTCCATCATATATGTTTTGCGGCCTTTTTTTCTAGTTGAAAGAGGTGAATAGCGGATGCAAGACATAAACAACACTTCACGTTTGTGAAATCATTAACGTTTCGAACTTTATTGCGGTCTTCCTCAGATCTCTTTCAATAAGCGAAGTTTTATCACAGGTCTGGAAATAACATTCAACTCTACCAAAAAAAACATCCAACAGCTACACAAAACTACGAGCACGTAAACTGTGTGATTACTCAAGTGTATGTCGTCATGGTCGGATGCGGTCTTCGTTAGCTAGTAGTTTTGTATGACTAAAAGTTGTTCGTTTTTTTATACACTGAATGTTATTCCATACTTGTGACAAACTTCGCTTATTAAAAGAGCCCTGAAGCACACCTCAATAAGGGTTGAAACGTTGGCAATTTTACAAACGTGAAGTGCTGTTTATGTCGTCATTATTCTCAAATTGTTTTGAGTAGAGTAATAAAACACGGTACTACGATTTATTATTGTTCTTTGTCCGATTAATATGTAACAAATTTTGCCCAAGGCCCCATACTAACGTGTGTTAAAACTTTTCCTATTTACTCTATTTACCTATTGAATGCATTGTTTGCAAACAAGAAATTTAAATTATATCAATTTCAATATTTTATTTTTATTTTTTTTTTTATTTCTCACCTTAACATTATTGTAATGATAGTAATAATAATTGTAATACACCTCGTTCCCAAATTGCATCTAGTTGTGTCAAAATATCTGCTCATTTTACGATAACATGGATTGTTGAATAAAAAATCACACTGATGTACTATTAAATCCCATCTTTTAATCGAAATCATTTGATAAATAGTTGTCAACGATCCAAATATTTTCCGATCCCGATCAATGATTACGATACACTTTCCTATTTTAACACTAGTTAAGGTTTCAATAACCTAAGATAATCACCTATGCTGTTTATCATATTTAAAAAAAGCAGCATGCAGAACAACGTAATTTTAACATATCTCAACGTTCAGGCCGAACTCAAAGAGGTGGAAGAGAGGTTCAGGAAGGCGATGATCGCGAACGCGCAGCTGGACAACGATAAGGCTTCGCACACGTACCAGCTGGAACTACTCAAAGACCGGATAGAGGAACTGGAGGAGGAGAATGCTCAATTGAAAAGGGAGCACAGGGACAAGTGCCGGGAGCACGATCAGCTGAAACGAAAGTGTCAGCAGCTGAGCGACGAACTGCAGGCGTACAAATTCGAATTGGACGAAAGGGACCGACTGATAGCAGAGAAGGGACTGGTGATAGTATGTGGGGACCCGGATGAGGAAGGTGAACCACCCAAGAAAGCGCTGGTGCAAGCGGAGAATGCACGATTGTTAGAAGGAAGAGATGGTAGTTTAGGTATGTACGAAGAGGCTACATTCTTCTTTATTTTTGTCAATTACATATCAAGTCAAATAAGCTGAAAGTCTTAAGATATTACAAGGAAATTACGCAACATGCATACACTCAGTTGCTAGTTGTAAGTAAGTAGTAAAAGTATTTTTGACTCACAGCGACCTAAATAATTTCAGATGTACGATTAGCGAATTTCGCGAAAGAAAAAGGGGAGCTGCAGGATCAAATTAGTAGTTTAAAATTAGAATTAGAAGAGGAACGGAGCAGACGACGGAAGTCAGGAACGAGTGGTCTGCTCAACGGACCGTTATCAGATTATGACCTAGACGATTTGCAACGTAAGTACACGTTATATTAATATACAAATATAAGAGTAAAAAATCTATGATAATTGAACTTAGCGCATACATGAGTAGATTTCTTTAGATTAATTAATGCCTAGTGCAAAAGTTACCATCATATTCTGGATAACGTACATACGTGAGAGAAGCCAATAGGTTTTCTGTCCGATTAAAATGTCTTACTTTTGAAACGCGAGTATCTGTGGAATTTTTTAGATAAAATTAAATAAAATAGGAATATGGTGAAAATGTTGTTTACTTGTTTATATAATAATATTGTTGCAAACTGCGGGTTCCAATAAGTCCAGTGTACAGTATTTAATTAAAAACACAAATTGTATTTACTCAACAAACAAACACAATACATTCCATTTACTTATTAGCCACTAACACTTTATTATAGCTCTCTATTATTGCTTTGATCTGGAAAAGTCCCTAACATTTTAATGAACAATCAAAGAATACCGCTAGACATTTAAATACCACTAAAAGTAGAGTGAACAAGGTAATAAATCACGCTCGGATAATGGTAAGCGCGCCATGTCTAAGGGTCGCCCGGGAACGTCCTGCGACCTTCACCAATTCTTAACAATATGTTAATATAAGATTACTGCATTCAACAATGGAAAAGTCAACACTAACCCCAGGCTGACACATTTATTAAGAAGTGGTATATATGGCCTGAATGTTCGTGATTGTACTATCTCGTATGCTGGACGTACTTTCAGATCCCTTAGTTTACAGATATCTGAACATTTGAATCATACCAACCATCACAACTTTGACCATTCTGATTTTAAAAATTTTCACTGCGTCACATAGAAGGATACACTTAAACATTTCGTAATTAACATCTAGTTTTACCCATCCTCCAGTTTGCAGATTACCTGCATTGTACCTTGCAATGCATATTTCTATTTTAATAGTCAAGCACGACACATACCCTGGAAGCTGGAGTACTGATTTACATTCGTTTAATGAGGTTAATTAAATTTGTTCTGTTGGAGTTTTGTTGGATAATGATAGTGGTGATGATAATAATAATGGCGAATGCATTCTCGTAGTTCAACAAACGAGCGCAGATGGCGCCACCACGAGATTTTTCCTTATAATTAATAATTGAATATACTATGAAGAATGTAACAATAGAAAGTGCAGCCCAAAAACTGTAGCTATTCACCAAGCAGTTTCGGGGTTCGAATAACAAACGGACTAATAACAAAAATGAACCTCTGGCAACATGGCTTCAGTAAATTCTAAGACTCACGGTGTGTGACTCTCACATTAGAATGAAGGCAGACCATCACATGACCAGCAGCACACCAGTGAGTTTTGGAATTTGCCCTATATAACCTCACTTTTTAGAGCAAATATTCATTTTTCTGTTGGGTTACTGATATCAAAAACATTTAAGATTTTAATTTTAACTTTTCGTTCTCATAACGAAAGGAAATGGAAACTCAATCCCAAAGAAAACGATCTAGCAATTATATACAAAAATACAATGAAATACAAAAAAATCTTAAGAAACTGTAAAACTGTAAACAGAGAAAAGAGGGAAAGCCAAAACATATGCCGAGTCGATATTTACCACTCTGTTAAAGTTTTAACACCCTGATAAAGCGATGGTGAATACGGCCGTAAGTTTAATGTTCAAAATTGTTAAATTTGTTCAGGTACTCTTCTTAGTAATAATTTGAGAATTTGTGTTGAAATGGTGTTTCAAGGTCGGCTGTATGTAGCGTACATTTAAGGATGAAGTTGTTAACCCTCATGAAAACTCAAAAACCTAACAAAGACTTTGGAAGGTGGATTAATTAATTTATTAATCAAGAATAATACATTTTCTAAGTATTTATACAGTCCACAAAAGAAGCCACATACCCTATAACAAAAGTACTAGATTCCTGTAATATTTTACCTAAATTGGGTATAACAGCTTATTAAAATAAACGAGTTTTAAAAATTTTTTTACGGCAACTTTTCCGTACAAAGACAGACGGCGTTCGTAGTGGGACACCCTGTATAAGCGTCGGGCCACTCAAGGAATAGTGAATGTTTCAGATTTAATGCAGTTTTAAGTAATATATTTATTTGTCAAAATTTATTCTTAAATGTGACGCTTTGTAGATACATATACTACAGTGTGTTCATTAGAAAGAGTCACTTATTAGCTACTCACAAAAGTTTGGCATCTCGTTAGTCTTGGATATTTGAGTTTGACGTTGTTTGGCAATCTTCTTGACATCAGCAAAAGGAAGACGACTTAAGACTTTTTTGTCCATTCATCCTTTTCAATTGACATTTCACAGTCTACTAGATGACCTTTTCCAAAAAAAAAACTCTTTATTTTTTTGTTTTTTTTTGCTGGATAATAAAACCAAGTACCGGCCTGTACTAACTAACCTGTATCCATCAGAGCGGTACCCGTTATATCTCTACTGCATATACTTTAAAATATTAAGTAATGGTAATTATTGGTAATTTAAAGGTGGATTGATACACAAAATAAAATAAAATAACGAATAAGATAAAATTAGAAATAAGAGTTGGTTTCATGTATACCCCTATTAGCGTTCATGCACCAAATAAGATTTATGTTACTTGGTGCATGAACGCTAATAGGGTTATACATGAAACCAACTCTTATTTCTAATTTTATTTTATTTGGTGTATAATCCCACCTTAACTATTTATCACATCGCGTGACGTCGACAAGTTGGCAACGTGGAAATTTCAAATAATTGTCAAATTTCGCGCATGTGCAGTTAATCTGTGTCTGGTATTTACGCAGGTCGATGCCAGCTGTTTTCGGCTTCACTGTCAGGACTTAATTCTTGTTATAGAACTTTCAATTATCTGGTTTCACCTCCCTTTTTACCGCAGCTATATAGTAGATTATTACTTTTCAAATGTAGAAGTTACATCACTTCCTCGACATCGCCAACGTTTCGACTTTTATTTTTAGGTCTTTTTCAGGGCTTTTTCTGTCAGTGAAGAACGTCACCAAAGCTACTTACAGACCGTCATGGCAGTACATAAAACCAAAATTGTCGTTAAAATCCAGATGGTGCACGTAAAAGCCGAGCAACAAACACACGGGCCAACAAAACAAAACCTTTTTTGGTTTTATGTACGACAATTTTGGTTTTGTGTACTGCCATGACAGTCTGTATATGCTTTGGTGACGTTCTTCACTGATTGAAAAAGCCCTGAGGAAGACCTAAAAGTAAAGGTCGAAACGTTGGCGATTTCGAGAAAGTGAAGTGGCTATTTGTCCTACACCTACGATCCAAAACCTTTCTAGTTATTGATAGGACGCAAAGGGCAATATGGTAGAAGTTACAGTCTCCCTGATAGAGCGAGCACTTTACTAGCCCACCGTTGCTACTGTAAGCGCCATTTTTTTATAAAAAGCTGTAATTGAATGCAGAACTCTAGTAACTATTATGAAATATAAAAAAAGGAACATTAAACAAACTACTTAATATTCAGCAAGCTTGTAGATTCCCCGCGTCGTAGCCTGCTGATCTCAGCTTTCAGCACCCTGAAATCTGATGACACTTTGGTATTAATTTCATCATTAAAAGATATTTACACCAAATGAACAATTTCTCCACATACTTCTAATTTGATAGGGGAGGCAAGTAAGCAGTTGGCGGACTACAAGTTCAGGGCGCAGAAAGCCGAACAAGACGTGGCAACGCTGCAAGCCACCGTTGCCAGGTTGGAGAGTCAGGTGATTCGGTATAAGACGGCGGCCGAGGTTTCGGAACAGTCGGAGGAGGCCTTGAAGTCTGAAAAGAGGAAGTTGCAAAGAGAGGTGAGTTTGTTGTTTATTATTCAAGTCTGCTTTTATTTGTATTTATTGGTATTTTTGTTTTTTTGGTTAACTTGTTAAAGTTGTCTTGATGTCGAAGTCGCCCTGACTTTATTTATATTATTTGTTTAAGAGACGCCTTTTTTTTTATTTATTTGCAGGATTCCTCTAACTCTCTTAGCGATATTACGTCCATTGAGGACTCTGCGTCCGAAAATAGCTATTAGCTTTTTATAGCACCTGCATTGGTAATTATTATTGACCCCCTGAGTTTAGTGCTTCGTTTTGTGACGTCTTTTCTCAGTATTATTCCTTCTTTGAATCTACAAATACGTGTTTTGCAATGCTTAGCTCCACTGCCATTACACATTAGTAGAGTAATAATCATAATTCTTACAGAGTGTCTTACGTAATCTTTTTAGTGAATTACTCGATTTAACTAATTGAAAGTTTGCAGGTAGTGACGAGAAATTAAAAAACGAGAGCCATTAACGGTAAAGAAATGTTTGGAAAAGCAGACTTTTTGCCAAGTGAATGAATTCTCAATGCGAGACAGTAGGAAATGTCTTCTGGTGTAAACTAAGTCTCGTGTACACTCTAGGAGCTGACTCTTGGAGTCTTAAAAGGTTTTGTCTTCGCTAAATATAAGAAAGGGTTTTTACAGCGAACCTCTTGGAATTTCTACGAGAGAGAGTACTCGTAAGACGAGGAGAGGCAAAATAATATTCTTAAAATTTGGTTTTCTGTGATATTTAAAATAAAAATAAAGCGAATGAGGAATTAACTTGAACAGACCTGGTTAACAAGATCAAAAATACACTAATTTGATAACAAATTGATAAGTTTGTAGGACGATCCAACTATTATACAATGAAGGGTTTATTTAGTGAACTGAAGACTGATTCTCTGAACTGCCATAATCACCGCATTTCCATCACCGAGAAGGCCAATTCCTCATATCAATAGATCGAAAATGTAACTCTTCAGTTGGCTATGAAAATTTCGCATATTGTCGAAAAGATTTTACTGCGCATATTTATTGCGCACCACGTTCTATTTAAAAAATTAGTGATGTTTTAAATTATACTTTTAGAAATTCTTGCGCATGGGCAGTTAATCTTTTTCGGTTAAATACGCAGGTCGATTGTCAGCTTTTTCGACATCATTCGCCAGATAAACTGAACAAGACCTTAGATGCCATCCCCGCAGAAGTTCCCTTATTTCGGTTCTAACATCGAACTCCTCTAAACTGTCAGTAGGTGCTTATGCGCACTAGAAAGTTGTAGCACATATACCCCATTCACTTATTTTTAGCATCTCGTTACCTTTAAAATCTTAATGTTTGTGAAGTGAAACCAAACAACTTTTCTGCTGAGGTTATCGCTTCCCACAGACGGATGGCCGAGATTCGTACCTATACCGTCTGGGGACGACGTACAACAAAGTATCAAACTTATTTCTCTATCAGGCAGAGCACCCATAGACCGGTTTCGCTCTTATTGGAGCTCATCAGTATAGTATACCTCAAACCTGACAGAAATACGGAAAATTCTTGGTCTCTCTTGCTCAAGACACTGCGTATGTATGCAAGCGGCGCCATTTTGTTTCTGTCAGGTTTGAGGTATACCATACTGATGAGCTCCAATAAGAGCGAAACTGGTCTATGGTTCTGCCTGCTAGAGAAATGAGTTTGATACTCTGCTGAACGTCGTCCCCAGACAGTATAGGTACGAATATCGGCCATCTGTCTGTGGGAAGCGACAACCATATACCTATTATTTAAATATACGGCGAACGTCAATCCCTCACAGTAAATCGAAAATGAAGCTCCTCAGTTGGCTATGAAAATCTCGCAGTTGGTCGACGAGATTTTACTGCGCATGTTTACTGCGCACCACGTGCTAGTTGAAAGATGAGTGACGTTTTGAATCTGACGTCTACAAATTTTTAGGTTATGCCAAATGTGACATGTTTATTGGCGGGAACGAAAGTCGACAAAAATAAATAAGTAGCCAAATTTTCCATTGCACTGATTCGAAGGCTAGTTGCAAGATGTTTTAGATGTTTAGTCTTTGGAACAAAGAAAGCGTAAAAAAAATTATTCACTTCACTTCAATTTATATAGCTACAGAAGTTATTTCTTGATTCCGGCATGATTGACGACATCGAGTTTTGTTTTATTGCAGGGAGCAATATTTCATGTGTTCAAAGGACTATATAAAGCCATTAAAACTTAAAAGGAAGGTAGGTATCTACATAATAACTAAGTAAGGGCTACATTGAAGGCTACAATTGAAGGAACAACAGATTCTGTTTTAGAGAACTATTCCACTTTCAGTTTCCACAAAGAGAAGTAAAAAGCTTTAGGGTTGTTGTAAAGATCCCACTGAGAATTTAAGTGTCTTTCATGGACCTACATACCTAGTTATAGGTACTACATCTTTATTATTTTGTTTTCCAAGGACATGGAATATTTGATAGGATAAGTAAAGCCATATGGAATTAAACACACAAAGATTAGTTAAAGCGAATAAAGTATAAGTACTTACTGAAAGAAACTTCTGGTAGTTGTGGCCTGGCAGGTATAGGTCTTGGTATGGGTAAAATAATATGGAACTCCTATAGGAGCTCATTAGAGGAGGGCCTGGATACAGGCAAAACCCCTGAACATCTGTTTAATTGCAAAACAAACCTACATACCTAGGTATACTAAACAAATCTCAGTCAGAAATAGGGACAATCCTGAATCTGCAGCAGTAAACACAGCACAAAAGACGCCGCACCGGAATACCCAGCCAAGCAAATTTGAATTAGATTAAACCAAACGGTATTTATGCAGACCGATTAATGATTTGAGTAAATTAAAATAAACAAACACTAAACTGAAAGTTTAAATTTAGCAAAGAACGAACAGGATCAACAAGATGAAAACTTGAAAGCGTCCCCAAAAAGTAGGGTTAAATGCAAGGTTGACAGATGTAGTTTCTATTACCGTTTGTGAGTGTTAAAAAATTCAATTTATTGTGAATTTTATCGGTTTTATAATATCATATGTTCTGTTATAATATAAATATGTATCCTGCATAAACTTAAAAATGCTAAATTGGTAATTATCGGTGCTTTTAGTAAGATTTGACTAATTTATATAATCGCGTGTCGACAAGTTGGCAACGTAGAACTTTCAAATAATTTTCAAATCTCGCGCATGCCCAGTTCATTTCCGTCGAGTAAATGGGCATGTCGATCGTCAGCTGTTTTTGGCTTCTTTTTCAGGACTTACGTAATTTTTATAGAACTTCAAATTATTTGGCGACAACCTCAGCAGAAAATTGAGAGCTTGGTTTCACTTCACTATTATCTCGCATGCCCTAGTGGAACCAGCTGCGGTCGTCCGATGGCGCCACTTGCATCTTAATTTTTTTGTGCCTATCTCTCTTCGGCACATGTTGGGAAGATACTATAAAAATGTCAAAGTCAGATATCCAACGTCTACTTGACGGCAATATTAAGTGAATGGTTTATAGATGGATCGTTCAATAACCCATTCATATCGCCCTTAAATATAGAAAAGAATATTTTTTTCTGCCTTAAATCTCCATTAAAAAAACATTATCCGCTTTTTGCCTTTAAGGTTGGGGGGATAGAGATATGTGTGGTTGAATGTTACCCTTATTCCATGAAAAAAGTTGCGCTCAAAAATGTCAGTTTTATAATTAAGCCTCTTACCTTTCAGGCCAGAGAGGCGCAGAATCGTGCCGACGAACTGGAAACTTCCAACACTCACCTCCTGAAGCGTCTCGACAAGCTGAAAAATGCCAAATCGGCCCTGCTGAAAGACCTCTGACAAGACACTAATTTCCTCTAAATTGCTATAGAAAAGATTCGTTTCTCAATAAAATCCGCTATATGATTGGCGGCCATTCTTATTTCCAGAACGAAAACTGAGGCCCGAGCAGGCAGCTTTTTTTTTCTCCGATACCTAGTTTATTGTTATGATTACTATTATTAACATAATTTGCCATTCTCTTTAGCTGCACAATCAAAAAAAAATTTTTTTTAAACTAATTTGCTCTTTCTAACTGATGAAATATAACCCGCTTATATTAATTGGAGGGCGTTTTAGTTGGTTGACGATTCAAACACACTTCCTTGAAAAAACTTGTGTTTATATACCAAAAATGACTTTTTCAGATACTTTAATTGAAATTAATTCGTCTCACACTCCCTTTATTACACTCATAGAGACTTGTAATTCCAGTTCTTGTGTAAATATCTATAGTGATAAATTAATTATGCCACCGAGCAGTGGCTAACGAGATTTTTTATTGATTAAATCAGTAGTAACGTCCCAGTGAATAGAAGTCAAACATTCAAACAATTGTATTAGACCACACCGTAAACTTGTATTCAGTGTTTAGCCAAATAAAGGCAACTTTTTGGCTCAAAATTAAATATTTTAGCTTATTCGGGCTTCTAACAAGAGACGGTTCCCAGTGCCACTGAAACTTAGTCGTTAACTTATTATTAGTAGAAATAATTGAGCTTGAAATATCGGGGTTTCCTCCTAAATTGGTTATGACAACTGCTCACTTGAGGAAATCACGAATTAACCTTTGCAATTGTTCGTTTATACGCGCAGACATTCGTGCGCGATCGCTAGTCGCTGTTAAGGTATTTTTTTATCGATTTAGGCATATTTTACTAATAATATTATTTTGTAAATAACGTGAAAGATGTGATTTTTCTGTATACTACTTAGACTTGTTTTCTCTTTGGTAAAAGGTACTTGAAAAATAAATATTTACTAATTTTTAAGTGGTTTTTATTCCACGTTCTCCGAGAAACCAACGAATTCGTCATCACACGTGATACTCAAAATTATTATAATTTTTTTATATACAGGGTGAGTCAAGAAATCTCTCAAACTAGCAGTTGCGAAATGGGTCAAATGGGGAAAGAATTCAAGAAGAAGATCAATTCAAAACCACATTTTTGAAAATTTTTTGCCTTACTAGATAATTATTGGCAAAAACCAGTATTTGACAATTTCTTTAAACCAGTGAAACTTGGGGTTATTCAACTTATATAATTATGAATCGGTGGGACGCTTCTTCTGTGCGACGGAACAATTGGGATGTCCCGTAGGAGGAGGCTGGTGATTTTCTAACGCTATTCTCCTTCCACTTGTTGCAGCAATCTCGTAACAAGCACAGTATAGAGAATATATAGTGTCACTTATCACGTGAACACTCCTCGCTAACAATTCGCCCCCCCGCCCCCCCTTAATACTTCGCCTAAGATTTAGGCTAAAGCAAATAAAAGTTCGCCTACTCTAGGCCACCGACTTATACTGAATACATTGCCTAACTAGGCAATTTCCCGCTCGAACGCACACGGCGGCACTACGGTGTTGAACTCGGAAATCAGACTCAATGTCTTTTTGCATTTGGTTTATCCGTAATTTTAGTCGACCAATCGACTTAATGGTCGCTTGAGCACTTCTGAATTGTCTGTCTGATAGCCTTTTTCACTGACAGCACTAGTGCGCACTGAGTGTATTTCTATCCTTTGTTGATTCAAGCGGAATATAGAGATGGAAATACACTCAGTGCAGCCAGTGAAAAACGCAATCAATCTTCTGACAAATTAAAACGTTTATAGGATTCTATACCTATTGAGTGAGAAAGCTCAATATTACGTCTGAGTCCATTTCTGGATAACTTTTGCGCGTTGGAGTCTTCTCAAGTCTCTAAATGCAAGTCAAGCGCAAAAGCCCAATTTTGTTACCTGACCATTCACGTGTTACAAGACTTCGAAACCGTCATACTGTAATAAGTTAAAATTGTTCAATAAATGGAGTTAATACTTTAAAAAAATGTGTGGTGCTCCATGCCATCTCTAAGATGATAAAAGACATACCGATAATCAATGTGTCAGTTCATTTCACACTTTGTCAGTTCTTTTCCAGTTCAGGATCGATGGTAAGGTGAAAAGTAGGTATCTGGTCAAATGCTCTAAGTGTGTTTCAGTTTCCTCGTCACCAAGGCAGCACATCTTGCACACAAACCATTTATATCGTACAGAGGCATTTGTACCAATAATTAATATTCTGTACAGTGGTCCCTTCGGGAGCAAAAACCTTTAAACTGTTATAAACGTTTGACTAGAGTCCGGATTTTCATTTAAAACGCTTATCATTGTTGAAAACCTGTAATTTCGTTCCTAATTCATTAAACTGCGCAACACAAGCAGTTGATAGTTATCTACCAACTGAAAATCCCTGGGTTTACACTTCCAGAAAGTTAAACTTAACCAGTGAGGAGGATAAATCATTAAATCAAGGTTGCCAAAAATCAAATTGGAGAGAATATCCACTGAGTAACTGGGAGAATAGAGAATAAGTAAAAATCATGCATTTGCTGAATACTTGGTGTTCTTTATTCATGCAAAAGCAACAGTTTATAACTATTATTATCACTAAACAAATACGTTGACGTTTTATAAACATTTTTTGGGCCAAAATTGCTTTTGTTTCTATTTCTAACCGAGTAAACTATATGCCTAAATCTGAGCTAAAAGTACTTAATTAAAACATCGAACCCCTCGCTTTGTTAAGTACTCTGTTAAGGACAAACAGGGTTTCCAACTCTGCCAGGAAACGCTAAAGTGTTCACCGAATGTACCCGACAAATTGACTTATATCTGTCCCCTCCTCCATCACCTGAACCATAACTTCGCCCATGGGATCTGAAAACAAATAGAATATTGCCCCACAATTCTAGTTGGTACTATTATAGTTATTGAAAATCAGTTACCTGGGTCTGTTATAATAATAACCTCCGTAATTTTCATAAGAAGTGTCGTATCCGCCGAATAGTTTGTCCAAAAATAGTGTGGGACTCAACAAGACTTCATTCCAGCAAAGTACGAAAACTGTCAGCGCACAAACAAAATTTATTTTAAACAAAAAATACTTCATTTTAAAAGTGTCTAAGCTCTCTTGGAGTCTGTGGCACAAATAACAAGTCTTCAGCGTTTGCGTCTTTTAATTTCTACCTAGAAGTACGTCGTTCAAGCTGTGACTAACTCATGTGTTGTTTTGACGCATCAAAAACAAAAGACCGTAACTAAAGATCGCGCTTATTTGAATTTAAGAGTAGCCGGGGACTTAAATGGCTTTATCAGTTATCTTGTAATTGTTTATGGTAATCTTCCTAAACAGACGTAGGGTTAAGGTCAATACCGCGGAGCACGTGTGTAAAATCGATAACTCCGCAATTGGCGTCATTACCTTTTGTCTTTATGCAAATGTCTTAA
The DNA here is from genome assembly GCA_951812265.1 of Taphrorychus bicolor. Classification (NCBI taxonomy): domain Eukaryota; kingdom Metazoa; phylum Arthropoda; class Insecta; order Coleoptera; family Curculionidae; genus Taphrorychus; species Taphrorychus bicolor. Next base: position 11,955,116 of record OX638299.1, on the reverse strand, counting down.
ATTCCCCTAGTTTATCAAGCAGGTGAATATGATAAATAGGTAGGTATTGCCAATCTTGGTCTTTCTCACCATTTATAAAAATATATTAATTAGATCTTGTTTTCTTGCAAGTTTTATCTTTAGAACTTGACCTGAAAACCAAGATACACTTTCTTTTAGTTTAATTGAACCGATCGCTTGTCGTGAGTAAACAGATTTATCAGCTTTAGTCTACACGTTTACGGTACGTTTAAGTGCCCTTAGAATTATGTTTATTATTAGGTGTCTGGTATGTTGTAATTACTATGTATTCGCCCATATTTAATAACCATCGCACATACCACGGACAGACATTATCGTGTAAATAGGTACCTTTTCTGTAGCTACAACCAGGGTATCAGTTGAAAAAAATTTATTTTAAATACGATTGCAAATATTTTTGGTACTCCATTTGGAGTCAAAACTCGCAGCACAAAAACTTTTTGAGATTAATCAAAGGTATTACGTCTTTTTCTCAATTTCCAAATTTGACCGCCTATAACTTTAGAGTGAATGCAGTTTTTTCCTCTCCTTGACGTCCTCCCCCTAAATAAAAGTCCCGTTAGTACAGTCAATTAGAAAATAAACCTCCGTGGAGAACGTTCCTACTCCGAATTTTACAGTTTCGTCTTTTTTTGACTAAGGTAATGTAAAATCAGTAATGTTCAATAGAGTTCAGTTCAATCTCAATGCTCATAGCTAAAAGTTTGGATTCGATTTAGGACTCGAATGTTCTCATAGAATCGACATCTCTGAGAGGGGTATGCAGCTCCTACAAGGAAAAGAGAGCAACGAGCGAATATTTCGTGAGGAAGCAAGAGGAATCCACTAGAGATGTAGGAAATTTTTGAATATGCAGAGTGCCCTGGGATAACTAAATCCGAGATATCTAAAAACAAAGTAGAATAGTTGCATTCGCCATTTTATCCACAAATATTCAAACATTTTGTGACTAAAATGGCGAAGGAAGTCGTACCCCTAATTTTCAATGTCTCATATCTGATAACCCACGGTACACTCAACGTTGTATATTTAAATTTGCACCAATTATCAAGCTTTAAGAACCCCCACTCCCCCAGGTTGTCTATTTTTTCACATTTTGATTATTTTTCCATAATTTGTGATCTGGACTGGATTGGGCACTTTGATCTTTGGGCCTGAGAAGATCCAGAGGATAAAGCATTACTCGGAACAGTAATGCTTAAGAAAGAAGGAAAAAGCATTACTCGGTCGTTCAACCAAGTCACATAGACCTCAGACTCACAAAAATCGCAAACAATTTTGTACTTCCTGTATTCATCAGTTAGTTTTTTATTGCATTTTGAACAGGCTATTGCTGAGTCGCCTGTTTGGAAAATACGCCTAACAAGTCCGGCAAGGAAAGTGGAACACGAACCCATAATTATTTCACTACTTATAAGATTGTTAAATCTGACTTTGCGGCGTTTACTCGAATTAAAATAGCCTGCAAGTTGGCAAAAATACTGGATTTTAAAGATCAAGGTGTAATTAAACACCGAGTTTTTTCTACGATAACCGGCGTTTCGTCTAATAACATTGAGATGTTGTACAGAACAGGAGCAGGCGACATCCACTTGCGTATTTTAGATCCAATACTGCATGACAGATGGTTCTCGGTTCGAGAAGCAGCCCATATTGCTCTGTACCTCGCTGGTACAGAGCCAGGTCTCGGATCCAGAACGTAGTTAAAAGAGTAGGTGGTCACCAATTTGTCGATCAACCCATCTGCATACTAGTTTTGGGGTCTACCCCTCATCAATACAGCTTTGGCTGGTCGACAAATTGGAGACCGTGAGTTATCGGCTTAAAGCCGAAAATGTACGGAGTACCGGTGAGATGTTCTCTTTTCACTCTAAATGTTATCTTTTCACTGATGTACGTACTCTTTGCACTTCGTTCTGGTTCCTATAACAAGCGAGTTACAGAGCAATATGGGCTGCTTCTCGAACCGATAGCCATCTGTCATGCAGTATTGGATCTAAAATGCCCTGGTGGATGTCGCCTGCTCCTGCTCTGTACAACATTTCACCGGTACTCCGTACATTTTCGGCTTTAAGCCGCTAACTCACGGTCTCCAATTTGTCGACAACCAAAAGCTGTACTGATGAGGGGTAGGCCCCGAAACTAGTATGCAGATGGGTTGATCGACAAATTGGTGACCACCTACTCTTTTTACTGGTAACATCTTGAATATCATGCAAGAATTTCTGTCGGTTTAGTAAGTAACTTGTAGATTAATGAACGATTAATAATTTCAAGTCCATTATGACCGTATTCTTTTGTCACTACATTCACGTAAAGGGTGTTCATAAAAAAACCTCGTAGCAAGCCATGGAATTAAAATTCTTGTCCGAGATACGTTCATAAAAAAAATGAAAATCGGAACATTTTGATATTTTTTTTAAATGAACGCATGATATAACCCGTCCCGATTATTAATCTTTGTCATTAATGAACGTTCGAAAACAACGAAGTGGTTTTTATTAACGACTTTGGGCTGAATTATTTTTAAGTTTCTACAAAATAGGTTTCATCTAAAAAGCAATTATATCTATTTAAAAAAAAAATTGCATAATATCACAAAAATATTACATTTACCTACCATAATTAATTCTGTATAACAGAAATACTCATACTTCCTAAGAATAAACTTTACAAATATGAAGATGGAGAGAAATATAAGTTAAAAGCGCGTTAGCGGACGAAATATTGTTTATTAGAAAACATCCTCTAGAATGAATTTTTAACAGAAAAGGATGACAAAGTAAATGGACTTTTGTTCCTTCATCGTTTTTTTTGACATTTCACAGCCAACTAGATGACGTTTTCAAATAAACACCCCCTACATGACCTCTTAATTTCCGTAAGACGTAGGTTGCTTAGTAAGATAAATATGAAATAGAAAATGTCTGACGAAAGGCAGGTAGCAACATTGTTGTCGTTATAAGAGCAAGGGCAGCTTGTATGATATGAAAGTAGGGTCAGATGATGGTCATTGATTAATAATTGAACCTCCTCATATAACATATGTTGCTGCCAATGTGACAACTTTCATGCAACTGTTCTGGCAACTGGCTCTCATCTATAAAAATAAATGAGAGCTGCCATTTATTTAAAATCATATGACTATGTGTGACGAAACGTTTGAAGTTTTGGCAATTCGAAATAACCATTTTATCTCTCTCCGCAATTATACACTAGTACAAAATATTCATAATTAAACAATACACATACTTAGTACCACTTTTCCAGTTTCCAGCTTATTATCTATTATCAAGTTCTCTTAACCTACCCCATAAAAGCTATTACAGATTTTTGTATTTTAGAACAGCCTTTTTTGTATAATGTACAGGACGCACGACAGGAAAAAGGCAAATGCAAAAAACATCAAAACCTTATCAGTACAGTCTCGTCGTCCATACTTATCCAACAGTTTTCCGGACTGGCTGATTACGCCCGAAGTGAGCTTCAGTTCTTCGTGCGTACCAAATACGGTGTTTGAAGAGGCCGCCAAAGTCTCTAGGGTCTGAGCACTCTATAAAAAGACTATAGATAATTTGATATTTCCGGCGGAACTCGAGGTGTATCCAGACCGACCCAGTCAAGCGCAAAACTAAAGTTTATATAAAATACTACATAACAAAGTCAAATAATTGTTACCCTCTAAAAGTATTTTTTTAAGTTAAATTTACTTATTATGCGTTAATTTACTTATTATTATATTATTAAGTACTGCGGTCTGCGGTACACAAAAAACTTGTTATCGGGCTAAGGGGGTCGATTGATCTCGCTGTACTGTATTTTCCTTTAGGAGTAAGAGGGTCAAACAGCGATTCCCTACAGATCTTAACCCAGTTCTCTTGCGTGTAACATTAGCAACTTCAGCTCCTTCTTTGGACCTTGGTTCCAAAAAGTGGGGATGAATAACTTTAATTCTATTGGGTGCAGTACGTGCTGGTACGGTTTTGCAAAATTTTGAATACAGTAAGTAATTATTTAGTTGTGTGATAGAATTAACTGTCGTACCTAGTTGCATTACGGTGACTAGTCAAAGTATTGGCAACATTAGTTGTGCCGAAATTTCTTCCACCTAAGCGGCCACATAGTTCTTACAGCATTCTAAGGTTAAAGCTCAAGAACGCTCTGGGAGTATTCCTCCACCTTTCTAGCTTCTAGGAATATTAAAAATTGAACGGACAGAAGAATAATAATTTAAAAGCCGTCAGCCGGATTTAAACCAGCGACCTTCTGCACCACACCGGCTGAAGGCCTACTTTTTCTTTCATTTAAATTATTATTCTTCTGTCCGCTGAAGCCACAAACATCACTTGTAAATTCCTACGGAAAGAATGTAAGGAGGAGCCTCCTCCGATTGCCCAATGTGTAGGGTATTGGTGGAAGTCCATTAATAAAGTTGACACCATTAACTGAAGACCGAAGAATGTCAATCCATAAATTTCTCAATGAGTCAAGTAACGGAATTGACACCATTGTTGCTACATTGCTTATAATCCGTTAAAATGTGGTTGTACAGCAAGCAGTGAGTATTAAACGTATATATCGACACTTCTCGAGTCGCCCATCTCTAGTTCGCCTTTGCATCGCGCGGAGGAATGGTGTTTTCCAGAGAGGAAGAATTAACTAGAGTCGTTTATTTACAAAATTTTGTCTGACATCATTTCTAAAGGTTCGGTGCGATGTTGCCGGGTTGCCCTCTCTCAGGGTCCAACTACACAACCCATATGTTTATATGTAGTGTAGCAAGTACGTTAATACGTACCGGACTTTCCTTAGTGACCTTGAAGGCGAAATCTGGGGACCCGGACACGACGCACTACGCGCGTGTGCATGGGTTGTTGCCAAATCTCGAATGCATACAATAATTATGTTGCTAGAATCAAATGCTTTCATATCGAATATTTTTCCGTCACATACATATGCGATGAGTCAGCGGACTAACTCCTGAATGTATCGGCAACATTGGATGTCACGAAGTGCTTTGGCCTCAAAAATGAACGGGTGTACGGGTGAACGCCGAACGGCCATCGCCATGTTTATAGCTTGGCTTTACTGCTTTGTGCTGTTTATTCTTTGGTGTTGAGCTCGTGCATTTTCAATCGGCCGGACAATCGGTCTAGCTGCTAGCTATGCCGCTTTCAAAAGCGCGCTCAATTTTCGGCATGCGCAGAATTTGCAATTTACGAGTTAATTTGTTCCTAACCATGCCTTTTGCAGTCCAAGGCCACCAATGTAAAAGATAGGCAATGTCCCGTATGCTGTTAAAGTATATATGTTGTGTAGCCAAATGTAACCGTACAGCACGATCAAAACATAGGTAGAAAATCTTCTTAATTGACGAATTGGCAACAGTGCTGTCAATTCAATGTGTGTGTCAACCTCATTGAACTGATGTCGACCACAAAACGTCAAAACGTGTTTTCTTTGTGTTTGAAGTTGAGACAGTGCTTGCGAACGTTTTGTGCGATTATTTGGTGTTTTATTAAAGATTTTATCATTATGGTGAGATATTGTCGCATATGTAAGATTTCTGGTTATAAAAGTGAGACAGAAATCTTTCGTATCACAGGTAAGTGCATACCATGGTTTTCACCGATTACCCGACTCGGCGGCCATTTTTTCATTCCCCTCGCGACATGCGCCCGCTGTGGTCCATATGCATGTTGGAAGTAAACAAACCTGACAATTTATGATTGACTCACTGAGTCTATCTAGTTTGAAGGTCGCTGGTATTTTCTCTTGGCTTTCCGAGGAGAAGGTGGGACAAAGTCCTCCTAGTTTTGGATGCTTGTAACATTATTATTTTACAGTAACTGTGCCTAAAAAGCGCACCTGCTCCTAGATATGTTGGCTTTGTACAATCACTGTCCCAGCCCCCTGTCGAAGACTCAGCAGAGTCTCTCTAGTAAAGAGCTTTTTACTAGCGAAGAAGAAAGCATTTACAGTTTACTTATTATAGAAAATAGTTTTTATTATTTTCTATAATATATATATTATTTATATAGTTGGTATTATAAAAAATAATATACAGGTGTATAATTTTGAAAACTGCTCAAATGTCTGTTTTTTTTTTAAGTCCGAGGTCAGTAATTCTGAAGACCAGCAATTAATTAAGGACGTTTGTATGTGAATATTCCAAGGTCACGCATGTATTTGCGCGGCATGGTTCAACAGAATCGCTCTGGATAACACTTTACAGCCGATTTGGGTGGACAATTCTCAACTCCATAAGACGAAAAATCGGCCGCTTTGTTGTGTCTTTTTGTAAAGTCGTATAAATAATGCAGGTAGCTTTTTAGGTGGCCATTTTTTGCTCTCACTGGAGATGAAAATCCTCCACCCGATAACATCTTTAAACACAAACCTGATTAGTGGTGTCAGCTAACTGTTTACTAATATTGAGCAGCTGATCCGTAACATTAGCGCTCATTTTAACCATACTCTCTTTGTCCCTTTTATGCCTTTGGCGAACTTCATTATCTTTATTATGTCGCAACAGTTCTTCCTTTGATCGTCGCTCTATTACCATCATTGCTTTTAAATTCGCTTTCTTAAATGAGTCCATTGAACTAGTAATGAAAAATATCAGTTAGGCTAAGTCGTCAAGGATGCAATTTTCGACTCTAAGGCACGTTTTTTCCAATTTATTGACAACGCTAGACATTCAGACTGAGACAAAAAACGCTAACTCAGTCTACATATATCTTCAAACAAAACAAGAAACAGAAAGAGCAATTAAGTCACAAATTACTAAAGATCGCGTGATTTAAACTGAGAGCTTATATCATTGAGTACCAAGTAAAGGTAAATACTCACGAGAGAAAGTTTCGATATTTCAGAGCCATTTGACAGTAATTATATGATATCTTGAAACAAGATTTACAAGAACACGCGATAACTATCAAAATGCTCTAAAAAATCGCGACTTAGCGTTTGTAAGTTACGAAATACTGTAGAACATGTAAGATAAATGAGAGTGTGTATCAAGAGACAGACAGAGTAAAGGTGAGCGAATTTGCGTCTTTTCGAAGCATTTTTGCAGTTATCGCGCGTCGTCTTGAAACAGGATTATAAGACCGGTAATTTTATTTAATTGACGGTTCTACTGGAACATATTCCTATGCTTGCTGAGCAAGAAGTAAGTAATCAGTATTTATTTACATTTTTGCATTTCTATAATCCGTCGAAAATTGCATCCAAAATGTCAATAACAATCCACAAATAAGTATAACAAATTAATATAAAAAAAACACTTATTTGACACTCTGTATCTCAAAAATGGTGAACAAAATTTATATGACTCAGGGTCCTCTATAGCTGCCAACGTTTGGCAACACCTTGCTAAAACATCTTGTACCAGTACCAAACATGGTCATCTAAAATGATTTGAATCTGACTTGAATTGAAAATAAAGTGGACCAAATAAACTCTGCCGAGGAGTCCACATGAAACAATCAGACCAGAGGAGTATTTTTCTTATCAACATTGTTCAATGATTTACATTGCATATACCTGAAAGCAAGTAATCATCTTAAAGTTCCTTACCTAGCCAACTGCTCCCTTTCTAATATGACATCCTTGAGAAGCTGTTGATCTCGGTGTTCTTTAACCTTATCACCAAATTCATCGATTAGCTTCCTTAGAGTTGCTATTTTTGACCGACCTGTGCTATTCAAATTTTGGAGTTCTGAGAGTGGGCCTGAACAAGCATTGATGTCCTAAAATAAGATATATCACTCAACATAGGTCCAATAGATAATTCAAATGTAGAAAAATAATAAACCACAACAGAACACCTTTTGAACCAATCAAACTGAAAAGTTCTATATGGACCACTTGTAATTAGTGAGAAGTAAAGAATTTTATTAAAGACAGGTTAGTAACGCAAATTTCAATCAAAATAGGGCACTTGTTAAACAGGATTATAAAATTAGGTGTCTGCCTCAGCCATAACATATGGTAGCACAGTAGCAATTAAAAATGTACTCATTCAGCCCTTCCCCCCTTCCACTGAACTAACATTTAGGGCATTTTTGCGTTCCTGTTGCCTACTTCAGAAACTCAGAAATAGAATCTTGATTATTCCTCCTGCTAAAAATTAATTGTGATTGCATGGGGACAATCATACATATTTTGCATCCAGAAGAGCAATCAGGTAATACAAATGGTGTCCAATGTTTCTTCAGCATGAAGTAAGTGAGAGATAAATATTTATTGGAAGTTAACAGGATATAAACAAAACTTTACCTGAATAATCGCTTTTAATTGTAAATGGTTTTCTGTAATATCTCGACGGACATTTTTCAATAAAAATTGTAGGGAATTCATGGTATTAATATTAAACTTATATGGTCTAAATCGCCTTAATCATGGGTATAAAAGGTTTTTCAATAAACTTATTTTAGAGAAACAAGTGTTACTTGTCTATTAGTTTTTGAAAAAGATCTTTAAAACATGAAGAATTTTTTGAAAATAATAACAAAAATCTGAGGTTAGGTTTAGGCAGAGACCAGAGACCTCTGTCATATGGCCAGAGCACACAAACGCCGATATTTTTTAAAACATGGTCCCGTTTTTTGACCGGATGTTCGCCATTTTTAAGGAGTTTGACATAAGATGTCAGGTTACCACCAATACGCCGGAACCAATGACCTTTCAGATAAACTGCAGAAAAAGTAAACTGCTCAAAAAATTAAATAACAAGTTACATGATTAGAAAAATATTTCCCAAAATAGCGTTATTGACTTCACTGCGGTATAAACTAAATCATATTTCGAAGATTTGGATGTAAAATAACTAGTTTTAGAGTTATTTGAAATAATTTAATTGTTGCTGAAAAACGCCATTATCTGTTTACCTGTGAAACGTAACTCCAGGATCCTTTCTATAGCCGCTGCTATTACAACCATAAGCTGCACATCCCACCATTGTAAACAACACAATTATTTATAATATCAAAGTCTTGCAAAATGCAATTTATTGCAAAAAAACACATAGCCAACGAAATGTTTGGTTTTCGCCTTAGATATGGCGTCTCATCATTTTTGGTTTTTTGGTAACAGCTTCCCATATAGCGGAGAATTGCGCGCGTGGATTCCATTAGTTTACAATTTCTGAGATGTGAAAACTGAAGACAAAGATAAAATATTAGATTTTCTTTATGATTAAAGAGATAAATATGCTAATAGCTTAAAAGGATTAGGTCGGTGATATTTTGTCACAAGTTACAAGTTGTGTCACCGTTTTTAGGTCTAATACTCTAATAGCGCAAAGTCACTGGTCAGTTACTGGACAGCTGATCAGCTGACGCTGATTATTGCTAATTGCCGTCTGCGAATCTTTCTTGCTTGGTTGGATTGAAGGTTGAAGGAGTGGGCGGCGTGGTCTGATTTTTCAAAATTGTGTTATTATTGCTGTGAGTTAAAGAACTTTCATATCGCTCGTTAATAGGCTGTTGATCTGCCTACAAAAGTGAGTCAGTAATATGTCCAAAATCTACAAACAGCCGCCCCATTGCAAGGTAAATTCCTTAACACAATGGAATTTGGATCAATCTACTTTCTGTGTTCTGGCGAAAACAAAGTTATAGCAATTTTTCCTATTTTTGCAGGGCATAGACGATCACCACAAATACCTTTCCAGAATCACCAAAACTTTATATTATGGCAAACTGCCCAAGACAGACATGCTAAGTCTGCCTGCTACAGGTGGGTGCTATACTGAGTTTCTTCTTCATTCTTTAGCAATTTTTCTTTACATCCAGAGTTATTATTTACTAACCTGCAAATGTAGCTACCTATTATTATTTTATTTATGTGGATATTTGCTGTTCTACTCACTATTCCGATAGGAAGTCATAATCAGGATATCCACCACATTTAACACTGCTTTCTGCTATAATCTCAGGTTTATACTCAGCCGAATTATCTTCCTTGCATTGCTGCTACCCATTCTATTGTCATTCCCTGGCTTTTCTTATATATTGGCAGTTCAAGAATTCAGATTTTTATGTAAAAGTTCAAGGTCTGGTAGCGAAAGCACAAGTGCGTGTTTACAATTACCCACTGTCACTTGTGCTGCCACTCTCCTTTACTTCTGCAGTAGCATTTACATGAGGCCGCCATTACATACAGCGGAACAGAACAGAGCAGAAATGTCAATAACATCATTACACATGTCAATTCCTATGTGTGCGCAATATTCTCTTTGCGTGCTCTGTTTGTAATTTTCAATGGTAGTTAGTAGTGCGCATTTGTTCATTTTCGAGGCAGTCCTAGAAAGAAATAATTGCAGCATTTAAATTTTTTTCAATGCACTTTGTGTCAGAGTTATGAACACTATAGCAAATCCTTCATTGCATTCCCCTTCTGTATATTAGTAGCCTTGTTATTTTCTTTAAACTGATTGTCCCTGTTTGCACCTACTTTGCAAATATCTGTTTACTTACATTAGGTATTTGATTTGCAGAGTTGGCAGTAGAAATTTTTTCTGAAGCACAAAAAGGAAAATCTTTGAACCGTCTTCACTTAAACACAGCAGCACAGATATCTAGAAGTGCTTGTGTATCACCATGTTCCTTAGTTCTGGCAATGTTATACTTCGAGCGTTTGAAGAAATGCAACATGGACTACTTGGAGAAAACTGTACCTTCTGACTTGTTTTTGGTTTCACTGGTAAGTAGGAAATGCAATAGAATTGATATTTTAGTTTCTTCTTTTTGTGGGATTTATGATCTAAATTTTATATTGTCACATTTTCATCAAATAGGTTGTGAAGTTTCAAATGAAAAGGTACCATCTGCATTGATTTCTTCATCTTTTCCTGTGAAAAATTTTGAATAATTTATATAATCTTGAAATTTAAAAATATTACAAAAACTCAAAAATCCCTAGCAGGTCCTTACTTTTTTGTATATCACAATCACTAATAATAATTGTCTCACTGCTTTACCATTCAAAATGTAGCATCTAATAATCTGCTCTAGAGATATATGGAGTGTTCATTGAACAAGTCATCAAGTTTGCTTGGATTTTTGACAGAAAAGTCATATTATCAATTATCAGTGAATTTGCCTACTATACCCAACAAGGTGACACCACTTTTTGCCAATATATCACCAATGTATTTCATTTAGCTATCACTTTCATCTTCTAGAACACCAAATATTTTATCTTTGTCATGGTCCAGTCACAACAACATGAATGATGACATAAGTAAACAATAAGTTGGTGCTTGAACCTTTGTGTCGATGGAAGGAAAATTTGTTGCAAGCGGACTAACCTTATCAGAGGTCTTAATGTAGAAAGAGATGGGTAGAAAAAGGAATGTTGAACATTTTAGAAAGAGAGTTTATTCTGCGACATATAGTTATGTTTGTGTCTAGTAGTAAAAAGTCACTGAATATAACCAAAGTAAATAGACTTTTGTTACTTGATCCTTTTGACATCATCCTTTGGCATTTTGACATTTTGTCATTTGATATTATTGTCTCAGTTGGTTTCAACCCACTAAAACGGTCCAAGAACAGAAAGTTTTCTACGCGGGCGACGCAAAAAACGGTAATAAACAACCAACAACCAATTTGAAAATCAAAAATGTCAACATTCAATTAGTGGCGAAATAAGATTATTTCACCACTAATTAGATCTAGTCAAAACGTACGAAAATACTTAATTAATATTTGTCGCGGCTTTATCGGTCTGTAACATTTGACCGATGATTACTTGATCAAGTGCGTGATCGGGATTCAAAATGCCGGCCCTTAAACTATTAATTTGCCGAAACATAACCGACTTGATGACTCCTTTTTATTAACTCTACTTAGTTCTTTTATTCTGTGTCGTTTATCATTTTATTTCTCTTCTGTGGCTCAAGTACCAAGTACTATTTCAACATCTTATAGATGGTTTCCTCTAAATTCTTGTTCGACGATGGCGAAATTGACGAGGTTTTTATGGACGAGTGGGCCGCTTCTTCAGGATTGACTTGCAAGGAACTAGCTCAGCTGGAAAAGAACTTTCTGCAAGCCATAGTAAAATAAAATAGTATTACTACGTAATGTCAAAGGTTCTAAAATTTTAATTGTAGAGTTGGGAACTCTACACCACCAAGCAAGCCTTTTGGGATAAGCTGCGAGATATAGAAGTGCGATTAGCTCTAAAAGAGGGCAGTATTAGGGGCTATTTTACTTACACAGAACTGGATACTCTGGGGGATATGTTATACAAAGGTATGAAAAGAATTGCGTAACATTCAAGTGCCGATGGGTTTTGACAAGTTGGTCTTACAGATATCCATGAAATTGTGCAATGCATTTTGGCGGTTTCGGTAATTTTAACGGCTGCGTACACCACAGCTTTGCTTATGTTAATCGGATCAGTCGCCTTGGCAAGCACAATTCCAGGCACCAGCCTTTATAACGACAAGACTTCCGCTTCTTCATTGTTGCCGATTTCAAGCAAAATCACCGTGGAGAAAGGTGGGTTAAAGGATTATTTTTTTGTAATATAACATCTGATTAAAATTTTTTTCAGGTGGGGTTCCGGCCTGCAACCTAACTAAAACCGCAGTAACGTCCAAGTGTCATAACGCTCTCAATTTCAATGCTCTTAAAGTTTTTAAGGCCAGCATTCTCCTAGCGTCAATAAAGTCAGAAGGTTCAAATATATCGTCATCAGATGAACAACTGTCAGATAATTATCAACAAGTTGGTTGGGATTGGTGGAACGTACCAATTATGAACTGGCTCGCGGACACTGCACGATTTGTGAAATCTTTTGAAATGCCGTTCATAAAAAACTGTATGTTCTATCTGGAAACGACTGTAGTCAATGAAAAATTTGTTTACTTGGAAGATCACATACGTAAGGCGACCAAGACCAGAATACAGGATCAGATGGAGCGGTCTTGGCATGTCGAGTGGACCGACACTATAAAAAAACATTTGACTTATTACAGTATTTTGCCTTATCTGCAATCAATTAAGCCTTAATATAAAAGATGCACAATGCGATAAGGTCACTAGTTCAACGAAAGTTGTGGTTCTTTGAAACCTTTTTTTTTTCAATCGGAGTTTATTTCTTTTGTTAAAGTGACCATATGCTGATCAATAAAGTTGTTTTTTGAATTGATTATTGAGAAGTTTTTTTGGTGGAGTATCCAAGCACGCACTCTTGAAGAGCTCGGGGTCAGTATGTATGTTTAATACGAGTTTTCCAAATTTTACGCCATATAATAATCTAAGTGGCCACCAGTAACGACATGTGCACTATTCGTAACTAATAAACAGAAAAAAAACTAAATAGCGCCGCGCACCAAAGAAAAAGAATACCGCGAGAAGTAGAATAATTCTTGGATTCTGGAGGTAACGCTGAGAGAAAAATATCATTATGCGCTTCAACGAGCTTGTACATTACACCAGAAGCCGCCCTCTACAATTTCGGCCCCCCTTTTTAGCAGTGGGAACCTTAAAAATTGTCCTCCGAAGAACAATTGTCACTGTCATTATTTTTTATTACTAATGATGTTTGTGGCTTCAGCGGTCAGAGGAATAATAATTTAAGTTAAAAACAAAGTAGGCCTTCAGCCGGATTTGAGCCAGTGACCTTCCTGGTTATAACTGGTAAATGTGTTCCCCTTTCCCTTCTAACTCCCACCTTGCATACTAACAAATTAATAATGATTTAAGTTGAAGAAACAGTATCCCGATAAGTCAACGAATTAGACGTGCCTTTATAGTTCAGTTGGTAGGGCAACTGTCTGGCAAACAGCAAGGTCGCTGGTTCAAATCCGGCTGAAGGCCTACTTTTTGTTTAATTTAAATTATTATTCTTCTTTCCGCTGAAGCCACAATCATCACTTGTAAATTACTACGGGCGCAACTATAATATTCATTTTTTTTACTTCTTATTTCCAATGCAGTCGAAATTGGAAACTTACATCCATCTCCTAGATAGAGCGCTCGCTAGGGCTCCTAGCCCTTAGCTGACTTAGCTCCAAGATTTTTTGCATATTTTTTGAAACCTAACATCTAACCAAAAACCGAAGATAATCGATACTCACGACAATCAATATCTTAAGCTTGTATGATGTGCGCTGACCACAACATTAAATCATGGAAACCCAAAAAATGGCAATCTTCCGGCCAAAAAATGGGCCCAATTTTAGGAAAATAACGGCATTTATTGGTTTTGACTTTGACCATATCTCGTAGGTCATTGTTCGGGACTTTTCTGCGACGGCCAATGACCTAGCGGATATGGACAGAGGCAACAAATGCCGATATTTCCCCAAAAATGGCCGCTCTTTTCGGCCGGAAGTCTATCGCTTCAAAGGCACGTTGTCGTCAGCGCATGCTATACAAGGGTCACAGCAACTTACAGCCGGACTGGATATTGATTGTGTCGATTGTTTTTGGTTTTTGTTAGCTTGGAACTTAAGTTTTAAAAAACTTGGAGCTAGGTACATCAGCTTAGGGCTCTAGCCAAGAAATAATAAAAATAATAACAGTGACAAGTGTTTGGCAATTATTTGACGTAAGACGTCATGACGTCACTTCATGCGGCAGGGGGGCCAAAACTGGAAAATGAGAGGTTCTCTAGATTAGCTCGATGGCGACGGAAATGTAAAGGGTGTTCATAAAAAAACCTCGTAGCAAGCCATGGAATTAAAACTCTTGTCTGAGATAAGTTTATAGAATAATGAAGGTCACTTCATTGAAAATCTACTTCAATTTTTTTTATGTAGCGATCTCAGACTTACTGCACTAATTTCAGGGCCTACTTGAGGTTTTTTTAAATGAACGCATGAAATAATTTGCTATATATAAAAAGCCCTAATTAGGATAAGGGAGAGCTACTACGCTATATGTGGCAATCCGAACACACTCTGCGAAGCTTTTGCGTAGGCTGGCAGTCGCGATTTTTTGCAGAAATTGACCCCCTCTTCTTTTACAGTTTTTTCCCCGTTGTAGCAGATTCAACCTTAAAAATTGTGGACTTCCGACCAAAGAACCGGAGCGTCTTTAGAGCAATATCAGCATTCGTTGTCTCTGTCCCTATCTCATAGGTCATTGTTTAAAAGAGATCATCGAGCTAATCTGGAGACTCCCTCCTGTTTTACAGTTTTGGCCGTTTTGGCCCCTTAGCAGTGGGTCCCTTTAAACTGGTGACGACTTCCGCCGGAAGTGACGTCTCGATGACGTCATGACGTGTTACACAAGCAAAATTACGTCAGGGGAACCTTTGAAGCGACGGACTCCGGCCAAAAAGGGGGGTAATTTTTAGGGAAATATCGGCATTTGGTGGGTCTGTCCATATCTGCTAGGTCATTGGATGATATTGAAGCCGCCGTCACCATACAGCGGAACGTGGGTAAAAGCGGATCATAATCAAATAAGAGCTCAGGACGCTTATTCTATAGGAAAGAGTGAAAGTGAAAGTGAGAATTTTGACAACCTTGGTTGGTCAAAAAATTCTGTTGACGAATTCCATTGGCCAGCAATTCTCACTTTCCCTCTTTCCTATAGAATAAGCGTCCTGACGTCGAATCCCCATGTGCGGATATGGCGTATATTGCAGATTTGGCGCTGTCGTCTGATTGGTTAAAATTGAAGTTTCTTGCTAAGTGTTGCCAAATTTCTGCATTCTCATTAAAGTGATATAAGTTGTTGGAAAAATAGTGGAAAAAACGACAGTTACTGTATCGAAATCTTTGACATTTGCCATACGATTTTAGAGGTCCGCATAGAACGATGCATATATCAAAAAAGATGGAATGCAGTGCGCACTGCGGAAACACTGTGAATCCGCAATATACGCCATATCCGCACATGTGGACGTGGACGTATACCATTAGAATTAGGCTGTTTTCAAGGTCAGTCGTCAATTCTCCTCGATCTCTTCTTTACTTTATTATAGGTACTCTGGGTTCTTCAGGTAGTCCAGAAGGGGGACGGACTGAAATGATTGTTCAGAAGACCATTGACGCAACCCTCGCCACTACGGCGTTTCAGACTGTGAAGAGCATTCCATTTAGAAAATCAAATTTTGCGGAAAATACGTACAGACAACTGTTTAGTTTTTTGAATTTAAAAAGTTTAAAAATTTGATAATTGGACAGAGCAATTAATGCTCTTTAAAATGACAACTTCATATTTTATATATAGCAACATTGGCAATAAAACTTTTTATTTAATTTGACCGTTAATTTTCTGATTTACCGGTCCGAATTTATATTCAAAAAATGCGAAATAAAAATCTGTATCTGATGTAGAGATGGGTTTTCACCCGGTTTTTTCATTTTTGAGGATTTATTCCTTGCACATATCCGGGAAAATTCCGGGTTTATTCCATTATAACCTCTAAATTTAACTTTTTCAATACGCCTAACTTTTACCAATTAAGCAATAATTTGTTGGTTTGTGCAGCTTGAAGCTTTTGATCAATTGACCAGTGTTTAGTTTATCAAAAAACAAACCAGAATCTGGATTTATTGAATTCTAATCTAAAATCTAACCTTAAATCTTGAAACTGCCGGGTGCTTTCAAGAAAAGATGGGAAAAAACCCGGGTAAAAACCCTAAATTGGGTTTAAAGGTTTTTTGGGAGTTTTCCCTTCGCCCATCTATAATCTGATGAACGCGGATAATATATTTTAATATTTTAATTCCAATTAACGATACTCGCGGATCCACTTTAATTACTGTCGTATTGTGGGGGCATGTACAGGATGGAAAGACGGATAAGGAGATTGGAATCACAAAACGTACATTATACTCAAACGAGCGGTCTTGTAGTCAGTGTAAGATTTATCGTGTTATGGTCGAAAATTCCCAAAAATTGTATAAAGTACGTATTGTCCCGTCTGTCCCAAAAGTAATGTTCAATCCACATGTAAGGGAAAACGCGCACGGTTGTTATTGGTTGAAATTGGAGATGGGTTTTCACCCGGTTTTTTCATTTTTGAGGGTTTATTTCCTGGACACATCCGGGAAAATTCCGGGTTTATTCCATTATAACCTCTAAATTTAACTTTTTCAATACGCCTAACTTTTACCAATTAAGCAATAATTTGTTGGTTTGTGCAGCTTAAATCTTTTGATCAATTGACCAGTGTTTAGTTTATCAAAAAACAAACCAGAATCTGGATTTATTGAGTTCTAATCTAAAATAAAACCTTAAATCTTGAAACTGCCCGGTGCTTTCAAGAAAACATGGGTAAAAACCCTAAATTGGGTTTAAAGTTTAAAGGTTTTTTGGGAATTTTCCCTTCGCCCATCTATAGTTGAAATTTGAAATCCATCTGACACGTCAATGGTCAAATATTAGGGTCAGCCATTGACCTAGAAGATATGGACATAGCCACCAAATACCGATATTTCCCTAAAAATGGTTCCGTTTTTTGGCCGAAAGTCCGGCACTCTTAAGGTTGCCATGACGTAATGTTGTCGTCAGCGCACGTCATACGCGTCATAGCAACTTAAAGCCTGACCGGATATTGATTGTGTCGATTGTTATTGCATTTTGTTAGGTTGGAAGGTACGTTTTAGAAAACCTTGCAGCTAGGTCAGTTAAGGGCTAGGAACCCTAGCGCTCTAGCTAAGAGATGGAAATAATAAGTTCGATATTCGATTTGATTGAAAATAAGAAATAATAGAAATAATGACAGTGACAACTGTTTGGCAATAGTTTCAAGGTTCAAACTGATAAAAAGGGATGCAAAACTGTAAAACAGTAGGAGGTCTCCAGATTAGTTCGATGGGCTGGTCAGCTCTGATTTTCGACCATTAGGTTTTGTGGTGAGGCAATTCCGCATTTTCGCGTTTTCAACTACATGTGGAGCATAATATAAAAAAAAACTGTCATTAAATATAATAAAAATATTGGAAACAGATGTGCAGCTATTGCCTGAGAATGGCTTATGCAAAAAATGCTTTGATTAACTTTGACTTTTTAACGCTTAGAACAATACAGGGCGTACAGAGTGGGTTTGGTAAGTCACGTTGCCACACTAAATATGGAGTTTAATTTGCAAAACAAGATAACGTGGAACGTGGCTATATATAGAGTTCAAACTGCTCCGAATTATCACAGGAAAATCGCCTTAGTGCCGCTTGTCAACGCTGTCAAATTTGTCATTTGTCAATTATCTTATTGACATACCCCACTCCACTTCCAAAGTGATTAGTCGCCATTCGCATTTGAGTTTATTTTTTCATAGAAGTCGAAGCTGAAAAATCTATTTTCGACTTTTTCCTGCACCACCAAGGTTTGTAATGTTATTGTAAGACAATTTTATTTTTATTACGTTTATATTCATCGCAAAGCTGCATGATAAATACTGGAATACACAACGGGGCGACGTTGTATTTTGACGTTTCCGCCGACCTTCTATACCATCGCAATCCAGTGATTGTTTTATTTTTATTCATTTTAGTCATTTAATTTCAAGAACTATTGCGTAGGAAGTGAGTATATTGAACCAGTCCCTTCCTTTAGACTAAGATGAACGCCGATCCGAGAAGACCAGACAAGATTCAGCGATATGTACCCACGAAAAACAATGCTAATGGGGAGGATCTCACCCCAGACTACATGAATATTTTGGGTGAGTTTAGAATGTCAACAAAGATAGCATAGCTCTTTTGACGATAATTTACAGCAACTGCCACTATAGTAAATTAGGTGTTTTATGGCACCAATTTGTAGTTCTTTGTAAAGGCTACAGTTCAAATGGGATAAGTTATTCTTAAAAATTATCACAAATCCGATACCCTTTAAAGACTTTACAATAGAATGATTGTGTGCATTCTTCAGCGCTGCATAATAATAGATCTCTTTATTGCATGAGTTTATTGTAGAATACTAATAAGTTTTAATAACTAGGTAGAAACATACCTAAGTATATTATTTATTACATAGGTGAATTATTGATGCGAAGCAATGTATGAGTAAGAGAGCTTCAGTTGCTACTATAACATTATCTATGTGCAAGTTCAGTTTCAGCAAAACTAAACTTGCACATAGATAATGTTGTAGAGAGAGCAAACAAGGAAACACATTGAATGCAGCAAACAGCCCATACATTTCCTGAGTTTAATTTGTTCAGAGAAAAGTTAATATGCACTTTATTGTTCAACAGTCAAGATTTGCAGGTCTTGTCAGATCTATATTTTTGGAATTATAAGTATTAAAAAAATATTTGCGATTGTCCAGTGTCCAATTTCTTCTTTATAACTTGTGTAAAATGAATACCTACTTCTGCACATACTTAAGAGATTTTCTGATTCATCATTCTTTCCAAATCGAAATCAATGACAGTAAAAGCAAGGATGATGAGTCAATATTGTCTCAAAAGTATGTTTCTGGCTGATGAATTGACATTTCCATTGGACACTGTGTTTTACATTAGGATAGAAAAGAGTTTGCTTTTTTTTTTATTTTACTATTAACCCCCATATCATCTATTATACCAGGTGACACAGGAATTACTAGCCAAGAGATAACTCTGGTTAAAAGAATGCTAACATTGCGAAATTTTGGGGATTAATATAGTAGCTTAGTACCTACAAATTGCTCATACATATTAACAATTTGCGTTTCCGCTTTCACCGGAAGTGACGTCATTTTTATTATTTCAAATGGAACACCTTGTACATTTGTCAATTTTAGGATTCTACGTTGAATTATAAGTTATTAATATGTAACATAGTGTATACCTAGCGCTTACCGTTTTCGAGAAAATCGCGCCCAAACGTTCCATATCATCAATAATAAATGTTGATTGTAATGGAGACAAATGAATATCAATCAGCCTCGATTTCACAGATGTCTATTTTTTTAGATTCTCTAGCAACCAACATTAAGAAAAGTTGTTCCAAGTTTTCATGGAAAAAGTGGAAAGTTGATTTTTTAAAGACATTTATCTCCATAACTTCCAATGGAAACACCTCTTTTATTTGTAACATTTGGATTCCTTATCCAATTTCAAGCACTATTTCTTTGAAGTGTTTGAGTCAAACCAGTCATTTTCAAGAAATTGTACCACAAATAAAAGTCCAAATGTTAGGAATAAAATTAGGTGTTTCTTTTTGACATCTAATTTTGAACATGAAAAATGATCAACAAGAAGGCATTATAACCTGAGTGTGATGGTTCTAAAATACAGAACAATAGCACATTGTAAAAACATTTATAGGAAATATTTAAGTGTTGACATTTGCTTTGAGTGAAAAGCTACAACTCTAAAGGAAAAGTTCTTAGAATTTTTTTTTATTTATTAAATAAAAATAGTTTGATCAAGAAGGCTGTTATTTACATAGCAAAAGATTCTCACAGGAGAAGCATTAATAGTGGCATAATACACTTGGGTTCATTTGAAGTGGATTGCTCTAATTGATAATCGACTTTAAACTGCCATACTTCTTAAACCACCTGATACATTGTAATGAATTTTTGTGTGTTTACTGATCATTCTTTTCTCTAGAAATTGAAGTATTTTCACTTAATTTTTTACTTCTAGTTAAATGCCTGCAGTTCATTTACTTCTTCAATGTTCTTTTACTTTTTTTAAAGGCGGCTGTGTAACTTGCTTGTTATGATAGAAAAACTTTTGACACCCTCTATGACAGAAGAACTCTTCATGAGTGTGGAACAGTTTTAATTTTTTAATTTTGAATATCTGTTATACAATATAAGAAAAAATTGCTTTTGTACTGATATGCATTTTCTCAATACGGTTTTATTAACATTTTGATAAGTTGGCCATGTCGAATCAATGTTGGGTGCCATTACAGGAATAGCTGCCATATGGCTGTCACAGTTGACGTTTTTTTTAAATTGTCCAAATGCCGTGATGAAGTCACAAGATCAATCGATACAATTTGATGATTTATTTTGTGTTTCCTTATGGTTTCTTTTTCTAAAGAACTACGGAAGTTTAATTGTGACACACTGTATAACAAGAGGATTTCGATAATTTAAAAAAACGTCAACTGTGACTGCCATGTGGCAGCTTTACCTGTAATAATGGCACTCAGCATTGTTTTGCCATGGCCAATTTATCAAAATGTTATTAAAACCGTATTAAAAAATGCATAGTAGTACAAAAACATTTTTTTCTTAAATTGTAGGACAGATATTCAAAAACAAAAAAGTGTTCTAAACTCATGTAGAGTTCTCCTGTCATACAGGGTGTCAAAAGTTTTTCTATGGTTGTTTTTAAAAACTTAATAGAATTGGGTTGATTACTATCAGCTGTTTTTCAACCAATCAGACTGACTATCCTGTCATTAGATACCAATTCAGTTGCCTAGAAATCATATGTGGGGATCAATCTGATCCAGGATTACTATTTCTGAAAAGTCCATATATTATTACTCCAAATCAACCAGCAAAACCCTTTAAAAGTTATGAAGTTTCAAATAGTGGGGCAATAGATATTCTTAATACTTGTCCCACTCACTGAAAATAAGTTTCCTTAGATATGATATTTGGTGCACTCATAACAAGGTTGTCATTATGATGTTACAATTATGTGCCCTGCATTCTGTACTTCATAGTTTGGGACTGAAATATACGGGGTGTTCATTATAAAACTTCATCTAGTTTGCTGTGAAATGTCAAAAGTAAAGGATGCAGAAACAAAAGTCTTGATGACTTTGATTATGTCAACCTTTTCTGTCAAAATTTCATAGCCTGCTAGATGAAGTTTTATAATGAACAACCCGTACTTGTCATATTCTATTTTTTTATCCTAGTCAATTCATTAAATAGACTAATAACTAAAGGCCAAATTTTAAAATGGTACATTTTATGTACTATTATGACCTTATTTGTTAAACATGGTCAATATGCCGTAAGAAAGTCACGTATTTTTCCTAATGGCAACGATAAGCTGAAATGGGTTTATTAAATTATTGGTTCTTTATATACCAAGAAATTGTTCTTGAGCAAAGTTGAAAGCAATATCTAAGCTTAATTAGGCAGTTAAATATTACTAGTCGTCGGGAGACAAAAACCGCGATTTACCTGTGAACTATTAACACATTGTGTATGTGTAATCAACTTTTGTGTGATTGTATAAATGCGGGTTTATTAGAAATAGGGCGGTTAAATTTTTAGAAGCATACTTAGACATTGACTCGTCCGACGGTGGTACCCTTATTACTATTTACTAACCAAAGATCGGTGAATACCCCTTTTCATATGTGATACGATGCCTATGCTTATCTAGTATTTGGTATTTATTTTTGGAAATAATATATGTATTGAGAGCGTTGTGGGTTCACATTAGTAGGTAGGTAGGTTAGTTAAGTAAAGGCACTTTAATATTGGGGAGATATGGGTTACTCTCCATCTAAGACCATTATTACAACATAATATAAAAAAAAATCAAAATTATGTAATATTACTGAAATTCAATGCCTGATTCTCAAATTTAAGAGTAGCTTTAATTATTATGTTGTAAAACTTCCTCCAATGTAATAGCGCCTTACATTAACATTTGCATTCCGTAGGTCAACCCCCGACCACGGCAAATGCAGCAGTCGGCGAGGCGGTCGAGAAACACCCAGAATCAAATATAGTCGTTGACCATATGCATCACTCCCGCCCGGACGACGTCCAGCAAACAAACGACGAACTCACCGTCCCTGCCAATGCCGCTAATGTGATACCCACCAGCCCTCAATACGGTGTCGCCATTATCTCGAATAATATTACTCCAGTCGTTAACGAGCTGGCCACAACCGAAACCGTAGCTTTAGCAGCAGAGAGTATGACAGATGGCTCAGCTACCAAAGTGGCAGACGAGGTCAGCAAAGATTTACACACGGCCCCTAGTAGAAATGAGAGATTTAAAGTGGTGAAAATTGCGAGTCTAGAGCCTTTTAAAAGGGGCCGATGGAAATGCATGGATTACGTGGATGAAGCCCCGCCACCTAATGTTGTGAATCCCGTAACCAAGACCACACAATCGGTTGGTAATACCGCGGCCATGCCAGGAGGTGTTTACTTGCAAACGCAAAGCTTGCCTCAACAACAAATACAACAGATGTTATTGCAAGGAGGTTTTACCAATGGAACGCAATTTTTTCCCGCAAACGTTCCGGCACACCTTATTCCTCAGGGACAGGCCTATTTTTACCCACAAGTGGCAAACGTTCAAAGTCAGACGGTTCCCCAGCCCGTGGCCGGCAGCATGCCTACACAGTTCATCAACAATCAGCCTTATTTTGCTGCCGGTGTGGTTGCTGCCAATCCTACAGGCTTTACTCTGCCTCAGAGTTATCCGAACATACAATATGTCCCCCTTCCCGCTCAGGGTAGTGCGTTTGTGCCCACGAGTCAAGCTGTGCATTTGCCAGCAAACTTCCAGCAAAGCCAGAGCTATGCTGGACAGCCTACATCCATGTCCCAAGGTAATATGAACCAGAACATGGTAAACGGACATGCTTTTTCTCAGCAGCAGCAGCAACAACAGCAACACCCAGAGATGCAAAACGCCAGTTTGCCAAATCAGCCAGCTAAGAATGTGATAGTGGTCAACTCACAGCCTGCTGTGAGTAGTACGCAACCACAACCGACTCACGTGGTCCAGAACCAGAACAACCCTCAATCCGCTCCAGTGGTCCAGACACATCAGTTCCAGCAGCCTCAGAACGCTACCTTTCCACAATCTGCGGCGCAATCTCAGACCAGTCAAGGTCAGGCGGCTCAGAATCAAAACGTAGCAATGTCGGGGGCGGCAGCGCCGACGGTGGTCGCCCCGGTAATCGGAGTGACTCAACAAGCTCAGCAGAATTTCGACGCCAGTAACGTTTATACGAATCCTCAGTTTGCCATGAGTGTGAATAGTTTAACTGTGTTGGACCCGAGTCAGGAGGTGAATGCGGAAGTGAAGGAAGTGAACAGTGCCGTGGAAACTGCCAGTGATAATGCCGAAGATCCGAACAAAAACAATCCGGTGGTCAACGCAATCGATAACAAGATTGAACAAGCTATGGATCTGGTGAAGAGCCATCTCATGTACACTGTAAGTATCGTTTTTTTTTTTTAATCTAATCTGAATCGCGCCGGATATAACTAGAAGCACCATTTTACTTGAAAACCAGAAAACTGAGGATACTCGAAACCAGACATCTCCGTGTTTTAAAAATACGACAGTGACGAGCATAACAACATTGCGTTGGTTTCGGTGCAAACTCGGCTTGCAGATTTATTCTTCAGGGTTGACGCGTTAAAAATGCAGATATTTTTGGCAATAGCTTATCCTTGCTTTGTTTTCGGAGAACTTTCGGTTTTATCTACTACAAGCGGTTTCTAAAAGTGTGAAATAGCAAGGTTTGCCTTGATGCAAGCGCGTAGGTAGCGATTTTATTGTTTTATAGTTTTTGTTGGTACAACTTTTTCGGAATTTCCTTAAAAAATTCTTTATTTAATTTGGGACGAAATTTTGAAATGTTTTAGGTAATAAATAAGCGGAAACATCAAAATCTGACTTAAAACTAATATTTTTTCTTGACAGGTTGATTAATGTCTTAGAAAAATGAATTATTATATTAATGATCGATAAATATCCGTTAATAAAACGTTAATTTATTTATGCGACATGTAACAGGACCAGTACAGTTTGAGGCATTTTTCCAACCATCAATTTGCAGTACCTATGCCTAAGTAAGAAGGGAATTTGTTGCACTAGGTGTCATCGAACAATGCAGAGAGAATGCAGGAGCTTATGTTTAAGCTCGGTTTTAAGCTGTTCAATACCACAAACACCAATTTGCTTAGGGAAATTTCAAATATAATTGTGTTAAAATCCTGGTTAAGATTCCTGTCACACTTGATCAATCTACAAGTACAATTTTCAGTTTAACTAGTATTTGTTTTCATTTTTGCTCTTGTGCTTGGACAACATCTTTCTTCATAAATTTCTAATTTTTCTTTAAATTGGTAATTTTTTTCTAAATTAACAAAACTTGAAAATTTTGAAATACCTACAGCAGTTTTAAACAATAAAGCTTCTAAATCACTTTATATAGAGAAAATGTCCATCATATTTCTTGAAAATGTATTGATTCTAATCTTGATCGATCTATTTACTTTAACTGTGTTGGAGTTATAAATCATGAAAGTTGAAGTTTTGTCTTTGAAGTTTAGAACCGTTCATCAAGACCAGAAAATTGTTTACTAACTTCCGCCGAATGCAAATTACCTTTAAAAATAATTTATGGTGTGCGTTCCATTTAAATATTTCTAAGTTATCTGACAGTTCTGTTATGCTTGTTGCCCTCACCGCTGTTGCAACTACTTAAAAATAGCCATCTTTCAGACAACAAGAAAAAGAGATTTCAAGACTTGTTTTTTTTTTTCTAAAATATGAGAGAAAATACAAAGCAGTATGATCCAAATTTTAAAATCACTATGAGATGAGATCTCACAAACTTTCATGTAATTTTAAGGTATTAAATATTGCATGACAGAAGAGATCAGGTTAATTCAAGTCCTTGACGGTCGATTAACTGTCGTGTTTTGTGCAACAGGAGTCAATATCTCGAAACTTATCTGAGATTTCCCACTTTAATGAATTAGGAACGAAATTACAGGTTTTTAGCAATTGATAGGTTTTAAAGAAAAATGTATACTTTCCAAACCAGACCACCGTTTAGAGATCGAAGTTTACAATGAGTTGATGGATGTCTACTATTATTCAATATAAGAGAAGGTAGTGGTGAGAGTAGTCCCTGGACTCCCTGGGGAGTTTCCAAGGAGAACTTCTTCACTTGATCTTTCCTATCACCAAAGATCTTGTATTACTAGACAGTAGGGGCTAACACGGCGATAGAACTTGTTGCCAAAGTATGAGACATTATTCTTCACTTGATCTTTCCTATCACCAAAGATCTTGTATTACTAGACAGTAGGGGCTAACACGGCGATAGAACTTGTTGCCAAAGTATGAGACATTATTCTTTTAGCTTGTCTCTTTCGTCATCAGGAATGCCGATGATTTGTCTTTCTCCTGGCACCGGGCCACAAAAG
Organism: Taphrorychus bicolor; assembly: GCA_951812265.1. NCBI lineage: Eukaryota > Metazoa > Arthropoda > Insecta > Coleoptera > Curculionidae > Taphrorychus > Taphrorychus bicolor. The sequence goes on along the minus strand of OX638299.1, from coordinate 11,929,020 downwards.
AAAAAGGGTGTGACAAGAGAGAGAACCTTATCAGAGGTCATAATGTGGAAAGAGATGGGTAGGAAAAAAATAATGTTGGACATTTTAGCAACAGAGCCTCCCTCTCTCGAGGCCTCTCGTCTTAATGGCTATGTTTGTATCTATTAATATATACAAGGATTGTGGTAATAGTGCATACGGTGATCGGCAAATGTATAGAACAATATCTGTCAATATAGATATTTTGTCGGCGATTGGTGCGGAATTGAAATCGGTTCGGGAGGGGGGCGGGGGGCTAGCAGTGGCTTGCCAAGGTCAAAATTTCTTTTATTTACTTTTTTCTATTTCAAATTTACGTCGCCATGATTTCGACTGGGGGGATATGTGGGATAGAAGGCGCGCGCGAGGTGGATGGGGTTTGTGGCTTAGATGATAAATGTTCGACCCGCGTCGTAGAGAAAATTGTAAAAAAATCGGCAAAGTTTGAAAATTTCGCAGTGCAAAGGTGGTTTTTAGAGGTGCTGAGGAGCCCCTTAGATAAACCGGTAGCCAGTCGTGAGTGCTGCTGCGAGAAAGCCCATCCTAAGAGACCATTTTATCTCATAAAGTCGAAGCTCGTTTTATTTACGAATTTACGAATTGCTGAGTGAATTATGTTTGAATAAAATTATGAAAAACTTTACAAATTTTAGAGTTTTGAATTTGAAATTGTGACAATTTTTTAAAAGTATACATTGACATATCGACTTTGAGTTCGATTTGTGCCTAAACCGTGTCACTTATTGAATGGCTGGCCGTTCCATTGTGAACTTAGGAATGTTTTCTATCACCGACCTTCTAAGCATTTTTCCCTCAGATATCGTTAAATGGTCCAAATTAAATAAATTAAATTTCAAAGAAATAACTTGAGATTCAAAGGTAACTAGATGACAAAAATAACTGAATGGGTAATAGGTACCTTAACTATTTTACTACATAACAATGTGACATGCCCCTTCGATGAATTACAATTCGAATATTTAATTATATAAAAAATAAATAAAAATAAAATAAAATATAAACCTTTAAACCAAACAATTATTTTTTTTAGACCAAACGGTTGAAGATTGTTAAATACTTGGTGGTACCTATAGAATCTGACAATAAGAATTCTACGCAATAAGAACTCAAAAAATGGGGACTTCTAAAAAAAAATAATCTTTATTTTTGGGTCACCCCGTATAGTTTAAAAATATTTCAATTTATGACACTAATTCATTAAACACAAAACTGGAACATACGTCCAGAGACATCAACTATGGCTCTTTAAAACAGCCAACATGTAGTAAAATTTGGCATGTATCATAATATACGCTCAAATACGCTGACATAAGTATTTCTCTGTTAAGTTTTAACAGTTGCAGAGTGTTGTTGCACCATCCTGTATAAGAAGTACCTAAACTGATCTTGTTAAGAGGCACAAAATGTGCGCCTCTTAACACAAAATCACTGAACTTATTTAAAACCCTAAAAGTTCTTTCAAGTTGATTTCTTCGAAAAATTGAGTAGTATGAGCTTTTTGTTGACCAGTTTAGTTCAGATCCAGAGTTAAAATTAATTCAACTGAACACAATTTAACAGCTTTGACTGCTGTGAAACGAGAAGCAAATACAAACTTCCATAATATACTGATCGTTGCTTGTCTTTTGATGTGCTGCCTTTTCACTGCAAAAGGAAGGGGTGAAAACGATATTATTGTTTTCACAGCCATCAGAAATTAGTTTATAGTTATCTGAAGTAAAGTGACATTGATGACATGACCCAACCAAATAAATTGGTATCTGATTCTTAACTGGAAACTGCTTTTGTGTGAAAGTGCTGAAAATGTGTGACAGTTTGTGCTCGTCGAGGTCTATCACTCTCATTAGTTTAAAATAAAGGCAACGCGGCGACATAACTCAAGACATTCATAGACTTTGAAATATCATAAAAAGTCAATGCAATTTGGCACCATTGTTTTATTCTATTTTAGAAGGCTAGAATTTAGTCAGTGATCGAGTTTTCTCACTAACATACCTCTCAAAAAATAGTTTCTTTTCAACCTTCATAAAATTCGTCCTTTCACTGCGCGCTCAAACCAAATAGTATTTGCTTTGCTTCAATAAAACTATGTAAAATATGCATAAAAACAGCGCAAACCACAACTAAATCCACATTTTTGTTTAGAACTTTTAGGGTACGTACTTTGAAATAAACAAATGTACCGATCTGGTTTGAGTATCTTTATGGATTTGCTTAAAAAGTAATTATATTAAATTAATTTAATTATATTTAGTTTAGATTAGTTTAAAAACTGAGTAAATATTGTAACGAAGTTTTTCCCTAACTCACAGGTAATGACGTCCCAATTAACATTTTCTTTATATTTCATCACCCAACTCATTACAACACCTTTTATTTAAATAAAAAACGGGAATTCCCCATATAAAAGCAAAGGCAATGGCCAAAACGGCCGTAGGTCCGCGAGTCCGCCCATAGATGGCGCCACCTGTTTGTCGCGCTTAACAAGGCGACAGAATTTATAAAGACTTGTAAAATAATTCGAAGATTTTGGTGTCGTGGACGGTCGATCAAATGGGAGGACTCAATGAGTTAGTACCGAATATCTGACCTAGGGGCCGACGTTGCTGCTTCACGTTTCGGCTCCTGACGTCATGCTAGGCCGTTAGGGTCTTACGACACAAGAGGGGTGGGTTTGTGATTTCCCGGTGTAGTTGGAGTTGTCGTGCTCCACCGGAGTGCCTGGGACGTTCAAGTGACGCAGGTGCCATGCTGATTCTGGCCGCGTTCATTTTGTTCATCACAGGGTGCGTTTATATGTAACCCGGGAAAATCGCTAACACACCGCTCACCGTACCGCTTCTTTCGAATCCCATTTGGGACCTATTACCGATTCCGTTACCGACCTGTTTTACATCCTGGGCTTCCCGTAGCACCGACCTTCAAAGCCAGGCTGGATGTGAATAAACAGAAACCGACTATATCCGATTTGGAATTATAAAGTACGTTTCCTCCAAAACCCCAATTCCCAGTGGTCCCAAAGCTCCGTTACCGTTTCATATTGTTGTTACTGCTTGTACGCAATATTGAAGTTTCCGACCCCGACCGATCCAGTACAGAGTGTACTGGTTTATTACCGAAACCCCAACCCCAGTTCCCAGTGGTCCCAAAGCTCCGTTACCGTTTCATATTGTTGTCACTGCTTGTACGCAATATTGAAGTTTCCGACCCCGACCGATCCAGTACAGAGTGTACTGGTTTATTACCGAAACCTCCCGTTTTCCCTGGTTTATCAGAATTTCGTCTACTAAGTAACTAACTGTTGCCCCCCCCCCCCCACTCGCTGTTATTAATTGCATAGTTTTAGGATGTGTTCGTATGTAGTTATAGAGAGTCACTGTAGTCGTAGTACTAGTAGGTGTTTGGATGTTGTTGTACCGTAGTTTAATAGACACCCTATTATTGTTCCTTACTCCTGGTGTTTTAATCTAAAATCCCTGGAATATTTCTCCTCTGTTTAAAAGCTACCTTGTAGGCAATAGCGGTCCCTTTGTCGCTTTATAAATATCAAAGGGTGGCGCCCGAGACTCAACGAATTAATTAAGTATCAGCGGACCTGAGAAAGGGCGTCGCATAATTTTGGCGCCCGAGCAGGGACTCTTTTCTTTTGTTTAAATTTAAGGGTCCAGGGACTCTTTTGTTATTTTCTTACGCTGTACCGATTTATCCGAATCATGGAAGAAAACACAGACTTCCTACCGCACCCTAGCCTCTTACCGATACCAAACCAAATACAGCCTTCACCTGAAATTACTGGTTCACCTATGACGTGGCCATACCGAATGCCGCCCGAAGTTTTCGTTAGGGAAACTTGTGATGTATATAGGGATCCACAAGGTACCCTATCAGACTCACGAAACAGATTCAGAGCCAGACTCTTTGAACATCAGGAAAACGCGTCAAGCACTGATGTGAGACAAATACCGACTGTTATACCACCGTTACCGACACAACCAACCGCCCCGACCTACAGTATATTCCAGCCATCATTTATTCCGCCACCATATAATTCCGACTATCCTAGTCAGCCGCCTTTTCAGCAAATAACACCTCAGTCACTCATCAACCCATACGAGTATCAGGAAAATATAACAACAGCTGGTATAAGGCCAACACCATCTGTAATACCACCGCTCCCAACACTACCGACCACAACTACAGCCACTACCGTGACTTATACCACTGCTACCGCAAGTAGGCCCAGTCCAGCAACCTTACCATCTCAATACCATCCTACCACATTTAGTCCTCCACCATCTCAAGCGAAATATCCGCCACCGATGGTCCGATATGTCACACCTCCGCTGAAACTACAAGAATGGGGAATAAGCTTTAATGGAAAAACTGACCCTGTAAGTTTTATTGAACGCTTACTGGAAGTCACCGAAGCACAGGGGATAACACCGAATGACCTGATGCCTTATTTATCAGTCTTACTAAGGGACGAAGCGTCTTTATGGCACCGAAATAACCGTAGGAATTGGATCACGTGGGATGATTTTCTTAAGGATTTCCGGACCTTCTATTTTCCTATGAACTACGAGGAGGAATTGGAGGTTGAAATAAGTCGAAGAATTCAAAGAGCAACTGAGCCAGTAAACCGTTATATAACCGACTTACAGACATTGATTCGCAGGCATGGACGAATCAACCCGGAGGACGAATTGAAATGGCTGTACCGTAATTTGCTACCAGAATACCGACAGCAAATCCGAAATACCGACTTTTACGATATAACCTCGTTCTCCAATGCTGCACGAAGAGCGGAAGTACTCTTCGCCGAACTACGCCGCTCTTACCGACCGACTGAACCCTCTTACCGACCGACGGAACCAGATAGACCTACCTACCCAAGAGAAAGACAGGAAAGATCTTACCCCCGAAATAACCCACCAGTACAAACTCAACCGAAACCCACAACGCCTATCGTTTGCTGGAGATGTGGTGAGAATGGGCACTATAAAACGAATTGTAGGAAGCCGGCTAAATTGTTTTGCTCTCGTTGCGGGAAAGCTGGGACGTTAACCCGAAATTGTTCTTGTGCCCGACAGGAAAACTAGAAGGGGGCTGCACTGAATTAGAGACAGTGCAGCCTGAAAAGATATCAAGTCAGAATGAACCGCTATTTGCTCATAAAGCAATCTCAAACCCGGACAACCGTCCGCAGATAGTAGTGAAGGTACTTAATAAAAGATTTTTAGCCCTTCTCGATACCGGAGCAACTAGTTCATATATAGGAAACGCCGTCGCTTCACTGTGTGAGCAGAGTTCTTGTCCTAAAGTTGTTTCAAGTTTACAAGTCAAAATTGCTAATGGAAAGACGGTCCATGTGAAAGAATGTTATCAAGTACCGTTGCAAATTGGGAAAGAAAAAGTTACAGCCTTTTTCAATTACTTTCCACACTTAGCTGCGGATATTATTTTGAGTATGGATATTCTGGGAGAATATGCTGATAGTCTGGACCTACAGACTAAAACCGTAACATGGAAATTTATTGAAACACCTTCTACTGACCAGCATTGCAATTTGTTAGGAAGTGAAGAAAGACCCAGCCTTACACTCTCTGAAGATGAAGAACGAAAGTTAAAATTGTTTTTGGATCAAGAGCTGCCCAAATTTAAGAACATCCAAGGTACCACGCCGTTAATTGAGCATACCATAAATTTGGAAAAATTGGAACCCATCAAGCAACGCTACCACCCTCGCAACCCGAAAATGCAACAAGTGATACACACCGAAGTTGAGAGGATGCTGAAAGATGGAATTATAGAGCCCTCCACCAGCCCATGGAGTTCTCCGGTGGTAATAGTCCGTAAAAAGGATGGTACGCCCAGATTTTGTATTGACTTTCAGAAAGTAAACACCGTTACTCGCAAAGATGCCTACCCCCTTCCTTACATCAATGCCATCTTAGATAAACTAAGGAATGCCCGTTATATTTCCAGCATAGATTTAAAACAAGGCTACTGGCAAATTCCGCTGAGCAAAGAAAGTAAACCGATAACCGCATTCACCGTAGAAGGGATGGGCCTTTTTCAATTCCGAGTAATGCCTTTTGGTCTACATTCCGCCCCTGCAACTTTTCAGCGTCTCATGGACCAAATAATTGGCCCTGACTTAGACCCGGTATGCTTCGCCTATCTTGATGACATCATAGTCTTAGGAAAAACTTTCGATGAGCATCTCCGGAATTTGCATGAAGTTTTCCGTCGCCTCCGAGCTGCTAACCTCCAGCTAAACCCTGAAAAATGTCAGTTTGGTCGACGTTCCCTCCGATACCTAGGTCATGTTGTCACTCCCGAAGGAATAAAAACCGATCCAGACAAAGTTTCCGCGATTATGTCAATGCCCGCCCCTGTTAACGTTAGAGGATTAAGACGCTTCCTTGGAATAGCATCCTGGTACCGTCGCTTTGTTCCCGACTTTTCAAGAATTGCGTCACCTCTTACCCGCCTACTCAAGAAAGCTTCCAGATGGACTTGGTCCAAAGAACAAGAAGATGCATTTAACCGACTTAAAAAATGTTTAACCGAGGCCCCTGTTCTGGCTTGCCCTGACTTTACGAAACCCTTCATCCTGCAGACTGATGCTTCCGATCAAGGCTTAGGTGCTGCACTGATCCAGAATGGATCCAAAGGCGACCACGTGATCGCATATGCAAGCCGCACCCTGAGTGTCAATGAGAAAAAGTTTTCGGTCACCGAGAAGGAATGTCTGGCGAATGTTTGGGGAATAGAGAAAATGCGTCCTTATTTAGAAGGGTACCGATTCACTGTGGTAACCGACCATCAGTCCTTGAAATGGCTTCACACCCTTAAAAGCCCGTCTGGTAGACTAGCTCGATGGAGCATGTCCCTTCAACAATTCGACTTTGACATTAAATATCGCAAAGGAGTGTTGAATAAAGTAGCTGATGCTCTATCCCGTAATCCTGAACCGAACCAAACCGTAGAAAAGGAACAAGTGTTTTTATTGGCTGATTTTGTACCATGTTCGTGGTATCGAAATAAGAAGATAGCCGTTGAGAATAATCCGACTGCTTTCCCCGATTATTGTATCCGAAACGGTCATTTATACCGACATTTCTGGGACTACTCAGATCCGACCGAACCCGAAATGACCGATCCATGGAAACTGTGTGTTCCAAAGTTTGCCCGCGCTACCGTACTAACCGAAAATCATGACCAACCGAATGCCGGACATTTGGGAGTTGCAAAGACGATCGCCAAAATAGCCTCAGGGTATTATTGGCCAGGAATGTTTAGAGACATAAACCGTTACGTCCGTAAATGCCCATCTTGTCAAAGGTATAAAACATGCCAACAGAAACCCGCGGGGAAAATGAACCCAATCCGAAATAGTCAACCTTGGGAGGGGGTGTCTACAGACATTGATCGTTCCACGAAGAGGACGCAGTTTAAAGCAATCCGTAAAGCCAACGATGCTCCACTCACAGACAAATGTCAGACTAGTGAGCAAACCGAGGAGATAGCCACCAGCTGTAAAGAATCCACATCGAAAGTCGCCATTACCAACGACACTTGTTGGAGATGTGGAAGTTCTGGACATGACAGATACCACTGCCAAGGGCGATCCATCTTATTTTGTTCCCGTTGTGGCAGAATTGGAGTGATGTCGCGTCGCTGTTCCTGTATCCTGGACCATAGGAAGAAGACGCCATATCTGCTAAGTAAAAAGCGATACCTGCAGGAATCTGAAAGAGCAAAGACTAGAGAGAAACCAGTCCCAGAACCAGACAGAAGCCAAAGACTGTTTTAGTGATAGTGTTAGTTTTAGTATTGTGAATTAATTTTAGGTTGTATTGTTTTTTTTGAAAATGTTAAGTTGTGAAGAAAAATAAGTAACTTATTTTTCTTTACGAAGAAGAGGGGGTAATGTAACGAAGTTTTTCCCTAACTCACAGGTAATGACGTCCCAATTAACATTTTCTTTATATTTCATCACCCAACTCATTACAACACCTTTTATTTAAATAAAAAACGGGAATTCCCCATATAAAAGCAAAGGCAATGGCCAAAACGGCCGTAGGTCCGCGAGTCCGCCCATAGATGGCGCCACCTGTTTGTCGCGCTTAACAAGGCGACAGAATTTATAAAGACTTGTAAAATAATTCGAAGATTTTGGTGTCGTGGACGGTCGATCAAATGGGAGGACTCAATGAGTTAGTACCGAATATCTGACCTAGGGGCCGACGTTGCTGCTTCACGTTTCGGCTCCTGACGTCATGCTAGGCCGTTAGGGTCTTACGACACAAGAGGGGTGGGTTTGTGATTTCCCGGTGTAGTTGGAGTTGTCGTGCTCCACCGGAGTGCCTGGGACGTTCAAGTGACGCAGGTGCCATGCTGATTCTGGCCGCGTTCATTTTGTTCATCACAGGGTGCGTTTATATGTAACCCGGGAAAATCGCTAACACACCGCTCACCGTACCGCTTCTTTCGAATCCCATTTGGGACCTATTACCGATTCCGTTACCGACCTGTTTTACATCCTGGGCTTCCCGTAGCACCGACCTTCAAAGCCAGGCTGGATGTGAATAAACAGAAACCGACTATATCCGATTTGGAATTATAAAGTACGTTTCCTCCAAAACCCCAATTCCCAGTGGTCCCAAAGCTCCGTTACCGTTTCATATTGTTGTTACTGCTTGTACGCAATATTGAAGTTTCCGACCCCGACCGATCCAGTACAGAGTGTACTGGTTTATTACCGAAACCCCAACCCCAGTTCCCAGTGGTCCCAAAGCTCCGTTACCGTTTCATATTGTTGTCACTGCTTGTACGCAATATTGAAGTTTCCGACCCCGACCGATCCAGTACAGAGTGTACTGGTTTATTACCGAAACCTCCCGTTTTCCCTGGTTTATCAGAATTTCGTCTACTAAGTAACTAACTGTTGCCCCCCCCCCCCCCCCACTCGCTGTTATTAATTGCATAGTTTTAGGATGTGTTCGTATGTAGTTATAGAGAGTCACTGTAGTCGTAGTACTAGTAGGTGTTTGGATGTTGTTGTACCGTAGTTTAATAGACACCCTATTATTGTTCCTTACTCCTGGTGTTTTAATCTAAAATCCCTGGAATATTTCTCCTCTGTTTAAAAGCTACCTTGTAGGCAATAGCGGTCCCTTTGTCGCTTTATAAATATCAAAGGGTGGCGCCCGAGACTCAACGAATTAATTAAGTATCAGCGGACCTGAGAAAGGGCGTCGCAATATCTGCTATATTCACCACAATTAATATACTTATTTTCAGGTAAGAGAAGAAGTTGAAGTCCTCAAGGAGAAAATCGCCGAACTAATGGAACGAATCCAGCAACTCGAAACCGAAAACAACTACCTCCGATCGTTGATACCGAAGAACGTGGCCGCTCCTCCACCGACTACGTTCGCCCAACAAGCGCCCCAACATCAAAACATCGCCGTAGTCAATCCTACGCCGAACCTCATGACGCAACAACACTCTAACCCCATGATTAACAATCCAGTTGTCGCCACAGTGGTGCAAGGCAACCTACCCGTGATTCAAAACAACCTTCCTCCTAGTCAAAACCAAACCATTCCAAATACCAATCCGCACCAAACCAGTAAGGAACCAACTGCGACTGTTCAATAATAAACGGCTCTTAGGGTTGTTGTTGGATTTGGAGGTTAGGTAATGGTTCTTCCGTGGAATGAACGTTGAGTGTTTGTGTGACAATGGTGTTTGTTTGTGTTGAAGCTAAACATTTCCCTGGAAAATGGTTGCAGGACGACTTGTTGGATTGTTAGCTTCGTCAGAGGCTACACAAATGTAATGGAGAGTATACCGAGTTGATATACTTGAGTTATAGTTTTATTTGTAAACCGTTTTATTTAAGTATTTTTATTGTTCTTTATTTAGTAGACCGCCGTGTAGTAAAGATGTGTGAGAGAAGTAACGCGTAACCTATAAATATAACTTTGATTTATCAGTTGTGGTCTGAACAGTTCTTTGCTCAAATCAGCCTTAATTTGGCATATTCGCCCACGTTTTCTTTGGTCTTCCCGTGTCTGTTGGGAATGAAATTATACGACATATACAGTGTCATTCAAATTAGCCGCTAACCGGTGTGTAAGTTCGTAATCGTAAACGTAAATCGTAAAATATACGAAAATGAGGCAAAGTTGAGGTATTGGATGGAGACCATAATGACATTTAGAACTTCCCGAAATGTTTACTACTTTAAAGAATATTTTGAAAATAATTGTATATTATCTTGGCGTTTTGTCTGCTCCAAGCTTAAACCTGACGTTTCGTCTTCTCTGAGCGTTCAACAATTATTGTTTTTTTTTTAAATACGGCTCTGGAATTTTAAAGTCGAAAATTGAGAGCTCTTTTTGTTACACATTCAGTGTGTAATTGAAAGTGTGTACGTTGTTTCAGTCTCTTAACGTTACATTTAAACTTCAGTTGTATACCTTTAGTTGAAACTCGACCTGATGATAAAATAAAACAGTTTCTAGGTAAACAATGTAATATAACATCAAACTCTTGAGTTTAAACGTGAGGTTTGAGTTTAAAGTTAAACTTGAGATGTAGGTACTGACCGCAAGTACTGCCCAGGATACAATTTGACATTTTTTATTTACCTGCACCAACATGTTTTTTATAAGACTAAAAAAAAGTGTTCTTGAATATCTTTCGCACAGTTCTTTATAAAATCCTCTATTGGCGTACCGGTTTTGGCATATAGGCCATCATCAGGGCTTAAATTCGGTTTTGACGGGTTATTATGGTTATAGTTCAGGTGCTAAGGTAACATATACAAACTAGGACTATTAATTGATTTGTATCTGCACTCAGGCTGCCAATAATTTTGATATAAACATACTTCGCAATATTTGAATATGTACCGTTAGCATTATGAGCTGTTCGGCAGGTGCGATGAGCCAAGAAAACAAAAACAGGAGGAGATTGACTTAAGCTCTGGAAGTTCAGGTTTGTATTGACAGATGTCTCCGGGTATAGGCAACCAACAAAACATATTAGCCTGGTGTGGGTTTTTATTGTTTATTGCCAGTAAAGAAGGGGCTTATTGTTATTGTTGTTCAGGTTCAGATGGCTTTTATGAAGGAGTACATAGGGCCTGTTGAGGTTACATGTATATTTGGGTCATCATTACCAGCTAGTAAATAGCATCCAATCTCACAGTCATCTGTAAAGTCTGTTCATTTTTTTATATACTCTGATCAAGAATTTTAGTTAGTGTTTAAGTTTTACTTGATACATGTTTGGCAGTGCTCATTGGCATTTTGCCTGCTTTTAGGGGTCCGTGGCGCAATGTTTTTTATCGCGTCACCCCAATTTTTTATGAAAAAGTTTTTATTTATTTAGTGTGTCCCAAGTCTATTTAGATGCTTCACATCAAAGTCCCTGTACTTGCAAGAAAAAAATGTTGTAAACGAAAAAGTGATGGATAAGAAAACTGCTTTCAATACAGAATTACTTATTTATACAGAGTGAAGTAGAAGTGTCATTTTAACATACAATTAAATTTTTTCGGAACACCCAGTATATTTTCTTACTTTTTGATTCGCATTTGAGTTCTAATAATATTTCAGGCATCGTACCCTACTAGGATTTCCGAAACAATCACATTTGAAATATCATATTTTCTTCCTTACGTGGCCCGTTACTTTCAAACAGTTTGAATTAGAGTTGAATGGTTATTACATCTCTTTCTTAACTTTTTAAGATGAGTCCAAATATGTAACTTGACGTCTGTCATAAAAAAAAAGCAACTTTGACAGGTGTCAAAAAAAAATAATTGGATCAACTTTAAAAAGTTAAGGTATAGGAATGTGTAAACCTTTCTACTTAAACTCAAACCGTTTAGATGTTAGGACCATGCAAGGGATAAAAATATCATATTTCAAACTTTATTGTTTCGAAAACAGTTGTTATACCCTGATAACAAAAAATAATAAAACGAAAATAAAAAACATACATCACAATCATAAACGAAAGTAACACCTTGTATATGATACTTTGTCATCTGTGCTATTATGAAATTACTGGTGAAGACAGATTTTTGTGCCTTGATGAGAGCTTGTGTGCTGAAATCGGTTCGCCAATAAAGGATTTTGCAAATAACTTTGCGAAGTACCCCGTGTTTATTAGAAAACATCATTAGGAGGCTATGAATTTTTGACAGGAAAGGATAACATTGTCAAAGTCAATAGACTTTGTTCTTTTATCCTTTTCTTTTGACATTTCCGTCCATTCCTTCCCCAAGGTTAGTAACCGTTCACAAGGCAGTGAAGCTAAACTGTAGAAAAAAAAATGTCGAACAGGAGAGGGTAGTGAAGAAGCGCTCCATCCTGTTGAAGGACTATCGCATTTTCTATGATATGGGGATCTTTCAAATCAGATCAAATCAAAAAGCTTTATTGTCTCAAGAATGATTACAGTCTCATTGACAAAGCTTAAATCAAAAGCTTATCCTACTTACACATAATAAAAACAAAACATAACATTCACAAGGGACAATATAATTGAAGTCATAAAATTTTCATATGTATACAGTGAGTAAAATTTCAAATCTAAAATTTATCGCTATAGAATTCCAGGAGTGTGTTACGTTACATGCTTGTATTTGCGGTTTTTTAAAGTGGCGGTTTTTGGGATAAACAACTCAGTACGTATCAGTATCTGGTGATTTACAAATAGTTGACGACACGATTCACGCGCCTTAGCTCCCTCGATATACCGTACTGCTCTTTTTTTGTAATATGAAAACACTGTCAAATAGTGTCCTTCCACAGGCAGCCCAATAAGTGATTCCATATCCGAGGGGACTTTCAACCAGGGCAAAATACGTTGCTCGGTTCATATGTTGATCCAGTTCTTTGGATATTACCCTCAATGCATAACAGCCACATGCAAATTTCTTACTTATGGCGTCAATGTGTTTTTCAAATCTGAGGCCTTGATAAATCCATACCCCCAAAAACTTGTTCTGTGCGCTTCCAGTAATTACATTGTCTCCAAGAATTATCTCACTCAGATGACACCTGAAAGACATCACGCCCATCTTGTTCAAGTGCATACGAAGGCCGTTTGCTTGACACCATTTATTTATAACTTTTAGGTCCTTATCAATCAAGTCTCTCAGTCCTTCCTTGTTGTTAAAGCGCCATAGAATGGTGGCGTCGTCAGCAAATAATGTAAACCTTTCTGAGATGGTTACATTTGTTAAATCATTTATAAAAAAAGTAGAGGTCACAAAACCAAGCCCTGGGGAACTCCAGATTCTATTCCAACCGCCCTTGATAATTTGTGTCTAAGCAGTACTCTTTGACCTCTTCCCCTCAAATATGAAGCCAGCCATTGCAGTGCTTTTCCTCTGAACCCCTAGTATCCCAACTTACCCAGCAAAATGTCATATGTCTCACATAATTGAATGCTTTCGATAAGTCGCAAAGTATTGAAGCAGCGATGTCCCCATCATTCAATGTCAAAATAGTGATTCCATGAATACAAATATCGCACCACCTGTGCTTCCTCCATAACGAAAACCAAACTGCGTATTACTCAAAATGCCATTTTTTTTTTCAATGTAGGACATCATTCTTTTCTTAACAATTCCTTCAACCGATATCGGTCGGAAGTCCTCTGGCGAGTCATGACCTCCACCCTTATGCAGTGGCAACACAAGTGCATCCTTGTGTTGCCACTGCCTAAATGGCAACACAAGAATGACCTCTTGTTCAAGTATTCATCTCAGTAATCCGAGGAATTTCATCTGAATATTTTGTAGAACATGTAGATAGTTGTCTCCATACAGTCCAATATCGACAGCTGCGCCTATTAACTTCACCATGTATATAGAATGAACATTTATTAGAAAAAGTACGCAGACGTTCTGTTTTCAATTTGAACGTGGCCCAGAACCGCGATTTGGACATGTTCACCTCTCATTGGGCGAACAACTTCATGTTTAGCGTTTTGGAACGAACCAGTTCTTTGATACTTTGTCAGAAAGAACTACAAATTTATTAAAATAAGAAAAAATATCGGAAAACTTTGAGTGACGCTACGTTTTGAGGTTGAATATCAATAGACTTCATAAAATTGGTTACGTTCACCCTACATCTTTTCCAACGGTTTGCACACAAGTAATGCAAAAAAACTAAGAGGTTTTCATTTGAAAACGTCATCAAGTTGGCTGTGAAATGTTAAAAGAAAAGGATGAAAGAACAAAATTCCATTTACTTTGATTTTGACATCCTTAAACACCGGGTACTTAAATACCGGGTAATGGGTGTTTCGTTAAAAGAGTCGTTTTGTTATACATATTTTGGACACTGCATGCCAAGGTTATGAACTACATAATTATGACGTTCATGTTTTGGAACAGTCAGCGCTGTGCGTTTGGGTCTGACTTCCAACATGGAGATCTCACTATGTTTCTCTGAAGGCAACGTAAGAGTTAGAAATTCAAATCACGCTATTGGGGTACCTTTTCTTCTTCAATTTCGATTTGTTCGTATGTAACCACGGTATATAACTGTTAGGAGGGAAGGAAAATTTTATTCACCAAGGGCGGCTAGTATCTATCGTGTGAAAGTAAAAATTAAATTTTTTGCCAATATGATAAAAAAATCAATCGAGTTACTTGTAAGGAAGATTGGTCAAGCTTGAAGTGATGTTTATTCCTAGACTTTGGTTAGCTCAGTTAGCGGAAGCAATAATTGCCCGGAATGCAAGAGGTGGTGGTTTTGAATCGTTCTGAAGTTGTACCTGAAGTAAAAGTATTATGTCGTGTTAATGTTCTGATGGAACGTGCAGCACTAATAACGATGGGTTACATCAACGAGGGCTGTACATCAACTTTGAGCCCTGAGGAAGTTTAAGTGAATTAGACGAAACGTCGGTGAAGAAGTTGTAGTATTATTGTTGGCTTTGATCCCGATCCGCGTACAGCAACCACTCAATTATTATGTCCATTAAAAATAAACGTCAACCATGGAAATTATGTATGTACAATAATTAGAAAAAATCGATGTTCCTATAGCAAAGGAATTGAATAACTTTTAGTGTAGCTAAGTTACGTGCGAACTTAAAGACCGCAACTTGCGACAATTGGAAGGATGTGGCCTTGCACACTTTTCAACAAATATTACTAAATCTACGAAATATTTTCTTATTACAACAAATGTTTTGGTTATACTTTATTGTTTATTCCTGTTGCCTCATTTTCCTGCAAGACCCATATTCCTTCTTTTCAAATTCCTTTGATATCGACGACTGTATGAGTAGGTAGGTAACGAAATGTGTGAGATACAGAATTTTTTGTAGATTAAATTTACTTATCAAGTGTGAAGAAGTTAAGTAGGTAAATATTTCTATTGTTCATCACAACTAAAAACACAGACTAACAATCCTTATACTGCCTAAAGAATAGTAAGTAGTTATGCATTTTAGCTCTCTTAATAGATCTACTATAAAACACAAGTTGTTTCTTGATACTTTTTCACCGTTTACCTCTCCGTGGCTTTAAATTAAACCGTGGCTGATTGGCTAAAGACTATTAATTGTAAATTATTGTGTAAAAAAGATATGTAAAGTATATATAAATTAATGATGGAAGCCAAATTTTTATTTGGTGCTAATTAAAAACTGTGATTTACTTGAAACTGTTAACTAAAATTCTCTTGATTATTGAGTGAGCTTAGAACTATTTTTTAATACGTACAAAGCAGAATTAAACATTTGTTCCATCTTTAAATAGGTAACTATCGATAGTCCCAAAATTGATTTTATATTAAACACTATTGTGCATTCACTAACTGTTTTCTCGATAAATTCGATTCTGGGCAGCATTTTTCAATTATTGTTTAAAGACAACAATTAAAGTTTAGTGAGTAACTAGTGAATCTTCAAGGATCTAGGCTAATATCGATATATTATTTGAATTGTATCTATATATCTGACTCTAGGACGTACGATAATGCTGAATTATTATCATACTGTGCATTATGTAATCGTAAAATATATTTAACGAAGGCATAAAAGTTCCTGTTTTATTTTGCTTTCCTTTTGCTCATTTAGTTACACATATTTTATTGATGTTCAGGATATATTCTATAAACCATTCATTTATTACTGACATTAAGTAAGCGATGGAAATCTGATTTTGACATTTTATCGTACCTTCTCTATATGTGTTCTTCTTATACATGTGACGAAATGGCAAAAATCAGTGAGTGAATTAAGTGCACATTCAGTTCTGATTATTGTTAATATGGTTGATCAAATGCCATGGATATGCTTTGCATATCTGCAACAGAACATATAATTCACTTTATATTTGAATCATATTTTATTAGAATTCAGTTTATATTCCTTGCACTTTCAGTTATTGTGATGTTGTGAATATGTCATAAATATGCATTGCATATCTGCCTAATGAATTATGTGAAATATTTTCTTAAAATTTTCACAGATGGCGCCTGCTACATTAACATAATTTTTCATATATTTTCTAGGCATGGTGTTTAGTATGTGCGGCTTAATGTTGAGGATGAAGTGGTGTGCCTGGGTGGCCCTGTTCTGCTCCTGCACCAGCTTTGCTAATACTCACGTGAACGATGACACTAAGCAGGTAAGAGCTTGAACAAACCTTATAATAATTCCAATATTTCTGATATACATTTTTTTTGTTATTGTCAATCTTAGAATAATATTCATCTATGGTGTATGTTGTATCTTCAATAGTGTACTTTCTTGTTCTATATTTCGTTATTTTGCTGTGGAGATGTTTCGAGTTTAATCATGGGTATCTCGGTTATGTGAAGAGGTACGAAGAGGTTAAATTAGAGCAAAGGGGCGCAATTAGATGTCTATAAAAACGTTTTCAAATTTCGAATATTTCAACTGGTTTCGGAAATATTCGCACAAAATCGAAATAAAAAAGTTTTTATTTTTTCTCGTTTTCATGCCACATCATGCATCAACTTAATTTTTTTAAGGATACGTTTTCGGAGACGTTTTCTAACTTTAAGGCTTTAATCTCATGTAGAAATGGCGGAAAACTTCCTGCCGAAAAAATGTTAAATATGTAGGGTATCATGGGTTATGAGTTGCAGGATTTGAGTATTTAAAAATGGGAGAGAAACACGATCTGCGCCATTTTGTCCACAAGTGTTGTTTATATAACGGTGACGAAGGCGATTCCCCGGATATTATCTCGCCCACACGCACAATCTACGATAGACAAGCAAGGAGGGTGACATCTATTGACACTGATAGCGTCCTTTATGATGTATGTCTATCCTTTGATAACTCAAGAGAAACTTAAAGCATAGAAGTACCTAAACCAATGATCTAGGAGATATAGTCAGAACAAGCAAATACAGGTACTAGTCCTGTTTTTTGACTAAATGTTCTCCATTTTTTAAGGGACGTAATCTCATCGCCAGAGCACATCAATAGTTGAATCGCGATTTCGAATTATGTGACGTAAGATGTCAAGTGACTTCAATCCGGCGGTAGTTATTAAAAATTGTTAAAATGGGGGCCGAAACTGTAAAACAGGAGGGTCTCTCGAGGTGTCACATACTAGCTAGTTGACTTAACTAGTGCAGCCAGGGAAAAAGAGAATACGTAAAATAAAAGTGATAAAAGACATTGAATGTACTTCCCCTGTAGTCTCTGGATACTTCACAATATACAATTCCATCTAGTGCTCAAAGACTTTCGGCAATCGCAATAGAACCTTTACTCAACGACTTAGCATACATGAAGAAAGCCTCGTGTTTTGCGGTTTTAGATCCTCCTTTTTGCTCTGAGACGCATAAAAATTGCGGAAAAATTGGAAAATGTTTCACTGTCAAATGATTTTAAATTGCGATTTGTGGATTGATGGGCTCTAACGTTCACATATTATGTCATTGAGCACACAAACATGGCGGACTTTCGACCAAAAAATTTTTTTAGGGAAATGTCGGCACTTGTTTGTTACTCAAGAGTAACTCATATATCCCAATCCCAATACTTTTAACTACCTATTATCTAGACGACCTCCACTTTTTTAAACTCTTCTAATTCGGAAGGAAAAATGTCGACCACCAGAGGGCAACAGCTGGTTTTTAGACGAAAACACGAACTTTATCTACTCACTCGATACAGACAAATTTAAGGTCTAACGTCCAAACTTGCGTTGCTGGTACAGTTGAGGGAAATCGTTAATACTAATTTTTTTCGAAAAATTTTTTTAGGAATTAATAGAATGGACAAAATAGCAAATTATAGGTGTTGGAAGAACTTAAAAACATTCATAATAAAATCAATTTTAGAATAAATATAATAATAAATTTCGTCTACCTGAAACAAACTATACAGTGGAAGTTGATTTGACTCACGTGTGAGGTTATTAAAACACTGTCATGGGGATATAAATTGGAACGACATTTGTCACAAATGTCAAAAAGTGATATTTTTGAGAAACTCTGGGTAACCTTGTAAATTATGTAGATTATCTTGAAAAATATGGTAAAACGCACTACTTTAGAATTTAGTCGTTTCTAAACCGAACTAACCTAACCAAAGGATCCCTCATAGAAAAACGTGTCTTTAACTAACCTGATCAAAGGAAAAATATAATTGAACTAACCTAACCAAAAGAAAACTATAACTGAACTAACCTGATCAAAGGAAAAACATAACTGAACTAACCTAACCAAAAGAAAACTAGAACTGAACTAACCTGAACCAAACCTGATCTAACCTAAACTAACCTAACCAAAAGATTTTCTATAGAAAAACAAAGCGGGCCGCTTGGCCCCTTATAACGACATACGCCTGTATGGCCAGGTTAGGTGTCTTTAACTAACTTGACTATATATATATATATATCTTTGACTATTTTTCAAGATAATCTACATAATTTACAATGTTACTCAGAGTTTCTCACTGATGTCACTTGTTGACATTTGTGACAAATGTCGTTTCAATTTATATCCCCATGAGAGTGTTTTAACATAACCTCAATCGTTAGTCAAGTCAACTTCTATTGTACAGTTTGTTTCAGGTAAGCGAAATTTATTATTATATTTATTCTAAAAATTGATATTATTATAAATGTTTTTAAGTTCTACCACCACCTATAATTTTCTATTTTGTCCATTTTATTAATTCCTAAAGAAAATTTTCGAAAAAAATGAGTAATTACGACTTCCCTCAAGTGTACCAGTGCCAAACTTGCTTTGAGAGTTTTGCGTCCTCAAGATGTTAATTTCCAAGGAAAAAAATATCGCGCGAAGGACATAAAGTGAAATTTCTAGGTTTGCGCAGAAATTGCCAACGTTTCCACGTCTATTTCACGGTTATTCTACTCAACATTTAAAATAGCCTTGAAAAAAGACGTAAAATCAATGACCTAGGAGATATGGACAAAGCCAACAAATGCCGATATTTGCCTAAAAATAGTCCCACTTTCCAGGTGCCCCCTTTAAGGTGCCCATGACGTAATTTTATCGTCAGAACACATCAATTGACGAATCGGGTTTCGAATTATTTGACGTAAAATGTCTGTTGAATTCGCCGAAAGTGACGCCGTATTTCTTTGGTACCAACTGCTAAAAATGGGAGGCCAATATCTCCTAGCCCATTGATTTTCCGTCTTTCTCAAGGTTATTTTAGCTATTGAGTAGAATAACCGTGAAATAGACGTGGAAACGTTGGCAATTTCTGCGTAACCCTTTATGTCCTTCGCGCGATATTTTTTTTCTTCTTGGAAATTAACATCGTGAGGACGCGAAACTCTCTGGCGACGAGATTACGTCCCTCCTCTTCCTTGCACTCACAGCAGCAAGCAACTCTCTTCTTTCCACGACATGGTTAAACTGTTTTATTATTTCTCAACGGAGGTCTGGTGATCGAGTATCAATGAAGTCGCACTAAGCGACTTTGGTATGAAAGTAAACCGCGAAGACGCCTTTTGCCACGCGCTTCCTGCTTCCAGGCTACATGTCGCACTTGGCATACTACTTTGGTGTGAAAGCTCACTAAAAGAGTTTGGCTTCTAAGCGTCCCTTTACCGACCTATGTTTATATGAAGTTTTCTGGCTCTCATATCTACTCTCATGCCGACCTACTTCATAGGATGGTCCAGTTTAATGCTCCAAATTTAGGGTTCGATTCTACTCTAAGAAGATATACTCTACTAAGATATAAGATACAAAATTAATTTTGTTAGGATTTAGGTTCAAGCAAGGAGTTGGAGTTTATAGCCTGCAGTGCCTAAACTATACTTATATATAATATATAGCCTGAAATATGGAACTTTTTTGCCTTTCGAGATTTTTGTCTCTCACCGTATTTTGCGTATTTTTTCAAAAATAAAAGGTATTACATGCAACTTCAAATAGAAAGAGACTAGACTTTAACTGCAATGGCGTGCGGTATAGAACCACTTAAATGGCTTAATTCTATATTATTTTTCTAGATCCTCAGCTCGTTCATGCTATCGACGTCTGCGATTGTCATGTCCTACCTTCAAAATCCATCACCAATGGTCCCGCCATGGGCTTCTTCGTCTGAATAAGAAAGGAAAGTAAAATAACTTTTTTTATTTAGTAAAAAACAATCGTATATTAACTCTGTTCTTAAACAGACAACAAAAGTTATAAACATTATTTTAATGACTATTTGAAGAGTAGGTACAAAATAGTTTGTTATGTATAATTGGTTTATGCTATACAATTTTTTGTTAGTAGTAAAAAGGTGTAAGGTTTAAAATTTCTTTTGGGATAAAATAAAAAAATTAAAATCAATATATTCTTAGGTCAGACTTCCCTTCAAGGTAAGTAAAATATTTTGGTAAATGAACAATATATTGTATGTAAAAACCTCGGCTAGTGTTTAAACTTAAGGTAAGTAAACCTCGACAAACGCCTTACAATTAATGATATAAAAAAAATCTACAACTAGCTGTCACACAATCTTTGGAATACTGTTTTCTTGTCTAAAAAACTGACTTGCAAACGAGCACATTTGCCACCGTTTTTGAATTTCTGACAAAAGATATGTGGTACTTACTTATAAAGGTTAATTTCTGTACAGATCCTATCCACACTACAGTATTACATTTCGGTAACTTTTTTTTTGTTAAACACTATTAAAAAATTTATTAATAGCTACGTAGTGGGAAGTGGGATCATATATCCCTTATAACTCGTAATTTGGTTTGGGAATGGGTAACTCAAAATGTGATTAAAAGAGTGCATGCTATGTAGGTATTGACCTTTCTGATACTACTTATTTAATAAAAATTGCGTTTTTATGCGAATCTTTATTTACACCCTAAAATTAGCTAACTTATTATGGCCTGAGAGTATCAGAAATAATTCCGAACAACTCTAAAGTTTAATATTACAATTACTTATTGTTCACAAGGCGACATCTCGATACTTTGAGATCTCATCCGCTGAGGTGTTGCTCAACGAATTCCTGCTGTTTAACCGCTCCAACTGCTTCTTGTAAATAAGGAAGTCAGGACCGTCTAAGGGGCCATAATAGATGGGCACTCCGTAGTTTTCGATAGGTCTGGCGTAAAAACCAGACCTGTTCTTTATGATATGACTGCCCTCATTGCCGCCGTCTAGAGCGTCCGCGGACTTACACCTTGACATCTTGGAAGTAAGAGTGGAGTAATTTATTTCGGACATCGCTCTGGGAGGAGGAGGCTTGTCTGGGTACATTGTGTGGGGCATAATCATGCTTCCGGAGTCGTTCAGCCATTGCTGCGCGTAGCTAAGCTGATTGGCATGGTCCAGAAACCGCAGGTCCATCAGCGAATGGGACTTCTTTTCTGGAACTGTTTTTGTCATCAAATGTCTTGTTCAGTTATCTTCCCGGTATATTTTTGATATAGAAAAGTGTTGTGTGATTTTATTTAGAGATAACATAAGAGAAAGTTGGGAGTAATTCTTTATGGGGATAATCATTGTTGGGGAGTAATCTTGTTGTATTAATTCTCACCTAAAGAGATGTCGCCGTGCTGAGGTACAAAAACGCTGGCGTTAAACTCGCTGCTGGTGGTAGAGAAATGGTATCCGCCATAGGGTACCGGCAGAGGTAACATGTGTAGATTGTTCCACAGCTGAGGCATGGAGCCGTATCTGAAACAAATCAAGTTAAATCTTGTGACAACATTCACAGCGCGTCACAGTCATCACAAAAATTACGCGACAAAAAACATTTCAGGACTGTGGGTTCGACTAGTTCATCCGAAAACATCCAAACCTTGACTTGCTAAATCTGATAGAATTGGGAGTTTATCTCGTTTGCATTCAATTTTTTTCCCACTGGTGGCAAACCAGTGGGTAGTGAAAGAAAGGCTACTTTTACCGGTTTCGCCTCTAAGTCTAGTTCAGCGTTATTCTTGTGGCTGGTAGAAGGCGCTAGCTTAAAAAAGACAAAACCTAGTAAAATAAATAATAAAAAAAAATGAATTGTTTAATTAGATACCTTTATTGGAAGGAGTACATATATAGAATATCTGTGACTAATTTCAAGGTCGTCTTATGAAGTCAAGTCTGTTAAAATGCTTAGATGTAATAATCTAATGGAACATTTTGTTATCAGATTAGGCTTCAATGCTACTATCTCCTTCCTTGAAATTGTTTCTAAAAGATGAATTCATTCACTAGATGCTCTCTTATCCGTGTTATCGAGGGACCAAGAATTATACCCTACATATGAAGCAGTTCTACACATGAGAGCAACGTAAGACTTTTTAATTGAATGGAAGAATGGGAGATTCTTGCATTAGGAAATTGTTTAAGGTCTTGGAAATACCAAGAGTTAATTTGTTGGAGATGAAAGGGTCCAACATAAAACTACCCAGATCAGCCATACCTAGACGAAGGAGTTTCTTTTTTTTTTTACCAGACAAATAGGGATATTGAGAAGTGTAGGGGATGTTTATTTGAAAATGTCATCTAGTTGGCTGTGAAATGTCAACAGAAATGGATGAAAGAACAAAATGCCATTTACTTTGATTATGTCATCGTTACGGGGTATACAGCATCGAAACGTTGGTATTTTGTGTGTATGAGCAGGCCACAGGGTGCTTTGAGTAGAGTTGGCTTATCGGAAATGGAAGAGTCAAACTTGATTGTTAAGGTAAGTTTATTGTAAGAGTGGTGTTTAAGCTTTTGAATCTCGAGTGTGTTCTAATGGAGTTCGAGATACAGAAGCAATCGTTAACACACTTCAACCAGTAGAGGATTCCGATATTTCTATTAGTATGGGAAGTGTGAAGTTACTTTCTAGATAATCGATGGAGAACAGAGACCTTGTACTGCTAGATGCCAACATGACCATATAAACCTAATTACCAAGCATTACTGACGTGGCTTTTTGATTGGCGATTAAATATAGCATGATTTCGATACTCTTCTGCTATCAAACATGAATAAAGTATACTATCCAAATTTAATAATAATTGACATCATTCCCTCGCGCTACGATCATGGGAGCAAATGCCACTTTCGAGAATGATGGCCTGCATTATATGCCCGGTGGATAATATATTATTATTGTCTTATCTGAACCTTATCTGATTATGAAATCTGTTTTCTGTGAAGATTCTAATCACTATGCAAGTAGTTGAGTGAATTTGAAAATTATATCTGACTGTCCCTAGTAGTACTAAGTGGGTGATTCATTAGTTATCGCCCAAAGAATGACGGTTTTCTTTTAAAAACATATGTTCAAAAATTGATATTGCAGGGAGGGTCAGAAGGACCCTCCTCCATTGGCTCTAAACAAATTTCTGCAACTGATCAAGGGAAGTGATTTGGTTATTATCCTTAGGGCACTTTTCTGATTTGCGAATAAAGAGGTTGTGTTAGTGTTATTACGCCAAAATAAAATGGCAAACTTCAACAAAGAATAAACGTTTCCATAGTATGCAATCCTCAATGTGTCAAATCCACAATGCTTTGCCAACACTCTCAGCGCCTAGTTTGCTGAAGACAACCTGAGATCTAAATTATAAATGTGATTCCTACAAGACAGCTCCCATCTAGTTCCAAGCCCAACACTTTGGCAGAATCACGCAATGGCACATTATGATATTTTAGCTTTATGGCCCTTGTAAAAGACAGCCATAATCCCATAGTTTTAAAGCAGATGCATTGTGTCTTTTCCACATTAAAAATCAAACCATTCTGATAGAACCAACTATCAAAATGGTGCCTGCACAGTTCCTACAACAAGTCTGATGACTGGGCATGTATTAAACAGGTTGTGTCATCCGCATAGTTAATTAAATTAGAGTTTGGAGAGACTATGGTAGTAGGGAGATCGTTGAGAAAGATTATAAAAAGAAGTGGTCCAAGAATACTGCCCTGTGGGACGCCACGGGTGATGTAACGTAGTCCTGACCTAGCTTGCCTGCCACAGTCAGTTACTTTTACAGCCTGAGTTCTATCCATTAAGTAAGATTCGATCCACGAATAGGCATTGCCATTGATTCCATATTTATTGAAGTTTTCAAGAATGATAACATGATCTAAATTATCAAATGCCTTGGAGAGGTCAAGAAAAAGTCCTCAGGCATTATCGCCTAGGCCTCTACCGCAGCCTCGATGATGTCATGGAAATATACCTTTCTTAATGTCAATGACAATAGCTGCAAGAGCAGATTGAACCTTGACCCCAAAAATTGCGGCAAGTAAGTATAACGAAACTACGAATTAACAAAAGAAATCAGCACAAATCCTTAGACCCCGAAAGAACGTGTGCCTAATCGACTCGTGCTCGGTAACGCACCTAGAAATTTAAGTCGTACCTTCATTTCAACGCCTTGGCAGCGACAGTGAACAGTTAGACAAATTAATATTTAGGAAACGTGCATTCCATTGTGCTGTGGTCGTGCACATGCAGGTATAAATCACCTCAACTAGAGACCTAATAATATTCAGACCGCTAAGACATGCCATAGATATTTATATATAGAGAGCAGGAAATTACCAGTGCCTTCACTACAAATCTATCAACTGATGAGTACCTACTTACCTTTTTAAGCTTGAATCCAGCTGATCAACGGACGTATCGTACCCATTATTGTGGTAGTACTGACTGTTAATGGTAGAACCGTTTTCGGCAATTGCCACTCCTGTCAGCTCTTGAAACCGCTTTTCCATCAGATCCTCGTCTTTCCATATCGTGTAGAGAGACTGGATCAGTATCAGTTGGATCACGTTGACTAGAATCCTGAGCAACCAGCAGGAGAGTTCTGTGATTCCATATATGTGCGCTATGCCCTAAATATGAATATGTCATATTACGATTTTACTGCATTTAGGCTTTAATTTGTACACCCTGTATAAAGCAAGGCAACAGAGTACTACGCAGTGCATTTCTTTAGAATGGTATAGTTAATAAAAAGGACCAAAGGTATATTTATGGACATGTAGTTGGTAATGGACATGTTGCAATGTGGTAAAAATATCCTTTGATATTAAATATTTATGTACTTAAGTGGCCTGTAAAATAATGTCAATGTTTACCTTGCACTAATAGTTAAAACTAATTAGTTACATGCAAGCCATTATCAACGAACGGTTATTGATATTTATATACATAAATGATAAGTATGTTTTTAGTTAAAAAATGTTCACTACATTACTAAATATTATGCTCCATAACATGAATTGATTGAATATTAATAGTAAATGACTTACCCAATAATCTACGCTCATGTAGATCACGAGACCGGCTTCAGGTATCGTAAGGATGGTCACTGCAAACATCCAGGTTACCAGACAAAGGGTGTTTTTCTGAAAAATAAGTGACACTCTCCTAAGAACGACAATGTTCAAATTGCGTGTGCTTGTCGCACTTCAATCACGTACACCATTTTCGGTGATTTTTCTATATAGGTATGTGTGTATATTGATGTGATACACTACAAATAGTGAGCCATAGTATGGTAACGAACTGCGTTTCAAAAATGTCATTTTTGTCTATCTAACCTGAACTACCTACTTGAAAGCAAAAGGTGTTCATTTTGGTCCATTCTTTTTTAATTAAAAATGTTGTGCGTTTTGTTTCTAATCACCTATTCCTTACCTTATTTTCCCACTTTTAAGATTATTATACACTTACATACTTTTGAAAAACGACTTCAAACACCTAAAATTCTATTTCTACAATTAGGTACGCAGCGTATCCTTTTCTAAACTACCGAAATGAATAGGACGTAAAGGTGTTCACTAAAAACGTCATTAAGATGGCAGATGCAAGTGAGAGAAAGAATGGAATAACCAACACCATCTAGTTTTATCCCGCCATTCTTTTCTAGTAAAAATTGATTGCCGACTTGCGGAATGCTCTAACCGTGCGGACTATTTGAAGAAATAATCTAATCAGGGCAGTACCTACAGGACAGTGCTCGAGGCTCCGAAAGCTTTCATTAATATTGTTTTTTGTTTTGGAATTTGGATTATATAAGGTAGCAGCATGAGCTGCCAAATTTGTGTCCAAAATTTTGATAAAGAAGGCAAAGCCTCCAAACCTGAACATATTAAATCAACAGAGACACCTTGTACTTCTTGAGGATATAAAAAAGATAAAAAAATGCCAAAAAACCTGAATATTTATGTTTGATGCTTTAGAGCAAAATTGTCCTTGCTAGTCGGTAGAAGCCGTTCTCAGGATAAATTATCTAGAAAAGTTGGGTGAAGAGCTCGATACAATAAAAAGAGATAAGAAACTGTAGACGATGAGCTTAGAAAGCCGCTCAAAAAAAAAACAAAACAGATAAAATCCAGTGCTACCAATAACAATTGTTGAGGTCAAGTCTCAAAAAGCTAAAGTGATAGGTTTAACTGCCGACGTAGTCAAATTGGCAAACATCGAATTGAAAAGTTTCAAGGAGACTACAAGTGGCAGAACCCACAGAATTCGACTTGCTATGGTTAAATTAAAAAGCAGGATCACCTAGGTGGATTTTCCACCAATTAGTGAAATATTACCAGCTATTCAAATCACTTTCATTAGAACTATCAGGAAAAATGTTATAATTGCTAGAGATATAGAAGAAGCCAAGAAAATAGAAAAGAAGGGGTGGAAGAAATTCAAGGATGTCGAGAAAATTTCAATAGAGCTTGAGAAAATGAAAACCTCAATGTGAAAGAGCTGAAGGAAGTCGATGAGGCGTTCAGGTATAAGTGTAAGTCTAAGAAAAAGCCTGAGGAAGAAGCTGCCCAATGAAGCTGAAGGAAAAACTTACATTTAAAATTACCGAGAAGAAGAAAGAACCAGAGAAGAAGAATAATACGGTTGTTTTGAAGAAAAGTCCAGAAAATAAAGAGACGGAAACTCCAAAAGAAACTATTAAAATTAAACTCATTACACAGGAAAAACCAGATACTTCTGGAAAGGAACTGACTACCAGCGTTAAGGGCCTAGATTTCGAACAATTTGTCTTCCCCACTAGAAAGCCCCGAAAGGGGGACAAATGATACCTGCAGGCCTCGGTACGATGATCTACTGAGGGAATAACCACAAAAAATGTGACCGAAAAAGAAATTACAAAAAATGATTTTCGAAAACCTAGACCCCAGGAAGAATCCAGAAGATGATTTCAATCTTAAATCGGTGAAAATTTTCCAGGAAGAAGAAGAAGAGGTGGTGGTCAGCCAGCTCGCGAAACCTGAGGAATTAAAACAAATGCCAAAACTAGACGACGAAATAGATTTGGTTACCACTATCGATGATGACCTGAAGAAGAGGAGAAAAATACCAAACGAAAGAAGGAAGCCCCAGAGGAAACTGCCCTTTCCGAAAGAGAGTAGGCTATTCCAAATAAAACTCTGCCAAGAGAAGAACCTTTACAGGCAGTTTTCCAATCTAAACCTAAGAAGAAGACAGAAGGAAAAACTACCGAAATTGTAAAAGTGTATTAAAGAAAGAACAATCACCAGAACCTGAAGAAGTAGGGGACGAAACAGTTTTATTGAAGAAAGCATCCAAACCTAAAAGTTCCTGGACAACTCAAAGAAGAAGAAGAGATAGATTATGTAAATTAAAAATTCCAAACCCCAAAGTAGAACTAAATGTAGAAACGGAAGGATCGCTCCAATAGAGCATGTAGAAGAAGCCGCTGCTGAACAAACACTTTTGAGATTGGGGAGAAACGAGGAGTTACAATTCAAAAAGTTATAACCAAAGAAGCGCCTAAAGAAATTCTACCAGCATACCATCCGAAGGGACTACCAATTGGCGGAGCAGCGATAGAGGAAGCACATAAGTTTACCTTGTAATTTCCCCTGTTAAGTGCATTGGAAATGCAGATGCTGTTAGCTCAGCTTAGCAGAAGCTGGCAAGTTCTTACAGAAAGCATTAGGTATAATTTAAAGCTCCGAAACAAATGACCAGTTATCCAACTTAAAATCCTGCTCATGCTAGCGAGAAACGAAACAATGGGAAATAAAAGAGAAACAAAGCTCTAGAACTCGGATTGAGAAAAGAAGTGAAAACTTTTAATAACTGGGATTGAAGAAGAACCACAAATACAGAATACGAGTTGAGGTTTGAGACATAAAGTAGAAGCTTTTAGAACGAGCATTGACGGGTCTAGATGTTCAAATTAAATACTTGATCATTGATTAAGAGGCAAACCACTAGGAAATGAAAGAGAAACTGAACACCAGAACCCAGATTGAGGAAAGATATTAAGCTTTTGGAAGAAAATCTGAAGTGTTTAGATGTCAAAATTGAAGACCTGATTTTAGAAGATGTGGAGGAGAACTGAACTTCAGAACTCGGGCTGAGAAAAGTGGAAATTGTTAAAAACACAACTGACGTATCAGATGTCCAAAGAGATTTTCTCATCTTACCCATGAGAAAGGAAGAATTGGGATGTGGAGAAGAACCAGAACACTAGAACACCACATGGGAAAAGAAGTGCAAACTTTTAAAAAGAAAATTGGAATCCAAGTAGAACTCCGGATCAGGGACGGAACACTAAGAGTGAAGGAGAATTAGAACTTCAGAATACGAATTGAGACAAAAAGTGGAAGCTTTCAGAAGAAAAATTGAAGTGTCGAAATGTCCAAATAAAAGACCTGAACGTGCCAAGAAGAGGCAAACTACTGGGAAATGAAAAAGAAACAGAACTGAAGAACACGATTTGAAAGAAAAAGTGGAAACTTTTACACGGGAAACTAAAGTATACAGATGTCCAAATAAAAGATCTGATCGTGCCCATCAGACACGATGAATTCTAGGAAGTGGAGGAGAACTGAACTTCAGAACTCAGAATGAGAAAAATGGGGATAAACTGACGTGTCCAAATGTCCGAATGGAATTTTTGATCTTGTCAATGAGAAAGGAAGGATTGAGAAGTGGAGGAGAACCAGAACTCCTGAACACGGATTGAGCAGAGAAGTGTAAACTTTTAAAAGGGAAATTGGAGTTCGAATAGAAGTCCGGATCGTGCAGTCAGGGAAGAACCACTGGGAGTAGAGGAAATCCAGAACTCCATAATACGAATTGAGACAGAAAGTGGAAGATTTTGGAAGGCATTTAGACACTGTCTAGATGTCAAACACCGAATTGAAAAAGGATCCAAGGACACTACAAGTTGCAAAACCCACAGAATTGGAACTTGCGCTTAAATTAAAAAGCAGGATCAACTGGGGGAATTTCCATCAATCAATGCAAGTATAATGGTATAATGGTTCAAGAGTTTTGTGGAACTCAAATACCAGATAACATTCCTATATTGGCCGGGCGCTGAGATTGCTGATGGTATGCAAAACCATCGGAACCTCAAAACGAGTCATCATTGTTGTTGAAACTATTGTGCCTGCTGGATCTCTGACTAGAGATAAGAGAACCCTTTACGTTTGCTGTTGTGTGGAGAAATGTGGTTCTTTTTGCTTTATGCTGTCGCCTATCATCATGGATGTAAAACTAAATACTGACACCATCCTTGTTATCAGAAAATAGGTAAGGCCTCTACTATCTACGATGTCTTGTGTGAAATTTGGTTTGTTCCTTGTTATCGTAATTGTTTTGTTAATATACCTATAAATAATTAAGGAATTTTTAAAATGTTTTTGAACGGCTTAATAATTTGTAATTTTGTTCTTTCTGCTGTTTTTGTTTTTTCTGCCTGTATTGTACAACTGGCAGAGAGTAGTATGTGTATAGACGTGTATATATTGTTGTTGTGTTAACACAGTTGTGTAAATCCACTTCGTATATGTGTATTATGTTGACTCTTCCATGTGTACTTAGCGTGTTCTTATACATATGTTACAGCCCTGAAGAAGACGTGAATTATACGTCGAAACGTTAGCCGTTTTTCGAATCGCAAGGGTGTTTTATTTTGTCCTATACCTGCTAACCACCGCAACTGTAAGTACTTAGGGACGCGAACCACCATCATCATGTTAATGAGAACGGAAGGATTGAGAAGTAGAGGAGAACCAGAACTCCTGAACACGGATTGAGCAGAGAAGTGTAAACTTTTAAAAGGGAAATCGGAGTTCAAATAGAAGTCCGGATCGTGCAGTCAGGGACGAACTACTGTGAGTAAGAGAGAACCAGAACTCCAGAATACGAATTGAGACAGAAAGCGGAAGCTTTTAGACACAGTCTAGATGTCCAAATATGAGATCTGATTGTGCCAATAAGAGGCAAACCACTAGGAAATGAAAGAGAAACATAATTTCATTCTTCTTCATCATCAGCTTTCACAAGAGAAACTGAAGGATACAAACGTCACAATAGAAGAGTTGATCGTGGCAGTGATACAGGAAGAAATGAGAAAAGCAGGAGAACCCGAACGCCAGAGAACGGATTGAGTAAATAAATGAAACTTTTCTAAGGGTAATTGAAGTATCGAAATCGTGTGATAGTGGAGGAGAATCAAAATCCAAATAAAAGTGCATATCAATCATGTACAAGGGGCTTTTTCATATGATTTTTTTTTATCAAGCCTACGGTTGCTGAGATATTGGCGTCAGAAAATAATTTTCTGAGGGCGAAAAACACCCTGTATTTCAGCAATGCCTTAATATCCAACAACCAAATTTTGAAAGTAAAAAACAACTCAAGAAGGTATAGTTTAGGGGCGGGTCACATGTAAAAACTTTTACTTCTTTTTTAACCGTAAATTAATGTACGATTAGGGCCTCGCATTCTCCCATCTTAATAGCAAATTCAATTCTACAAGAGCAGAATTTTTCCTATATGAGCGTCAGTTGCCACCTTTTCTCTTGTGACTCGAAGGACCAAACAAAATCTGTAAATGGCCGTTTATACAATAAAAACTATTAAAAAATAAAATTTGTTGGTTTCCTTGTGGCACGGTGTGGATGAGACTCAGATCATATCTGGCTAAGTCATTTGTGTACATATATATCATCACACTATAAATGCTAAAATTTGAAATATAACAAAAACAAAAAAATGTGCTCATTCATTCTAAACTTTAGTAAGATATTGCCTGTATGTAGGTACTTGCACAAACTAAATTATTCCTCATTTTTTGAAATTCCGTGTGTGTTCCAATTCGCCCGTACCCACATGAATGACTGGGTGGTATTTCCTAGAACCTAATGTCCAAGTAATTTTTGTGATATTGGGAAGTTGCGATATGTAGAACATTGCAACAAGAACATTACGAAACCTTTATAGGTAATAATTTAATGCAGAAAGTACGCAACGTGTGCAATAAATGCCCATGAGGTGGTGCATATATACGTTTTAACATTTTTTAAATATTCGAATATATTACGTATGCACAAGATTGAATTGAAGGCGAGTGTCAAATTAATAACTGCTCGTTATCGCAAAGCGGTACTTACCGATCGAGCTTGTAAAAAAAATGGTGCTGACCTTAATCAGAACTTCCATTCAAGTATAATTAGCGTTTTCTTCCGTCGTCCATAATATATCGGCCATGTGAATTCCGACAAAAGATCCATCGAATACAATGGATAGATAAGTGTATTGTGGCTGGGTTTTGTTCAAATAAATAATCTCCTTTGGCAACTGATTATAGTCTAATAACACGTTTCGCAACCACCCTGCTGTTTCTTTTTAATTGACTTGCGATAATCTCGTATGAAGTCAAGTAGCACTAATGCCAGAAGAATATCAATATTTTTTTTATCTAGTTTTAGTAGATTAATAATCCCTTTTTTGCTGCTGTGACTTATATGTTTTTTTTTTTTTAATTTGGCCATGAACTAAATACCTGGTTGGGATTCTGGAGTTGTAGGATGAGAGATTTGAATTAAGATTGAAATTATTAAATTTGAGAAAAGAAATGCAATAATAAAAGTAAGCATTGCAGCACTAGTTTTAATTAACTTAATTATCTCAATATCTTGGGAAATAGAAAGTGTTGAAGATTATGATCACACTACCAAAATTTAATTATGAATTAAAACAATTGTAGTCATGATTTTGTTATGAAAGTGAATTTAACACCATATTAATTTGTAATAGTCTTGGTTATGCACGATATA
This sequence comes from Taphrorychus bicolor, assembly GCA_951812265.1. NCBI lineage: Eukaryota > Metazoa > Arthropoda > Insecta > Coleoptera > Curculionidae > Taphrorychus > Taphrorychus bicolor. The sequence goes on along the minus strand of OX638299.1, from coordinate 11,896,405 downwards.
TCTTTTATTTAGCAGCATTCGTCCTTTACAATAAGATTTTAGGGTCTATGCAGGGAGTCTTTCTCAAGTGCGTACAGTGTGTTGCTATACCTTCGAAACAGCTGCAGTTACAAGGTGGGCTAAATTATCGAAAAATTTCCTTTTGTAGAGCCTTTTTAAAAAAACCATTACAATGTAGCCACCTTTTGAGTGGTCTTTGAAATACTTAGCAGGATCAGGAATTCTATTTGGACATCTCAGTGTTCCTCTTTGCAAAAGCTTCCATTTCCGGTCCCAGTCTGAGTTCTGGAGTTTTGATACTTCTTCTCTTCGTTCCCAGTTCTTCGTCTCTATTTGAGACTGTGACCCCAGGGGGTCAGACAGCTCTTTTTTGTGTAACTCAGAAGAGCATGAGCCCCAGAAGCAGATGCCATATGGCGGGTAACGGAAGACCCAATGTCGTTATAGATTAGGCGAACGCATAGCAACCCGACGTCGCCCTACCGCACACATTCATCACATGGCTGTCAAATATCAGCCCTCCATGCAGAGCAAGTCCCAGGAACCCAGTCACCCCAGGGGAGCCAACAGGACTGCTCCCCAGGCATACGTCATTAATCTCACACCCAAAACCTAGAACACATATTTTATTGACATTAAGTGAGAGTTGGTTTGCGTCGCACCAGGTGACAGCAAGACAGAGACAGAGACAATTGTCATCTGTCCATAAGAGGGTAGTATCATCAGCAAATAGGTACGGTGAAGACTCCCTCAATAGGTAGAAGGAGCAGATCAATTATATAAATGAGGAAGAAAAGCGAACCAAGAACTGAGCCCTGAGGCACCCCTCTGACCCGAAGCCCCATCGAGGCGGCCCCACCAACAACAACGGTCTGTACACGCCCCTCAAGATACGAGCGAAGCCAGCACTGCGATAGCCCCCTAAACCCATACGCTTCAAGCTTTCTCAGCAGTATCGCATGGTTAACACAATCAAATGCTTTCGTGAGATCGCAAAATACAGCTGCGCAGTTTTCACCGTTTAAGTAAGTGTAGAGATGATCCAGGAACGAGAACAAGGCATCACTGGTACCCCTGCCAGTGCGAAACCCAAACTGTAGGGGACTCAGCAGTTTCATGCGCTCAAGAAATGAGAGCATCCTCGAGGTCATTATGTTTTCAATTATTTTGGACAATGTAGGAAGGAGAGTTATTTCTACAGCGTTTGACTTTTCTCCACTTCTTAGTATTTCTTATCTTATCGGCATGATCAGTAATTATGTTTACACATACGGACACTAGAGAATTGTCTTTCCTTTCAAAAAGTTTTCACTTCTTTTCTCAATCCGTGTTCCGGAGTTCCAGTTTTCCTCCACTTTTCAGTATTTCGTATCCTGTTAGCACGATCAATCTTTTATTAAGACTTTCGGATGGCGAGTTCCTTCCGAAACCAAAAACCTTTTTTCACAATCTGTGTACTGGATTTTTTTTCATTTCTCATTGACGTTATCAGAACTTCTGGACGTCCGAACATTTGAGTTTGTATGTAAAAGTACCTTTCTAAATTTATGCAGTTCTGTTTCTTCTCCACTTTTCACTGCTTCATGTATCATTAGCACGATCAAGTTTTCATTTGGACCAACTCTTCGGTGGTCGAGTTTTGGGCACTTTTAAAATCTACTGTTTTACTTTTAAAGCATTCACTTACAGAACTACTCTAACTCTAATTTGTTATATTCAAAAGGGGTTGAAATCGTCTCATTTCGATCAATTTCCCTTCCAACAGCTTTCATTTTTATTCTCAATCCAAGTTCTAAACTTCTGGGTGTCCTTAATTTCCCATTGCTTCGTGTCGCATTGGCTCAATCACGAATTCTATTTAGACATCTGGATACCTCAATTTCCATTCTAAAAGCTTCTACATTTTTTTCTCATCCATATTCTGAAGGTCGGTTCCTCTTCACCTTCCAATTATTTCCTATTTCATTGACACTATCTGAACTACCATTTGGACAACTGGACACTTCAGTTTCCCTTTTGAAAGTTTGTCCTTTTTTTGGAACTGGAGTTCTTGTTCTTTTTTTTTCACACTTTCCGTTGCTTTGCCTAATTGACACGACCAGGAGTTCTATTTGGACATCTGATTCTCCTTCATCACTAATCAAATCATTGCTTCGTATTTCATTACCATGATCAGGAATTCTATTTGGACATCTGAACACGTAAATTTTTATCTAAAACTTTCCACTTTTTTACTCAGTTCGAGTTCTGGAGTTCTGCTTCTTAAGCATTTCCCATTGTTATTGACAGCTTTAAATTCTTCCTGAAAGGACTTGAGTCTCCGATTTTGACAGTGAAGCATTGCAAGGATAACCGGCCGGTAAGTCCTTCTGGTATAAGGGAGGTAAATTGCACAACCAATGTCCACGTTTAACTGCTGCAACGTTTCCTTGGACCTCTATGATTTACCAAGCTGTTAACTGAGCTTGGTAGAACTTGAAATTCTCATAAAAGTCGTGCCTTTATAGTCCGTTCTGAAAGAAACCTGCACTTGTTATCTCATCCACCACGACAACAATGTTAATCCCGTAAGTGGTCACAGTTAAACCCATAACTGGTAATCACATCTATGCTGTCTCATTCTCCCCATCACTGGTGATCCCTTCATTGGTTATCTCATACAGGTCATCACATTCAAGCGCGCGCTGGTTATTAGAAAAAGTCTGGAGGCGAAGAGATTCGAACCCTGGACCTGCACTGACGCGCCGTTGGGTTTTATAGTTAAAAGTTTCCGTATCGTAGCAATATAAAGATGTTATCTACCACATCCGGTATTCTAAAGTTTCTACCTCCGGCAGCAAGCTGATAAACGCTGTGGTTCACGCCACATATCTGTGGGGACCAGATGGACCCTGACATGACCACTTTCGGTCCAAAAATCTTCTTGATACCGCGCATGTGCAATAGATACGGTTTTTTGCAAGATGGACCTTACAATCTCTTATAGAAACTTACGTGGAAAAATTGGTGGGGTTGGCCTAGTACTGTCTTAGCATATCTACACACGAAGCTTTATTTGTCATGTCACGTATTTCTGACGTTCATCCAGGTTTCTGATTAAAAATACCTAATGAGACTTAACTATCGGTTAAGTTGAATTAATTAAGTATCGGCGCATATAACAGGGCAAAGTAATGCCTCTTGTGCCTTTTATGCGAATGTCTCATTGACATTCTGGACATACGGACACTTGAATTTACCTGCTGAATAATGCTCAACTTCCTCCCTCAGTCCATTTTCTGTTTCTCCTCCACTTTCCAATGCTTCATGTATCATTAGATTAAGTTTTCCATTTGAACATCATAACTTCAATTTTTCTTCTAAGTGGTTTTTTTCTTAGGACGACTTTTACAACTATCAGTGAAACTTCAGTTTGAAACTTAAACTCCAGATTTGACGTACATTGCATTGTTTATCTGTCAAAATCTTTCATTTACCAAACTAAGGTTGAAACAGAACTTGTAGTGGGCCTTAATCCAAGTTCTAGAGTTCTGGTTTTCCTTAATTTTTCATTACTTTGTATCTCATTGCCACGATCAGGACGCTTATTCTATAGAAAAGAGGGAAAGTGAAAGTGGGAATTGATGGCCAATGGAATTCGTCAACAGAGTTTTTTGACCAATCAAGGTTGTCAAAATTCTCACTTTCACTTTCACTCTTTCCTATAGAATAATGCCCCAGAACTTGTATTTGATCATCTATACGCTTCAGTTTTTTTTTTTAAATTTGCACTTTTTTTTATCGATCAAGAGCGGCATTTCATCAATAATTAACCTCTTTTGAAAGGGGCAGAATTGTTGGTTTTCAAAAAGCTGAAATTTTGTACCGGAAAATTTCACGCAAACTGTGAGAACTAAACCAAACCAACAAGAAATATTGTGGTTTGGAGCTGGAGATAGGGAGTATTCGATGTCAACTGTAGGTATATTAAAGAATTAAATCTTTTGGAGCATCTGGTTAGCATACTGCACGATTGGAAAAGGATGGCAAATGATAGTCTATTGTCGTTAGTCAATCTATAGTCACCAGTTCAAAAGAAGATCACTCGTAGAGCGATTTTTCACCAAGATAATGCTCAACGAACAGTGGCTCCTCTACTTTGAATTTTAAATTACAATGCTACCCATAACCCTCAGAAATCCTGTTGCTTCATTGCACTTATGGGATATGATAGGTGGAAGTAGCAACAATTTGCTTTATCTAGTACCCAGTTTGGCAGCTTTGTGGGAAGCCCTACATGATGCTTAAGACTCTTTGCCTCAACGCAACATTGACAACCTGATATGCCAAACCGTGACGAGGAGAGCAGAACTCAAACAATCCATCACATCACTAGTACTGATCAGCAGTTGTTCTATTCCCGAATAATTAAATTTATGATTTAATTACCATTGAAAATATACTTTTTCGCAAAATTTCACTAAATTATGCTAGGACCTTTCTTTCAGTGTGATGATTTAATGGAGATCAGCGTATGCACTCACATCTTCAACAAAGCTATTTTATTTCTATACGGTTTATATAGAAATTTTAGGTTATTTTTCGAGGTAAATTTAGCTTTTGATGCGCTTATTAAAACCCTCTGTCATGATATATAGGATACGTCAGAGATAAGCGCTTTCTACGTTGTTGAATTTTGCAGCTTAAATAAATAAAAGTAAAACACCTTAAGCAGAAAAAGAAAGAAAGCTGTGATAATAAGGAAATTAACAAAACCAATTAATGTTTACTTTTGCTCAGTTTGGTTCATTCTTGGAAGGACTACTAACTAATGCATAGGTATTTTACGTGTGTGTACAATTTTCACTTTCTCTAAATCACAACAAAACAGACGTAAGTGCTAATTATTCCTTCTTTAGTTGTAGCAGTTCTTGGTCGAAAGTTATATATGAAGATTACAGCTGGTCTTCAGTCTAATAAAAAATACAAAACGCAATAATTATTTCACAGTGGCCTTGGCTACAGCAAAGGTAATTTAGAATCAATGACAACGCTACGTTACGTTTATATTATGTATTCCTCCTGCAACCTTCGTAGCTCCCCCACAAGAATAGGTCGTGGGTACGATACTTGTGTTTGATTATGAAAATTCAGTACACCTATTTGGCCGTCTTTTGCCGCCTATATAGGTGTAAATTAATTGCGAACCATATATACCTCCTCTTTGATATAAACATGTCTTTCTTTGTCAAAGCTTTTTTTGTTTGCTCTATTGGCCTAAAATCGTATATAATTCTTCTAGGGCATTTAATTCATTTTTACTATTCACAAACCCTGTATGGGTATTTTGCAATCACCCACTAATTTTATTGTTTATTTATAAGCGTAAATGGTTAAAGGTACTTATACAGGAGTCGGCGGATGTTTGTGTAAACAGTCAAGCATTTAAGAATACAACAATATGTTTCAAAATCGAAGGAAATGGCAGTTTTTGTATTATGTGGGAGACGTTTAGGTTTGCATCAAAGAAGGTCATCGGTACTTACTACTTACCGTTGCTAATCCGTGAAGAAGCAACGCCGCGAATAGGCTTAAGGCGAAATATCCTGCCGAGAGCAGTACCGACGCCGCAGGAAGAGCTTTGGATGACTCCAAGATGATCCATATTAGCTCGAAGGCAAATGCAATGAGGTAAGCTATCTGAAAGAAAAACTATTGTTAATGATTGATGTAAAAGAGGACATGAGTACCTACATGACTAATAATACAACGTACTTTATTATGCCCTTCACCCGGGCCTTCACTACACAAACCAGAAACATCATAAAACAAATCTATAGTAACCAGCGGATTGTTTAATTAAAGATCATTGAAAGTTAAATGTCGATTAAATTATGGAAAAATTGCCCCTAAGGTTCGTTTATAGGGCCTTCATAAGACTGACAGCTTTTTTTTGACTATGTCATTTGGGTCATTTCTCAACGATTTTCTGCCCTTATCCTTACCTAACTCTCAAAAAACAAAATTTTAAGGCGTTTTCAGTAAAATTTTCTTATTTCGATTGGCAAAATTAATTTTACTGAATACAAAAAGTTACGAGATTTTAATCAATTTTGTTTTTTAATCATCGTTTTTAATAAAAGTTTCTCCAAATACATGAAAATTGGCATTTTTTTTTTGGCAAATGGGGGTTATTTTTAACCGACTTTAGCCCTGTTTCTCACCTGATTTTCTCCATAGTCTAAAAACATGCATTTTTAAACAAGTTGAGTTATGTAACCGATTTTGGCTTGTGTCATTTCACAATAAAATAATTTTCTTTTTTATATTTTTATAGCGTTTTTCAATGGCAGCAGGAGTGCACACTGAGTATTTTTCTATCCTTTGTTAATTCAAGCAAGATATAAAGATAGAAATACACTCAGTGCCTAGTGCAGCCAGTATTAAAGCCGAATTCGGTAATTCCATCCGAGCGCTCCGGACACAGACCATCTCCCAAAATCTTAACAGACTAGAGTGAGATAGACTGATATCCCGAGCGCTCGGGATGTAATTACCGAACTCAACTTAAATATATACACGTATATATTTGAGAGAAAGATGAACTCTTTTATCAAATATTGGCCACACCGCGGCGCCACATGCATTGCGTTTTAGTTCAAGATTATTTCCGGCCGGAGCCGGAAGTATAGCCTTGAAGCAAAATACCTCGAATTTGAAAGAAACGCGCGCCGCCATTTTGTGTGATTTATCGTGTGTCTTTGGCGTCTTCAAGAAAGTGTTTAAAAAGCTATAAAATTGTTAGTCGTTTTCATTGTTATTTTTGCTGTTTGTTAGTTTATAATATAATAAGTTAAGTATTATTGTTTGTGAAAGTTAATCCCTTAGGATGGGAACAGGAGGATGTGCGGTGTGGGACTGTACACCTTCCAGCCGCACAAGCCGATTTATGTTTCCAAATCCAGAAAGAAGTGCGGAAATCTTTAAACTTTGCGAACTTGCTATTGCAAACTTCTGCTTATTTCGGTATTATGATGAAAAGGAAATCTATTATAAGTAAGTAAACCCAGGGCGTGACCTAACCGCCAGGGCGTCTTTATATGGCCCAGGTTTGGTAGGTAATGTCTTTATAGTACTGATCACTATCGTGCCTTTACTTTAATACGCACACAATGAGAGTTGTGTGCCGTTTTCTCTTTTTTGTGTTTATTGTCGGAAATTTAATGTTAAATGGTTTGTGTGTCATATTAGAAACTATATATACCATGTGTTTTTCGCCTTGAAGAAGACTAAATTTTAGTCGAAACTTCGGTATTCTTGAAAAGAAGATAGAGAGTTTTTTTATCTTCTACCTGCAATACCATCCAGTTAATTTACATAAGGACGCTATATTATACTGATCATGGGTCACGAGATGTCAAAAATAAGTGAATGGGGTATAGGTATCTCATATGATACTTTGTTACTTGCGATGGCGATGACCTCAATCAAAAAACATACCTATTGCACCTTGAAGATTGCTTTAATAACACAGTAGCTAAAAAGCTGGATTGCTGAGAAGTCTTATTTCCTAAAAAACTCTCCAAATTTGTATTTTTATATACTTTTCAGTTTTTTTTAATGATTATTGGCCCTAGTTGAAACCTGACTTTCTCCATAAACCATAATCATTTTGAGGCGTTCTCTGTCAAATGTCATATATATTTTTATCAAGAAATTAATTTTACCGAAAACAACAAATTAGGAGATTTGAATACCTAACTTTGGCCCGATTCTGTCCTAAAATTAAATTTAAAAAAAAATGCATTTCTAGACAGTGTGTCACCTTTAACCGATTATAACTCTTATTTTAACCACAATTTGTTCAAAAATTTCAAATTTGCATTTTTAAATTTATCAAGTCATTTTAACCGATTTGTCCTAATTTGAATTTTTCCATAACTCTAACGTTATATTTTCACATGATTGAGTCATCTTTCGGCCCTAGTACTAACCTGACTCCTGACGAAAAACAAAATCTTGAAGCATATATTTAATCAATTTTTGCTTATTTCGGTTAAAAAATGAATTTTACCAAATACGAAAAGTTAATCAATTTGAATAAATTTTGCCTGATTGTATCTCAAAATTGAATTTCTCTAAACAACTCGAAATTTGCATTTTTACACAATGTGGATCATTTTTAACCGATATTAGCCCTAATTCTGACCTAATTTTCTCCAAAGCGTCCAACTTGACGCGTTGAATTATGTTAACCGATTTTGACCGTAATTTCAATCTGATTTTTTCCAAAAACTTCAAATTTCTATTTCTACATGCTTTGAAAATTTCAACTGTAAAGATAAGGGGTTTGTTTACCGAACACGCCGGTGAGACCATTTTGCCTTGTTCTCATATTACTACAGAGGCAGATTAGTGTTGTTGTCATATAGTCTTAGCCTAACTCTTTCGATCGTCTACAAACAATCCTCGATTATCGAAGTGTGCTATATTCCATTTTGGATATTTAGACTTTTTATTGATATCATCAATATCCAGTAATGGTAAATTGTAAAATATTATAAAAGTGTGACCACTTAGCTGGAGCTCTGTTTACTGAACATGGTGGGCTCACTTTGACTCACCATCTTTTTCTAATTTTACTACAAATATCCGCTATTATCGCGAGTAGGTAAAATAAATAATAAACTGTAAAGTATCACCAAGGTGGGACCACGAAGTTGGAATGTATTTACTGAATATGGGAAGCCCATTTTAACTCATTTTTGTTAGTTGTACCCTCTCACAAAACGCACCTGTTCCTGAGATACTCAGAGAAATATGATTTTTGCCCAAATATGCTAACTAAGAAAGAGCAAGATGTAGCTAAAAATGTTCTATTGTAAATGGTTATTTCCCAGAACGCTCTGTACTTATTCGATTTATTCCCGTCCACACTTTCTAGCACAATTATTGACGTAACTAACACAAAATAATTTCACACCATTTTTACTTTAGCAGGACAACCTTATCCAATCATTAAACAACGGTAGACGCTGAACCTATATAGGCGTGTAATACCTCAAAACCCTATAACAAGAGTACAACCGGGTTAAATCAGGTAAGTGCTACAATAAAAACCACTTCTGGTAAACGAGCTGGTACCGTATCATGCAATAAGCAATAAGCCAAAGTGTGGTGTTCTTTACGACTTTCTTTGCTGCTCGAAATCGTAAAATATAAATGTTTTACGGGTGTAATCGCTGAATTATTCATATAAAAGTGATATAACGCTTTTACTATTATTATTATTGTTTTTTTTTTTTAATTTATTTAAGGTATCTTCTTGTTCGTATTTGTTTAACAGAAAGAGAAAGGGAGCACCGGTTTGTAGTTTTTAATGATGATTAATTACATATTTGGGTTTTATTGGCTTTCTATAAATAAATGATCCTTCATGTTTATTTAGTATATATAAAATTAAAAACAATAATATCGATATACATATTATGTGTATAGTAGCAGACTTATTTGCTCATTTAAAAGTTTTTATTTTATTTTATTTTTAAATGCTTTGTCTTTTCTTCTCAGGTATGGGCAACTTCTATCATATACTACATAATCTGTGCCAACAACATTTGTTGCTAACGTTTCGTTTTCGTTAAAAGGTACCTAATATGGTCATATTTTGAGAATTTGTTAAATTAGGTATTGCATTGTAAATTCGGAACACCTTCTACATCGAGTTTAACGATTCAGAAGAGTTGTTTAAATATAAAAAATAATATATAAATAATAGAAACCTAACAAATGATTCCAAAAGGGTCACGGTTGAAGAAAATCTGCGAACCTACAACAACTCATGAACGAGGAGACCTCTCGTCTACTAAGGAATTTTCGCCTTTTTGAATCCTTTTCCAGACTTTACCAGTGCTAGAATTAGAAATAAGCATAGGTAATACTACAAATGAATGTGGCACTATATTACATTTTCTAATAAATGTGCAAAAGTATACATATATGTCACAACTCATGCAAAAATGTCGTTTTAAATGACTTATTGTTAAATCTACAGAGACGGGACGCAGTTTATGGCCTCTCTGCAGTCCAGACTTGAATCCTATAGATTACTTTGTTTTGAGTAAGTTCGAGAAATCAGTTCTTAATCGAACGCGATTCGTAATATTAATCACTTAAAAGAACGAATGGTAGAAAGCTGGAAATGTCCGAAATGTCTATATCAAAGGCAAATAGCTCCTGCAATAGAGCAGAGAAGATGGCCGCTACAAATGGTACCTATCTAATGAAAATGGATGACATATTGAACCTTACGACATTTGACCTTTTTCTTTTTGTTTAAATGTTTTGAAAAAAATAAATGACAAAAAAATAGGTATAAAATGTTGTTGAATGTTGCATTAACAAAAAAAAACAACTTTCCTATAACGTATTATATGAGACACACTGTAGAATTTCAATTAATTTTAAATTGGGCCTATAGAGCTAACAAAGGACGCATGTCTATATAGGCCGCCTTCGGGTCGCTGTGAATACTATTCAGTATTCACCCTGCCTCTTTTGTATTTTTATCATACACTCCATAAGAATGGTATGCAGGTTAGATAGCGACATGTTGGAGCTGACATACAGACCATATGACGGTTCAATTCGATTCTGACAATAAAAACAAGATGCCTGTTGATACCAAGTTATCTAATATATAATAATTTACAAAATTATTATGTAAAAAATTATATGATTCGTGGACAAAGTATAGTATTCAACTTGCATATAACAGGCATTTTTCCTTCAAGTGATTCGCGCCATTCGTCGTTACGCTCTTGGGCGCAAACGTCACCTTCGGGAATGGCCTGAATAATATGCTTTGTTGCTTTGATAATATTCTTTTAAGCATAAAAAAAGTCTTTCTTTCACCAACCATTTTTCACTCAAATGAGTGAAATGTATAAAGGGTTGTTACGGACTGATTTATATATGTGCACAAATTTCAAATAAAATTGTGTAGCATTGTGCACCAATAAAAAATTAAAGATTTTCAATGATGCTTATGGCGTTTTCGATTGACAATTTTAGTGAAAAACTAGTATATTTCCATATTACTTCACTGACGTTAAATAAAAAAACAACAATACATTCATTTTGCACTAATTCTGCTAATCGAAAACGCTATCAGTTGTTTGCTATGTTTGCATATACCTGTATACCTATACGGAGAACCTCCCAATAGATTTGAATAGATCGAAAATGAAGCTCCCCAGTTGGCTATAAAAATCTTGTAGATATAGTCCATTTCAAATAGATATTCATCTAGTAAGCTCAGAAATTGACATATAAATGACATGTTTACATGGATGGAATAGGACGAATCTGTCAATTCCTCAGCCTGCTAGAAGAACATCTATTTGAAATGGCCCATAGTAAAATAGCAAAATCTGTTGGCACATAGTGTAGACACTAATAATTTATTGTTTCTGCTCCATTTTCTAACAAGATTAGATTACAGAGTTCTTTTTTAAGGTAAGAATGAAAAGAGCAGAGTTGCCAACCTTTCCAATTTAGTGTCGCCAGATCAAGAAAAAAAAGTAGCAAAAAAATCGCCAACTCTAAGAAAGAGAAAATCGCCATTATTTCGCCGCGCCAAGTGAGAATTTTGACAAACTTGATTGGTCAAAAAATTCTTTTGACGAATTCCATTGGCCAGCGATTCTCACTTTCAGTCCTTCCTTAAAAATAAGCGTCAGGTGAGGTGAAGATGACAAGACAGGGCAAAGGCGGATGCCGCGGAAGGACGTCTGGAGCTGGACATGAACATGAACAAGAAAGAATAACGAAACAAATCAAACAGCCAAGACAAAGAAAGAGGAACATGTAACAGAATTAACTGACAAAAAGAGGTCGTTTAGTTAGAGTTAGAGTAGGCGGAGTTTGAATATTCAGAGTAAAAAGGGTAAAATGTATAAAAAGAGCAAAAGAAAAACAGAACTCGAACTGGTTCATGATTTGTCGCCACATTTCCACCAATCAAAGCTTAAATTCCGCCAAATTTTTAACCAATCGCCATTTTCAATTCGAAGTCGTAAAAAGTGACAAAAAGTCGCCACTTTGGCTAAAAGTAGCCATGGTTGGCAACTCTAGAAAAGAGCGAGCAGTGGTTACATGCGAGTGGTTCAAGCAGTTACAAAAAATGTATTCGAAATACGAGGTCCGCTTCAGTTGTGTAGTTTTCTGTGCAGTTTTTTGATAATGTGCAGTAAAATGGGCTTATTTACTATTGGGGTGTAGCCGTGCAGTTCGTTAATGGAATGTGTAGCATTTTGCACAATTGTGTAGCTTGTAACAACCCATAAACTTTAACTTTAATCTCGACGATGTTCAGTATAAAACTTATCAAGCATGGCCATCAGTTTTATTATCTCTTGTATCCTAATTTTGTTAACCTGACATGAAGGTAAACTGAAGATTTTTTATATAGGTAAAAACAAGGTTATATAAAACACTCAGTCTAAGCTAAACCTTATAAGTATGGGGTGTTCATTATAAAACTTCATCTAGTTGGCTGTGAAATGTCAAAAGAAAAGGATGGAGGAACAAAAGTCCATTTATTTTTATTATGTCATCCTTTTCTGTCAAAATTTCATAGGCTGCCAGATGAAGTTTTATAATGTACACCCCGTATATCTGTATAAAGGGCTTTATTGTATTTTTTAATTACCTACCAGCAAATATGTAGCAAAGAATCCACAAGCGATAGGTAAGCTACAGCAGAAGCATCTTTCGATAAAAGCCATTATTTGAGGGAATGTTCATTTGAATTTGCAGTTCCTCCAAATACAGTTAAAACGCATTGTTGTGGTACCTCGTGTTGACTAACCACCACAGGTAATACCGTCACATAAACACATCGTATAAAGTAATAAGCCTGTGTTAATCGAAGCTAATTACATATCGCGCCTTCACTACTCCATCAGGACATTCTTTTTAACACGTCTACCGTCGCATAGTTTGAAAAGAGTATCTTCTAAACACTGTACAGCGATTTGTTTAAACGAAAATGGTGGGCGAGGTTCAAGACAGCATGAGTAATACCTTGGTGGCTTATTTGCGACTATTTGAATATTTTATTCACGTGCGTCGCGTTACTTTCTCTTTACTTCGCCTTCCCACCAAGATTTAAACAATGCGACGCTCAATGGTATTCCCGCGTATATTATATGGTGGGTAACAATAATTTATGCAGGCAGGCAAATACCAGTTCAGCAGGATAGGCAACTTTATAAACTTTAAATTCAAATATCCTATATACCTATAAATCTATAAATGGGATTATACCAACTTGCATATAATAGGCATCATTCCCTCAGGTAAATCGCGCCACTCGCTACGCTCGTGGGGTCAAACGATGCCTTCGGGAAGAATGGCCTGCATTATATGCATGTTGGGCAATAATACTATTTTTAAACAGAATGATGCACGTCAAAAAAATCGATTAGACAAAAAACACAATAATAAAAGTTTTTTTACTATTTTTAAACTATTTTTTTGATGGGGGCAGGAACTGGATAATACAACTCCACGAAGCTGAGGAATATAATTTTATAAAATGTATCGGTTTTGTTTGTTATATGATTTTCTTTGGTTTAATCAAACCGAATAATAAAAAAAGCAGTTACTACTTTCGCAAAATAGTTACTATATGCAACTTATCACTTTTTTGAGACAAATACAAATGTTTGTAGCAAAGCATAACAATAATATCAAAGATAAACAACTTTGCATAAATTAATTTAATTTTATATAGAAGGTACATCACTTCTTGCTTTCGAAGCGAAAAATTGAGCCATCCTGATTACGTCACAACAAATTAATTTTTTAATTTTTCTGTATATGTCAGTGTCAATGCCAGAAGTTAAAGTGACACCTGACAGCCCATCATTTAACGTTCAGCGACATTGCCCATAACATCATAAAATACAAAATTTTAGAAAAAATTATTTTGTTTATGTAACTGTTCTGTGCTTTTGTTACTCATGTAAGTTGTAACCTTGTTGTAAACTGCAAATAATCTTACTCTTTTTCTCTTTTGCAAAATTAAAATTATTCATATAGTGTAAAAGTTTAGTTTTATATCTGTCACAGCTAGACAGATATAACTAAAACTTGGCAATCCAGCAGAAAATTGACAAAGTTGAGCTGAGTTGCATAACGTGATTAACGTGAAGAGCAAGAAAGGTTTAAATTTTTTCAGTTTTCAAAACTAAAAAGGTGAGTTTATTTCATTATAAAACCGCAAGAAGTTTTGGTTCTTTGTCCCTTACTTATTAATATAAATATATCACTAGCGTGTGCTCTCAAAGTTTCATGGGTTATGTTAGAACATGATTACATAAATGGAATTTTTCCTCTACCAGTTTCAAAGATCCACTATAATTTTAGGCCGTAAGTCTAGCCGTGGGATAATTTTTGTTACTTACTTATTGCAATCATGCTTTCAATATGATTTTAGTGATAACCTATTTATCAGGCTATTAATTTATCACATTTTATAGATAAATAATATTAGAAACCACCCAATGTACCTACTTCACATTTCTAGGTCAAAAGACCTGGAACAATCTGAGATAAAACTCTTTTATTTTCAACCTTTATTCACTCCAAAGCTGACATTATATCAAAAATAGAACTTCCAAGCCAAACTCAAATATCCAATTTGATTAGAAACTTGAAGATACATACCCTGATACCTTGGAATGCTTGTTTTTTTTAGTTAACATATATGAATAAAGACACTAACTAATAAAGACTAATGTATCAAAATTAACATTTTATTGCTTTAAAAAAAAACTAACCAAGTATCTAGTACAGTACTAAAATAGACTTTGAATGCATTTATATTCATTCAAAACCATGTGGCAATAAATAAATATCTTAACCTAGTCTTCCAGGCAGATGTACTGAACTTGAAATATTTTAGTTGTTGCCCCTATTACTTATGACGTTGTATTGTCTTATGAGAGTTGAAGCATTACAACTTCATCACATTCACCCCTTTGACAAAATGGATCGAGGATCTCATACTCTTAAAAATTTGTCCTAAAAAACTATGCAGCAATTTTTAAAAATTACTCTGAAACTATTAGTATTCAATCAATTCTATTGACTAACAAGTAGTATAAGTAGCTAACCGCCAGTTGTATTGTGTTCTTTTTAAAGAGTGTGTAGTTAATCATCATTTATCTTTAATCGTTGTTTAATGCCATTCTTTACTTATTGCTATCTTATGAGTATGTGGTGAACGCTGACATGACATGTTATAAATAATTCGCGACAGTCGGCGTCAGAGCGACTTCTATAATATTAATTAAAAAGGATTCTTCTAGCACTAAGAACCAATACAGAAGTGTTAACTTCTCATCAGAGAAAATATATTCATAGCAAATGTTTGCATGAAATATAAACACGCTTTGGAAAATAAAAAAAAAGATCATGTTTTCATCGAAATGAAGAAAAGTTTTTGCCAGAAAATTTTCAGTGAGGTAAACTCAAAAGCAGTGAATATGACGTATAGATCACCTGAAGTATTGAAAAGATTCTACGAAAATCAAAAAAGAAGAGAAGAGTTGTAGCCCAAAGACATAAATTATTTCAAACTGGAGGGGGAGCATTAAAGAGCACCAAATAAATGAATGAGTGAATAAAGTGTTTATGGATTGGAAAATCATTACTTATTATTAGCTTTATATCATTATTAGCTTATTTATTACATTCCGCTAGTTCATACTGATGTTCATAGTAGATATACATAAAATGTTTAATGTAAGTTTTGCTTGAAAATATTTACAGATTGTTATCATATTCCAGATTTGCTTCTATTAACTCCAAAAATGAAATTGTCTAAAAAATTTTAAATTCTCTAGTTCTAGAAAATAATTTTTTCGTTCATAGATTTTTTTGTGAAAATTCAAAGTCAATTATATCAATAATATCTTGGTCATCTTCTAAAAATATATTGTGGTATTCTTATCAATATCCATGATTTTCACAAAATTATTATTATCTTGATCCACCAAGAACAATTTTTTTCTAGAAAAATTCCAATGCCCTTTGAAATTGTCAAAACAAACATTAAAATTTGAGGAAGAAAAGTTGAGCTAAGGCATTAACCGAGGTCTTAATGGCCCGAAAAGTTCTGATTTAAATAAACATCGTGTAAATTTAATTAATCAGTGTTTATTACATGGGGCAATACAATTTTGATAATAATCAATGATTAGTATTTTAATCAATGTTTAATGGAATGGAACAACTGGCTATAAGAATCATAACGCAAAATTAAATTAAAACCATAATTCATAACCAGACAATCCATATTGTAACATTTAGGACCGGTATTTTGAACCCTGATCACAAACTTGATCAAGTAATCAGCAGTCAAATGTTACCATTGGATTAAATATTTTGATGAACATCACCACTAATTTGATTTTGCCATTCTTGATTTTAGAAATTAGCTGTTGGCTGTTTATAGCTGAATGCAAGCCCCTGAGTCCCGTTTTTTGCATCGCCCACATACAAAATTTTCTGTTCCTGGAACCAATGAAAACAATAATATCAAGTAACAAAATGTCAAAAAATGACATTAGCAACCGACTGTTAAATATTTAGCGCGTGCCAATTAAAAGTAATCAACATATGTTGGTATTTGATACTTATTTCAGGTTAATCAGTGTTCAAATAATTTAATCAGAACTCAAAATACTGGCCCTTAAAATAATAAACTTATTGACTTATTGTTTTTTTTTCAGACCGATCTTCAAAATGTCTGACGCTCCACAAGCCCCTGCCAGGCACATGAAATTCCCATACACATTCAGTGCAAAAATTGCCCAATTTCCATACAAGTTTTATTTCAAAAATAACTGGATCGCCAAATATTATTGCTTTGCCTTTGTTCTGTGCATTCCAATCTTCAGGTCCATCAGCAAATTGGGTAAGTACATAGGTACCTAGATCAGGGTTTTCCAAAAGGTCAGGTGTAATTGAATATTGTAAGCAAAAATGTATTCATTGTCTCTGGAAATTTGAATTATTTTTTTATTTTTTTTTAATATTTATAAAAGTAGTTGGATTTCTAATACGAATTTATCTCAATTTAATCTAATTCACAGCTCTTAGGATTTTTGAGATTCTAATGATGAGATACAAATTTCAGTAACCCATATACTTTGTGCAACACTAATGGCCATTTCCACCAAGCAAATTTTAAGTAAACTTAAGTTAAGGGTTCTTAAGCCATAGCTGTTAGCATGAGTAACTATGGTAATAATGGAAGCCTTAACTAAGTGTACTTAAAAATTGCTTGATGCGAACGGTCCTAAGTTAATTATTAAAGAGGATATAAACTCAAACAAAAACATAAACAGTTACTTATATCAAATTTTTAATAAAAAGACCTTTAAACTCTGCATTCAAATATAGTCAGTTTTTTAAATGTGGTTGCTACATTTAAAAAACTGAAGTTGATGATGCTCCAGAAAAGTCAAAATGTCAGAGTAAGAATTGGACAACACTGTCATGTAGAGCAGAAAAATGTCCAAATAGGTTCAAAAAAAAATAAAACAATTTTCATACATTTTGTTACTTTTTTTTATATTTTTGGAAGTAGTTGGAACTTAAAATGTGTAAACTTAAAATGGCATCATGATCTGCATGCAAATGCGCATATCTTTGCCCCAATTTAATCGAATTCATATCTCTTATTATTTTATGATTTACCAGACTTGAATGATTAAATTGAAAACAGAAAAATCGTTTATATGTACCTCTAATCATATTTGACTACTTAATTACATTTTTTGCACTTCTAAAAATAGGAAAAAATCCACCTGTGCACAAATACCAGTAAACTGAATAGATTACAATTTTTATGTTTTTATATAACATTTAAAAAGGTCATACAACCAAGTGCAAAACATAGTGTATACATGGCGGGACTAAATGTCCTTTTTATCCCTCAGCGATTTGCAGCCCTCTCTTTAACGTCAGGCTGTATACTTCGCTGGTTGATAAAAAGATCTACTTTCATTTTTTGTTATATGAATAACTATTTACACCAAATTATATGTTTTAGCTAATTCCCCCGAAAACGTAGCCAAATGGGCCGAAATTCGTCGCAAGGAAGCCGCTGAGCACCATTAAAGGGTGTCTACTGTAGAATCCCAAGTTTATTCAACTAATTAGGGAACGATTAAAATTCTTTTATGTTTATTTATACTTATCTAGAAGGTCATTTGTGGTATCTCAAATTAAATGTAACTAAATAAGTAATTTTCACTGTTTTCTTTCACCAATCTAAATAATAGTCATAGTGATCCATACACTCAGCAGCAACCACTCCTTAGCTACCAAAATATACTAATGCTTTGGTAGTAATTATATTCTTGTAAAAATTCTTTCATCATTAGTTGGTGATTTACGCATCTCTTGGTATAGAACGTTATTTGTTCTATTTTCCTTTTATCAGAAAGAAAGTTTTGAAATGCAAATGACGATAACGGTTTATGAGATTATATACTATATCTACTTCAAAGAATGTTATGTATTTGTAGCAAATGTACATATACACATGTAGTAAAAAGTTGACAGAGTCAGTTGATCATAAATTGATAATCTCTAATAGACACAAAATTTACCAAATTGATTTTTCTAAAAATTGTGCTACATGATGCTGTTTAGAAGGTTTATAACTAAAAGATTAGTGGCAATGACGAAAAGTAAGTAGGAATAGTGTTAACACTCTACCTACTATAGTATAGAAAGATAATTTCCGATAATTAACATCGGAGGGTTTAGATTATGCCCTTTCATTTATAGTGTGTTAGTGATCATTTGCACCGCCGGATTTGAGGACGGCTTAAGCCGTTGACTTTAAAACTAAGACTATTTAATTATTCCTCTGTGGCTTAATTAAGCTAATCTGCTAATAAGTGGTGTTTTTGACTGTGTCCTAATCTGTAATATGATTGGTAATAAATATCACAGTTCCACACTTGGCTCAAGCACTCGTTAAACAAGTCGGTGCAAATGGCCTTAAGTTCAGTTTTTAAATATCTGTTGACAAGGTTAACGCGTTATAGTAGATTATGTCACTAGGAGTAAAAGTGGGTCTTTTCGTGCTGAGCCCAGAGATTGACGGCCGAAGCGAAGCTGAGGCCTGCAACTGGGCGAAGCACAAAAAGACCTTTTACTCCGAGTAACATATACTATTTTTTTTTCAAGCATGCAGGAAATAGGTCTATTTCAGAGTGATTCAGTTTTGCAATTTTGTCTCATCCTCTTTAAGCGGGTCTAGGTACTTACTCAATGAGTGTTGTATAAAAATATTATGTGTTGGAACGGTGGTTTTCAATGTTCAGTGGTTTTAACGGTATTAAATCATAACCAATGGTTTAGGTGGTTTAGGTAAATTATGGTAAACTAAAAATTTGTAGCATTATTATCAATACTAAATTAATAAAAATCACATTGACAGATAAATATGATGAGGCGCATGACAACCAACGACATTTAACAGAATTCGAGAACCTATGCGATTTCGACTAAAAACGGTTTCGGGTGGTGCTCTCGAGCGCTCTGAAAGTATTCCTATCCTTTGTTTTTTCATCAAGAATGTAAAGATGACAATAAGATGGTTTGTATATGCGCCACCATGACAGTAGCGGTGACTTTTGACTTTACTTTTACTGCCTAGGACTTTTTTGCTACTTTTTTAGTCTCAGGATTAGAAAGCCCACTTTAGGTGTGCGAATGGAGAAAACAAATGAGGTCCTTTTAATCCGCTTGAAAAAAAAAAACTTTAACGTGAAGTAAATGAACGTCCAAAGACAAGTTAGTGATCGAGTTAAGGTGCATGGTTGTCAAATGTTTCCATTTACAATTCACTTTATGCTCAGCATGTACAGGGATATCATTTTAAGTCGATTAGCAGATTTCCTGTTACACTTCAAAAAAATTGATACATGGGGGGTCGTAAGGCATCTAAGGCCGACCTCGGACCATGGGCCCTGGGTTAGCGACGTTATTGGATGCTCGCTTTGACAGATACGACGCCATCTTGATTTTTTTAAATGGAAATACTGGCTAGTTGGCCATCACATGACCGGCTGAACCGGTAGATGACCCGGTGAATTTTGGAATTCGCCCATCTTATGCATTTTCGGGAAGAAGATGGCATAGTTCAGTGATATAAATAAATACGCGCATAAGCGCATTCCTAGTGACGTCAGAGCCGGTTGACAAAAAAACTTGCCTTCACTTGTACATGTCAACTGTCACTTGTCAAACATGTCATTTTGAAATTTGAATGTCGGCGCGAATTTCGATATCATAATAAAAAAGAAAAATTATATACATTATCTTTTATTGCAATTGCGTGAAAACGTTTAAAATTTGTGAAGTCCACCAGTTTTATTGCATTATTTCATTCCCCTCGCTCATCCAGATACTTCCTAATATTATAAAATTTAGAAATAAACGGTTTGTTAAGTTTCTAACCTCAAAAATTGGCGGGTCGCCGGTTGTGGCTTTCTAGTGTTCCTACTTGCTCATGTTTCCAGCCAGCTAAAAACTGAAAATCCTGTGTTGTTATTTTCTCTAGGTTTATGAGTCTAAGATTATCTAAGCGAATGTTCTAATTTTTAGTGTAAACCGTTTTTATCCAAATATTTGTTTATTTATAAGCATATACTCTGCTGGTGGTTACCACATCATGTGGAGTACAGTAACGGCTGGCTTTTCAGCAGTTATTTCCTCATTTACAAATATAGTAACGGCTGGCTTTTCAGCAGTTATTTCCTCATTTACAAATATTTTGGATCATGAGGAAATCCAGCACACTAGTGCTGATCCTGACATGGATTTTGACCAAAAGCGAAAAGCTCAAAGGCGTAGTAAAAGTACGTAAGTAAGAATGATGTGTTTTTATGTGCAAATACAAGAGAATTTGTAAAATGGTGTTTACAATTCTTGACTCCATCTCAACACACTTCTAATTATCTCAATCTCATTGTATTTCAAATGTCCTAAACACTATTTTTATTTTCACATTTCACACCCTGTCCCTTTACAGAATAGTAAACAAATTTAAAATAAATGGAGTGGAAGCAAGTATGCACATGACGATTAGCAAATAGGTTAGTTTTATCATAATATTTTTAATAGAATACATATTACGATGTTCTTAAAATGGATAAGTTTGTTTCCTTCCTAAAATTCAAATCATCATTCAGAAACAGAAAGTTTACTTTAAGATTGTTTTGCATAAAAACCTGTAGGGAAAAGTTGGTATAATGTATTCCCAGCTGACGGCCAATTGTAGACAATCAAGCAACATACCCCATACTTGTATCATAATATAGGTGGGTACAATGCTCTATGCTCTGGAGAGGTGTCATAGGATGCAATAGTTATCCATCCTCAGAATTTTGATATGATAAATTGATTAAAACCACTATTTATTAGCAACTTTCCCAAAAAACTGATGAAGAATTTAGTCTTTATTCTATAGGTAGTATAGATGTGTTATTGTTAAGGATGTTCTGAAGAGATTTCATGAGGTGAAATAATTTTGCTCCCCCAAAAATTGAGACTTATAGCAAGTTGTTTAAAACCATGTGTTAAAGTAAACCAATGTGTTACCCCATTTAGGTACTCCAATTTGAGACTCATATGCCATCTCAGATGTTGCAAATGGTTTAGTTACTTACTTACACCAAATTACTTACACCAAAAACTGATAATGATGACCAAGAAGTTATTATTTTTTTTTCTAATAAAGATTGCATGAATATGATAGGTACAGGCTTCAGCAATCAACATTCCAGTTGGATCCAGCGTGATTCTGAGATGCTGCCCTGGGAAGCATCACACTTTTTTGTTGTTCCTTTTGGTATTACACATACTCTTAAGAAAATTATTACTGTGGCAATGGCACTTTCATATTACTTTAACAAAATGTGATAAGTACATATAAACCATTAATTTATTATTCATTTTAACATGTGCTGAAAAGAGATAGGTATACTTACCTACACTTTGCAAAATTTCAGTTGAGTTTGATATATACAGAGTTGTTTTTTTAACTTGAGACAATGAGATGTCTTGAAAACTAGTAGGGTAAAAGATCTCGTTTCAACGGGGTCTTAAATTGTCTGGAAGGGTCTATTTTAGGAAAATATTTTTACATATGCAGGGTGGCCCAGAAAAGTGTGACATCTTATTTTGATGCAACTTAAAGTTTGTACTAGACCCTGAAAATGTTTTTTTACCCTACTAGTTCATGAGATATCTGGCTGTCTCAAGTTAAAAGGACCACCCTTTATTCCTACAAAGTTTGTTACTTTTGAGAAAACTAATGCGTTCTATTGACAAATCGAAATAAAACCTCTTAATGGAAAGCCCTTTCATAAGGCACAAAGAATGTCTAGAAGAAGCTTTTAATGTTTTCACATATACTTCAGTAGTTAAAGATATTTGTGGAAAATCTATAAGTAAACTTGCTTGATAAGAGTCCATAGTCTTTCCCAATTTACTATAACACAAATATTAGTATTTCCTCACTGTGTCCAAGAGTGACCCATGACCCTCAGCAGGAGGGCATGACGTTATCTATTTCAAAATTGAAATATGATATTTGTTGCAGTTGAAATTATTATTTCTCAACAAGCTAATAATATATGGTGTACCAACCTTAAACGCCACACTATGGTCATTTTGAGGCATAATATGTCTCTATGTCTGGTAATGCTTGAAAATCACCTGTATTACCTACAACCAGTGTTTAGAGAAAAGAGCTTTTTGTTAAAAATTTAATTACAAAAAATATTTTTGATTCTCTCCATAAATTGCAGTTCTTCACTCTATATCATATGACCTTTAACCATTGAAATCAATGTATAGGATGTAAAATGTAAACTACTGATACAAACATATTGAGTAGGCCTTTAAAGTATTTCTTAACAATCAATCTAGGTACTGTATCCAACATGAGCATCCCAACTCGAGGGCAAGTCCTTTCAGGAACTGAACTTTCCAGGTAGGTTTAGCTCCTTTCACTTACATTTTGAAAATTATTTTTTAATGTAAACTGGGAAAATATTTAGGGAGATTAAGAGTCGACTGAAAAATGACGTAGAAAGACTGAAAAAATTATATCCACAGTATCAGCCCAAGTTGGCGATTGTACAGGTTGGAGGAAGGGAAGACTCAAATGTATATATTCGGATGAAAATACAGGCTGCAGCTGCTGTTGGAGCCGTTGCCGAGCACATTAAGTTACTTAGAGATATAACTCAAGAAGAGGTAAGTAGGTACCTCTCTTTTTACTTGTCTCTATATACAGGGTGTTCCATAGCTATAGAGACACAAAGTAGGTGGAGTTAGTACATGTGAAAACGGAACGTTTAACATCAACTTGCCTGGATCAAATATTGCTAGTGTAGAAAATACAAGGTGCGCAAAATATATAATTGTTCACTAAAATTTGAAAATTAGTCAATTCGGTTTACTCTTCTACCAGAGCCAAACTTTTTAGTCTTGCATGTCGTAGATATTCTTTCTGGTACGCAAACTTCTGCTATCGAAATATAAACAAATTATAAGTACTATTTTTGTATAAAATGATTATGTTCAACTTGATTCTGATTTTCGAATAAAAAATGTTTTTTTCCGGCATCCCGTACTTTATTAAATAGCAATATTTGGTACACATGCAAGTTGAAGTTACAGGTCTACTTTTTACATGTACTATATTCACCCTCTGTGTACTTATAGTTATAGAACAGACAGTATAAATTGTCGGTAACTGTAAGGTAATTGGTAGAGTGCAGTATTGACCAAAAATTATCAATTGAAAATCAATGAATTTATCATTTATTAAATTACTTAAAGCAACATTAATTACCTATATTTTTAGTTACTTGAAAGACTGGATCACTTAAACAATGATCCAAACGTTCATGGAATCATTGTACAAATGCCTCTGGATTCCGTTAATCAAATTGATTCACATTTGATCACAGACTCCGTATCACCATCTAAAGATGTAGATGGGTAAGTGACAAGTTGTTTAATAATGATCTAAGCAAAGTATAGAACGTGTCTTCTCTTTCGTTTCTATTAAGCTTACATACAGTAAATGAAGGCAGATTGGCCATAGGAGACTTAAAAGGATTCCTGCCCTGTACCCCGGTAGGAGTCTTAGAGTTAATAAAGAAATCTGGAGTACAAATAGAAGGTGCAGACGTGGTAGTTTTAGGGAGGAGTAAAATAGTCGGCACTCCTGCAGCGGAATTATTAAAATGGCATCATGCCACTGTCACCGTGTGTCACTCAAAGACAAAAAATTTGAAACAGAAGGTATGCGCTTATTTATCTCTTACTGTATCTATTTGTTTGTTACTTTTTTAACTCCCTGTCTTGTGTTTCGTTTCACTTCAGTGTCAGCAGGCAGACATTTTGGTGGTGGCTATAGGACGAGCTGAGTTTGTCAAGAAGGATTGGGTGAAACCGGGAGCTGTGGTAATTGATTGCGGAATTAATAGTATTCCCGGTAAGTCATATTTATTATGTTATTAATAGCGTATACAGGGTGATTCCAAAGTTATTGCTGTGCTTCCACCAGCGAATAGGATGTTTAAAAATAACATTTTCTTCGTTAACGCTTTTTCGAAGTATGTAGGTTACCATTCATACATTTTGATCAACTTCTTTGGCACCATCATTAAGTGGTGTAAATAGCTTGCTCAGCAGGTGATTTAGAAAAAAAAGTATTTGAAATTTTATTATAAGACTGTGAAGGCTTTCACGGCCGGTCAAAATACAATCTAAAGTGTTTTCCAGGGTTAGAAGCCGTGGTACGACGGATTTTTTTCCTGACGCTTTGTCTACAGCTGCGGTAGACATTATCAAAGGCGACGAGGCAATGGCGAAGTGATTTCCCGTGCTTCCCGACGTTGAATGATTCGACTGTGGGGAGCTCCGTGGTATTTGTTCCCCGCCGTCGCGTTAAGGTGGAGAAACTGGGGTGGGAGTAGTGGTGGCGCGGGGTTTTGGCGCACTTGAAGTATGTCGTAGAACTCGCGTCGAATCTACATTTAGAAAGGTAATTTCCTCCTTCCTGTTGAAATTGTTGTCGTGTTTGAAGATCTCAATGGCCCCTCTCGTTAGTCTCGGATAGAAACGTTGCGATTGATATAAAATATCCACCTCGTTGAAAAAGATGGCGTGACCTGCGGAGAGAGCGTGCTTTGCTACAGCTGACTTTTGTGTTTGTCGCAGCTTGCAACTCCTCTTGTGCTCCGTATTCCTCGTGTTGACACTGCGTTTTGTGGTGCCAATGTATACCCAGCTACAGCTGTATGGAACTCGGTAAACTCCGGGTACCGATAGGGGATTTCTGCGATCTTTGGTCGAAATGAGTGAAGTCTTTGAATATTTGGAATCTACAAAATCGCGAAACACCTCACAAAACTGCTGCAACTTAAAATAGGAAATACTAAGAGCTTTATAAAAGACTCCAATCATTTCGTTGAAAAACTGCATTGTTTGACTCTTTCTCCAGGTGAAATTCTCGTTAGCTTCGATGTTGTGTCGCTCTTCACGTTGGTACCTATTAAGGAAGCCATGGAACATATTAACCAGGAATTTCCTCAAGATTTTCACTACATGTTTCCAATGGAAGGAGAATTTCTACGGGCAAACTCATGGTGTAGCTATGGGCAACCCCCTTAGTCCAGTAATAGCCAACTATTTTATGGACATTTTCGAGGCCAAGGCATTGGGAACCGCAAATAAGAGGCCAAACTGCTGGTTCCGATATGTGGAAGTCACCTTTGTTATTTGGAACCATGGCGTGGGCAAACTTCAAAACTTCCTCTTACAATTCAAATCTGTTAACCCAAAAATTCAATTCACTATGGAGATAGAAAAGGAAGGACGCCTACCGTTTTTTGGATGTCTTAGTATCAAGGAGGCCGATTGGGAAGCGCACACCGTTTATAGAAAAACAACACACACTGACCGATATCTCAATAACGGATCAAATCATCATCCCAGACACAAAAGGGGAGTCATAAAGGCTCTGTCCGTGAGAGCTAAGAGAATTTGACAGCCGGCTGATTTGGAATGGGAAATGAAGCATCTGGAAAGAACTTTTGCTTGGAATGGATACGGCAAGCACGAGTTCAATAGGGCCATCCGTCCAAGGAATGTAGAGCGCCAGGAAGAAGAACGGGAGAAGATGATGAAAAGCGCGGATTAACTAGTCTATCATACGTTCACAAAGTAACGGACATGATCGGCAGGTTACTGGAAAAGCACAGTGTTAAAACTGTGTTTAAACCCACTCGTACAATACAACAGACCTTGAGATCGGCCAAAGACCGCAGAAATCCCCTATCGGTACCCGGAGTTTACCGAGTTCCATGCAGCTGTAGCTGGGTATACATCGACACCACAAAACTTAGTGTCAAACTCGAAAATTACGGAGCACAAGAGGAGTTGCAGGCTGGGACAAATACAAAAGTCAGCAGTAGCAGAGTACTCTCTCCGAAGGTCACGACATCCTTTTCAACGAGGTGGTTTCTCCACTGCACTGCGAGTTAAGAAGTACCACGGAGCTCCCCACAGTCGAATCAGTCAACGTCGGGAAGCATGGAGATCACTTCGCCCATTGCGTCATCGCTTTTGATAATGTCGCAGCTGTAGACGAAAGGTCGGGAAGAAATTCCATTGGATTACGGCTTCAAAGCCCGGAAAACACTTTAGATTGAAATTTTATTGTCTATTAACTTGTAGATACAGCTCTTGAAGTAGAGGCCAGGACTTTTGTATCACCTTGTAGATAACTAGACTAAAGTAAGTCTTTTAATACCAAGGAGGGGTTTGCCAATCGTTACAAACTGGCAGATACATAACAAGGTTAGAATGATGGAACATCAATATGACCAGAAAAAATTCTACGCGAAACTAACCCCACTGGCCATAATTTTAACTTTGTTGATGTAACCATTCTTGGCACCCAAACAGTTATAGGAAGAGACTCATTAGCGAACTGATTTCGATAAAAATAGAGAAAGAAAGTGTTAATAAACGGACAGGAATCGAGAATTTAAACACTGCTTACTTTGGAAGTTTTGTCAAAATCAATGACATAAATGCTTTTATTTTTCATCTAAAGACATATTTAATTTGTGCTTCCACTTTCTCTTTCGTTCTGTCGTTTTGTCGGAAACTTTACACACACTTTCGTTCACTGCTAAAGCGTTCTTAGATTCTTCGTCTAGTTGTGGTATGTAATATGTTTTTCTTTGCATATAGAGAATCATACATCGGGATTCCTACTTCGAGGCCACGTTGTGTTTCCTAAAACGAATTAAAATTGATCTGAGTTGACTATTTTTATCAGAACATCAGTTTACTATGACTTTGTTGATGTTTTGGCGAACCGTTCTTGTCTATGCGCAATTTTCTTATTGAACTATTAAACTTCAAAAAGCTATTATGAGGCATATTCATAAACTGGAAAATTGAAACATTTCTCACGGAGTATTTCTGTCATATGTTTGAAAACTCCATATTCAGCCCCAAAAGCATTTTATTGAGTTTTTAATTTTTCGATTTTCTATAACTGGCGCTGCATAGTATAAAGCTTGATGGTCGGATTCCCTTAAGTCATTATTTTTAGATAAATTAACAATAAAATAATCTACTTTCTTTATTTCTGGAAAGTGATTCTTTGAAACGAGTTTTGCCATTTAAGCTCCCGTTCTCAGTAAGTTTAATAGTGGTAATGTAAAGAACCTTCTCGATGTATTATTTATGTAGTATGATTAACACTCATGAAAAGATGTTGTATGTTATAGAAAATTATCTACAAAATAGTATGTATTTAAAATTCTACCATAAGCCCAATAACAAAAAAAAGGTGTTTAATGCGTCTCACTATAAAAGGGACTTAAATCTGATTTAAGGAATTTCTCAATTTGTTTCAGGGCTGAAAACCAATGAGACAGAGATATTTAATCAGAAGGTTGTTCAGTTCAATTAAAGATGTTTTCTCTCGTTGAAAAAAGAATGCGTTTTTCCTCACTTGTTGAACAATGTACAGTAGCATAAAACTGTTTTGTTTTTTTTTTATCAAAAACCCTATTTTCATGTAGCCTCTAAAATTATTTCAAGTCATCACAAATATTCCTTATTTTGAATCTTGTAATGAATAACTTGTCTTCTTTATTACTGGGTCACACAGTTCAAACTCAAGGCTGATAACCAATTCGCGTCTTGATATACGAAAAATAAGACGTTTTATGTGGTTTTAATAACTGGATTACTTGACATTATCATTACTTGCATCGAATGTCATTAGCTATTATAAGAGCTTAAGTTCTTGTTGTTTGAAACATTCTTGCCGTGTGCTTACGTGTGTAACCGTGCCTTCGTTTGAGAGATATAAAACGAATTTTGTTATAGAAAATGAGTGATCAAGGTAACCAATGTAAAGATAGTACTTCATTTATTTCATCACACTAACGTTAACAAAAACTTTTTACCTGTTTTTTTTTTTATTACAAGAGTAACTACTATGGCCTAAGAATTGCAATGTCAAATAGTCTATGTGGTGTAAACTTTTTATGAACTGTTTTTTGAAAATACTCTTAATATCTAAACCGAGCAATGTCAATTAAAGAAAGGGATATTAGTTGAATCTGAAAATACATAAAAGCTTGTATACAGGCAGGAAGTTCTTATTAGACACTTAAATCTGCTTATTTCGTACTGTTATTGTTTTGTAATGTGCAATGTTCAGTGAATGGTTGTATTCAATTGCTGACGTTAAATTAGCTTACCTTACTATGATAAAAGTCTTATCTGAAGTTTGCCAACTAAAAGAAGTTATTCAGCTGTATGCTTTTAGATAATTTGCACGAAATGCGCTCATTTCCAAAACAAATCCTTTAGAAATAATAAATCAGGAACGTGTGTGATTGGGATGCAAGAATGGGAATAGGAAGTTTTATTGGTTGACAAACCCTAAACTACGTAAAACGGATTTTGATTTATTTATTATTTAATTTTACTTGCCTGTGTTTAGTGAGACAATAAGAGTGAAGCGCAACGTCAAGGAAAACTTTCCGAAAAGCGGTCAATCTTCAAAATCGGCAAAGCTTTTTTTTATCTTGTCAAGGATTGCTATCCTAAAATATATCTATGTTTAGCAGTTTTCCATTGATTTAAGAATCTTCTGAAATTCATCTTAAAAGACTACTCAACATTTGGCACTGTATTTGTCAACATAGGAAATAAAACACGCTGTATACATATGTTTTCTTAGGATCTGGAGGTCAAGAGGAACAATTTATGAATCTTAAAATCACTCAAAATTTGACACTGTCTTTCTCAAAAACCTAGAAATGCATGTGGAACACCTTCTACATTATTGTTTTCTTAGAACTTGAATGTAAGGAGGAACAATTTCTAAACTGATCATCTTATACTCTTCTTTAGGAATTTTCTAGTGATTTAAGAACCTTCTAAAATTAATTATGATATTTGGCATCTTATTTGTCAAAATCAGATAATTGACTGTATATTTTTGGTTTCTTAGACTCTGGATTTTAAGAGAAACAATTTCTGAGTTCCACATCCTATACCTACCTTTAGCAGTTTTCGGATATTGCGGAATTTTGTAAATTAATTTTAAAAGAATACTTAAAATTTGGCATTCTATTTCTTAAAAAACATAAAAATGTCGATGTACCACCCTGTATATTTTTCTTTTCTTAGATTCTGGAGCTCACAGAGGACAATTTCAGAATTTAACATCCTATTGGATCTTTAGCAGTTTTGGGTAATTTAGGAATCTATTTAAATTCATTTTTAAAGAATACCCAAAATTTAGCACTTTAATTCTTAAAAAAAGAAAAATTTTCGAATAAAACACCCTGTATATTATTGTTTTCTTAAAATTTGGAGATCAAGAGAAGCAATTTTTCAGCTTTTATTTAACTTTGTTTCAAATTTGGACACCGTATTTGTCAAAAACGTAGAAATTTGCAGATAGAACACCCTATATTTTTATATTCTTACATTCCGATGATCAATATTGCATTCTGGTTCGAATAAACATAGAAATATTGTTGCGAACTCAGGGTTCAATAATTCCAGTGTAACGATTTAACACGAAATCACTATTTATTTATCCCACAAATACACACAAGTACAATTCGCCTACTAAATAATTCACTACTTAACACTTTATAGCCTTCTATTATCGTTTGGTACTTTAGCCTACCTATAACTCAATTAAATAAGAAAATAAGCTATTCGCCTTTTATAGAAAATCCTAAATATACAGAAAAGCCTAGAACATTCTTAGAAGAAAAATAATTGATAAGAGACACCCAAAAAAAAAGGTCGTAAATAACTGAGTTCTAAATAAACAGAGCAATAAATCACTCGTGACCGTTCTCATGCCGCAGCGCCCGGATAGGCCGCGAAGGTCCAGCTTCCAATGTCGCTCCGCCTCCCAGCGCCCTCTCATCGTAACAATATTTTTGTTTCCTTAGAATCTGGAGGTCAAGTAAATTATTTATCTTAAAATAATTCAAAAAATTTGGCACCGTATTCCTCGAAGAGACCGTATTTACCGGTTTTCGACTGATTTGAGAATCTTTTTTAATTCATCTTAAAAGAATGCTCAAAATTATTTGAGCATTCTTTATGAAACAACCTGTATATTCTTGTTTTTTTTTAGAATCTGGAGATAAAGCAAGACGACACCTAATACCATTTTTTTGCAGTTTTTACTTTGGCACGGTTTTTATCAAAAACAGAAATATACAGATGTAACATTCAGCTATTGATCATCCTTAACTTTAGCAGTTTTTGAGTGATTTAAATTTTTTTTTATATAAATTTTAAAAGTGCATGTACCCAACCTTTGACACCTTATTTGTCAAAAACATAGAAATTTGCAGTGGAAATCTTTGTATATTTTTGTTTTCTGAGAATCTGGTGGTCAATGGGAACGACTTCTAAATTCAACATCCTATTGGATCTTTAGTAGTTTTGGGGTAATTTAGGAATCTTTTTAAATTCACCTTAAAGGAATGTTCAAAATTTAGCACCGTATTTCTCAAAACATAGGAATTTTCTGATAGACCACACTATATATTCTTTTTTTTTTAGAATCTGACGGTCAACAGAAACAATATCTGAATAGCACATTCTATACCTATTATTCGCAATTTTCGCGCGATTTAAGAGTCTTATAAAAAATATTTTAAAGGCAAAATGATCAAAAAATGTGGCTTTTTATTGACCGGTTCAGTATTTTTCAGAATTAATCCTTATTGCAACGCTCTACTGCAACGCTACTATGCAACGCTCTTCTGTTTTGTATGTTGCTTCCGTTTTGTTGTCTACTAAGGGTCACTTTTAGGACGACTTTTACAACTGTCAGTAAAACAGCAGTTTAAACTTGAGTTCAAAATTCAGATAAAACTTGGAGTAACAATGAAGGTATGAAAATGTTATGATGAATTCAACTATCATTGGAATGCTTTGAAGGTGACAACGAGCAAAAGATCCTGATGTGTCAGAATTGGTTAAACTTCAGTTTGGAGTTTATGATAATTTGTAAAACGTAAATGTTTGTCGATATGAAGTTTAAACTTCAAACTGAAGTTTTACTGTTAGTTGTAAAAGTCGTCCTTACAAATCAACTTTGAACCCTATCTGAAGTTTAAACCCCAGATTTGACATTTATTGCATTGTTTATCTGTCAAAATCTTTCGTTTATCTTCAAACTAGTTTAAACTGAACTTGTAAAAGCCACCGTAAGTGATTCAAATAGGTTTTTTTTTCACTTGTGGGGTGTCCAATTACAGATTCAACAAAACAGTCCGGTCAAAGGCTGGTGGGGGATGTCGCCTACGAAGAAGTGAAGGAGGTAGCCTCGCACGTAACTCCAGTACCGGGAGGCGTGGGACCTATGACGGTAGCTATGCTGATTAAAAATACCGTGTCTAGTGCAGAAAGGGCCCTCGACAGTGTTAAAACACTTTGGCATTTAAAGCCTTTACCGTTGAAGTTAAAAACTCCTGTCCCAAGGTAAGTTAAAAGTAAAAATTGTTATCCCCAAATGGAATGTTTTAAACTGTATGATTTATCTGTTGAAAAGCATAAAAAAACCAAGTCGTTTTTTAAATTATTATACAGGGTGTTTCTTAACGATACACGAATATTTAAGTAGGTGTTTCGACATGAAAAATTTCCTAGTGTTAATTTGTTTTATAAACTATGGCCTAAAAATTAACCACTTCCAATGTCGAAAACAATTGAACTCTAAGTTGGCAGTCTCAAATAATGTATATTTAGTTGTTTAGGGCTAGTTCGCCTAAAAAGGCATCATCAGGCCGCCACACATGCTAAAATTTCTTAATATAAGTTAAAATAATGCTACATGCATAATCAAATAACGCATAATGTTCAAACTACGGGGTGTTCATTATAAAACTTCATCTAGCAGGCTATGAAATTTTGACAGAAAAGGATGACATAATCAAAATAAACGGACTTTTGTTTCTCCCTCCTTTTCTTTTTGACATTTCACAGCCAACTAGGTGAAGTTTTATTAAGCCCAGTGCAGACGATGCAATTTTTCGCAGGGATTTCATCCCTGCGACAAAAGTTGCAGGGATTTTTTCGTTCAGACGGTGCATTTTAGTTGCTGCAATTAATTGCATAGCAATAGAAATTGTTCTATTTTCCATGCGATTTGTCGCGGGGATTTGGTTACGTTTCTAGTGCCTTTCCAGCGAAAACTTAAAATTTTAGGTTGAACAAAAAAGTGTGGTTAGGTGAACACTTTGAATCATCAGCTTTTTCAAACTCCTCATTAATTAATCAAAAGGCCCCCCTCAAAATCTCTTTTTAACACCCAGGGCCTCACCCATCAACTTTTAGGCATAGAGATAGTTTACAAAAATAATAAGACAGAATGGATTTTTTTTGATAAGTTGGTAGCAGTCTAGTAAAGTTCCTAAAAAATTGCATAAAAAAAGTTGCACTGTCTGAACGCAAATGCAAGAAAACGCGGGGATTAAAATTGCTGCAACTTTGCCCCCGCAATAAGTTGCATCGTCT
The DNA here is from genome assembly GCA_951812265.1 of Taphrorychus bicolor. NCBI lineage: Eukaryota > Metazoa > Arthropoda > Insecta > Coleoptera > Curculionidae > Taphrorychus > Taphrorychus bicolor. Next base: position 11,863,225 of record OX638299.1, on the reverse strand, counting down.
GCACTTGGCTTAATAAACACCTCGTATAATAAAGCATGTATTTTAACTTATTTTAAGAAATTTTAGAATGTGTGTTAGTTGCAGTCTGGCGATGCCTTTTTAGGAGAAACATATAGCTCTGAACAACTAAATATATATTGTTTGAGCCTACTGGCTTAAGAATTCAATTGTTGAGAGAGAAAAAATGACTTTCTACGAATTAATAACGTTATTAATTCTCACTATTTACTGAAAATTTTTTTTTTCTAACATTCAAATATCATTATGGATCCTGGTGCAGAATGAAGGTAAGCACTGTTATTAACTGTCAAAGTATCTCTGAAAGTATTTAAGATGTTTAGTTTCGACAATTTTTTATGAGCAGTTTATTTGAAATCAAGGGACACATCCCCAAATGGATTTTAGGCAAAATTACTTTTATGCTCGAGGATAGTTGTTTTATTTCATTTATCTCTAGTACTTGTTTACACCTCTAAAAATAACTAGTTTTAATTGAGCAATTAAAGATTGTTATTTAACCTTTTCGACCCCGTTTTGTTTGTTTATGTTAATCACAGTCATGAGATCGATCTACAATTTTTCTTGCTTTTTATTGGAATAATTTTATTGTATAAGATTAACCATACGTGACGTCATTTTGACGGAATCTTTATTTTAACAAACGATCGTTTTCTTTTCAGTGATATAGAAATCGCTCGATCTCAGGTCCCCAAAGACATCACAGTTTTGGCCGATGAAATTGGCCTACTGCCCCATGAAGTGTCTCAGTACGGCTCTAAAAAGGCTAAAATCTCCTTGGGCGTTCTCGATAGGCTTCGTGACGTTCCAAATGGGAAATATGTAGTCGTTACAGCGTAAGAAATGCTTAAATTTTTTGTTTGATATTCGTTGTTTCTTTTAAGACACCAATAAACTATCTTTGATGTAGGTTCAACGCAAAACTGCGGCTTAAGATCATTACCAGTTTCCGTAAAAATATATTTTTTATTTAAATAATTCAAACATAAGCCTTATCGTGCAGTTGGGCCTTAACAATGACCATGGATACTCAAGACATACTCAAACGAAGCATTTTGGGATGAAACTAAACCTTGACTACTCTATGCAATGCTAAAGGGACTGAGCTTTTAATCCAATTTGATCGCCTTTTTATATTTTCTCTGGACGACCAAACTGAAGCATTCGAGTAATTGTCTTGTGTTTCTATCGTCTTTAAGTTTAGAAACCGCATCAAACTTATACCTACGTGTTGCATATTTAGAGTTACTCCTACACCTTTTGGAGAAGGAAAAAGTACTACCATGATAGGCTTAGTGCAGGCTCTGTCAACCAAGTTGAAAAAGAACGCTTTCTCCACAATGCGTCAACCTTCCCAAGGTCCTACCTTTGGCATTAAGGGTTCGTTTAATTAGTTCCTTTCTTTAAAACTGTTAATGTTATCATGGCTTATACACAGGTGGTGCTGCCGGTGGGGGTTACTCCCAAGTGATTCCTATGGAAGACATGAATCTCCATCTGACTGGTGACATTCACGCGATAACGGCAGCAAATAACTTGTTGGCGGCCCAACTGGACGCTAGAATGTTCCATGAAGCTACACAGTCAGACCAAGCCTTATACGACCGACTAGTGCCAAAGATAAAGGGAGTTAGAAAGTTCTCCAAAAATCAGTTAAGACGACTGGAAAGGCTGGGTATTAAAAAAACTGATCCCGACACTTTGACGGACGACGAGAAAAAGAAATTTGCCAGGTTGGATATTGACCCCAATCACGTAATGTGGAACAGAGGTGCCTATTGTCATGTGTATTCTCTTCTTCGTTAACTTTATGAAAATTTTTTGTCTATCCGCAGTTTTGGATATTAACGACCGCTACCTGAGAGAGATTACAGTCGGCCAGTCTCCCACCGAGAAAGGCCTGACTAGGAAAACCGGGTTTGTGATCAGCGTGGCCAGCGAGATCATGGCGGTTCTCGCCTTAGCAAAGGACCTGAAAGATTTCAAGGAAAGATTGGCGCGTATGGTGGTGGCGTTTGACAAAAAGGGCAACCCGGTGACGGCTGACGATTTGGGCATGACCGGAGCGATGATGGTGTTGCTGAAGGACACGGTCGAGCCGACCATGATGCAAACGCTGGAGGGGTCGCCGGTGTTGGTGCACGCCGGACCGTTCGCCAACATCGCACACGGGTCCAACTCGATTATTGCCGATAAGATCGCTTTGAAACTGGCCGGACCCGATGGAATCGTTGTTACGGAAGCTGGTTTTGCATCTGATATTGGTAAGTCTCAATATGTTTTCCATTTTTGATTTGAATATCTATATTTCGACATGTTTAGCTAATATTAGAGAAGAGGAATCTTGGATTGGAGTTTCAACTCGCTGGTTGGGTGCAGCTATATTAAAATTTAAATAGTACTTCCTTAGGCACCAAACATTAACGGGTTCTTAAATATAAAAAAACTTTGTTGTAGTTTATATCTAACTTATTTTTTTTTTCTTGAATACCCCATAAACATTTTTTTCGCGTAGTGGTGTTTTCCGTTAGATAGGCGCTTCTGAATTACCAGATGTTGTCTGCCTCACTGATTTTATTCGATGAATTTAGATTTCATCTCAGGGGATCGTTGCCACTCGGACTGTAAGTCGCAAGATGCAGTTTTGCATGTATCTCGATATGTAATTTTCAATCTGTCGTGTCTTTGTGAAAACAATCCCGAGGACTGGGTATTTTATTTTTATCGAAAATCTTTCTGAAACTGTTCCATTCACGGGGTCTTTTTAAGCCATCGAACCCCGGTCTTTCTATAGTTTTCGGAAAATTATCAAAGGACTGTCATTAAGGGTGACTTTTACAATTATCAGTAAAACTTCAGTTTGAAGATAAAACACCAGTAATGACGTAGATTGCATTGTTACAAACAATGAGTTGTGACAAAAAATGCAATCTACGTCATGTCTGGTGTTTTTATCTTCAAACTGAAGTTTTACTGATAGTTGTAAAAGTCACCCTTAATTGTTTCCGTTATTTCGTAATTTTTTGTAACTTTCTGTATATCAAAATTTACAACTTACAGTACATCGAATGTGCCCACTGTCTTCTAACTGGTTTAACTGAATTCATATTTGGTCGATTAAGTACCATTAATAGTAAACTTCTTCTTCTTCTTTTACTTCTTGGAGATCTGTCGATCTGTTAATTCTGAAGCTGCCTCTGCATCTTTCCCTGAAAGGTGGATTGCCAGCTATCTTTCCATCTTTTAGGTGGCCTCCCGGCAGGTCTTGAGCCGGGCGGGTTGTTTTCTGGGACTATTTTCGGAAGTCTGTTCTAGTCCATCCGTCTTACATGGTTGTAGTACTGCCTTTTACGTTGTCTTCCCCACCTCACAATATCTTGTATTCCGCATTGTTCTCTATGTTTCTTACTCTGTCTCTTCTTGTTTTCCTTACTATTGTTCTCAGTGTTTTCATTTCGCCCACCCTTAGCATGTGTTTCGTCTTGTTGGTGTCTTCATAGACTTCTGTACCGTACATCATGATCGGTCTGATACAAGTCTTGTAAATTTGAATTAGATTACATTTCGTAGGCATCCTGATAGTGCGGATGCTTTGTTAATCTGATGTCTCCTCAGGTCTTTAACTTGGTCGTGAGTGCTTGATATGTCTATGCTCAGATATCTGAATTGCATCACCTGTTCTATGGGATTATCTTCCACCACTAGCTTACATCTGAGCGGATCTTTAGCGATTGTCATACATTTGGGTTTGTTGATAGAATTGTTCATATTGAATTGGCGGCTTACTTGGAAGAACTGGAAGAGTTGTCTCTGAAGGTCGTTTTCTGATTCGGCAATAATTCTTTTGTTGCCCAGTCTGTATCCGAAGTTAAGATCTGTTACTTTATTTATGATTTTATCCATGAGAAGGTTAAACAAAAAGGGAATCATATACGTTTTGCGTCCTTTAATCAGGTCGATAGAAGTGAAAATAGCGGGTGTAGGACGGAAATAACTACTTCACATTTGGGAAAGAGCCAACGTTTCGACCTTTATTTAGGTCTTCCTCAGGGCTTTTTCAATATGCGAAGTTTGTCAACTAGGAACAACATTCCACTGAATATAAAACATCTCCAGTTTCACGAAAAAACGAGCAAACGAGCACTATAGGAGCCCTCAGGAAGACTTAAATAAATGTCGAAACGTTGGCTCTTTCACAAATGTGAAGTAGTTATTTCTGTCCTACACCCGCTATTTTCACTTCTATCGACAAAAAGGGAGCTTAGGCTGTCACCCTGTCTAATTCCTCCTGGCGTTGAGATGTTTTCCGTGAATTGATCTCCTACTTTTATTACTTTTGTTACGTTATTGTTATTTAGGTTATGGATTATCTTTGTTATGTTCGCCAGCGCCTTATCTATGAATATCTGTAGGATGTCTCCTAAACGAACCTTGTTAGGTCAGTGAAGCCAATATACGCAGGCATATTGTACTCTATAGCCTTTTTTTTAATTTGTTTTATTATGAATACTGCGTATGTTATTGATCGTCCCTTTGTGAAGCCCTGTTGTTCTTCCTCATTCTTAATTTGCGTTTCTAGTTTGCCCTTGAGAATACTCGTGAATAGTTTCATTGCTGTATTTAAGAGTGTTATTCCTCTATACTTTTGTGGGCAGGTTTTTAGTCGTTTTTTTAAATATAGGTATGGTGATGTTATTATGCCATTTATCTGGTGTTTCCGTTTCGTTCAAGATTTTGTTAAACAGTTGCGATAGTTTTCTTGCAAGTTCGGGCCTCCATATTTCAAAAGCTCGTTGGGGATGCCATCCGACCCGGGTGAGTTCCTGTTCTCTAATTTTTTGAGTTTTGCTTCTATTTCTTGGTCAGTGACTTATGTCTGTTTCGTTTTCGTTTATATTCAGCGTTTGTTCAGTATCGTAAAGCTCTTTAAAATGCTGTTGCCATGTCTCTATTGGCACTCCTATGGTCTGAACGAACTCGTTAACTTGTTTTCTTCTGTTCCCAAGCATGTTCCATACTTTCCTTTGAGCACCATATAGGTCGTGGTCCATGTCGCTAGTAAATATAGCCCAATGTTCTCTTTTGATTGATTTTATTCTTGCGTTTACTCTTATTCTTACTTGGACATATTCTGCGTGAGTTTCTTCCAACGGTGCGCTTTTGTATGTCCGGTAGCATTTCCGTTTTAATTCAAAGAGTTGTTTTACCTCTTGACAAAACCACGGTTTGGTGTGGTTTGTCGCGTTCATATTAATTTTTACGCTTCCCAATAGCTTCTTTCGCTGTTCTGTTGATGCGTTTGTGAATGTTTTTCCAGCTCTCTTCTACTCCCCATTCTGGTTTTAAATCTACCTCTTTTAATTCGTTAGTAGTCATGTTCTCATAGAGAAGTTTTGTGCTCTCCGTTGTTAATAACTCCCATCGACCTTCCAAATAGATAGACTCAGTGAGTTAATCATAAATTGTCAGATTTGTTTACTTCCAACATGCATATGGACCACAGCGGGCGCGCGTCGCTAGGGGAATGAAAAAATGGCCGCCGAGTCGGGTAATCGGTGAAAACATGATACATGCACTTACCTGTGATACGAAAGATTTCTGTCGCACTTTTATAACCAGAAGTCTTACATATGCCACAATATCTCACCATAATGATAAAATCTTTAATAAAACACGAAAAAATCGCACAAAACGTTCGCAAGCACTGCCTCAACTTCAAACACAAAGGAAACACGTTTTTACGTTTTATAGTTGACATCAGTTCAATGAGGTTGACACACACATTGAATTGACAGCACTGTTGCCAATTCGTCAATTAAGAAGATTTTCTTCCTATGCTTTGATTGTGCTGTACGGCTACATTTGGCTACACAACATATAAACATATGGGTTGTGTAGTTGGACCCTGAGAGCGGGCAACATCGCAAAATGATGACGGAAATGATGCCAGAAAAAAATTTGTAAATAAAGGACTCTAGTTAATTCTTCCTCTGTGGTGACTCCATATTGTACTTTTTGATGAACTGTGGAGGTTTCCTCTTTTGTTGTGGACGTTCTGGTAGTATCTTGCATAAAGCAATGTTGTGATCAGTCTCCAGGTTGGCGAATGTTAGGGCTCTGACGTCGAGTACTTGTGAGGGTCTTATGACTCGATTTGTGAGTATGAAGTCTATCATCGATCGCTGGCATCGATTGTTTTTGAAAGTATATTTATGTTGGTCTTTATGTGGGAAGTACGTGTGGTTGATCCTCATTTCGTTTCTAGCGCAGAAGTCTATTGGTGCTTCGTCGTTTTCATTAATTACGGCTTCGTTATACTTTTTCTTTATACCTGGTATGCCATCGTTGCCGATCCGTGCAGTAAAATCTCCAGGTATGATAATTTCCTGTTTAGTATTCATGTTGTCTATGACGTTTTGTAGTTGCTGATAGAAGTTTTCAGTTTCCGCTTAGATATGTCTGGGGCATACGTGCTTATCAAGTGTGTTGTGGAATTGTTCATTTTTAGGGAGATTTTGATCGTGCAGCAGAATTCCAACACCTGAGGGCGCTATTTCTTGTATTGCTTTTCCACTGTATATTAGTATGAATTCTCAGTACTTTGATGTTCCTTGCCCTTTTTTTGTCTCAGAAATCCCGCAAATGTCTATATTGTGCTTTTTCATTTCTATCATGATCTCTTGATCTCTTCCGTTCCACGACGTTATGTTCCAGCACGCGATTCGTGTGATGCATTGTTTAGGTTTTCTTTTGTCAATTCGTTCTCTAGTTCGTTTTTCCAATGTCCCGGCGTGTGTCGTCATCTAATAGCTCCGTCCGGTTTCCGAGGCTGTGTCTTCAGTTCTGTGAGCCAATATGGGTTTTTAACCTAGGTAGGTAGCTAACCCTCCTCCTTTATCCGAGCTTAATTGGAACCGGCAGTGCCACCCAATGAGGTTCTCAATCCACCCATCAGATGACTCATGCGGAGTTTAATAGTAAAATTAGTTTTTTTAATTCGGTTCGTTTAGCTCGATATTAAATCACTGAAAGCAATACGTTTAGAGCGCATCGATATAGTTATTTTTTCTCTGTTGGGGTGGTATTGGTGAAGTTTGACATTGAGTAGCGGTGGTGTTATAAAATATCAAAAAAATACTCAACCGAATTCAACGTCACTGTCACGCTGCCAACTTATTTTTAAATAACAAGAATTACTAGACCATAGAAAAAATGAATTATTTTTAGTTTTTATTCGTTTTTATCGTCCTCAATAGAAAAAATACCGAATTCAACGTCACTGTCACGCTGCCAACTTATTTTTAAATAACAAAAATTACTAGACCATAGAAAAAATGAATTATTTTTAGTTTTTATTCGTTTTTATCGTCCTCAATAGAAAAAATAGTATAAAAGACATGTCCTAAAGGCCATTGGCATTTGTTTTTAATGTAGTTTTAAATTTATTCTATAACTAAGTGAAATTCTAGGAATGGAAAAATTCTTCAACATAAAGTGCCGCACATCAGGAGACATACCGAACGCCGTAGTCTTGGTATTAACTGTACGAGCATTGAAAATGCACGGAGGCGGCCCGCCAGTAACCGCAGGAGCCCCACTGGCACCGGAGTACCTCAAAGAGAACTTGACTTTGCTCAAGAATGGTCTTCCTAATGCGGTCAAACACATCTCTAACGCTTTAAAATATGGAGTTCCTGTTGTTGTCGCCATTAACCATCACATGTAAGTTATTATTTTCTTTAAAGAACACGACAAAAAGTAAGCTTTGAGTTGGTATATGAAGCCTTCCCTCCATTTAAATTGGTATGACAGACATAATGAGATTAAAACTTTAAAAGCTTACTTGGTACTCAAAGTAAAACATCATCTTTTACATTTTCGAAAACAAAAAAAAAACGGTTTTACGGTAATTTAAGCAGAGCTCATTAAAAAAGTTGGAAGGCTAATTGATTATTCTTGAATATTAGCTAAGGCATCTAGTTAGCCTTGGAAATTTGACCTTAATTTGACCCAACGTGGGCAAAAGGGAGATGGGTAGAGAAACAAATGAATATTCTATGGCTACTAAGCTGCCACAAAGTCCTGATTTGTAAATATGTTGAATCACCATGCGTTTATTTACAAAAAAACCTCAAGTAGGTCATGGAATTAGATCAGTAGGTCTGAGATGCCGTCATTAAAAAAAATGAAAAGTCGAAAATGTCATAAAATGTTTCGATTTTCATTTTTTATGAACTTATCTCAGACAAGAGTTTTAGTTTCATGGCTTGCTCAAGTACGTCAATAACGTACAGGACGTTCCTTAATGACCTTGATGCCAAAATATCGGACTCGAAAAAGATTCACTCTGCGCGTGTGCGTGGGTTGTTGCCAAATCTCGAAACGTACTTGGTTGAATCACAATACCATATCGAATAAATTTCCCTCATACGCATCTACGTCGAGTAACCGGAGTAACTCGTGAAAGTATCGGCAACATTAGATGTCACGAATCACGAACCAAGAGCTTTTGGCCACTTCTTGATTTGTGGACAGTACGTGAATGTAACTGCACGTGAGTCTAGCTGTGCCGCTTTCAGAAGGGCGCTCATTTTTCAGCATGTGCAGAAATTGCAATATACGAGCTATTGTTTCCATCCCCTCCTTTTGCAGTCCAAGGCCAGGCAATGTAAAAGATAGACAATGTCCTGTATATTATGGAAGTATATGGGCTTGCTACGAGGTTTTTTTTATGAACACTCTTTACATTACAACGTTTAAAAGACATAACCCCCGACACACATATACGACATTATTTATATATAAAAAAAACGCGTGCGGACTTTACGTTTGACAGCAAGCGACTGCAGGCAAAACCTCAGCAATTCTTCATGTGGAACCACATCTATTCAACCTCCTTAATTAATTTCTAGTAACGACACGGACGCAGAAATACAGTTCCTAATTGATTCCTTGCGTAATGCGGGCGCTTTCGACGTAGTGGTGTCTAAACACTGGGCCCTAGGGAGCGAAGGGGCTGTAGAGCTAGCCAAAGCGGTGGCCGCAGCTACGGAACAACCCAGCAAATTCAAATATTTGTATGATCTAAGTCAGCCTATTAAGACGAAGATCGAAACCATTGCCAAAGAAATGTATGGAGCAGGTCGCGTGGAGTACTCGGATCTGGCAGAGGAGAAATTGAAGAAGTATGAGGAACAGGTGAGTGAGTGACTAAGAACACATTTTCTGTGACACTTTAGTTTTCTATCATTTATCTTCTTATTATAGTAAAATGACCGACCGAAGAATAGTTATTTATTTGTGCAAACATTTGACCGGTAAAATAATAGTATATTATTAAACGAGCTTTTTATGATAGCCGTTATTCCCTTAAGGGGACGTTTCAGGGGCGCAAATCTCCAGTGGGAATAATGGCCATAAAAAGCGAGTATAATACTATACTTTGTTCACGGCCGGTTTCAAATGATAAAATCTATAGGTAGTGTGAATAAAATTATTGAAATGTCAAAGTGACACTCGCGTTTGACGGCAAAAACCGGTGTCACCAATGCATTTTGAAAGACTGATTTTCATGCATCCGTCAGTCCGATGTGTCCAAATTTGATTAAATACAAACTTGTGATTGGTTGAAAATTTGTCAAAATCATTTTTCGGACGTTTTTCATCCGACTAACGGATGCATGAAAATCAGTCCTTCCGGTGCGGCATTTGATATTGCATTGTTGTATACTTCTACTGGTTCACAAGACAACATATATAACAGGACTTTGAGACATAAAATATATAACTAACATATAAATGGCGTACGGGAATAATATTATTCCCGCAGTTTCAACTCATTTATCCCTCTGACACTATATGAGCTCTATTTAACTTTTGCCAACAAGCTGAATATCAATGTATTATTAACTGATCGGGCTGCAAGATTAATGCTAATCTTTATTGACTTGTGAATAAAGAACATTATTCACAAGTGAATAATGAGTTGTCATGGTAACGAAACATGTCATAGGCAATTGACAACTCAAAAAGTAAACTGCCCTAAACATGAAATTGGTAGTTACCACTGGTTCATTGAAATAATTATCCTTCTATTAGGATGTAACGAGACCAATATAAGTTACAATGTCTCTTTTTCACAAAAAAATGTACTTTTTACTGAAAAATACTTAAAATAGGTCATAAAATGAAGTAATTTACCGTCCACCCTCGTAGCATTGAAATGAACATGCGCGGGCGACTAGACCGTCATCTATCGACGCATCAAACGTCACGGCGTCGATTAGCGAAACCAGTTGTGGTCGTGGTTTTAAAATTGTGAATTATCTTTGTGGCACCTATAACGGGCGAATTCCAGTCACCAGATCAGTCACCTGCTTAATCCATTAAATTGCTAAATGGCCATCACATGACCAGCTTAACCGGTAGATGACCCGGTGAATTTTTGAGTTCGCCCAATCTATCATATTTGAGAAAACCTGGAATCTTGGTCGTGGATAAAGTATAGTATTGAACTCGCATTTAATGAGCGTTATTCTCTCGGGCAACTTGTGCCACTACCTTCGCTCGTGGGCTCAAACGTTATCCTCGAGAATAACGACTCTCATTAAATGCTTGTTGTGTAATATACTATTATGTTTGTATCAGATTGGAATTTCAGGAAATATTTCGTTGTCTGGATATTTCATAAAATTAGATGAATATAAAGCTGTCGCCATTCGACGTCACCGAGCGTGATTTATTACCTTGTTTACTCGACGTGTGTTAATGAGAAATGGTTGTTGAATAAATAAATAGTGTTTAAAGGCAGTTACACTGGAATTATTCGAACCCCGAGTTCGCAACAATATCATTAACTCAAGTAAGGTTTGAACTTCATTTGGCTGTCGTATTCTAATTTTTTGAATGACTTTTCTTTTCAATGTAACATCAGATTCTGAAAAACTAACACCTATCATAAACAGAATGACACTTATTCTGGTATTCAGCTTAATGCTTCGTATCATTAATATAAGTTAATTTTTATAGGGCTACGGCAATTTACCCATTTGTATGGCCAAAACTCAGCTCTCCCTGACTGGCAATCCATCTATTAAAGGTGCCCCGACTGGTTTTACTCTGGACGTAAAAGATGTCACGGCAGCTATCGGTGCTGGGTTTATAATTCCTTTGACCGGAGAGGTAAGTTTTCAGTTGCGTGTGCTAAAAACCGCTACCTTTTTACCAATGGTTTGATTCAATAACGCATGTCGGGAAAAAAAACCGGCAACGCCGAACTAAAGCAGATATTGGCCTCTTTGATTGGTTTTTTGTAGGAGTTTTGGGTTGTAATCCGGGGTATCGGGCGTTATACATAAAATCGCACCACAGAAGTAATTATATCTAAAGACAGGTATCAGTTTTTATCTACTTTGTTCTCAAAGTTGACTCCCAAGACTGTACAGGTGAGTTAATGTCGAAAAATACGTCTCAATAATAGTAGATCTATTATCAACCTGCTTACTGCGTAGATAATTCATATGCAGCTGAGTCAGGGTACCAGACCCAAGTAGCACTAAATGTCCAAATAGCATTGACTTCAAAAAGGGTGTCATAAAGTAGTAAAATAGTCGAGATTTGGTTATTATTTGGCCACAGATGCAGGACAAGTTGTGGTCAAAAAAGTTACCCATAAAAGCTCATCTATTGCCAAGATTTGGCCATAGTGTTGGTTTCAAATAATTTTGGAAACGTAATATTTACGTTTCCTTGCCTCCCTGAAATTGCCGAATATTTACTGGGTAAAATGTCTACTTTGTCGCAGTCAATAAGTGGCTTTTCTGACCAGAAATTGGCTAAAAAGTAATAGCTATTTTGTTTATGCCCGGTGTTATAAATGTGAGTTATCTCTGCCCCGAGAGTTAACCCAGAATCAGCTGTGTTTTCCCTCTATATTTAACACTCGGTGTAGAGTAACTCGACTTTATAAAACGGGGCATTACACACAAAATATTGACATAAAGTAGCAAATTTAACTTTACTCAAATGGCAAATCCACCGTTTGAAAAAAAAACTTAACCTCAAACAATATTGTATTCTACTCCAGAAACCAGTATCTTTCAATATTGTGATTAGTGTAATAGCGTCCTTATGTAAATTAACTGGATGGTATTGCAGGTAGAGGACAAAAAAACTCTCTATCTTCTATTGAAGAATGCCAAGCATTTGCAATACCATCCAGTTAGTTTCAATATTGTATTCACTATTTTCAATCGAGTAATCTTATCAAGATCGGCTTTTATACCAGACAATCAGTCATGTTGGCATTTTGAGACTCTATGCACATCTGATTTGATAAAAACAGTTTTAACTACGCATGTTTAAGTTTAAAATCTGGAAGTCATGTTTGCTGGTGATTTTCTTTTGTTGTTGTTAATTAATTAATTTGTTTTTGGGAACACGAACTTTTTTTTGAAAGAAAACTCGTAATTTTTTTGTCAATAAGGAACTCAACGTGAGTAAATATTGACTGGTCCTTCGCAGCGAACCGTTGAGAACGACACGAATTGCACGTCCACGTAACATTTTGGTCAGAATCGAGCCGGATTGGAATCCAAAAATCTATGGTATTACAAATATAACCACGACATCGATGAGGAAGTTGACGCCGTCAGTGAATGTCAGTTGAATCACGAACATATTATCACGAAGAAAGGCAGGCATAGTGAAAATTAGGGAAGGCAACCGGTGAGTCCGTTCCGATTTTCTTTGACTGCACATTTTCCATCTCTTAAATTGCCAATTTCCATAATACCTGCATAATAACTACTATGGTACTATCTCCTCTCGTCTCGTAAAACCCGTGTATACAATTCCCGATCAAATCGATTGTTACTATTGTTGGAAATCGGCAGTTTGCTTTACTTTCACGCCTTGTTTTGAAGCTCGTTTTGTAAACTGTTTATATACCACCGTAAATTGGAGTTTGGAATAAACTATCGTAAGCGCACGACAATCTATGATTCAAAAGGGGTAGTTGGTGAGCTAAATCTCAGTACCCTCTCATTGCTTTGGTTTTACCACGTACCTAATTTCCTACTGAAAATAAGCAGCGTTAGGGATATTGGCCAGAAATGCCCAAAAAAAGAAAAAAGGATAAATCCAGGGAGGACGATGTTGTAGTTGCTCCTACCGAGGGTGAGGAATTTCGCGAGTTATTGCATGTCCGTCGCGTAGTCATTCAGCGTTTGTTGCGTTTCGAGCTGTTTCTGCAAAGTAGTAATGGTAAAAATGATCAATTCCAACTTGAGACCCGCCTTAAAAGTATCGAAGAGGACTTCCAAGAATTCGATAGAATTCAAACAAGACTAGAATTCTCGGAACCCAATGAGATAGACAACCGACTCGAAACTGAGTCAGCGTATTACTCTTTAATAGCTGAAGCCAAACAATGTTTACATTCATCAAGTCAGCAGCGTTTGAGTAACACGCCGATATCAGTCCCCAAAGTTGAAACACAAAAATCACTCGATATGGGAAAATTACCCCAATTGGGATTACCGTCTTTTTTTGGCAGTTATGAATCATGGTTTAGCTTTAAAAATATTTTTGATTCTCTTGTTCATAACCGTGCTAATTTGACCGAAACAGAAAAGTTATTATATTTAAAGACGTGCTGTAAGGGAGATGCTTTAAAACTCATTAACGAATTAGATATAACACCCGACAATTATACTATCGCGTTAGAATTATTGCAAAAAAGATACGAAAATAAAAAAGCGGTAATTAATTTTCATGTAAAAAAAATTTTGTTTGACTTGCCAAACGCCACAAAAGAGTCTGTAGTGAACATTAGAAAGCTTTTGGATACAATTCAACATCACAAAGCGGCTTTGGAAAAGTTAAAGTTGCCGGTTCACGAATGGGACGCTATGTTGGTTCCTATTATCTTGAGTAAACTCGATGACCGCACCATTCGTGAATGGGAGATCAAGCAAACACAAAACGAACTTCCTACGGTAGAAGAACTAGTGGAATTTATAAACAGAAAGTGTTTTGCCATGGAGGCAGTACGCGATTCTTCCAGTTTTTTTGTCAATAAACGAGATAAAACTGATAAAAGAGAACACCAATCGATAAATCATAACAAGAGTGGTACCACGCAATCTCAATATCGACCCGTTGATCGACCCAATTACTCGTATTTGTTAACGAAGCCTTCGGGTAATAAATGTCAGATTTGTAACGAGGGACATAATATATATCAATGTTCTCGATTTCTAAGTATGTCGTTGCCTGATAAGTATAACGAAATTAAAAAATATAGGCTATGCAGTAACTGTTTAAGACAGGGGCATATTAATCAGGATTGTTTGTCAGGTGGTTGCAAGAAGTGTCATAAACGCCATAACACCGCGTTACACACTCAAAAAGTTTTACCAGATAGGGAAACAAACGAAATTATAAACAATAACGATGTATCATGCCCATTAGCAGGTGGACAGAGAGCGTCGCTATTCGACTCGCGAACCGACTCGCTTACAAACGCATCAGCTGATTCGAACGAACCACGTAGGCCTACGATGCTAACGATCGGCAAAGGCCAAGAACACGGTAATTTTTCAGAATTAGGATCGCACACGTATATTAGTTCACGCGAAGCAATAAAAAGTCCGATTTCTTTAGCTTCTTCTAGCTCAGCAAATAATCAAATATTGCTCTCGACAGCTACAGTTTTTATTGCCGACAAAGAGGGACGTTGGCACAAGTGCAACGTTCTACTTGACTCCGGAAGTCAATCTAATTTGATGAGTGAGAACTTGAGCAAAAAGTTAGGTTTGACTCTTCAAAAAGTCAACTTGCCATTGTCCGGTATTAGTCAGATCGTGACAAAAATTGACTACCGTGCCCGAACGAGAATAAAATCTAGAGTAGGTCAATTCGAAATTGATTTATCTTTTTTGGTTTTGCCTGTGTTAACAGAGAAATTACCTTTGATAGAATTCGATAGGTCGCTTTTATGCATCCCGAAAGGAATAGAGCTTGCTGACGATTATGTTGACAAACCAAAACAAATTGACATACTGTTAGGCGCAGAAATATTTTTTGATTTATTACAGAGTGACAGGATAAAGCTGGGTCCCGGTTTACCTATTTTGCAGGAGACTGTTCTCGGATGGGTAATGTCGGGTAATCTAATTTCTTTTGAAACGCAAAACAATAAAGTGGTATGTAATTTGTCAACGACTAGCTTATCTAATAAGATGTTGAATGATTCGCTTACGAAATTTTGGCAGCTAGAAGAATTTGCAAATTCGACTTTTCTCTCGAAAGAAGAACAGTATTGTGAAGAATATTTCTCACAAACAACTCAACGCGATATCGACGGTAGTTTTGTAGTGAGGTATCCATTCAAGGATAATTTAAATAGTGATTTAGGCGATTCTAAAACGACTGCATTAAAGCGATTTTATAATCTTGAAAAACGACTCGACAGAAATCAAGAACTAAAAACACAGTACGTTGAATTTATGAACGAATACGAGGCGTTGGGTCATATGACATTGCAGGGACCTCTTTCAGAAGACAAGTCTAATCCAGGTAGTTGTTATTTTTTACCGCATAGTGCGGTATTGCGCGACTCCATGACAACGAAGTGTCGTGTAGTATTCGATGCTAGCTGCAAGTCTAGTACCGGCATATCTTTGAACGATACGCTCAGGGTAGGTCCTGTAATACAAGAAGAGTTGTACTCTATCTTGCTGCGATTAAGACTTCGAAAAATAGTACTAAATGCGGACATAAAAATGATGTACAGATGCGTACAAATCAACAAAGAAGAACGCGATTTTCAAAAAATATTGTGGCGTTCGAATACATCTAAACCAATTAACGTGTTCAACCTTAACACCGTAACTTACGGCACGTCCAGTGCTCCTTTTCAGGCAACACGCTGTCTTGTTGAACTGGCGGATCTAAATAAGCTGGAATTTCCACATACATCGAATATAATAAAAAAGTCATTTTATATGGACGACTTATTAATAAGTGTAAACTCAGATGAAGAAGCTTTACAAATATACGAAGAACTCAATCAGATTTTAGAAAAGGCTAATTTTAGGTTAAGGAAATGGTCGTCAAACAGTCCTACGGTTTTGAATAAAATTTTCGAATTAAATCACGGCGAAAACTCGGATAACTTTATAATTTTTCACGAAGATAAACATTTAAAAACACTGGGTGTTGCTTGGGAGCCCAAGCAGGATGTTTTAAAATACTCGGTAAATGTCAAACAAAAGTTTTCCGCTATAACTAAACGAAGCATTCTTTCAACTATCGCGCAAATTTTTGATCCACTAGGATTGATTGGACCGGTGTTAATCAGAGCAAAATTAATCATACAAGCGTTGTGGAAGTTAGAGTTAGACTGGGACATTGAAGTACCAAGTGATCTAAAGAAACATTGGCTAGAATTTTTGTCTCAGTTTGAACATTTAAACGAGATTAAAATTGAAAGGTATGTAGTTACCTCAGAATCTGTTTCTGTCAAATTATATGGTTTTTGCGATAGCTCTGAGAAGGCCTATGGTGCGTGCATCTATGTCGGCTCAGTAGATAGAATGAGAAATCAGAAAACTAAACTACTTACCGCAAAATCCAGGGTAGCGCCCGCGAAGAAAATAACTCTTCCCCGACTCGAATTATTAGCTGCTCACCTTCTGGTGAAACTAATGAATAAAATACTATCCACACTTGACATAGAGATCTCGCAAGTGAAATACTATACCGACTCCAGTATTGTATTAGCGTGGATTAGAACCGAACCCTCTAATCTTAAAACATTTGTCGCGAATCGAGTATCGAAAATTAACGATTTGTCTAAAGTAGCGGATTGGTCTCACGTTCCGAGTGGAGGCAATCCTGCTGATGTAATATCCAGAGGTTTGAGCCCGCGTGAATTGCTAACATGCGATCTCTGGTTCAATGGTCCCTGTTTTTTACAGGATCATTCAGACAATTTTGATCAGTCGGATATGAAATTCAGTTTATCTGACAACGCTCGGTTTTCGGAAGATTATTTGTCGGAAATAAAAGGAAATCTGACTGTCACTAACACTACTTCTACCACTCAAAAGAACGATGAAGTCGAGTCTGATATTTTCGGCAGATTCTCAACAATGTACAGATTACTTAAAGTGATAGGGTATATATGTAGATTTAAAAATCGCACTTTAAGAAAAATTAAAGCACAGTCCGAAGTCCTTACAGTTGAAGAAATGGACGAAGCATTATCGTTATTAATTAAATTGGCACAAATAAACATTTTTCGAAAAGAAATTTCTGATTTAAAGAAATGTAACAGAGTCTCTAGCGACAGCAAAATTTTGAGTTTGAATCCGTTTTTGGACTCAAGTGGAATATTAAGAGTAGGGGGACGCTTAACGAATTCTGACGTTGGATTTGATCAACGGCACCCTGCCATATTACCGTACAAACACAAGTTCACAGACTTGATAGTTATGAATGAACACATGAGAAACCTTCACGCAGGTGTTCAGAACTTACTTTCCATAATTCGTTTGAGGTTCTGGATCATAAATGGCAAAAACGCGATCAAAAGAAATTTAAGCAAATGTATAAGATGTTTCAAAGTGAAGCCGAGAGCATCGAAATTTCTCATGGGCTCACTACCAGCGGCTAGGGTTACACCGTCAAGGCCTTTCTCAAGTTGTGGCGTTGATTATGCAGGACCTATATTCGTAAAAGAAGGGGTCTTACGAAGAGCTAAATTAGTGAAAACTTATATGTGCATTTTTGTATGTTTTGCCACGCGCGCAGTGCACATTGAACTTGCTAAGGATTTAAGTACGGAAAGTTTTTTGAACGCTTTGCGAAGATTTTGCTCGAGACGTGGAAGACCGACCGATATTTACTCGGACAATGGTACGAACTTTGTAGGAGCAAGTAATCATTTTTTGGAGTTATATGATCTCATAAACAATAAAAAACAATTTGAATCTGTTTCTACATTTCTGGCCAAGGATCATCGTATCAAGTGGCATTTTTTGCCTGCTCGTAGTGCCCATATGGGAGGACTTTGGGAGGCTGCGGTTAAGTCCACCAAGTTTCACCTTCGTCGAGTTCTCGGGGAATCTTCTTTAACATACGAAGAAACTTCTACTTTGTTAGTGGAAATCGAAGCATGTCTAAATTCGCGCCCTCTGATGCCGATTTCCAACGACATTAACGATTACCTTCCTTTGACTCCCGCTCATTTCCTTATCGGAGACTCATTGGCTGGTTTGCCTCAGCATGAAATTGAAAACTTGCCTATGTCTCGACTCACTCGTTACTTTTGGCATAGTTGGTCGAGAGATTATATTTCCAACCTTCAAACCCGTCAGAAATGGAAAACACCTGTTGACCCGTCTGTAGCTGTTGGATCCTTAGTATTGCTGATAGACGAACGAAACCCACCGCTTCGATGGCCCTTGGCACGTGTTATACAGCTTTATGAAGGAGCCGACCATGTAGTGCGTGTTGTAACAGTACGTTTGCCTAATGGAACCTTGACGCGACGAACAATATCAAAAATATGTCCGCTACCTCTTACTGATTAATTATTAAAAAGTAAGAACTTTTTAACGGGGGCGGCATGTTTAAGTTTAAAATCTGGAAGTCATGTTTGCTGGTGATTTTCTTTTGTTGTTGTTAATTAATTAATTTGTTTTTGGGAACACGAACTTTTTTTTGAAAGAAAACTCGTAATTTTTTTGTCAATAAGGAACTCAACGTGAGTAAATATTGACTGGTCCTTCGCAGCGAACCGTTGAGAACGACACGAATTGCATGTCCACGTAACAACGCAAGTAGCAATAAATGATAAAATTCTAGTTTTTCAAACGAGATATTGGCTTCACGGTCAAAAAGTAGTAACATTTTTACTCATAAAGATTATTTTTTTAGCAGTCAAAGTTTGAAAAAAATTGTAACGTTGTAAATTTGAGCACTTACCTTGTATGGGCTATCCTGGATTTTCAACCTTATATCAGAGGTCCTATTTCATGCCCTGTTAAATTTATAAATTTAACTGATTATTGATATCCCCATATTTGTTCATTAACCATTCCTTCACCATATTATACAGAACCTTAGCTGATTATTTCTTGTAAATTTTGAACACACTTTAAATTTATTTGTGAAGTCCACGCTCAATCAAACTGTTATTTTTCCTCAACTGTTTTGCATTTATTTTCTTGCGGCTATTTATTGACACAGCACAGTTCTTGATACAGGTACTTTGTTGATTGATTTTAATTCATAATCTCTTCAATTTTTATTGAAGTTAATTTCTATCAGGGTAGTTAGGAGAGTGTTAGTAAAAGAGAGATATATTTCGTGATTGGTATACCTCTATTGCGCAACAGCCTTCTCAGGACCTGGTGTTCCGGAAATCACGTGGCGCCTATTGGGATATATATATTTATACACAATTTATTTATACACATAACAAAGTATAGAATCCACCCCGTCTTCACTGAAGTTAGCGGCCCATCAGTGTTCCTGCACAATTACTTGCTACTCACCTCCTGTGCTCTTTTAAGTAAAGTATTTGGTACGTTTTTTTTTTTTTTTTTTGATAGTTCGTCCCGGAAATTCCAATTAGCAAACCAGTGTTAATCATTTAATCCCAATAATTCTATATATTAATTTAATTAAGTAAAAGCGTCACAAAATGTAGTCAACATCAGGCCAAAATATTGCTCAGAAAAGTCAAATAATGACGAAACAAAAGTTTTTTCTTTTTGGTCAAGACGCCGTAATAATTTCGTAATGAAATAGATTAGCTTTTTTGCAGCTTTCTTAACCAAATAGTCACCGATTTTAGCAAGAATTACGAAATGATGCCCAAATTAGGGCTTAGACTGCTACTTGGGAGCGGGACAGCTGGAAACGTTAAAATGTGGTCTCTTTATACTTTATGAACATAATCTATCTTTATGAACTTTACTATTCTTGTAAAAACTTAAAAAATCAAAGATGGCGCCCATAAGAGAAAACAATGTTGATGAGGGTTCGGGAAAATTGAAAAGTCGGCTTTCAAATTCGACTCCGCCATGTTGTAGGTAAAGGCTAAAAAGTGGATATGACAATGTGCCAGCCATTTTCAATTATCTCTTCAATAAGTTCAGAAAGAAATAAAAACGTTTTCTGGAAATTTCGCTTTTTTCCGGAAGTAATCGGAATTTGGTAATTTTTAAATTGGCATCTTACAAAGCTCGAAAATGCGCAACTTTGCCCTAATTTAACCGACTTGGTATTTCTTCAAATTACCGAGATCCCAATGGTTGAGCTCGTAAAACGGACACCTTGTCTATAACAGACTATTTCTGGACAAAAAAAAACATGAGCGCACCAATAAAAAACGATAATAGTTTATGGCCACACTCTGATTGTAGGCACTGTAGTAGTATATACTTAAATAATTGCTCTTACAGATTACCAAGATTCCAGGACTGCCCACTAGACCTGCTATTTACGACATTGACCTGAACATTGAAACTGGAGAAATCGAAGGGCTGTTTTAGATATTAGACACTGTCAAGTTGTATCCGAAATATATTTTATGCAATTTATTAACTTTACAAGTTTTGCTTTCACTCCTAAACTCCCACAAAGGTTATCAGGAAAAGGACAAACAAAAATTCCCAATACATTGCCAACCTTCAAACGCGCGTTACTGACGTCTTTGTCTACTTAATCACTGATGGTGGACTTACCACTAGCTCGACGACTGGCTACACATCATTATATAAGGAAAAACAAGGTGTGATATATCGTTATCCCAATTTAGTTCTTTCATAAACAAACCATGAAAATTGTTTCTGAACGAAAGAAAAATGGAAACCAGCAAAAACGATATCCAGATCCGTAATTAAAGTTTAGTGTCAACTCGATGCATATTTATATCTCAGAAACTTAGTAGCATGAAGTAGGTAATTTTACCATTAATTATCCCAAAAAAAATTGATTTCCACCAGTTAAGTACATTTTATTCTACTTCAGCCTAATTAACGGAAATTCTATCTCTGACGATTTAAGAATTAGAAATGGTTAGGTACGGAACCACTACTCTATAGGTGTTCCAATCTACCATAGCAATAAAACCTATATAAACCATTTTGGTTGTAGGGGAACGTACAAATCTGAGGTCACAACAAATTGACACCACCAAATATAACACTACAATAAACTAAATATATTACATGACTATTTAATCTTCACAGCCGCTCTCAACTTAGCAGATCTGCTTCTATTATTGCTCTCAACTTCTTCAAACGTAGGTACAATGACATGTTTGTGCAACATTTTCCAACTGCTGCTCATCACTTTCCCTACATCATTTTGATCTAAATTGAAGTTATGGCTACTAAACTTCAATGGCAAAGGGTTGACTGAATTTTCGATTAAATTCCCTAGCAGATGTCTTTTGACTATTTTATCCTCCAAAGAATGAAACGTTATTGTCACTAACCTTCCTCCAATCTTCAAGTAATAAGCAGCCAAGAAAAGACCGTAGTTGATTTCATTCAGTTCATTGTTAACAAATATACGAAGGGCTTGAAATGTCTTGGTGGCCAAGTGCTTCTTGCTGTGAAACTTGTCAGCACTTTCAGAAATTACACACTCCACCAAGTCAGCTAACTCCTCAGTTGTTGAGAGTTTTTTAAACATGTAGCGAGACTCTATAAGTGCCCTAGCAATCTTCCGAGCTTGTTTCTCTTCACCATAATACTTAATAATTTTGTATAAATCCTCTTCTGTAGAATTGGAAAGTACATCAGCAGCTGTAGGAGTGTTTGGGTCTCGATTCCCATCCATCCTCATATCTAGTGGACCATTTTTTGAAACTGAAAATCCCCTGTGTGCCAAATCAAACTGCATGGAAGAGCAGCCAAAATCAAAAAGAATACTGTCAATAGAATTCCTGCCATAGTTATGTTGAGAAAGCAGTTGAGGCAGCTCAGAAAATTTACCTATTATTGGAACTACTTGGTTTGGAAATTCTTCAGCCAACTCCTTAGCATAAGAATGGGCCAGTGGATCTCTATCTAAAGCCAAAATTTTTACAGTAGGCTCTGCTCTTAATAAGTGCCTTGCATGACCTCCACTACCAAAAGTCATATCAATAATCACTTCATCTTTCTGAGGCTTAATGTACTGCAATACTTCAGTGGCCATCACTGGAATGTGAGGCATTGCACTATTTGATGAAATTTCACTTGAAACTGTGCACAACTGTCTTATAAACCTCTGCCAAATCATTTTACTTTCGGCTAGGACGGATTGAAATTAGTTTTCTAAAGTAAGACTGTTTTTCCTCTTGTCGCAGTTCCTCCAAGAATTGGTTTGACAAGACCTGGTTGCACTGTTCTGCAGATAAAGTGGTTGCTGATGAAGCGAGTGTACGCTTATATTTATTTTTATTTGTATTGTTAACAAGCTTTTGCAGAGCAAGGTACTGTTGGTCCCAGTATTGGCAGTTGGTTTCAAACTTGTTCTCCTTGTAGGCTTGTGTCACGTATTTAGTTAAAAATTCACAGTAGTCTCTAGAAGAAGAAATAAGTTGACAGTATGGTCTAAAAATTAAAAACATTACATTACTTTAGCTAACTTACTTGCTAAAGGTTTATGATTCTCATGCACATATATAAAATATGGGGTGATTCAAAGTTCTATTCCATTTGGACCAGCTATTCATTTTTGGTTTTAAAAATAATGTAAACCTAATTTTAGGCAATATTGTGGGAAATGATGGGGTATACACTTTTCTTAAATGACACATCATGTTTCCACAGAAAAAACTCTAAATTTAAACATCTTATTCTTGTTGGCCATGAAGAAATTTAAATTTGGTTGAACTAATATATCAGCTGTACCTATGTGGGCCAATAAAGAAACAAAGAATTGGGAGAGTATTGGATATCACACTTATAAAGTCCTGTACTTAGGAGAATAGACAAAGTAGACAACCTTGAGAAAAAATGGCTGATTTTAAATTAGTTCAAATTTCTTTCACAGTTTGCCCCTCTACAAGTTTGGAAATCTTAGTCACTTTTTTTATATGCCATTTTTCATCTATGGCGTTCCTTAAGGATCCCTTAGGCATAATTTTTCTTTGCAGTGTTTTACTACTCCAGTGAAATGGTCAAAACTAAGAAGGTGCAACAGATTTATCCAGGTGAGTAGGTACTTTTAATTCAGTTAATAGTATTACAACCTATGCTGCTTTCCAACTGTAATAAAAGATTTTAGTCTCACATTCCCATAGCATTATGTGCATATAGATTTCAAATATTCTGGCTGGAACAGCTTTTTCAAACACAGGAACAAGTCACAGTATTAGGCTGTGGGTATTAGACAGGGGTTTGTGTGGGAATAAGTGGAATGACACAGTATTAGACTTTGTGGTTTAGATTCAATAATAAAATAAAATATTCAAAGTTTAGAGTTAAAACTACATTAATGAAGAAGTTAATATGGAAGATGTGTAATGAAATGTTGCAATATAACATGAGTTTTTAAAAGACTTTTTTGCACATTGCATACCCCATTTTCCATGACCATGGTGCATTGTTTGTTCAACTGCAGTCATGTGCAGTACAGAATCATATTTCTGCACTTGATAGGTAAATGACTATTAAAAATGAAAGTAAAAACAATAATTATTTGTCATGCTTGACAAACTCCTAAAATTCTTCAAAACTTTATTATGTTTTAAACAACAAATATCAGTAAGTACTAGAAGGGCAAGGGAAGTGAAAAATTGGAACACTTCTAGTTGCATAATGTGTGTGTAATATTGAAAAGCTACAAAAACAAACTGCAATTTGGAACTGTTCCAAGCTAGTCCCACAACCAGATAGTAAGTGGATTCAGTGTCTTGGATCCTGTTAAGTAGTAGTGTTATAAAGGATGTGAAAAACAGTTTTCAGCTATACACCTTGATTTTCATATTTACAGAGTAGTTTTGCACTTACAGTTGGAAAAATAACGATGTTTGTAAGGGGCTCGATGGTGGTTAGAGGCTTTAAAGCTGACTATATAGTACTAGACTACTAGTACTAGTATTGTATCTTTAGTATGATATAATATTCTTACCTGCCACCAGATTTGTTTTTGTCCAGGGGCCACTTCTCTAGAACTTTCAAAATTCGCTTATATGAAGCTGCAGCGTAAGCCATAATTTAACGTTTATGTATTAAAATAAGATGCCATATTAGAATATTAACAGAAATTCCTTTAAAAAGACAAAAATTGACTAATAAAAATTTGAAACGTAAATAATTCCGAGTTGATTTGAAGATTTTGAGGTTAACTCATTAAATCTGACAGTTGACAATTGACCGAACAACTGACAAAGGGCGCTTTGCGGGCAATAACCAAGGAGACATGGACAGAGCCAACAACTGCCGATATTTCCCTAAAAATGGTCCATCATTTTTAAGGTAATGTACACACTGAACTCCCGGTTTTCTGAATAAACTAGTCCCATGAGGCCATAAATGCACATCTTGTTGCAATAATTTATGCGCCACACCGTTCGAAGGCCACAGTGGGTGTGGTATGAAGTTCTCTATCGCACCCATGCGTATTTTCCGAAGATAGGAAGTACCGCGAGGATGGTACCGAGCGTCTTCGTCTCGAGAAGTTGCGTTTGGAACTCGCTATAGTTAAATTTCGGATTTTGTCACGAGGCCAAACTAGATCTTCGCTACGCCGTTCTGATTGACGCCAATTCGTTTTTTTTTAACTTTTAAATCGTTTTACAAACGCCGCGCTAATTACATTTAATTTTTAACTAGTGCCAAAATTTTTATCGCCCCCCTACGAAAAGCCACGCTTGAGTGTTTTCTTCGGTGGTGCCATGTAGCGTTAACCCCCCCCCCCCCAAATGCCCTTTTCAGTTGTAGAAATTGAAACTTTGTAGTACATTATAGTATGTTCTATTCACCATAATATCAAGAATCCCAGCGATCTCTTGAAGGAACTCTTTTTTCTTCTTTTGGTATAACCGGACAGCACTAGTGTTGTACTGTTGCGAACTGTATGTTATTTTGGTACAACGACAGTATATTCGTGTTTCCTATTGGAGAACTTGTTGGGCTAGTTTTGAACTGAGCGCCAACTTTTTGATACGACATCTTCGAGCTCGTGTCGCACCCGTTACATTGATACCTAATTCGTGTTTTCTTGAGACTTCACCAGTTTTTCCATTCCATGGTAGTAGAACTGGTGGAAAACTAGTGCAACCCTCATGTGAAACAGTATTTACCAAAAGAAAACGCTATAATGGTCATTCGTTCTAAAAAAAACAAACAAGTGACACTGATGACATTCAGGCGTTTATGAATGGAAATTTCCAATGACCTAGAAGATATGGACAGAGCCAACAAATGCTGAAATCCGTCACGTTTAAGGTTTCCCTGACGTAATTTTGTCGTCAGCACACTTCGTACGAGCGACATAGCAACATTAAAGGCGGACCGGATATTGAATGTCGTTTGTTTTCGGTTTTTGTTTGGTTAGAACTTGTAGAAATCCTTGGAGGTAGGTCAGCTTCTAGCACTTCTAGCTAGGAGATAGATTTAAGTTTTTGATATTCGATTGAATAAAAATTATGACAGTGACGTGACGACTGTTTTGCAATAATTTGACCTAAGACGTCATGACGTCATTTCCGACAAATGTTGCGGCCATTTTTAAGGTTTCCACTGCTAAAAAGGGGGGGGGGCAAACCAAACCTGTAAAACAGAAGAGGATCCAGATTTAAAATTTAATATACTAAATAGCTCGTTATAACAAACAATCCGTTAACGGTGTGTTTTTTGAAACAAATTGCGTTTTGTAGGACTTTACTGTAAATAACTGTGTTGTTTAGAAAGGTGGGACGTGTTGCGTTTAATTATCTTTCTTCTTCTGTTTCCAATTGTAAACTTTCAAAAAATTACAGTGACAACTGGCAACGCGCAACCTAAGCAAGCCGGCAACATTTGACATTAAACAATTTGACTTTTGACATTAGTTCATATCGACCTCCGACCTCAAATTCTGTATTTTTGCCAAAAAACCCAAAGAATTCCGAAAATGAATGCCTCAAAGGTAATTAAAATTGTTTTAAGAATGAACTACATTTTATTTGGGATTATTTGAACCATCGAGCAGATTCGCTATTTAATTACATCTGCATAGCGACGATATAGGTTGATCCAAGGAATAGGATCCTCAAAGGTTTACGTAATCAATCTCATTTTATTGTATCTACAGGCTTGCTCCAAAGACAAATATTACCACATCAGAAATCAATCTCTTAACTTTCAGAAACTATTCCCTCTTACTCAATCCATTGTCAGAGGTACTCGTCAGGCTTCCTCCAATGTGGCAGAAGTACCAAGCCCACGGTTCGCTAAGATGAAGAAGAACCAAGAAAAATTTGGAGTAAGTTAACCAACAAGCAAGATAACCTATTGAATACAAAAGGAATCTTCATTTCTGAGAACACTCTTCATGAGAAAACTCATAATTCTGTAAAACGGGTTTTTGGTTTTTTTTTTTGACAATTCATGGGTTTTTGATAAAACCCTATAAATAAATAAAAACTTTGTACAAGGCATATCACATCTCATTTATGATGGTTTTTCAGGGTATCTTTGAAACTAGCAGAGATTTTTTCAGGGTTGTTACAAGCTACACAATTGTGCAAAATGCTAAACATTCCATTAACAAACTGCAGGGCTACACACCAATAATGAATAAGCGCATTTTACTGCACATTATCAAAAAACTGCACAGCAAACTACACTGAAGCGGACCTCATATTTCAAATTAATTTTTTGTAACTTGCATCACTTGCATGTAGCAGGGCGAGAGTCACCCTGCTCTCTCTTTTCACTCTTTTACCTTAAAAAAGTACTCTGTAATCTAATCTCGTTAGAATGGAGCAGAAACTACAGATGTTGCTATTTTACTATGGGCCATTTCAAATAGATCTTCATCTGGCAGGCTGAGGAATTGACAGATTTGTCCTACTCCATCCATGTAAACATGTCATTTATATGTCAATATCTTAGCTTACTAGATGAATATTTGAAATGGACTCTATCTACGAGATTTTCATAGCCAACTGGGAAGCTTTATTTTCAATCTATTCAAATCTATCGGAAGGTTCTCCATATATGTAGGTATATGCAAACTTTGCAAACAACTAATAGCGTTTTCGATTGGCAGAATTAGTGCAAAATGAATGTATTGTTGTCTCGTTTTATTTAATGCCAGTGAAGTAGTATGGCAATATACTAGTTTTACATTAAAATTGCCAATCAAAAAGGCTATAAGCATCATTGAAAATCTTTCCTTTTTTTATTGGTGCGCAATGCTATACAATTTTATTTGAAATTTGTACACATATATAAATCAGTCCATAACAACAGCAGAGATGGTGCCATGTGGTTTTTGCAATATCTAATGTGTCACTTTTTCTGTGAAAGAAATGATGGTGCTATCAAAATTTTAATGGCAGTCTTGGTTTTTATTATACAGGGTGATTTTGAGGACTTGTTTGTCTTTTCTCTTTTGAGAAACGCAAAAACACTATCCATTAGATTCTACTATATAAAGGCTTCTAATGTGATTTTTCTCTGCATCTAAAAATTCACCCACAGAAAGAAAATAAAAAAAAAACTGTTGGCATTTTTGGAAGGCTTTTGTCAAGAAAATTTTAAAATCTATTAAAATATAAGGTGTCCAAATTAAAAAAAGATAAGTTTGGTTAATATGTCAAAAGATATAAATTAGAGAAAAGATCTCTAGAATCTACAGAAAATACTCTTTATATGATGGTATTTTTACTTTGTTAATAGATCTATTAATATTAATAAAGACATTATCAGTGTAGTCCTAAAATGACCACTTTTCAAAATCGCCCTGTAATACAGGAACAAGGCAGCCATGAAAAGTTTGATAACACCATTGTGTTTTATAAAAAAGTGTCACACTATTGACTATTGTTGTGGAAACTGTACTATATCTGCTAGCTTCAAAAGTACACTGCAAAACCAACAAATTTGAGACACCTTGTATATTGTCAATGTCACTCTTATAAATGGAAGTAGCACGTTTCTTTTAGTTCTTTACGCATAACATAAGTAACTATTTTGTTCAATGTTTCAATATTTCTGGAGCTTTCCGAAAACCTCTACTATATCTATTTATTTTATTTTTTTATAATGTCAGCAACAGTTTTGATTTTTTTGTCTGTACCCAGTATTTCATAATAGGCAAATGGGTTTCAAATTAGCTCTCTAAGTGGCAGATTTTTAATGGAAGTGACTAGTATCTCTGAGAAAAATTCTATACTTTGTTTTCTCAATGAGAATTTCATAGTTGCTGAATCTTTATACTGATCTTGCTTTCAGATTGATGATGGTGTTCCAGTCCACCTGAAAGGTGGGTATGGCGACCGTCTTCTGGCATACACAACCATGGCAGGTGTAGCTGTAGGGACTACTTTAGCACTGCACACATTCTACACTATTTGCTTCAAGCGTTAAGTATCATACGTGTAACCTTTAAATTGATAGATAGTAGTTTATTAAAATATTAATAAAGATGTTTATTGTTAATCTTCTTCAAAAGAGTTGTTTATCATGGGTAAGTGTGACTATTAATACTAATTATATTAAAATAGAAGTAAGGAAGGACATAAAAGGAAAACTACTAATTTTTGCAGAAATTTGACGGTCGTTTCTTAGGGGCTTTTCGTCATCGTGCTGTACTACGGACGTCAAAAAGATTTTGAGTAGTGTAGATAAAGAAAACGTCTATAAATTTAAAAAAATGGCGCACAGCCTAATTGGAGTCATAAACCTTGATCATATCCATTAAAGTAAATAATGTAAACTGAAAATAACACAATTAGGTAAAATCGGTATTATTAGTGCAAGCCCCTTATCAGTTCACAAACAATTTCGCGTTGATGTGGAAACAAACTTCAGTACTTACAATATCAGCAGTATTTCGATGATTTGGCGCGTGTTGCTACCATATGGCCGGTGATCGAGTACGTTCCCAGCGTTATTTAAGCGTATAAAATTATTTAAACAATAAAAATATGTCTGAGGATCTATTGCAAGGATTGCGTGATGCTGTGGCAGATGCTGATCCTGAAGGTGAGGTGGACCCTAAAGCCACTCTGGACGAACTGTTAAAAACTCTGGAGAATTTACCTGGCTTAACCGCTGAAGATAAAGAATCGTTGCTTAGAAGTCTTGCCGGCGGCGGCCCCCAACCACCAATCGGTGGTACGGTGTCGAATCCTTGGGTGGAGTTTCTGATTTTGTTTGGATTGGTCACTTTGGTAATCCTGCTTCTAGGTAAGACATATCTATTTTTTTTAAATTGATTATTAAAAGTTTATCAAAGCTTTCTCGTACACGAAGGGTTGGGCGCGAATTTTTATAAATTTTTCCTGCTTACTAGCTTTTATTCGTTTGCTGCCTCTTTTAAATTGATGCTACTTGACGAAAAAAAAAGTAGAATTACTCATTGGATTTATATACAAGGTGTATAAGTGTAAGTCATTGAGGGTTCAAAATTGCAGCCTTTATAGGTGTAGAATTTGGATACAGAGCAACTAAAAAAAAAAAAACATTTAATGGAAGAAGTCTCTATTCGCATCATTATGACATCATATTATGGCGTCATTCTAAGGCGACTTTGCTGTCAGATTTGGATGTGAAGCACATCGGTACAAACGTAGTCATTTTAGGCTAAATTTTTTCGAACTGACAACAAATGTTGTCAGATTTGACGCATTCATCAATAGATAATCTCTATTTCTTATATTGCAGGGTTCATAGGTTACAGACTCTACGAAAACATGGTGACAAGGGAGAAACTAAAAGAGCTTAAAAAGTTACGGAAAGAGCAAAAAAAGAAGAGATAAGAATTATTAGCAGACGATCAAATCATGACAAAATTTCTATACAAATTAATTTACGAAATATGTTCACGATGTAGCAAGCCATAAATTTCATGTCAATCAATAACAATAAACAGCTGCCCAATCCAACTATTTATTTTAAGACGACCATTTACCTTTAAGAAAAGAAGTTGTTAACGTTTCGACCTTTATTGGAATCTTTAAAACAGATTAGCCTGGCCTGAGGAAGATCTCAATAAAAGTCGAAACTTTGGCTTTTTTTACATCTGCTATTCACCTCTTTCAACTTTAAGAAATAGCGAATTTGATTGGATTATCATGTTTGATGTTCAACAGTTTAAGTATCAGCGGGCGAATTAAATGCGTTTAGAGCAAAACTGTTCTGGTACTGTTGTGCCCATCATGAAGTTCCTATTAAGGTCCAAATTATGAATGTACTGTGAACTTCGACCTTATGATAATACAGAGTGATCCGCCGGAAATTGCATCGATTGATTATGGAACAACTACATACACTACAAATCTGAAATTTCTGTAAAATTGGGTGTTTATATTCGGAAAAGCAAAGATGCCGTTGGCTACTTGGTAAATGATGAAAATATTTTAGTATTTCGAGTGTATATATTAGGTACAGAAACCAAGATTTTAACCGATCAACGCATTTCAACGTTTCTAAGAACTTAGCTGGCGATACATTCATAATATTGTTACAACCATTGTAACAATGGTAACGGATGAAATGCGTTCATCGGTTAAAATCTTGGTTTCTGTACCTAATATATACACTACTTAATGAAGTAGATTGATAGTTTAGTTGTGGGGGAAGAACAGGAAATAAACCCTTTTTTCTATGGTATAAATGCCGATGTTTCGTTTTTTATTAAGGCAAATTAAATATTTGATGGATGAAAACATGTCAAAAAAATCATATGAAAAAATGTCTTAGTCAAAACCCAACTTAACTTAAGCTCTGCTTAATTAACATCGGTACAACTGAGGGTTAAAGGACCAATCAATAAGAGAGGATTAAATTTAAGCAGTTTTTAAGGCCGATTGAACAAAGACTAAACTATGCTCAACATTTCTGACTAGAAAATGTTCAGGTTCATGTGAAGTAAAGCTGAACTTACGCGAGCTTAAGCTATAACTTAAGTCTTTATGATCGGTAAGCAAGAACACTTTAACATCCCGCGCTTAGAAAGAAATGTAAGTATACCGCAGGAGGGGCGCCCTTGCGATCGGATGAGACTA
Organism: Taphrorychus bicolor; assembly: GCA_951812265.1. Classification (NCBI taxonomy): domain Eukaryota; kingdom Metazoa; phylum Arthropoda; class Insecta; order Coleoptera; family Curculionidae; genus Taphrorychus; species Taphrorychus bicolor. The sequence continues at coordinate 11,831,976 of OX638299.1, read as the reverse complement.
AAACAGACATTTGGGATAAACATCCTAACAAGAGAAGAATTCAAAGAAGAGCTGCTTCAGCAACCTTCTGAAAATAATAAGGTATGGTATACAGACGGATCAAGAATGGCTGTTTCACAGTCGTCAGGAGCCGGAATATACAAAGCAGGCCATGAAGAGGGCGAGAGCTTTTCCTTGGGAAACCACAGGACGGTTTTCCAGGCGGAGGTGTCTGCAATACTCGAAGTGGCCACACGACCAGAAGTCACACAAGGAGCAGAACAGAACATCTTCATCTAGTCTCACAGTCAGACAGCGCCATCTGCAGGAACAGGACGAGTTCAAAGGTCGTTCAGGACTGCACCGATGCTCTAGGGTCATTGGCAGAAACAAAAAAGGGTAACTCTGGAATGGGTTCCTGGACATAGGGGCATTGAGGGAAACGAGCGCGCCGATGAATCGGCCAAGCGTGGTCGTGGTTCCCAGACGTGCTTTACTGGATCGGAGCCATGTCTAGGAGTAAGCAATAGGTACGTCTCTCACACTCTAAATGAGTGGGCATGAGAGAGTACTGGACACAGTTAGGAATATGTAGACAGACCAAGAAAATCTACCCTAACCAGGATAGATCCAAGGCCTCCTGTCTACTTGGGACAAGTCGGCATTGCCTGGGAGACCTCAAAAGAAGCCTCACTGGCCACTCCAAACTAAACAGACACATGCACCTCCTAAGAATGGTGGACATTTCACTGTGCACCCACTGTGGAGCAGGAAAAGAGTCGTCGTACCACTTTCTGCGAGTGTGCTATAGGTGGGCGACTGCGCCACAGGACACTAGGAGCCGCCTTCCCCCATATCGAGAGGAGCTGTGGAAAGGGCCTTTAAGGTCTAGTAGCAAGGCTTCGGCCCCCCCAATGCTTACTACTACTACTATACCAAACCTTTCCTATCGATAAGAACATTTTCATTAAATTAAAGACATTAAAGTATATCTTCATTTAAGCCTTAATTAAAACTTGATTGATTAGGTGACAAGTCGATGTCATTATGAGAAAATTTTCAAGGTTTATGCCAGTATAGTAGTTATGCTCCAAGAAAAAGTCGAAGATATTTTTGAGATCCCTAAAGATATCGTGTTTCCTGACGAACTAAATCGATATCTACGAGATCGAATAACAGTTGCGTAAGATAACTTTCCACTTTCCTACTCAAACTAATAATAATTTTTACCACTAAATTAGGTATTTGCGCATGAAAATTCCTTACTTAGAAAAAGTCTTGAAGAATGCCAACAGACTTGCTCGCAGCTGCAATCCGATTTTCGAATGCTCACCGAAGAAGCTGAGAAGCCTATATTACCAGCTTTTGCGGCTTCCGCTGAGAATATCAACACTAAAATTGTAGAGCTGAGTAAGAACTATAGAGAGAAATGTGCGGAACTGGAAAAGTACAAAACAAAATGTTCCAAATTAATGTATCACCTGGATGAGCTGAAGAAAAACCAAGTCGAAGCCGTAGCACCAAAACGAGCACTTTCTCCAATAGAGACCGAAGTTGAAGAATTTTCAAAAGAAAAGCTTTATTTGCAGGAAAAATTGGTTTCCGTGACAAATAAGATGCTGGAATTCAAAAATTTAAATCTGCAACTGAGAAATGAGCTGAGACAAGCAAATAAGATGCTGCAACAAGAAACTGGATCAGACTTGAACAAATTGCAAGTGAACGGCTCATGGAAAGGACGTGCCCAGATTATTTGTGATCTGCAGGAGAAAAATAGAAACCTTAAGACGAAAATTAGAAATATCATGGGTAAGTGTGAATACCATTGCTTTTCTCGATATTTCACTTATTTTTTGCTCATTTACTCTGAATAGAACAAAGACCTTCGGAAGGCTGTTTAGTGAATGCCGAACGCATCTCCACCAAAGTGACTATGCTGGAAAAGGAAAACGTAGAGTTAAAAGCACAAAACGAAGCAAGCAAGAATAAAATTGAGTCCTTGAAGTCACGATGCGTTATGCTTGAAGCCGAACAACAGGCCCTGAAGGCCAGAATTCAGGACGTAAAAGAACGAAGTTCCAGTGATCTGCAGCTGATAAGCAGTATGTCGAAACAACTTAGCGAAGCTGAGCAAGTGAAGAAAGCGGCACTAAAAGAAAAGGACTGTGAAATACTAAGGCTGAAGGGAGAACTCAAGAATTTGGGGTCGCAGATTGAGAATTACAAGAGGTTGTTGGAGGAATTAAAAACTAGCTATGACGCATTAAAGCGAAGGAAAGTCGATGGGCAGCAAATAAATGAGGAGCAGCGGGTATGCTCAAAATTGCTTATAGGAAAAAGTCTTCCCATCAGAATATATCAAACGTTAGTTCCTTTTGGATGCATAATGTAGGTACCTAATTCTCTCTTGCTTCTGGGTGATTGTTTTCTGCTTAATCACACCTACACTCACCCCGAAAAATAAACAAATTCAGAATTTCAATTAAGTAAAGGCTCAAAAAAACACAGAACAAATTAAATGTTCAAATTTTGTAGATTAGATCTATGTTTTTGCTAACGGATAGAGGGCAAACCACTTTTTCTTTGAGAAATATTATTTTGCCACCAATCGAATGCTGTTCACAGCTACCTTATTCCAAAATGGGGCTTATTATATTACTAAAACATACATTTAGAGCTTAGAACCTTTCTGGTATCAACAAATGTATTAATATCAGAAAGTCGTTTGCGGAAGCTCTTGATAGTTGACAAGTCGTGGTCAATAATTTTGATAAAAGATCAAATCTTAACCAACAAAAAGATCGCACCGCTCAAATTTCTGATCATATCGTTCATATTTCGAGACTGATGCCATAACCGAATCTGAACAAACTTTGCAGCATCATAAACCTGAGTAGGAGTTTCTTGAGAGTTTTGAACCAAGGTTCTTCGCAACTATCAGGAACGCCTACTCTCACCGTGGTACCTATGCAGGTTCTTAATTGGTCCTGAGAATCTTCGCGAATACATCAAGTAATACCTACTCATGGAAGACCACGAGACGTAGTACATGGGGGTAGAATACTCCTCTACCACGAAAAATGGCAACTCGGAGCAACAACCGAAGGAGATGATGAAGAGATCTCTGATGACCAGATTACCCTGTGAATCCTTGGTCAGTTGAGTTCTATAGCATCCAATTAGGCCAATAGTGTTGGAAGCTAAAGGCTTTAAAACTGAAAAGACGAAGAATCGTAGTATTGACGCCCTTATTGAGCTACTTGTCTTTACAGTTTATCCGGTACAGTATATCATATGTTGATGATTTATGGTATGTTCTTTTATATGCCGTCTCTACTCCATACTGCCTTACTTATTGGATCCAGATGAGTCTCCTGACAACTGGTATTAGTTCCCTGTAAACCTGTGTTCGGTTCATCGTATACAGATCTTCTCTCGCTTGCGCTGCCAAACTAGCCTGCCCAATTTTATTATCACTGATTCCAGAGTACAGTAGCATTATCAGAATTTTAATTTCCGTTCCTCCAAGTATTCTCACTCTCATTTCCTTGGTCTTCAAAAACACATGATCCGCCGTTGTTTGTATTGTTCTACTCGTTACATTTTGGATTAGGAGTTCCAGCTCCGGGAGCGGAAATTCCCGAAGCTTTAGGTGGTTATCGGGTTCTGAAGCCAGTGTAGAGATCTCAGGACGGACTTCGGTCCTGAAAAAACGGGGCTGCTTCGACCTGCTGCAGACTCATCCGGCTGCAGTTGTCTACACTGTTGGATTTGGCGGATTACAACTGTTGAATTTGGGACTCCCTGTCTGGCCGTGGTTGCCTGTTTACTCAAGATTTTAACCACCCAACATAAAATGTCGATGACAATTCAGTTGGTCTCATTTCTTAACTACTAATAACCATCAAGATGGCAAATTAAGAAAAGTTCACACTATGGACGAAATAAGTTTATGTCTTGACTTCTCCAGGATAAAACTTGTTGATGAAAAGCCCATGGAGTAACAGCTTGTTCTGATAAAGAGAATTTTCTCCGTTTTATTGGGGGAACGACACAACAATGAAAATTTTTCTTAAAATATTTAGGTAAAAAGTAAAAATATTTGGTACACTAAAGATGAAATAGAGTAATCAGGAACATCTCCATGCAGCCACTCCAACTGGTTGGTTGGAATTTCAAACATTCACCAACTTACGATGGCCATTCTGCTTACATATTGATTAGAATTATTGAAAAAGAGCTTTTTATAGACCAGAAACTACCATTTTTTATAGACCAGAAAAAGTCAATTATCAATATTCTAAGGGTCTACTTGCTCAGGTGTACCTTACATGGTTTATATCTCTATCTCTCCAATTCTTACTGTGTTCCTATTGGATTATCTGGTCTTGTCTTTGAGTTCTTGTAGTCAAGACTCAAGTCTTAGCTTTTGCTGTCAATCCCCCACTTTTTAGAAATGCTGTATTTTTTTCCCTTAATTCACTAAACCACCAGTGGTCACCAATTTGTCGATCATTGCCACCCATCTTACTAGTTTCGGGGCCTAGCCCTCATCAGTATAGGTTTGGCTGGTCGACAATTTGGAGAGTTCTTCAAAACAGCCCAAATAAAGCATCTTAACGTACTGCGGCAGTATTTCTTAGTTAAGTTTTAATAATTTTCCAGAATGCTTTTGCATCATTCTGTATGACACTAACAGATCCGTTAGCACAAAATTGTCTACTTTAACGAAATATGAACGCGTAAATACGATAAAAAATTGAGCAATGCGACCTTTTCGTTGACCGATTTATTAAAGGATTGTGAGCGTACGTGGACACAAAAACTTCAGGCCATGGAAGAAGAAAAAGCTAAGCTTTTGGCCTTGATAGGGACATATAAAAAGAAATTGGATGAAGAACGACAACAAAATGAGAAATGCCAGCAAATGTATTTAATCGAAAAACAGAAAACCGTAAAACTGGAGGGAGCAGTGGCAAAGTCTGAGTTAGAATCGCTTTCAACGGTAAGCTCTTTTTCTTAATATTTAATCTTGAATTTCTTCAGAGTTCAGATTAGTGGTCATCACTTCGGATTCAATTGTTTGCATAGTATTTATTGCTTTTTGATTTCTTTTTTACATACTTTTTGTTTTTCGTATGTGGTTTCACTTATCCATTGCCTAAACTTTTTATTCTTTGTAACACCTGTTTTACGTGTTGCTTATTTTTATTATTTATTCTCTTATATTACTTGTTTGAATAGGTTTTTCCAAAACTGATGCACTCACTACCTCATGCTGTTTCTTACTTGGACTGCTCGAGACTTAATATTGACGACAGGGTTAAAACATGACATGAAAACAAATTCTAAAAAACAAAGGAAAAAAAATTATACTTTGTGCAAATATTTATTAAAATGGCCCGTTTCGGCTTTGAAGCCATCATCAGCGTACAAAAAAAAAACTCTAACTTGAAACATCTCAATTGCTTACTCGTTGTCGCAACTAGTACTAGACTAACTCACTAGTTTTGAAGAAACATGAACAAAGCTATGCACTGAAAGTCTTAAAAAATTAGAGTTTTGCAACACACGCTTTTTAACACCCAAATGATGATTGTCGACAAATATTCCTTATAACTGCATTGACCACATATTATATTATTTATATAACACAGTTGCACGACAAAAACACTCAGAGACAACTCACCGCAACCAACGCACATGTTAATTTTTTTTTAAAGGGTTAAAATACACACACAAGATTTACATATTGTTGAGGACTAAAATATTTGTAACAGTATATAAATCTTGTGTGTGTGTCTATCTATCTAAAAAAAAAATTACATGTGTGTTGGTTGCGGTGAGTTGTCTCTAAGTGTTCTTGTCGCGCAACTGTGTTATGTAAGTAATCTTTTAGGCCTGATGATGCCTTTTTAGGCGAAACATCTAGCCCTAAACAACTTAATTAAATTATTTGAGACTGCTGGCTTAGTGTTCTACTGCCTTCGACCATGGATCTCTATCAGTCTCTTTGAGAAAGAACATTGAACTTTTTCCACGACCACATATGAAATAAGTTATTAATCGCACCAACAGAATTTTTGATTTAATAGCTCTTTACCTAACAAACGTGGAAAGTAAGTCTTTACCGCAAGCCATTGCAGTTGACCGAACAATTCGCCTGTTTCCGTCAGCAATCAAGTGTAATAGAGGCAATTTCGCTCGTATTAGGTACAAAATTTTCCTTACGAGTGCATGTGAATTAACTTTGGGGTTTCCTCTAAGTTCAATTAAATATTAGAATGTGGTAAAAACCTTTACACCCACACGTGCGGTAAATTGCTATTTACTCAACATGATGGTTTACACATATGAGTATACTTTTCAATTAGTCAAGTATCGTTTTCTAGAGTCGATCCCGTTACAGTAACGTGGCCCAGCCGTCTAAAACCCTCGAGACATTAAAAAATCAACTCGAATTGGCCGAAGAAACGAACAAAAGTTTGAGAATGCGCCTGCAACTCGAACAAGCAGAGCGCAAGAGGGATTTGGAAGAATTTGCACAAATTTTAACAGTTACAAAGCAAATAAAAGACACGTGAAAGGTATTCTAATAAAAAGTCTATTTTAACAATAATAGTTGTTATGTATTTTTTTTTATAATGTTTAAAGCATCTAGACGCGGTTTTGAAAGCATCATGAAGGACTCGTATTCACTAAAATAAAGTTTTATGTTTGCTATGTCAATATAAATTTTCCCCATGATACCAAACAAAACCCAAGCTATTTACTAATAATAGTACACCATAGTAATAATATGTATAAATGATGCGCACGAAGTGATAGTAAAGCTAAACAAAATAATATCATTCTTTACAGATACCTAAATAAGGTAGCATGGTACTACAGGGTAAGTACTCTAATATAAAAATAACTCTGTATAATATAAAGAAATTAATGGTTATTTTAAGGCAAAATCTAAGCTCACCCTTAAGGATATTTATAGCGTTGGTAGCTTCGCTCACTGAATATTGACATATTCATAAGGAGAAACCTTGCACTGTGTATATCTAGCGATAATAGTAAAAATTATTATTACTATTATCGTTGATGTACTCAATAGTAAGTAATAATAATTATTACTATTATCGCTAGATGTACACCATGCAAGGAGAAGTGGACAGAATTTTTTTTATTAATGTACGGCTTTTTAAAAATAATACCAAGGGTAAACGCGAAAACCCACTTTTACCCAATTCTAATATCTGTACCTCAGTTTGTTTTGTCTTTTAAGTTAAGTAAAAAGTAGATGTTCCATATTTATTTTAGATAAGTAAACTGTTTTTAGTCAAAATTTAACGGGTAAACTCGAAAGTCACTTAATTTACCTTTAAATCGTTCTCCTGCTCAATTTACAGTTTGTGAATTAGTATAGTTTCCTCTGAGGTACAGAATTTTGGTTTAAGGAATAAAAGAACAATAATAAATCCAAGAAAGAAGACATGTTTTCATTTCCTATGACTGCGTAATGTTAAAGCGTAAGTAGTTAGCAAAACAAATATAATATGCAATAATTCAAAATTATTTTTGGCTTTTATGGTTAAAATAAGGGGATTTGCCATATAGAGGTAGGCTTATCATCCATTGAAAATTCTACAGCCCAATATCTTGCAAAATAAACGAAAATGATGAAAAAACGAGTTATTTTAATAACATGTAGCGTTCGTGCGCCTTTTGCCTATAAAAAGCCTACTTTTAAAACGTGGAGATTCGTCTTCATCCACAACGAAATCCAAAACCATAACAAAGGGGAAACAAGCCGCACGACCACTCTTACTTGAGGACGTTACTTTCAAAAATAATCGGCACGTAAACTCTGATGACACCGCTACTACTGTATGTGTGAACCTTATCGCAGTTCTTATTGGTCCTATAATACAACTAATCCAATTTAAGAAATGAAGTTAACAAATGCCAACAAAATAGTATAGTCCTCGTACCCCCATATTAACGTGAAATATCTACACAATATAGAAGACATGGGGTCTTTTATTAATTAGCGTCGATATAACAACATATTTTTGATTTAATCGAGCACCAATACGACGATACAATAGTAATTTCAGTCTCTTCGTCAAGTACGTTTAAGGCACAAACCTTGATTTCAAAATAAATGCGAAATTCATGGGAATGATTGTAAAAAATACTGTTCAATCTAATAAGAAATGGCGATGAAAGAATTACGAAAAGTTTTTTAGTTTTTAGAGTTTTTCATAACCGAAAGAAAATTATCGAAAACAACTTTCCACAACGTACGAATATTATTTGCCGTTAACAATTAGGACTCAACTTCAAAGTTCACCGATTAAAAACTCCTTTACTTGTTTATATACATGGCAAGTAAATCAACCTTTACTAATTTTAAACTTAAATATTTTAAGCACAAATATTTACAACTATTAAGAACCTAATTTACTAAAAAGCTTCGATATAGAAAGACAGATCTAGATTCGCTTAATTCTGTACGGCAGTAGGTGATTTTAACTATTTGGAGTAATGCATAAATCAAAGACGCCTTAATGCACGACAAGATAGAACGCAATAACCTCGCAATTCAGGATAAATCTCCACATCTAATATTTTTGCGTTTGGAGTTAATTGCGTGCAGAATTAAGTTGAACCTCAATAAAAGAAGATTTGGTCCCATTTTGGTAAATCTTATACAGTGCGTTAGTAGATCGGAAACATCGAGTACTTTCTAACACCTTTAACAGATATATTGAGAGATGATCAGGCATGATTACGAAGAAATAACCATTAAAGGAAGGCAGTTCGACACTTTAAACAATTGGATCTCGTCTCGGCGCAGCTATATAAAAGAATATTTAGTTGACTATTTTCCTCATCCATTAAGGCTGCAGTGCAATTGTCACCCAATTACAGCGACAATTGCACTCCTCACTGAAAATTGCATTCTGTTGGTGTGTGTATTGTTGATTCCTTAGTTACAATTGGAAGCAAATTGGCCATTAACTTCAGGAAATAGTCTATAAAATATGTTTCGTGCATGTAAAATTTTAGAGAAATTCAGATTGGTTGCACTGAAGCAACAGCTTTAATGCTTTTTGATTGTTATTTTCCTAAAAATAACAATCAATAAAATTTTTGTCAAATAACAACCAAAATGCATTTAAGCTGTTTCTGGACAACAAACCTTCAGGCAAAATTGTCCGGCAATTTTATATGCACTTAACATGTTACTGTCGATAATTATCCGGATGTTTCCATATTATTTCTGTGATACATCGTACGCGATCGGAAACTAATAATTTGCTAGCCCACCTTAAAACGCAACCGTATAAGAGGAATTGACGATCCTAAATGTTGTTGGCCATTTCAACATAATTTGCCGGCAACATTCCCACCTGACCAGTTCGTTGCACCTGGCCGGTCATCCAGCCTCGGTCGATACTGCTAACGTTAATAATGAGGTCCCCGTCGCGGAAACTGACCTCGTCCTCATCCTGTGCCTCGTAGTCGTACATCGCCCTGTAAGAAACACGTTGACTACTTAGTTATGAAAAATCAATTCATTCGTTTCTAATTAATGGTAGAATTCTGTAACTTTTGCTTACAACGGTGTATGCGATGTATAGCCGTAAAGAAAGCTACAAATAAAAAATGTAAATTTTACAACTGAGGATATCTTCAGTATTTTTGGAACCCAAAAGATGAATGGCATGGTGGATCAAATAGGGCTTCGTAAATGTATTGTTTTGAGAAGGAATAATGGAACAAATGAGAAAATTTCCGTGGTTTTCAAATAAGTAATTGCACCTTTAGAACGATACATCTCTTACATCGCTGTACGCAAAGTTACAGAATCCTATCATTAGTTACATAACTTATATAGATGAAGTCATATAGAAGACGTCAAGTCGGTTTTTGCTCATAAAGCCCTATCCGCAAACGCACCTATGTGATAATCCATTTGGCACAATAAAAAGCAAGTTGTTAACATTTTTAATATATTTTTTCCACTACTAGCTTTAATGCGGACCGTTAAAGGCCAGCAGAATGACTGTAAAGTAGGTTTTCTCGTTTTGCTTATAAAACAATTGAACATGAGCGGTCTGTAATGACAACGTTATGGCCGATTATCTCCCTAGGGAGATAAAGCTGTCAGTTGTCAGGCGCATTAGGCGCCGTGATATCGTCATACGGCGATTTTGTTTATCGGTTGCCACGGTACCGTGGCCTCCATATGGATTGAAGACGCGCCTGTTCTTAGTAAGAAAATGTGCGGAGCGCTATCTTACTAATTTAGGCAATTTTCTGTTGTAGATTTATCGAGTATAGTAGTGGAAAAAATCGTATACACACCCCGGTTGTGTAGTACATTTTTTGACCCGAACATCAAGTTTAATCCCGAAGCGTGTAGCGCTGAGAGATCTAAGGCGTGAGGACGTGACCTTATTATATAATATACTATTTGTTCGATACTAAATTATGTTTATTTTACTTTTATCTATTTTTATTTACTACAAAACCTCATCGCCATTATAACTTTGAACCACAGTTTGATTATAAAATTCTCCACTACATCTAAAAACCACAATAAACTAGCAAATGCAACAATAGACTCTTGGCATTGCAATTTCACAGAAGATCTGGAACTCAGTTGCGAGTTATAAGTCATCCCTAAATGCCTCAACACAAGGTCTACTTCAATCGATCCAAAATTCCCTTTTCAGCAACTATAGTTTCAACGGAGGTATACAATATATAACATATATTGTATATAGGTATATATAACAATAAACACGGAGTCTGGAAATGGTGCGACCAACACTTAATGAGATAGTTTTACAGCAGAAACAAGTTCCTATAACATTTTTTCGAAAGGTCAATAATAATTGAAGACAAAACTTTATTATCAACAACCAATGACAAACAAATGCAAATATTTTTCTAAAAATGGTCCGTTTTTTAGCCTGCTCTGCCATTTTTAAGGTACCCCTGACGTAATTTCATCGTCTGAGTACATCCGTCCGAGTACGAATCATAATTACAAATTATTTGAAGTAAGATGACAAGTGACGTCAATTCAAGCGGATATCGCAGCCATTTTTAAGGTACCCACTGCTAAAAATGTAAAACAGGAGGGTCTTTCCCGAGGTCTCTCCAAAAGTAACCTACTAGCTCTTATCAATGAATCATTAACACTCATTTTTAAACTATTGCAATCTGTGAAAATTGTTTATTCACGACCATACTATAATAATCACATGATTCTTGTACATTCTCAAGATTAATGCTAATCTTTATTCACTTGTGAATAATGAGTTGTCATGGAAAAGAAACATGTCGTAGGCAACTGGCAACTCAAAAAGTAAACTGCCCTAAACATGAAATCGGTAGTTACCACTGGTTCATTCAAGTAATTATCCTTCTATTAGGATGTATTGAGACAAATGTAGGTGTCACAGTGTCTCTTTTTCACTAAAAAATGTACTTTTCAATGAACAATAGTAAAAAAGGCCATAAAATGAAGTAATTTACCGTCCACCCTGGTAGCATGGAACTGAACATGCACGGGCGACTAGACACTAGACTACTAGACCATCATCTATCTGACGCATCAAACGCCGCGCCGTCGATTAGCGAAACTAGTCGTGACTTTACAATTGTGAATTATTTTTGTGACACCTATAACTTATCATATTTGAGAAAACCAGGAATCTTGGTCGTGGATAAAGTATAGTATTCAACTCGCATTTAACGAGCGTTATTCTCTCGAGAAATTTGCGCCACTCGCTTCGCTCGTGGGCTCAAACGATTCTCATTAAATGCTTGTTGTACAATATACTATTATGTGTATATTATACAACTGTTATGTGTCTTTTTTCCGTGACACGCTCTAGTAAAACGTTGGAAATAATTTAACATGCATTGTTGTCCACAGGGTGCAAGACAATTTTAAAAGTAGATTTTCTCGAAAAACTTTAATTTTAGAGATATTTGACCTTTTTTTTACGTATTTTAAACACACTTTTATTTTTTGAAACCATTATTAACAAAAAGCGAAAAAGAGTTATATGTTATTAAGGAGACAACAAGAGTGAGTTGAACCCATTATCAACTTTTGACCAATAATACAAAAGACCATGAGTAATAGGTGTACCAAAGATTAATACAATCGGATACCAATAAAAAAAGTTATTTCAAAATGCAACTTTAACGCCATATAGATCTGTTATTATTAAGTTTTCGAAAAGTTGTCACACTCATTTCTGCTGTAGAACTACCTCGTTGGTCGCACCATTTTCGGACACCCTGTATATGTTGATTAGTTATCTTATTGTTATAGTACGCATGCTGCCAGAACTACACTCATCACATCTAGGGCGATAGATGGTGCCATTGTTAACGGCGTGGGTCTGAAGCACTGACTGCTTATTTACATTCGCTTAGTGAGGTTAGTTTCGCCTCATCAGTTCTGTGCGAGCAGCAGTCGGGCAAGATCGATCGAGTGAATAGTCGGGCAGTCGGTATAGTATATCATGTAATCGGGTGTGCTCGGGAGTAACAAGAGCTGAAGTGCTTCTTGGCGCTGAGGCCATAGATGATTTTTTATACGTTTAGGGCCAAATAGCCATTTTTAAACGGCGGGAAATCGATAAACGCCTCCTCACATCTCGTTTAATCGCAGAATGGGCAAAATTGTAGCTACCATTTCAATGAAGGCTTCTCTAAAATACAGGTCTGTGACGAAGGCGTTGAGTCACGCTCTTACGGACATGATGGAGAAGCTCTATGCCGAAATGGCGGCTTTCCGTGCGAAAGTATCATGAAGATGTTAAGTGCGAGATCTAGCGGCAAAAAGTGCTCGAGAGGGCCAAATGATAAGCCACCAGGAAGTCTGGGAATGAGTTAGGTGACGGTAATGGTGTAGGTAGTAGTACGGCGACCGGTTACTCCGCTTCAGATAAAGCTGCTGCAAAAAAACCTGCGATGTCAAATAAAGTAACGGGAGCGGCAGAAGAAAGGCCACCGAACCCGTCACAGAGTCAGGGCTGAATATGAAAAAACCCAAAAAGCAGACCATCCTAGACCCAACCACCGGAATAGAAATCGACGAGCCAACGTTGGGGGTTTTGTGATGGTGTATATACGTCTCATTTTTGTGACATGACCCATGTGCAGAAATAATGTTTTTAGGATATGCAACATGATATGATAGGGTGAAAACGACTAACATGCCGTTGGAGAAGAGCTATAGAGCCAAAAACTTTTTATATCAAACACTCGAAACTACATATCCTATGATGGTTGTGACTCATAGCACGCGTGCACATATGATGCTTTTAGGGTAGGTATACCTCATTCACTTATTTTTGGCATCTCATTACCTTTGAAACCTTTATTTTTTTTATACCTAATTCTTTTCGGCACATGTTGAGAAGATACGATAAAAAGTCAAAGTCATATTTCCAACGCCTACTTGACGGCAATAATAAGTGAATGGTTTATAGATACACTTATTACCTAACATATGTTTAGAATGAAACGACTTACATGCTCTTAGAGCTTCAACTTTTTATAACAAACACTCAGAACGACATATTCTATGATATTTGTGACTCGCGTGCACATATGACGAATTTTGGAAATGTGATGGAATATTGGGGCAATCACATTAATTGCAAATCCATATTATTTCTAAATACTACTGCTAGGTAGAAACCCTAATATTATGTCCAACTCAGTTTCACCAATTCGTTGAACTCGAGTTGAATGATACGAGGTGTTCATTATAAAACTTCATCTAGTTGGCTGTGAAATGTCGAAAGAAAAGGATGGAGAAACCAAAGTCAATTTTTTTCCAAGCGGACTAAAAGTACGTCATTTGTTTTCTCCATACCCACACCTAATGTGTGCTTTCTAATTCTGAGACCAAAAAAGTCCTAGGCAGTTAAAGTAAAGTTAAAAGTCACCGCTACTGTCATGGTGGCGCATATATAAACGATTTTCATTCACCAAAATTATTTGAACACTAGATGACACCAGGATGCTTATTTTATAGGAAAGGGTGAAAGTGAAAGTGAGAATTGCTGGCCAATGGAATTCGTCAACAGAATTTTTTGACCAATCAAGGTTGTCAAAATTCTCACTTTCACTTTCACTCTTTCCTATAAAATAAACGTCCAGATAGACCTCAGAGCACTCGAGAGCACCACCCGAAACCGTTATTAGTCGAAATCGCATAGATTCCCGAATTCTGAGTTCGGCTGCTAAATGTCATGCGCGTCATCATATTTATCTGCCAATGTGATTTTTATTAATTTAGTATTGATAATAATGTTACAAATTTTTAATTTACCATAATTTACCTAAACCACTATACCATTGGTTAATACTGTTGCGAACTCGGGGTTCAAAAATTCCAGTGCAATGATTTAACACGAAGACACTATTTATTTATTCCACAAATACACTCGACTACTAAATAACTCACTACTTAACACTTTATAGCCTTCTATTATCGCTTCGTAACTTTAGCTTACTTATAGCTCGCTTAAAATAAGACTAGACTACTCTGCGCGTTCTATGCGCCTTTTATACACTTTATTACATTTATAAGAATTCTTGAATAATCTCACATAAAAAAAGGTTGTTAACAACTGCCTTCTAGATTAAACCGAGCAATAAATCACTCGTGTCAGCCATGACGCAGCGCGGATAGGTCGCGAAGCTCCACCATCCAACACGCGTTGCCCCGCCTCCCATGCGGCGTTGCTGCGAATCGTAACATTGCCCTCCTCCTAAGGCTGTTCGTCCCGAACAGATGGAGTTCCATGGTATCGTGCTAATCGATCCAAATGAACGATCCACCAGATGAAGGTTTCATCTTTGACCTGGAGGTCCGCTGGATCCTATACACCACATCATTAATCTTCTTTATAATTGTATAAGGTCCTTCCCAATTTTGGCTAAGTTTGGGCGACTTCCCCACCTTTCGCCGCGGATTGTATAGCCACACCAAATCACCATCCTGGAAGCCGCGGGAGTTAGCTAGTAAGTCATATCTTGCTTTGGCTCGATCACTGGATATCCGCAGTTTATTCCTGACTTGTTCATGAACATTGTTCAGCCTCTCCTTAAGCTCCTCCACAAAATTCTCAGAACTCAGCGCCTCTTTTTCTGGTGTTCCATACATCAAATCCGCAGGAAGCTTCATTTCCCTTCCGAACATCACGTTCGCCGGAGTATAACCAGTGGCTTCATGCGTAGAGCCTCGATATGCCATCAACATGAGAGGTAGATGTTGGTCCCAATCACGCTGATGACCTGCCACCATTTTAGACAGGTAATGTTCCATAGTCCGATTAAATCACTCTACCATCCCATCCGACTGTGGATGCAAAGGAGTTGTCCTGGTCTTGCGAATTCCGAGAAGTTCCATGACCATCTGGAAAACAGCCGATTCAAAATTTCGGCCCTGATCAGAATGAAGTTCGAGAGGGACTCCAAACCTGCAGAACATTTCATTTACTAGCACCGTTGCCACAGTCGTTGCTTCCTGATTAGGCAGGGCGTACGCTTCAGGCCATTTAGTGAAATAATCCATGGCGACCAGGATGTATTTGTTGTCCGACTCAGTCTGAGGAAATGGTCCCGCGACATCAATTGCTACCCTCTCGAAAGGAGCACCTACAGTGTACTGCACCATTCGGCAGCGTGATCTTGTTCGAGGTCCTTTTGTGGCACAACAAACATCGCACTTGCGGCACCAAGATTCGACGTCTTCATGATAATTCACCCAGTAATACCGCTCTTTAATTTTGGCCAATGTTTTATTGACCCCAAAATGGTCTCCGCTTGTTCCGTTGTGTATTTCCTGTAGTACATCTGATTTTCTGCTACCAGGAACAACCAACTGACTGACTATGGACTTGCCATCCGGACTCTCCCACGCTCTCTTCAGTAATCCATTTTCTATTCTAAGAGAGTGCCACTGGGCCCATAGCACCTTCAGGTTTGGACTTTTATCAGCAATTTCTTGCCATTCTGGACTCTTGTCGTCCGTCTTTGCCAAGAGTATGGGTCCAATATCTGAATCATTCAATTGTTCTTCTCGGAGCGTCTGTGTGGTCCAGCCATCGTTTACTTCCAGCGACGTTCTCCTTACAGAGAACGATGTCCCTCACGTTGCTCAGTTCTTCGACAATGCGGACTATCTTCTTTACATGGCCGTCTAGACAATGTATCGGCATTTCCGTGACACCTTCCTGGTCGATGTTCAGTTTGGATCTTCTGTCCTTTAATGCGTCCGGCCTCTGTAACACTTTTGCCACCCAAATTATTGACTTGACTTGATTGGTTGACTTGACTGATCCTGGGGGTCTTATCGGGCTCGGTCAATTGCCCCGTTACAACGACAGGAATTGGTCTTTCCTGGATTCTAGTGCGGTCTTGGTTGCCGCTTGGTCTTCTAAACAACGGCGACGGACTCCTTGCCCTGTTACGGCAGTTACTCTTGACATGACCCAGTTTACCGCACATAAAACGTTTTATGCCCCGATTGCCTGTGGATCGAGGCGTTCTTCCCAACAGGGCTTGGATATTGACTGCCATATCCTTCAACGCTTTATGTAAGCTTGCCATCGATTCAGTCCTTGACGTATCCTCCTCGTCATCACAAGTTGCCATTCTTACACGTGGAGAAGAACTAGATGACACTCGTGACGCCTCGAATTCCAGGGCCCGAACTAGTGCCTCGCTGATTTTCCTGGGCCTTACTAGACGTAAGTGGTATCTCATGTCACTATCGCGAACTCCTTCAATGAACCTTTCGGCGGCAAATTGCGTTTGAAAAGATTCAGGATCCGATGGATATGCCAGGTGAATTAGTCTGTCTATGTGCGCCTCAAATTCTTGTAAGGATTCGCCTGACTTCTGCTGTCTCATCCTCAGCTGGGCCTGGAATACGGTTTCTTTGTGCTCATTTCCGAATCGTAGTTGTAGAGAGTGTACTAAAGCTGAATAATTACTTTGATCAGCTGCCGACAGAGATTGGAGTAATGCAGCAGCTTTTCCACGAAGTGCTACTACTAATGATGTAGCTTTCTGGGGCTCGGACCAACCATTAGCTTTTGCAGCTGCCTCAAATTGGGTTTTATAAATTTCCCATCCCGTAGTACCATCATAATCGGGAGGCTTAATTTTAGCGTCGGCTGTGCTAAAACTCTCTGTAGACACGTTGTCGTCCTCATGTTGTTCCCGGAATTTCTTTTCTAGCTCGAGAACCCTCTGGTTGACAGCTTCGAGTCCTTCGTTAACGCCGTTAATGGATTCGTTAACGCCGTTAACGGATTCGTTAACGGATTGCATTATTCTTTCCTCCAATTGTTGCTCCCTAGCTGCGAGATGGCTCATTAGTTCTTCTTTGAATTGTTGATGACGTCGCTCCTGTACTTGATCACGTTTTTCTTGT
Source organism: Taphrorychus bicolor (assembly GCA_951812265.1). Taxonomy (NCBI): domain Eukaryota; kingdom Metazoa; phylum Arthropoda; class Insecta; order Coleoptera; family Curculionidae; genus Taphrorychus; species Taphrorychus bicolor. The sequence goes on along the minus strand of OX638299.1, from coordinate 11,814,518 downwards.
TCCTCTTTTTATTCCTTATAACGTCTTTCTTGCTCTTCCTTCTGTTCGTTATAACGTTTCTCCTGTTCAAGATAATGTTTTTTCTGCTCTTCCTTCTGTTCTTGCATAAGCAGGGTGGCAAATTGATCCTCCATCGCTTGATGCTGGCTTCTAGTCACTGGCATAAACACGTAATGTCCGGCAATGAAGCACTCACTTACAGTTCAGCAATATTAGTCCTCAAATTCCCACTGGAATCGCACTTCTGACACTTTGCGAACTCGGGGTTCAAAAATTCCAGTGCAACGATTTAACACGAAGACACTATTTATTTATTCCACAAATACACTCGACTACTAAATAACTCACTACTTAACACTTTATAGCCTTCTATTATCGCTTCGTAACTTTAGCTTACTTATAGCTCGCTTAAAATAAGACTAGACTACTCTGCGCGTTCTATGCGCCTTTTATATACAATCCTAAAATTACAGAAAAACCTAGAAAGTTCTTTATAAGAATTCTTGAATAATCTCACATAAAAAAAAGGTTGTAAACAACTGCCTTCTAGATTAAACCGAGCAATAAATCACTCGTGTCAGCCATGACGCAGCGCGGATAGGTCGCGAAGCTCCACCAACCAACACGCGTTGCCCCGCCTCCCATGCGGCGTTGCTGCGAATCGTAACAATACCATTCAAACTATTGAACATTGAAAACCACCGTTCTAACATATTCTATTTATTTTACAAATAATATACACCAGGAATTGGGTAAGTAATTAGACCTGCTTAAAGAAGATGAGAGAAAATTGCAAAACAGTCACTCTGAAATAGACTTCTTATTATCTGCATGCTTGAAAAAAAAATAGTGTATGTTACTCGGAGTAAAAGGTCTTTTTGTGCTTCGCCCAGTTGCAGGCCTCAGCTTCGTTTCGGCCGTCAATCTCCGGGCTCAGCACGAAAAGACCCACTTTTACTCCTAGTGACATAATCTACTAATACTTTGATTACGTCACATTTTCTGTCAAAATTTCATAGCCTGCTGGATGAAGTTTTATAAACACCCCGTATTATTACACTTACTGGACAATGGTCTGCCGTTCTGCTGACAATACAATTATCTATGCAATGTAACATCAATTGGATGATTGAATAAAGGAGAATGATACCTTAAGTAAACTTTAAAACGAATGGTTTTATTAATCATTTGATTTTACCATCAACTCCACTGATGAGAGAGTTGACCATATGGCGACCGTATCTTTAGCAACCTTGCGAAATTGATAAGTGCATTAATACGAGCTAAACATGAGTAATGGGAAGGAAAACTTCAAAAGAAGTTATCATAGAACAAGCACCCCTGAAGGCCGGCCGGGCAGGGGTAAACCCAAAAACTGCAAAGGGATAGAAAAGTCTTATAATGATGAAAGATTAAAGAGAGGTTAAGAACTGCTGGGAGACTGGATGTGTGCAACAGAACTAAGAAATAGGGCTTATTTTGGCCGAAAGAAAGCCGGAGATTATGGCTCTCCAAGAAACTAAAGGTGGTGAAATGGCAAGTATTGGTGGCAGACGCCAATGATTGGGCGCTCAAGACACGAAAATTGACGTAGTTGCCGCCGAAGTCACGAGTACTAGCGTTGGTCAAATAAAGAGAACATCGCTATTGCTACTTGCAGGAGGAAGATTTTGAAGTAATCCTGGGTGGCAAACAAGTATTTCTGCTGGTTGGCGACCAAGCACCATTCATGGAACTCTGCAATTGACAACAAGCAAGGTATCAGATTGTTGGATGTTACGACTGCTGCAGAGGCAGAGATAGAAGGGCCCAAGGAACCGACTTGCCCGTCCTACGGGGACAGAAGATAGGATCTACTTGACATCGCGGTGTCAAGTAGGTACTTTTGATATATTGTAAACTAGAGGGAACGGTGGGGTGTTTACCTTAAGGTCAAGGTCAGGTTATCACATTTGTATATATACTAATAATATTAGTATACTTATTATCTCAGCAAAAACAGAAAATGTATTGAACTTTATTAATATTGTAAAGTGGACTTACCTATACACCCTACCCATTCCGAGAGATCCATAGTTTTGGTTAACAGGGTCCATATCATGCACAGAGCCAATCTGCCTTGTAGGTGCCGGATCCATCACGCTCCTTCCAATTTCTGAATTGAAGATAAGCGTCTGCGACGTCCTCATTGAATATGGGCTATGGAATTGATGATTTGGGTCCTGCGCATTAAAAAAATGCCCTAATATTTTTAATAATCATTTACAAGGTTAGTTCTAA